>CM070558.1:55725784-56325784 GCA_036346405.1 Phyllostachys edulis
CTCATGTACTTGAAATCCTCGTGGTCGTTATGGAAGAAAAACTGGTTCTACATGACGGTTACGAGAGACGATGGCCTCTACTTCGCCGGAATTAGAGCAACTGAAAACCCTAAGTGGAGGAAGACCATGGAGAAAGCAGGGGTGGTCGGAAGATGGGTGGACGCCATCCACGACTTGTGAGTCAGGGGCTTGACCTCCTGGCATGTGGTGAGGGATTTCACCAAGCGTCAGATTAGTCCTTTGAAGCTCCGGACTCATTCCCTGCTTTGGTCCATTGGTCGTGATGAAGCTATCTCAGGAGGTGGTAAGTCTTTGAGATAAACTCCGACCAGTATTTTTATTTGATTAATGTACTACCTTAAGATCTGTTTATGTTTTGTGTTCTCTCCTTTTTGTTAAAGCTCTTTCCCCTGAGGAAATTAGAGAGCGGGTTAGGCTGATCTGTGCAGGGGAGCTTGGAGAGAAGGCTGGATTCCCTGAAATCTTGGCCATAACCCCTGCTGAAGAGAGATTGGCAAGAGAGGTAATTAAAGATTCCTTTTAAGGTAATTATAATATATATATATATATATATATATATATATATATATATATATATATATATATATATATATATATATATATATATGTACTCTAGATAAAGATTTCATCACCCAATCAAATTCGTTCTTTGATTTAGGTGGAAAAGCTGAATGCCTAGTAGAACATAGGCAGTGAGGCGAGACTCTGATGGGTCGTTCACGACCTTTCAGTTGTTACTGAAACAACTGATCTGGAGATTGATGAAACCACTCCCTCCGACCAGATGGTTAAGAATGCAATCCTTGATGAACTGATCGAGGATATTGCTTCTGACATCTTGTTAGAGGATGTGAGGGGTTCAACAAACCCTGCCGGTTCGGAGTCGGCGAAAATGGAAGAGAAGAAAAGGAAGGATAGCGGCACAGAGTTTACTCTTCCGCGTTTCAGAGTCAAATCTCGGAAATTAACTAGGTATGTACAAATGAAAGTGGTAGTATAAATGCATACCTTTAATAGTTCCCTGATGATTTGATATTTTGAACTTCCCTTCTTTATTTTGCATAGGTCTTCTGGTGTTCCGGTTGATCCCGACCAGAATCTTCCTGAGGATTCGGCATCCGTGGAAGTTCATGACCAGAGCACTTCCAAGGATAAAATTCCTGAGGGTAGAGTGGTCGGAGAAGCCCCCGAGCAGGTGTCAAGGACAAAAGTTGAGTTGGAACCATTGGTGATTCAAACTCCTTCTGCGGAGGTAGAAACCCCTGAAGGCCTTCAACAAGTTCCGACCACTGTTGGTAGCTCCTCCCATCCTAACAAGTTCCCTTTTCGTCCCCGATTCATTGAGGATAAGGAGCTTGATGAGGCGTAGGGAAGAATATCGGATAATCAAATCAAGATGTATCCTGATATGATTTTTGCTGGTTATAATGACCTAGCAATCCGAGTAAGTATTCTACGACCAGTTTTATTATTTCTCTTTTAAAAGTTTACAGGAAACTTAATGAGAAATGCTATTTGTGTAGCATATGGTCGGGAATTTCGTTGTGGTTGGAGGACTGACCCAGCGAATCAAGGACTTGGAGCAAAAACACTCCGAATTGGAAAGTAAGAATTTTCCATTTTAACCATTTTTCCTTCTTCAATACTTTGCTCTTCTCTTAATTATTCCCCCTTATCGTATTTGATAGATTTGGAGAAAATAAAAGAAGAGATGGCGGCTGAGAAAGCCAGGGCAGCTCTGCTTGAAGAAGAAATTAAAGCTAAGGACCGATCGATCGCCGAAGCGACGACCAGAAATGAAACACTTAACAAAAGAATTGAAGGTAATATGTCAAAAACTTGACTTATTATTTTCAATTATGTTTGTGCTCATCGATCAATTTACTCCTGCAGAGCAAATGCAAACGCTGGGCAGAGTAGAGAAGACTCTGAAATTTGAGCAGGATAAGGAGGCGGCTCTTGTGCAAAGTATTGATGAAAAGATTCATGCTTTGAACAAGATGATCTTTGATATGTGATCAGGATCAAGTCTGCCTACCTTAAGAGATCCAATAGAGAAAATAAACTATTTGGGTCAACTTCTAGAGGATCTTAAAGGTCTGCTCAATACTACTCGGAAGAATTATGCCCAGACCATGAAAGCAGGCGTTGCTAGTGGAGTTAGCTTTGCTTTAGCAAAACTAAAGGCCTCCGATCCCTCCATTAATCTCCAAGCTGTCAAAGATGACTTCAACTGCCTACCTGACGAGGCGAATAAATTCATGGAAGAACTCAGGCCGCTCGGAGACAAAGTTGTAGAGGAGATGGAGGTCGGATCTCCATCGAGCAGTAATTAGTCTGGAAATATTTCTAGAGTAGGCCTCTGCAAATGTAAAAATAATTGAATATGTATAAAACTTACCTTTTATGTCATTAACAATGCTTTTGTTTATCCTATTTTGACTTTTAAAATTCTCATATATTTCCTAGCCCCCGACTGCTTTATAGTAGAAGAACTTTACTATACAAGCAGGTAGCCAAGAAAGAGAATGAAAAGTCATAACCATTTTTTTGTTTTTGAATGTATGTGCTGATGTTAAGACAAAACTGATCGTTGTAATACTAGGAAATCAATGTAGTCGGAACTAGCTTATGATTTCAACTAGTTATAGATCCTTGTTTGTCACAATCGAAATACCAATCAAAAATTGTACATGGTCGGAAAAAAGACATTGTTGTATTTGACATAAGGAGAAATGCAAAAATGTATGCAACAAATTATAAGTGAACTTTGTTTATATCTATTATCCCAAAGTCCGGTCGGAATGAAATGTTAAGACCTGAAAGTATACAACATATTTCGTGAAACGTGCTCATGTTCTTTATCCGACTGGTAGCGAGGATCGTAAGAAAAGAACCGTCGCTAGGAAGCTCCTTCCAGTGGGCAGGACCACGTGCGAAAAAGGAGAGACTTCGACTAGGAGGCTTTCCGTGTCCCGACCAGTAGCCAGACAAGAGTAGAGCAGATTTTTGAAATAATGTAATATAATCTTCATAATCTTAAGCATACCATTCAGTATATGAAGTTAATTGTATGCTGCTCTGATTACTCATATATTTTCTTTAAGAAAAGAGTGTTGTCGCGCGTGGAAATCATTTTAGAAAATGCTCACGACTAGGACCAAAGCGACGGATGACATAGAAGTCGTTGCCATAGAGTAACAGAGATCCTTGGAAAGGATGTCGAAGAGAAAATTGTCTTCCCCTACCAGTTTAAATTAACAATAATGAACGACCAGAATATAGGTATATATATATATAAGCAAGGTTACTCTTCTTAATAAATTAATGAATTTATTGAAATTGAAAGAAATGAAAGAATGTAAAATAATTAAACATAGAACTTACGCAATTGATCGATGTTCCAAGAATTTGACAAAATTTGCCCATCAGACATAGCTAGTCGTACGGAACCTAGTCGGGTGACTTCTACCACAGTGTAAGGACCTTCCCATTTGGGAGAAAGTTTATTGTGATTTGCTTGGCTCTGAATTTTTCTGAGAACTAGATCACCTACAGCAAGGCTGCGAGGTTACACTTTACGACTATGGTACCTTCGCATGGCTTGTTGGTAGACCGCCGATCGTATAAGGGCTTGGTTTAAATGCGTTCTTCAAGGAAATCGATGTAAATCGAGTCTTCGTTCATTACGATCGTTTTCGTTAAAGCGATCGCCGAAAGCGAAGCCAATTTTGAGTTACGGAGGAAGTATGGCTTCAAACACCATAAACCAAAAAGAATGGTGTTTCACCGGTCGCACGACTGGTCGTGGTTTGAACGGCCCATAATACATAGGGTAGTTCTTGAATCCAAGCTCCTGACCGTTTGATTAACTGGTCGAATACTCGACGTTTGATCCCTTGCATAATGATATCATTAGCTTGCTCAACTGCTCCGTTGCTTTGTGGATGAGCAACAGAAGCAAAATGAACTTTGACACCAAGTTCCCCGCAGAATTCTTGGAATTAACTGCTAGAGAACTGGGCACCATTATCTGTGATTATACGACTGGGTACACCAAATCGTGTGATCACACTTTTCATGAGAAATCTCTTAGCAACCTCAGTTGTTATTTTAACAACTGGCTCGGCCTCGATCCATTTAGTAAACGTGTCAATCATGACGAAAAGGAATTTGAAGCCCCCGGGTGCTCTTGGGAAAGGTCCCAGAATGTCCAGTCCCTAGGTTGCAAAAGGCCAAGAAAGATGAATTGTTTGTAAGGCTTGTGTTGGCTGATGTACTTGTCGGCTATGAAACTGACATTGTACACATTTCGTTACAAGCTCTTTTGCATCATGAAGGGCAGTTGGCCAGTAATATCCTTGCCTGAAGGCTTTACCGACCAGAGTTCTGTAGGAATGATGTGCTCCACAGACTCCTTCATGGATTTTGGTTAGCAACTTAATGCCATCCGTTTGAGATATGCATCTCATCAACACTCCATGAGATCCTCGTTTATAGAAGGTACGTTCGATTAGAGTGTATGATTTGGCTTTTCGTGCTATACGATCAGCCTCTACATCATCTTCCGGAATTATGTCATGCTGAAGATAATTGTAGATCGATGCCATCCAGTCTCTACCTTGATCGCGACAGCACCAACCGTCAACGACCCGTGGAGCATCCATGTTCCCTTGATCGGTTGGAACGACCTGTAAAGAATCATGTATGTTCTCGGAAGGCTCAACTACCGAGGGTGCGTTGAGTTGCTCAAGAAAAACTCCGGGCGGGACGGTCGACCTCGTGGAGGCCATCCATGCCAACTGGTCTGCCAGAAAGTTTTCCTTTCTAGGAATATGTTGGATCTGGAAACCGAAGAAGTGCTTTTCGAGTTTCCGTACTTCCGCCAGATAAGATGACATCTTGGTACTTGAGCATTGATACTCGTTCCCTACTTGATTCGCTACTAGTTGAGAATTGCCTTTCACTAGTAATTTGCGAATCCCGAGCGAACGAGCTGCTTGGAGTCCTGCTAGTAAACCTTCATATTCTACCACATTATTTGTGGCAGGAAAATTTAACTGGATGGCGTACTTGATGTGTTCGCCAATAGGGGATATCAGGATCACTCCAGCCCCCGATCCTTTTAACATCAAGGAACCGTCAAAGTACATTGTCCACTCTTCGTGGTGTTCGTACTTGGGCCCTTGGGTGGGTTCAGGGTTTGTCCATTCGGCAATGAATTACGCTATTGCACGAACTTTATTGTTTGTTCGTGAAATAAAATGGAGGTCAAACGCCCTAGCTCAACCGCCTATTTTGCTATTCGCCCCGATGATTTTCTGTTTCAAGGACTTGACCAAGGGATATCCGGTCGATACGACCACTTTGTGGGCTCGAAAGTAGTGCCTTAGCTTCCTTGAAGACATAAGGAGACCATAGAGCAACTTTTGTACCTGTGGGTATCATTCCTTTGGTCCATGTAAGACTTCACTTACGTAATAAATTGGTCGTTGGATGTTATCCCTTTCTACGATCAGTACACCGCTAACGGTTTGTGGTGTTGCTGCCACGTAAATTTGCAATGTTTCTCCCGATCTCGGAGAGACTAAGACCGGGGTACTCATAAGGTACTTTTTAAGTTCTTCAAAGGCATCGTTTGCCTCTTTAGTCCACTCGAAACTCCCATGTTTCCGAAGAAGTTTAAAGAAAGGTAATCCTTTTTCTCCTAACTGTGCTATGAAACGATTTAGCACTGCCATACAGCCGGTTAGTTTTTGGACCTCCTTCTTCGTGGTCGGAGGGCGCATATGGTCGATGGCCGTAATTTTTGCTGGGTTTGCTTCAATACCTCTAGCCGAGACTAGGAAATCGAAAGCGATTTTCATAGAAACCCGAACACACACTTTTCTGGATTCAACTTGAGGTTATGACTTCTCAAGTTGTTGAAAGTTTCTTGTAAGTCAGGAATGTGATCGCCAGCATTGGTGGTCTTTACAACCATATCGTTAACGTAGGCTTCTAGATTCCAACCTATTTATGAACTAAAGGTTTTTTTTGCATCAACCTTTGAAAAGTTGCACCACCGTTTTTGAGACCAAATGACATCTTAATATAGCAGTAAGTGCCATATGGGGTGATGAAGGAAGTTTTCTCCTCATCTTCTTTACACATACTAATCTGGTGGTACCCTGAATACGTATCTAGAAAACTTAGTAACTCACACCCAGAAGTAGAGTCTACGAGTTGGTCAATGCGTGAAAGGGGAAAATCATCCTTCGGACAAGCTTTATTATGATCTGTAAAGTCGATATACATTCCCCATTTCCAATTATTTTTTCTAACCATTACAGGATTGGCAAGCCACTGAGGGTGGTCGACTTCACGAATAAACCCAGCCTTGAGGAGTTTGTCAATCTCCGACTGGATTGCTTCCTTCCGATCGGGTGCGAAACGTCGAAGCTTCTGCTTGATCGGTTTTTTGTCAGGCTGGAGAGCTAGCTTGTGCTCAATCACCTCCCGGGGGGACTCTAGGCATATCGGACGCTTGCCAGGCAAACACGTCTTGATTCGCTCGGAGGAAGGAGACGAGCGACTCTTCCTATTTGGGGTCGAGTCTTGCCCCGACCGGGACCTTGCGGGTAACTGGGTCAGTATTTTCTGACCCAAGTGGCGACTTGACGCTGTCCGGAGATGCGCCTTTGTCGAGTAGTACTTCCTCTATCTGGTCGGAAGGCTTGGGTGTCATCTTCGGTTTCGAGTGTTTGACCTGCATGGTAGATGGATCAGCCTCTCTGGTCGGAAGTTCATCGACCAGTTCAAAGGATTTCCGATCACATACGTAAGCCATTTTTTGATCTCCCCGAATAGTGATGACTCCCCTTGGCCCCAGCATTTTCAAACTTTGATAACCGTAATGCGTGGCTATCAAGAATTTTACTAATGCTGGTCGACCAAGAATTCCGTTGTATGCGGATTCAAAGTTTACCACATCAAGCGAATTTTTCTCGCTCGAAGTTCTCGAGCCTTCGAACGTAACCGGTAGGGAAACTTGCCCTATCGGTTTGGCGGTGGAGCAAGAAACTATGCCATGAAAAGCATATTTCACTGGTTTCACTTTTGATATGGGGACCTGCATTTCTTCTAAGGTTCCCGCAAATAATATATTCAAAGAACTACCTCCATCTACGAAGACTCGATTAACCCTACAATTATTAATAGTTGGCTCAACAACAATAGGGAACCTACCCGGTCGAGTCGAAGGGATGGGGCAGACGTCTTTGCTGAAGGAGATCGCCGTGTCCGACCACTTTGATTACTTGGCAATGGTCGGAGATTCGACGAGGTTGACCTCCCGCTCCATGGCTTTCAGATGGCGCTGGACTCGTATGAAGAAGATCCTCCAAAAATCATGTTGACTGTGTGTTGGGGATCCTGGTACTCCATCTCTTCGTCGCCATCCTTGTCCTTTTTGGAGCTCGTTTCTCCGGGCTCTGATTGCGGAAATGGTCCTTTACCGCATAATAGTCCTCCGATTTCTTTTGCGGACACAGCAGTCGCAGATCATGCCTCGCTGCTTTGGTGAAGTGGACACCACTTCTTGTTTTTCTGGAATTCCTTGGTCGGAGCTTTCGTCTTGCTTCGACCGGTGTAGTCCTTCTTGCCCTTCAAGAATTTATCAGGAATGGCTAGGACCTCCTTGTCGTCGGATCTGCGGTTCTTTTTCTTCTTGAGAGACTTCTTGTTCTTTTTCTCTGGTTTGTCCAGGCCGGGCTGGGGAATCTTGTCTTTCCGATCAATAGCTTCACACCACTCGATTGCTTCGCTAGCTGTGACGTACTTGTCGGCCATATCAAAAAGCTCAACGGTTGTTCTTGGAGGGTTCATTGCTATGTCCTCCGTAAACCGCCGATTCCTCAGACCTGTTTTAAAAGCCTGAATAACAGATGACTCTGCGACCTCTGGTATAGAATTGCGAACCTGGTGAACCTCTTGATATATTGACGTAAAGTCTCATCAGAGCCCTGCCGGATTTGATGGAGATCATCCTCTTTTCCAGGGCGGTCATACGTACCTTGGAAGTTTGCAATTAGAAGATCACAGAGTTGCTCCCAAGTATAAATCGATTCGACCGGTAGGTTCAACAATCACGACCGGGCAGACCCTTCGAGCAAGGTGGGTAGATAGTTGGCCATCACATTCTCATTGCCACCAGCAGCTCTGATGGCGGTGGTGTATATTTGAAGAAATTCTAATGGGTTCTGAGTTCCAGTGAACTTGTCCAAATTGGCCGATCGGAACCGGTTAGGCCAACGCACAGCTTGGAGCCCTGTAGAGAAGGCTCGACAACCTGTGATTGATTCATGGCGCCTTCTCTGGGAAGGTGCTGGATTGTAATCAGTCGGAGACCGGTTCCTAGGATTGGAACGCTGGAACTCCGGTGTACCGATCCGGTCGTGGACATTGATGTGATGCCTCCGACCGCCCACTTGGTTCAGACGATGTCGGAGATCGTTAGGTCCAAGTGGTGGTTCTTCTCGACGTGATGAGGGTGTGGCTTCCTGAAATAGCCTTCTCCCCTCGTGACTCCTTGGTTGGAATAGTCGAGAGGGTCTTGGTATCGATTGTTCTCTAGCATGACCATGTTGTCCCCTGCTGAGGGAGGAACGTTGGGATGAAGTCATGGTTTGACTCCCTGAAATCCTTTGCTCCCGATACGCTTCCGTGCGCTGCATGGTCTGTGGGAGAATTTCGGATACCTGACCTATGAGCTGTACAAAACCTGGAGTTTCTGCTAAAGCAGGATCAGAATTATTTAACATATCTTGAACACGTCGTAAGTTTTGTATGCGATTCTTGAAGGTCTCGGGGGTTCATCTTCGTCGAGGTGTACGCGGGTCTGAACCTTCCCGACCTTCGGATTTGTTCTGTCCTATCAGTTACTCTAGGTGGGGCAATGCCAGGCGAGTTAACTGATTGACGTCAATCAGTTCCGTTGCCTCCGGAAGTTGGTGCTTGACGGCCCGGATCATCTCTAACAACACGTGATGGCGTGGTAGAGAATGTAGGACCATGCAGGGCATCTTGATTTTCATCTCCAATCGCGTTGACCTCGTGCCTCTAGCATTGATCTTCTGATGAGCTTCCATCGTAACTAATGGAGAGCTTCTCAGTGCTTCTGCCAGAAGTCTCCACGACGGAGAGCGGTCGGAAATGAGTACTTCTTGAGGTCTTTTCAGCCTGATCCGGCAAACTACCGATCGTATGCTGAGTGTGATCATCCCCACATGGCCTACGACCAGTGGAGGCTTCATCGACACCGTTACAAGGTGACGGTTGACTCCTGGAATTGCCAGAAGCTGTAGGAGAGTATCTTTCAGCCATGATTTCATCGAGGGTATAGAGATTTTCGAGTGGTGGGGCTGAAATTTCTTCACCTGTTTTGCCGGTCGGAAAGACCGGGCTTGAAGAGGTCCCCTGACATTCCGAGCTGATCGGAAGGGGTGGTTCCTCTGAGTGCGCCACTGGTAGTGGGGGCGCATCCTCGTCCATCCGGTCGACCTCGCTAACGTCGGCGACGTGCGAGCCGGCGGAGGAGGAAGAGGAGGATGACCTGCCATTTTTTTCCATGGCACGGATGCATCCTTCCATATCGAGGTCGGCGTAGTCCGCCAGGTCGAACCAATTCTCCTCATTCCAAACTCTGGGCATAGTCGCATGAGCGATTGCGGGAATTTGGGCGAAGATTTCTATGAGCGAAGTGTTTCTTTAGGAAACTTACACCTTCTTCCCCACGGACGGCGCCAGCTGTCGACGATCGAGTCGCCGATCTTATGAAAATAAAAGAGGAAAATGTCGTGAAATATCCTGGAAGAGAATGGGGGCTGCTCTTTATTGATATGAACTGGATTTACAAGACCTAACTAGGCACTACCCTAAATACACTGAATAGGGGGAATGTTTAACTAAGTAATCAGGCTTAGAATCTGAGTCTAAGACTGATTATCCTGCTTCTAATTCCACCGCTTAGGCTTCTGTGTTTGTTTTCTTGGAGTCTGTTGCTCTTCCCGTTGTGTTCTCTTGTGTCCTCTTGTCTTTTGCGCTTCACCCTTAAATAACTCCTCAAGAGGCGCGATTACTTCCCGGAGAAGGCGTCCCTGGTGAAACGTTACGACTGGTCGGAACGGTAAGGAAGTTAACAATGTGCTAACTTCTTTGCGGTTTGCCTGTGAGATGCTTAACCGCAGGGTAGTTAATAGTCAGTGTCTCAGGATTATATTATCGCACGGTTTGGAACATTTAACACGTGATCCATTTATCACACGATAAGAAATGTCAGTCCATTAACTTTTACGAGCAGTCACCTGGTCGGAGCTTAAGCACAAAGCCTCGTCCGACCAGGGTACCCATTGTGTAACCTCTGGAATCCTCACGACCAGTGAGGTCGCTAGCCTTAGGGGTTACGACCACGAAGACGTATGGTCTTTTATGTATTATTATAATACATAGAGGTTTTAATCCTCGTCAAGCACCACCCCCACATCTCCTCCCCCTTGTCCAGATCCCATTGCTGTGGCCCTCACCTTGGTGAGCTCTCCCTGTTGCCGACCAAGTAGAAGAAGAAGGGGAAGGATCCCCATTGGTGGTTGCCGGCCAAGAAGAAGGAAGGGGGAGAAGGAAAGGGAGAAGGAATGGGGGAAGGGGAGGAAGATCTCGTGGTTGCTCTTACAACCATCAACGTGTTCTTCAAGGGTAACTCTCAGATTCCGACGCTTAGTCTTTTAGTTTTATGATTTGGCGACATCGAGTAATAGATCAAGTTTTGACAGTCTGTAATGCTCTATAGTTTTAGGGTTGTTAACTGCGAAATTTGTTCTGACCATCTCCTAGATATTTGTGGGTAATGTCTTTAGCTTTCTGTAGAGTCCTAGATCAAGTCGTTTGGATGAACGGATCGTTAGTTATCGGTTTTACAACGCTGCTGTCCAGAGACTATGTCAGGATTCTGGCAGTTTGTATTAACTGGATAATAGAAATTAGTTAACAAATTATTTAGATGATATCACCAATATGAAAATTATAGGTGATTTAATAAGGTTTCTTGAAAGCTAAAGGACGTAATTTTTTGATGGACCTACTGAAAGTTGTGAATGTTTTAGTTCTGCTGTCCAGAACATCTGCCAGGCTCTAGCAGATTTAATAATCTGTTTAGTAGAGATAGTGAATGACAAAATCTAGGAATCTGACTAACTAGATTAATGTGGGTAATTTAGTAAGCTTTCCATAGAATCAAAGAACACCATTTTTTAGTAATCAGACGAAGAGTTACGATTTTTAGAAGAGGACTGTCCTGTTTTGGGATAGATCGATGTTCTTGGGAAGTGATATTTGGAGTTGCGCTAGGGAGCGTAGATAAGTATATAATTTGTTTAAACAATGTCGTATGCTCAGAAATGTCCTCTTAGTGTGGTTATTAAAATGTTCAGGTGGTGGTTTGAATCCGGGGGCAGCGCCTTCTTCGCATCGTCAAGCTTCACACGGTTGAGGCAGGTACAATTAGTGGGTAGGAAAATTAAAGAGAATGTTCATGAATGCTTGTGTTATGATTATGTTCTTTACTCATGATTTTTGCTGCTGGTCGTTAAATTCTCACGATGAATAAATGAATAGACTCATATGCATCATGTCATTATCCTTGAGACTTGGCTACGAGGTGGCCAAGTATTGATTTTTGAGGTTTCAGTTATGTATTAGACGGGCATGAGGTCCCCACACTCATAGAGTGTGGGCTTATGGTCCCTGTTCTAGAAGGCATAGGCATGGGTATGCATCGACGGATGCATACTCCACATTACCAGTAAATGCAAAGAGTAAAGAAAAGGTGCATTTCTGGCATTTGAATTGCATGATCATAAGAGCTGATTTGATATGAGATATTGTGAATGGTTGATTGTGGCAAAGATGAATATTGGACTAATGTCTTATTTGTATTTTGCTGAGTTGTGGACTCACGCCTGTTGTTTTGTTTATATTTTTAGATACCTTTTACACGGACGTCATGCATGGGTAGGGCTAGTAATAAGGACTGTTGCACATTACCACGACCAATTCCATGAACGCAAATTTTTGAGGTATGATTTAATAATTGAGCACACTGCCATAAGATGATAATTATGGTCATGACCTTATGTATTTGTTACTTTGTAATAATGGGTGTTTCTATGGTTATGATTTAAGTTAGATATTTGATATAATTGATTATGATATTGTTAAATGTTAGAATCCCTTGTATGGTTCAATATTCCAGGGAGACTCTACCAAAATTTAGTGTAATGTCTTGGACTTTTAATTTGCTAATATGTTGTTTTAGTAACATTCTAGGCTTATATTGGGCTAAGGTGTTACAGCGGCACGTGGGCGGCGACGTGGGTGGCCGCGCGTGAACGACACCGAGGAAGAGGGAAAGCAGGGACGAGGTGGCGAGTGAGGTGGCGAAGCTCAGCTGACGATGCTGGTGGGAGCGAAGACGAAGGCGGTGCGAGGGGGTGACGTACTGGGGAAGAAGGCCGGGGAGAAAGCATACGACCGGAGAAAGGACACCTTTGGGCCTGTGAAAATAGAAGGGAGAAAAGGGGAAAGCAGAAAGGAGGAGGAAATTTCCGAATTGGGAAAGAGATTCAAAAACAGGTTGAAAATCCGAAAACTTTAGAAAATCTGAATTTTTGGGTTGTTTTAGCGCAGTTGGCTGAGCGCCTCGGCGATGGCGGCAGACAGCAATAGGATGCAAAGGACATCATTGAGTATTACTCTGGAGAGCCTACTCGGCAAATGCTCCGGATATAGGATTGGTAGAGCCTGGAGCTTCACCGTGTCAAAACGCAGTGGGTCGCCGGCGTTCCTTTTGTTTGCTATCTGAACCCTCGCCACCGACCTGACGAACCAGTGCATCGTCGTCGGCGGGTACTCGACTTTCACCTCGATGGAACAGTCCATTCCTTCTTCCAGGTCTCTAGTCGTCGACAAGTTTCGCCGCGGAAGCCGGACATCCCGGCAGCCGATCAGGTATCCGGCCGTCCTCTGGATTGTAAACGCCTTCTAGTGACATCACTGAGCTCGTAACCCGAGGCTTACCAAAGATCGTGAGCTCGGCAGACACATTGAGTAGCAGCTACCCCTCCGATCCAGGTTCTTTCCCGGGTTTCCTTCATGGTGCTGAGAATTCCTTGGAATTCGGCACGTTCCGTTCAATGAGCTGCCCGAGAGAGAAGATGTCCAAGTCAAGGACTGGCCGCTCAATCCATTCCGGTGGTAACAGGCTTGGCACGGCCGTGAAGCGGAGAGTAAGCTTGTCGGCTGTTCGCCTAAATCGAAGATCACCATATGCGAATATAATGGAACCTTAGAACGCGATCGCAAGAACAAAAGAATTTTTTTTTACCGTCAGAACAACAACAGCTTTTCTGATTTTCTCTTACTCTTGTTTACAAAATCTAATTACAGGAGTGCCCTTTACTGAGAGCAAATGACTATTCGTATCCGAAAATAATTATATGTATCCTGAAGGGATACCATACAAACTCTAAAATCTATAATGAATACTGCATAAATACTGTAGAACTACATAAACAAACTTTACATAAAATCTAGATATATCATATGCACAAAGATTACTAACAAATCACTACCTAATCTTTATGCACTTACTTATTGAGGTAGTCGGTCTTAACTACGACTTGTCCAACTGTTACTCAATACAGGACCGCGAACACATCTCCTCAATATCCTGGATTCAACTCCACGAACTCGACTCAAGACGACAAACGCATCTCTTCAATGTACCGGACTCAACTCCACAGACACACACACAAATACGGCACCGCAACCATCTAGTATCAACACAACGCTTTCACCTTGGCAACGTGCAACTCATCTTGCATTTCACCGACGTGCACAACTATCTATTCCACATGCACGCACGCATGCAAACAACTAACTCAATGTGGTAACATGCACATACACATGACTCAGCACTACTTCTCCTACATGCATGGACTCAACTACATGCATGCGCTCGCCGATGAGATTGCGCTGCGCGGTCGCCGCTAGCTCCGCTATGCCCAAATGTCACTACCGACACTGCCGAGGTCGGCCCGCGCTAAGCCGCCACCGCACCGCGTCTCCGGCTCCGCCGTGCTTGCCGTGCAGCTCCGCCCTTGCCGCTGCGTCTCGACCGACACGCCAGGCGTCGCCTCCCCACCGCTGCCACGGAGACCACCGCTCTGCCGTGCCGCCGCCACACCAAGACGCCTGTCGCGCTATTCTCCGCTGAAGTCGCCGGCGTTGCGCATTCGCCGCACACACAGCGCTACCAACACGCCTCCAAGCCGCTGTCGAGCGTGCTCCGCGCAATGGCACAACCGGCCGCCACGTGCCCTCGGGCATCGCCGCGCCCGCCGCCACGCCGTATATGCCACCTCGGGAGTCGAGATCACCCCTTTTGGGGCATGAGCTAGGGGTTCGAACCTGGAGCTCTGATATCAATTGTTGGCCTTAACCGAAGACGAACACATGCGAACACAATGAAACCTTAGAACACAAACACAAAAACACAAGAAATTTTTTTGTGCCACCGGAATAACAACAGTTTTTCTAATTTTCTCTTGCTCTATTACTCTTGTTCACAAAATCTGACTACAGGAGTATCCTTTTATTTAGAGCCAACGACTATTCGTATTCGAAAAGAATTCTACATATCCTGAAAGGATACCATACAAACTCTAGAATTCATAATGAGTACTGGCTAAATACTATAGGACTATATAAACAAACTCTATGTAAAATCTAGAAATACCATATGTACAAAGATTGCTAACATCGGCGAGGTAGGACAGGCTCCCCCTGTCATCGCCAACTTCATCTCTCTTTGGATAGCTCAGCAAGGACAGCGACTTTGCAATGATTTTTCGGAAGTCACACGGCGAAGTGCTTCTCCGAAGGAACTCGCCAGCCCGCTTGATGTCTGTTCAAAAGCCGTGGCGGAGACATGCGCCGTTGGAATGACAGCGAGGACGAGTGCGCCGCCCCGCCGGTTGCATTGATGCTGGTTATCCGTCCCAGCAAAATACCTCGGCCGGTGATTGTGAACGTCGTCGGGATGTACAGGCACACACGGAAGTGGCAAGCCTTGTTGCCAATGCCCCGGCACGCCACCATGCAGGCCTGCCCTGTCGATGCCTTCCACACGCCCTCGGCCGACAGCGTCCTTCCGCTCAGCTCCGAGCGCTGCACCGCCGTGTACCAGTCCTCCCATGGCGACATGGCCCGGAACACGGCCGACAACATCGCGGTGACGTCGGTGTGGGCCAGGTCGTACCCCTGCTGCTGCTGCTCGCACCGAATGTCCTGCATTACGATGCCAACTCCAGCGAGCAAGTCTGCGTCTGCAGCACGGTCCATCTCGAATGGTCCGAGGCTTTGGCACGACGCGTCTGTCGCCGTCGAGTTGCACTGCCAGCTTGGGAGCACGGTGATGACATTCCCATAGGCGTAGCGGTAAAGGACGTTGCGCAAATAGCTGTCGTTATACCGCTCCCTTGCAAGGTTGGCCATCACATCGTTGGCGTCGCTCGGAGGGAGCAGACTGTCGGAGATAATGTCCTAGAGATAACCATAGAGATAATTATATTTTGTTATATTTATTATTTATTAGATAATATATTATCTTGTTTATAGAATAATATCGTTAATATTTATTATCAAGTATGTGACTTGATTGTGAAACTCTATATTTCTGTGATGATTATTCTTGAACGTTCTATAGTCGAAAATATATGAAGACACATATGAGTAGACCAGCATATGTACTGGTTGATGATCAAGTTTCACGGGTTATAGATATGAAGATATCAAACTAATAATATAGACACATGTTAGCGAACATGAGGTTGGACTGACCCATCATGAGGCACTACGAGAGCGTTGTTTTCTTACATATCATCGGTTGGTCTCATTTATAATGCGTATGCTATGTACATAGACTTGAGGTTGTCGCATGTACTCGGGATGCGTAATGACTCACTTAGAGGTTGCTAAACGCTACTCCGTAACTGGGTAGTTATAAAGGTAGCTTTCGAGTTTTGTCATGATGCATGCAACGAGACATGATCGATCAAGATATGATTTACCCCTCCATGCAACGGGAGAGATATCTCTAGGCCCCTTGAGTGATTGGATTCTATAAATACATGACCATGCTACTCGCAGTTAAGGAGTTAACCGTAGTCGAGGAATTTGAGTCACATCACTACTACAAAAAGGCTAATAATGGATGTCTCATCACAGACGGTTGCCCAAAACCGTCTGTATTACATGCAATCACAGACGGTTTTGGTTTTGCTACAAATGCGTATTCGGGCCGCGCTAAAACCGCTCATGAAGAGGTCATATCATGAGCAGTTCATGTTGAAAACCGTCGTGAAGTATCACGAGCGGTTTCAACAAACAACCATTCTGTGATACTTCACAGACGGTTTTAATAATGAACCGTCTGTGATATGAGATTATATCATGGATGGTTCTATTGTGGAACTGTCTGTGATAAGTATCATTGACGGTTCCATATTAGAACCGACTGTGATAAGTCTCTTTATTAGTAGGAGCCCGCTAGGGTTTGCGCTCTAACTCGTCACTCCCCAGCGCCCTTACTCTCGTCCGTTCCCCTCCCCACCCGAGTGACCCCATTGCTGACGCCGCCATGCATTCTTCCCGTCGCCGACGGTTGTGACACCACGGTTCACTGCACAAGACACTCGTACGATAAGAGTGTCTTTTTCAGGTCACCGTTGCAGCCTAACTCGATAACGCGCGCTTTCCCTCTTCCTCCCCGCCGACGCTGACCCGGCTACTTCTCCAACGGCGATGTCGAGGTAAGACAGATCTATCACCTATCGGTTTGTACTGTTGGTATTCATGTGAACCGAGCTCCTCCTCCCTCTCGCCGCCGGGCCTCGTGACCTCTGGATCAAGCTCCCTCCTCCCTACTTGCGGATCAAGCTCCCATCCTCTCCTCGCTCGTCGGCCTGGCTCCTCCTCCCTCGTCGCGGCTCAGCTCCTCCTCCTCCTCTCGCCGCGGCTCGTTGCGCTACCTCGGACCTCCCTCGCGCCTCCAACCTCTCCGGCTCTCCTACTAATGCGTAAGCCCCCTTCTTGTCTTCTTGATGTTGTCTGGTTGTTGGTTGATGCTGATGGTGATGGCCATTGGCCAGAGTCCAGATGCTAAATGTGTAATACATATATACATTAAGAGAAGTGCATTATTGCAGAGAAGTGTAAATGTGTAATACATACATGTAGAGAAGTAGAGAAATCATAAATATAAATGAATGCAATGATTGTGCACTTGTGCTAATTGCTGATTGCTGAATGAGTGAATTCAGAAGTGTAAGTGTTGTCTGCTATTGAAGTATTGGGTTGTTGATATGTATGGGCTGTTGTCTGTTGATATGTTATATTGCTATGATTTATGACTTATTTAGAAGTGTCAAGTGTTGTCTCTTCTATTGATATGTATGGGTTGTTGATATGTTATGACTTATTGGGTTGTTGATATGTATGGGTTGTTGATATGTTATATTGTTATGAGTTATGACTTATTCAGAAGTGTCAAGTGTTGTCTACTATTGATAGTGGAAACTTGCTTGGTGAACCATGGGCTGTTGATATGTATGATTGATGATTTGCAAAAATAGATGTATAAAATGTGTGATATGTATGTTATGACTTATTGTTGATTTGTTATTTTGTCAAGATGTCGATCATCCGTTGCTTCTCGCCATTCATTTCACCTTTGTCTGTGTAATTGTGTTCATGCCGGTCAAGTTCTCCTACCTTGCATCACAGGTACGTCCTACCATTCCATTTCTAATCCCTTCTCTATAAAGTCTCTAAGAAGCCTTTGCATCATATGTGTGTGTGTGTGTGTGTGTGTGTGTGCATCATATATATATATATATATATATATATATATATATATATATATATATATATATATATATATATATATAAGTCCTCGGCCACTTTCGGGGTCGCCCACATAACATGAGGAGGATAAGACAGCAGCCACGGGCAATTCCATCGAGCCGTGCAAGTTTAAGATGCACGGTTGCCAGGAGAGCGTCGGGATATCCAATTACAGTCGTTGTCGACACGCTACGCCTCTTCCCGGTCGAGTATGTTTAAGAAAGTGGCGTGACGCCGCCAGACATCTCGACGGGAAGTGGCGTCACGACGGCGACTGTAATTAGATATCCCGATGCTCTCCTCGCCGTGCTTTTAAACTTGCACGGCTCGATGAAGTTGCCCGTGGTTGCCGCCTCATCATCTTCATGTCGTGGATGACCCCCTAAAGTGGCCGAGGGACTAAGAACTATATATATATATATATATATATATATATATATATATATATATATATATATATATATATATATATATATATATATATATATATATATATATATATGATGTTGGTTTTAAAGGCACAAGCACCACTTCTTGGAGGCTTTATAGAAAAAAGTCATCACAGACGATTTCAGTCACAAACCGTCTGTGATAGTTGTCTATCACAGACGGTTCTCAGTTAATAACCGTCTGTGACAGTATACACCACAGACGGTTTGAAAACCGTCTGTGGTGACCTCATGTCATCACTGACTCATAAACTCAGATGGCTCACGAAACCGTCTATGATGATATTTTTAAACCGTCTGTGAAGACCTTTTCTGTAGTAGTGCGTGATCGAGAAATAGTGGCCAAGCTAACCAACAAGGATGACATGTATTCGCCTTGAGCTTGATCGATATCATGAGGCAAAAGGAAATGCATATATGTTTTTGTTGAGGTTCGTCTGATATGATCTTCACGTATACGTGGGAGTCGACATGTCTTGCTAGGGGCCACTACCGATTAGTGGACGAGTAGGAGTACTCGGGCTATGTCCAAGTGTACGTGAACCTATAGGGAAAGGGTTATGATTTAATTTGGATGGTGATCCGAATTCTTATGGGCCACGAGTTTCTAATAGACCTCAAAGTTCGAGACCCATCATGGATACCTATATATAGAGGGGCGGTGACATAGGTTAAAGTGATTTTTAGAATTCCCGAAACCCTAGCAGCTACACCTTCCTCATCCAATACCACGCCACCGGCGCTAGCACTCTAACGCGTGGTGTCTCTGCTCCGTACGCGTGGATACATTAGAGGTGTTGATACGAAGTATCAGCATTAGAACGATTCGTAACTTGTGATGATCACAAGGAGCAGGAGGAGGAGACATATGGCTTGTACGACTACCACCGCACCAACACGCTATATCAACTTTACTTTTACTATGAGTCTGCGTGTTTAATGGTAATCCCGTGATCTATTACTAGTGAAGATTCTTTGTTTACTTGATAGATTTTTGAATTTGTACAAACGTAGCCTACTTGTGTTTCAACACGGACCGCACGCGCCGGTAACACGCTCTTCGTGCCGGAACTGGTAAATGCAATTCGAGGTGAGCCCTGACACGAGCTGCACTCGGTCGAAGTAGGTGGCATCCGACCCGGCGCTCGTGCTCCTCATCTCGCCGAGCACCGCTCGGGTTGTCAGTGTAAGCTCCTTCGGGTACCGTAGCACGAGCAGTATGTTGTTCTCGGCCGTAACCGGCGGCTTGAAGCTGATCCGGTCGGAGTTCTTGGCCCAATCCCACGGGTCAGCGCCGTCGACGGTGCTGCGCGTCGGGAGAACGGTGCTCCCGACCATACACAGCACCCTCTCAGCGTCGTCCTCACCATTGGCCTTCGCCGTTTCCGCGTACACGCCTTCAAATATTATCTTGAACTTGGTGCTGCCGGGCGGAAGCTTGGAACTCCGGGGACACGACCGAGACCGACACGTGCGGCCCGATCTCCGGAGCGGTGCTCTTCCGGGAGATGGTAAGGATGAGGACGCCGCTAACATTGACGGCTGTGCCTGCACGGTGCTCCTCGTCGACATGCGTGAGAATGAATGTTGCGAGGGACAGGGGGTCCAGCAACCGGCGAGCGTCCTTCAGCACGTCGCTGCCGTCGAATGGCAGCAGGGGCGCACGGCCGGCGTCCTGGCGCCTGTCGCCCTTCTCGAACGATAGCTCACGCTTCACACGGCCGGGACGGTTGGCATCATAAGTTAGCTCGGTGACCAAGGAGAGCACGGACTGGCATTGGCGATTGACGTCAGCAAACCGGAGGTAGTCATGTGCTTGCTCGTTTTGGTGTAATGGATCAAAGGGTAAGGAGGACGACGTGGTGCACAGATATAGCAAGAACACACACAAAAAAAATGCATATTTGAGGCCATATCGCCGCCTCCCGTTGCTGCACGAGATGAAGATATCTGATGATTTCAGGCAAAGAGTCTGGGAGAGTTGCGCGGAAATGCTCAAATATGCAGAATTTTAGAGAAAAAAGATTTTAGAAACTGTGTGATTTGTGCTAAGTATAGAGTCTGTAGGTGACGCATGTGGTAAATTGCAATGCAGTCACATGTCTCACATCGATAAAAAAAAAAGTACAGGGCAAAGTTAAGTCACTTCCGATTTCTGAGCTGTCACTAAAAAAAATGCACACTGTGGATACTGGATGGTTCTTTTTCAAGAGAAATTCGAGTAGTAGACAACTAGACTGTCTAGACATGCATTAAATTTGCTCCGACTGTTCATTGAAGAAAACTCAAATTTGCACTTGGTTCTAGACTAGAGTGGCTTGGTTACTGACCTTTAAGACAGACTTCTGACTGCTCCCTCGGGTGTCCATGAACTTAGTCAACTGATCACCAAGATAACCAGATACTGGGTTTATGACCTGGCTGGGCTGCAGTATAGTATTGCTGGAAAAGATATACTCAGATGATCCGATCCCAGCCTTCATATGCAAAGACTGAAGCAGCCCCGGATCGCCCACATGCTCCCCAATCTTCATAGTCAACATGGAACAAAACTCAAAACGATAAAATCTCAACCACGCGATATGCACCCACGTTCAGAAAAGCAGAACCGATTAACAACTTTGTGAGGGTAAAGAAGTAATATTATATTTGTATGTTGATGACATACTTATCTTTTGGACAAACATTGATGTGATTAACAAGGTTAAGTGTGATTAACAAGGTTAAGTCATTTTTATCCTAAAGTTTTGACATGAAAGATCTGGGAGAGACTGATGTTATTTGAAACAACAAGTTGATCAAGGATGAGAATGAGATTAACCTGTTGCAACCCCATTATGTGGAAAAAGTCTTGAGCCGTTTTGGCTATATAGAAAGCAAGCCCTCTCCAACACCCTATGATCCTAGTCTAATACTTCGAAAGAATCCAAGACTAGGAAAGGATCAACTATGGTACTCACAGATTATTGGTTCACTGATGTACTTAGCTAGTGCTACACGTCCTGATATCTCTTTTGTTGTAAGAAAATTGAGCCGATTTACCACTAGTCCAGGAGATGATCATTGGCGTGCACTTGAGTGGGTTATGCGCTATTTGAAAGGTACAATGAGTTACTGTCGACGATCAAGTCGCCGATCTTACGAAATGAAATAAGAAAAATGGCTAAGAGTTCTTGGAGGAGAATATGGCTGCTCTTTATTGCAATGAACTGGCTATTACAGGATGTGCCTTAGGTTAGGCGACAAACTAGCCTTAATTACACTAAGTATATTGCTTGCTATGCTTCAATTGTCTTTAGATCGAATCCAATTGCCTTGTACTTGTTGATCGTGATCCGGGTCTCCCCCTTTTTGTTGTTCATCTTCCACCTTTAAATACCTAGCGAAGTGGTGCCAATTATTCATGGAGAAGACACCTTTTGGGAAACGTCGCGTCTGGTCGGAGGATGAGTTGCAGTTAGTGAAACGCCAACTGATCACCGGTTGATGTCAGTGGGAGACAAAACTGTATAGTGGTTATTGTCAGCGACTTATGGCTGTCAAGCGTTGTGTGGTTTGGAGTATATAAAACGTGTTCCATTCATCACACAGAAGGGATATACTTGGAATCAAATCCAAGTACTAGTTCAAAGATCTTACGAGTAGTTAACTGGTCGGGCAATAGGTACATGACCTCTTCAACCAGGGTAATCGTAAAGCAACCTCTAGGATTCTTTCGACCACAAGAGTCGTTAACCACATGGGTTACGACCATAGAGGATATAGTATTTAATTAAATGTTTAAAGCAATATTTAGGAATTTAACCCTCGTCGGCTAGCCCCTGAACTTTTAAGTGAATTTGTAGTGTGAACTCTCTCCGATGAAATCCATACCGAGGAACCCTTCGTTTAATGGCGAGAAGTATGAAGCGGTTGGCATTCACTTTAAAGTTGAGTAGTTGCCTGGGAAACTGAAGGGATTTGTGTCTGTTGAACTTCGGGCAACTCCTTTTTGCAGTTAAAGAGGTGCGCTTATAAGATCCTCGCAATGCGTCATCTTAAGGGTTTTACATCTCATAATTTTCTTCAACTTCCTTTCATCTTCTCGCCAAAAACTAACAATGTCGGATTCAATCTCCAACTGGCTGGTTTCCGATTTGAGAGAGAAGAAACTCAAGGCTATGGAGAAAAGCGGGATGCTTCCCGACCAGACCTTGATCCCTTGGAGATCGACGGTCGGAGAGCACTTTCCCAGCGGCAACGAGGGAGAAATCCCCGTTTTTCTCGCATATATTGAGTGCGGGTTTAGGTTACCAGCGCATCTGTTCCTCTCCAAAGTTCTTAAGTACTATAGGGTTGAACTGGTAAACCTTGCTCTCAATTCGATCACCAACTTCAGCATCTTCATTTATCTTTGCGAAGCATTCCTAGTGATTTCGCCAGATCTGGAAGCCTTTTGGTGTTTCCACGAGATGACGAAGTCGGGGAAGTCGATGGCGTCACCCGGGGAGTGCGCCTTGCGCCTCCACGACGGGAAAGTTGAGGAATACATTCATATGTATTCCAAGTCTTCGTGGTTGTCATAGAAAAAGAATTGGTTCTACATGACGATCACCAAGGGGGATAGCCTCTGCTTTGCCGGTAAGGTGGCGGTCGAGAATCCAAGGTGGCGATCCTCTGCGAAGAAGGAGGGAAAGGTGGGGAGATGGACCGAGGCCATCCAACACCTTAGCATCAAAAGTCTAACTTCTTAGCATGTGGTGAAAGATTTCTCCATACGCCGAATAAGTCCTTTGAAGCTCCGAGAACGTACTATGCTTTAGTAAATTGGTTGGGATGACACGACCGGGGATTCTTCGGAATGTAAGTCCTGAAAAAATCCTGATCAGTTTAGTTTATTTCAGTTGATTATTTTGTAACCTTAAAATCTCTCCTTTATTACAGCCCTTGAAGATATCAGGGAGCAGATCAAGATGATATGCACTGGGATGCCTGGTGAAAAGGCTGACGTTCCCCGGATTTTGGCTATTGTCTCTCTAGAAGAGAGAATAGAAAGATTGAAGGTAAAAAATAACAACATCTCTTCATCATTTATGTATTGTTCGATCGATATGCTATAACACTGCTTTAATACGCAGTCGGTCGGGTTGGAGATCAACGAGCTCACCAAGGGCTCTAATCCAATAGTTTCCTCGACCACTCCTGTCTCAATGACCACACAGGATGGTGGCCCCTCAGAGGTACGCTTTTTATTACTTTGAGAGTTTTTGTTTTAAGCCAATTTTTTTCATATATGAGAAAAAAAGCACCGAGTGGAAATATACATTCTAGATGAAGAATTTCATCACCAAACTAACATTAATTTATAATTAGGCGAGAGAGAAGGAAAATCCACCGATCGAAGCTGTGGTGGTTGTAGACTCCAGAGCGGTCGTGATTGACCAAGCAGTTGCTCCTGTAGCAACTGTTTCGGAGGTCGACGAAACCACGATCTCCGAATAGATGGTCGGGGAAATCATCTCCAATCAAATGGTCGGGGAGATCACTTCCAACCTCCAGTCGGAGGATGTGAGGGGTCTAACCAGCCCAACCGAATCAGAACCGGTGAAATCGGTCGAAAAGAAGAAGAGGAAGGCAATCGCTCTGGACTTTGCTCTAGGGCATTTCAGCTTCAGGACCAAGAAGACCAGGTACATTCAATGAAAAGTTTACATAAATTCATACCTTTGGATTTTCTTGTATCTTACAATTTTTTTCCTTCATTTCTTCTATTTTTACAGATCCTCTGGTGTTCTAATTACTTCTGATCAGAGCACCCCTTAGGAGGAAATTCTTGAGAAAAGGATGGTTGAGCCAGCCCCCGAGTAGGTGGAAGCGCCAATGCCTACTCCTACTGTTCAGGAATTCTTGGCGACTTCGACCCTGCTCATGGAGGCAGTGGTTGAAGAAGAGCCCTAGCAGGTTCCACCCACTTCTAGGACTAATCATGAGGAGAGGAGTTCTTCCCTAGTTAGGAGGTCTCCTCATCCCAATGATATCCCCAACCGACCTCGAATCTTTGATGATAAAAGACTCGAGGAAGCTTGGAGAAAGATCTCAGACTGTCAATCAAAGACAGGTCCTGGGATCATTTACCCCAATTATGCAGACAAGGTGGTCCAGGTAAATACCTACAACCACTCTTAAAACTTAAAGGAGTTTGCTATATTTTTTATAGCATATGGTGGAAAATATCGCGTGGTCGGAGAACTAACCCAGCGAATAACTTCCTTGGAAAAGGGAAATCTCTTATTAAAAAGTAAGTACTTTTTCTTCCCTTCTTGCTATTTTGTTCCTTGTTGTTTATCAACTTCTCTCTTTATCATAATTGACAAAATTGGAGAATTTTGAGCAAGAGGTTAAGGCTGAGGGGGCCGTTATAGCCTCACTTGAGGAGAGGTGCAAAGCCAAAGACTGGTCAATTGAAGACTGGTCGACCAGATTTAATGACACCTCTCTCAAGCACAAGGAAGATATTGAAGCTTTCGAGAAAAAGACTCAAGGTAATTGGTCGTAAACCTGATCAGTTTACTATGTGTTTTTCATTTATTTCTTTAACTTTGATCTACTTGTGCCAAGCAAGCTCAAAAGTTAGAACGAACATAAAAAGCTCTTGAGTTTGAGCAAAATAAGGAGATAGAGCTCGAGATGAATCTTCAAGAGAAGATCCTTGCCTTTAACAAGATGCTTTTCGACATGGGGTCGGAAGTATTTTTGTCGTCTTCAAGAGAAACGACTAAGAAGGCGAACTATCTTGGTCGACAGCTCGAGACTCTCTAAGGTCTGTTCGCAACCTCTCGGAAGAATCATGCAAAGACTATGAGAAATGTTGTTGCGGATGGAGTTAGCTTTGCTTTGGCAAAGCTTAAAGTCTCCAACCCCTCCATCAATCTCTAAGCTATTGAAGCGGATTTCAACTGCTCAGACGAGGATGCAGCCAAGATCTCTGAGGGAGTGATACCCTTCGGAAAGAAGGTTGCAGAAGAGATGAAGGTCGGATCTCCATCTCACAGCGACTAGTA
Organism: Phyllostachys edulis; assembly: GCA_036346405.1. Classification (NCBI taxonomy): domain Eukaryota; kingdom Viridiplantae; phylum Streptophyta; class Magnoliopsida; order Poales; family Poaceae; genus Phyllostachys; species Phyllostachys edulis. The sequence continues at coordinate 55,751,292 of CM070558.1, forward strand.
TAATGGCTCCGATTTCCGAAGAGTAAATATATGTAATATAAAATTGTAATATAAAAAACTTACCTTTTGTCATCAATAAAGCTTATGTTTATCTCTCAACTTGTGTACTCATATATTTCCTTGCCCCCGACTGCTTGTATAGTAGAAAAACTTACGAAGGAAGCAGTAAACCAAGAAAAGAGCACATGTTGCGATCAACGTACAAAGTATGTGCTGATTATGTTGTAAAAATGATCTAGTTAGTACTAGGAAACCAATTTGGTCGGAATCCAGTGTATGATTTTGACTAGTTTTAGATTTATTTTCATAATCAAAATACTATATAGTACATTGTATGGTTGTAAGATGTCATAAGACTTGTCTTGATGATAAGAAATTATGCAAAAATGTATGCAGAAAATGATAAGTGTTCTTATTTATACACATTATCCAAGCTGGTCGTAAAAGGTGCTAAAACTAAAGCCATGATTGACACTTCACAAAACGTATTTGTTCTCAAGTTTCGATTGGTACCAAAGATCGTAAGAAAATGACTGTTGCTAGGAAACTCCTTCTAGTGGGCAAGACTACCTGCAGAGAGGAGAGATTTCGACTAGGAGGCTTTCGGTGTCTCGACCAGTTGGAAAACAAGAGAAAAACAGAATGTCGAAGTGAGGAAAAGAAAGTCTTTGAGGCCTTAAGCATGTAAGAAACTATATCTAGTTGTCTGTGTGATTTTCTTTTACTTGTTTTTTTCTTTGAGAAAAGTGTGCGCGGTCATTCGTGAGAACCATCTCTGTGACAGTCACGATAAAGACCCTTATGGCATTTGACAAATATATCAAAGCCAAAAAGTAAAAGATATCCTTTAGAAGGATGCCGGAGGGTAATTGATCTTCTCCAACGATCTTAGACAACAATATTATGTGATCAAGCAATGGATAATCAAAACATAAATAACATCAGTCATCGAAAAGTAAAGAAATAATGCATCTTTATTGAAATATGAGTAGACTACAAGTTGCCCGTATGGATAGAAACCCATACGTTGTGTCGGAGTCATTGTAAAGCCTCAGTCAACTACCCCTCAGGGAAAAACCTTGGACAACTACAATGCTCCTCGGTGTGAGAAACCTAGCCAGGATCCCACTCCCGCACACCCAACAACAACACATTTCCTTTTTTTAACATAACACACAACCCCCAACATGCGACTCGGAGCGAACACACGCCAAAGTACTAAGTCAATAGGGGACCCATATGACCCTCATGTGGATGCACACAATAATGCTTGGTTTAGTGGGACATGATGTTCAGTCCAACCCGGGCACCAACCACACACCCAATAATCACACCTACCAACCATGTGCCCAAGTCTAAATATATTTTTTTTCATTTTTAGTTTTTTTCAAATATAATACATACATGAGTACCCTGACTCAAGTATTTAAAGTGATGTTGTAATGACCATCGCCGAGGCGATGATCTCCAGTCTACCGTTCTAAGCATGGCTAAGCGACAACCATTCGCATTCTAATTATACAGTGACTAGAGCCCATCCATCGAGCTCTAAATCACAGCGGATATAAACCTAGGCTCAGTGGTAAAGGATGGATGTTTACCTACAGTTTAAGTAACTATTCAGGTTAACTAATGTGAACTGAGAAAATACACATCAACATAGCATGCATACATACAGTTGAAATTGAAATATTAGCATGCGAATATAATAGGATCAACGTGCATCAAAGGAGTAACTACTTGCCTTGTTGGAGACAGTCTTCTTGCTGTTGAGGATCACTCTCGTAAGTACCCGAATCGTTGAAATCTATCGAGCGAACAAAAGAGCGAATAAGAACGAATAACTCCAAAAATAACCATAATTCAATTTCATCTAACATGCATACACAGCAGGTAGAACATAGTTTTTAAAGAATTTTAGGTGAAAGTTTTAGTCCAAAAGGAATTTATTTGGATTTTCTAGGAATTTAACATGTTAAAGGCATAATTGTGCAAATAAATTAATTACCAAAATTGTCTGAAATAGAAACATGAATAAATCTTATGCCAATTTAAAATTCAGTAAAATTAGAATTAAAAAAAATTAATTTTGCTCAATTTGGAGTTAAGACGAATTACTTATGAATTTTTGAAGTTTAAACCATTTTCAAGTGTAAAAAAAATTTCCCTTTAGCCATTAATTAAATTCCAAATTTTTCTAGGATAGAAACATACTTAAAATATTTTCCATTTAAAAGTACACTAAAAATAAAAACTAAAAAAATTGGTTTCATTCAATTTGGAGCTAAATTGAATTAGTTATGAATTTTCTAAGTTATTTGAATTTTTAGTGCAAATTTTATTCGTTTCGGAATTTTTAAAAGGATTAATTACTTTTTACACCGGTGCCCAGCTAGCCCACGGTCACTGATCGGTGGGACCAAGGTCAGGCTTTAACTGGGTCAAGCTTTGACCTAGCCCAACCGAAATGACGTCGAAAGTGTATTTGTCGAATATGTCTTCAGCTTTCCAAAACGTAATTCCTAGTTAAGCATTCTAAGAAATACGCTTCCCAAACTAGAAAGTGTACTTCACGATTTGCGCAATTACTTAATCGGTCGTGAGGGCCCACATGTCAAAGACTCCGAGTTTTAATCGGTTTCAATAAGGTTTCTAATCATGTTTAAACCGACGGGGTCCACATGTCAATCAAATACTTAAGAGATTCATTAAGCCCTAATGGTTTCCTAGTACCTAATACGTCGATGGTTCGTCGGACGCTCCGAGCGCAAGCGCGACGGCAAGGAGGGCAATCTGGTGAAAGAGGGATACTCCGGGCTTGGGGACGACACCACCAGGTGCACAACGACCTCCTGAACTCGATGACGACAACGCGGAGGTCTGAGGCTGCCGCTGGCGAGTTGGTGACGACCGGAAGCAAAGACGAAGGGGCTGCTCCTGTGGAGAAGTCGCTCCAAGCTTCAAGAAGCTTCGGGAAGGTACCCCTCAGAATCACCGTGACTCCAAGAATGAGGCGCCCAAGATCTTGACGCCAGAGGAGGTTGGTGTCGGCCGGAATCGAGGTGGCGGTCCTTCATCGTGCTCAGAGAAGATGGCGCCGCACTCCCTCGGGAAGGCACCAAACACAAATTAATTTTGCTATGAGACTTAGTAGAGCAACGCGATCTCAATGGACCATATAACGTTGAAAGGGACTCACCGGAACGCCTAATGGCTCTTGGGACCTTGGCCGCCGGAGTTGAGAACGAAAAGTTCGTCCCCAGCGATTCAGTGCATGCTAAGGACCGAACTGGCCAAAATGGAGGCGGCGTTGAGCGAGGAACTCGACGGTGGGGTCGCAGGCTCGAGGGCGGCACCAATGTGGCGGTGCTCTCAAAGACTTGTTCTCCAACCGAAAAGAAAAAGCGAGCGGAGAAGACGAGAGAATACGAGAGGAAACAAATGGATAGGTGTGGGAGGTTCGTGAAGCTCCAGCGACGCTTTGTAGGTGATCCCAGAAGCATGAGGTGGCAGCGACGAGCTGTGTGGCACGCATGCAAGGAGCCAGCGCGCTCTCGGTTGAGCGACACCGATGAAGACGATTGCTCGGCAGTGGGGCCCTTTGTCGGTGATTGCGATGAGGCGGCCGAGCCGACCCTGTCTTGATGTGGCGTGAAGGGGCGCGGTCGAGTCAAGTCGCTAGGGCCTGGTTGGAACAGTTAGGTCAGGTCCGGTCAGGGTTAGGTTTTGATTTAATTTTGACCGAAAGTCAACAACTTTGACCGAGCAGTTTAAGATAGAAAAAAATTCTAAAAAATGTGAAAAGTTTTGTGAGTGCTCTCATATTCAATTAGGACTTAGGAAAAAGAGTTGCAGGTACTGTTCATACTCCATTTGTCTAAAATTAATTCCTTTCTAATCTGCATTAGTGACTTGGCTAGGATTTTAGTGAGGTCAAATTAACTTATAAAATTTCAAAAAAAAATTATATTAATTCATGATAAATAATCTAGTATTTTACAATATTATTTCCAAAAACTTTTATAAACACATTTTTTTTGGAATTAATTAGAAACTTGAATTCAAGTCAAAAGTTTGAAATTCAAAGCAAACTTTAGAAAACCAAGTGCAAACTCATGAGATTCATCAAAAGTTTTTGAAAATCTTATACTTTTGTACATTTAAAAGACAAACCATAGTTTGGGATGTTACAACTCTCCCCCCTTACAAGAATCTCGTCTTGAGATTCCGATCACTCAGAAAAGAAAGACGGGAAATCTACACGAAGGCGATCCTCTCGTTCCCAAGTGGCTTCATCCTTAGCATGATTCGACCACTGGACTTTAAGGAATTTGATGATGCGGTTACTTGTCCTTTGTTCAGCCTCTTCATGGATACGGATAGGATGCTCACGATAGGTCAGATCTTCTTATACTTCAAGACCTTCCAAAGGAGCTTGGTCGGTTGGAACACAAAGGCATTTCTTCAACTGGGACACGTGGAATACATCGTATACCCCCAAAAATGTAGCGGGAAAATCCAACTTGTAGGACATAGCCCCTTTCTTCTCAATAATGCGAAAAGGTCCGACATATCGAGGAGCTAACTTGCCTTTGACACTGAACCATTGAGTGCCCTTCAGAGGAGAGACTTTGAGATATACAAAGTCATTTGACTCAAAACTCAATTCATGACGACGTCGATCCGCATAGCTCTTTTGTCGGGATTGAGCCGTACGCATTCGATCCTGAACCAACCGAACATGATCTTCAGCCTCTTGGATCAAGTCCGGACCAAAGAGTGGTCTTTCACCAGTCTCAAACCAATTCAACGGGGTTCTACATCTCCTCCCGTATAAGGTTTCAAATGGTGCCATGCTGAGACTGGCTTGAAAACTATTGTCGTAAGAGAATTCGGCAAATGGCAAGCATTTCACCCAATTCTTTCCATAGGAGAGAACACAAGCACGGAGTATGTCTTCCAAGATTTGTTTGACTCTCTCCATCTGGCCATCGGCTTGCGAATAGAATGCGGTGCTGAAGGAAAGACGAGTTCCCATAGCCTCTTGCAAACTCTTCCAAAACTACGAGGTAAATAGTGAACCACGATCTGAAACAATCGTCTTCGGTACTCCACGTAAACTCACAATTCCTGAGACATAGAGCTCCGCTAACTGGCTCACACAAAGTTTGATCTTGACGGGAAGGAAGTGTGCCACTTTAATTAGTCGATCGATGACAACCCAAATGGCATCATTTCCCTTGGAGGTTCGGGGCAGACCGGTGATAAAATATGTACCGACGAGAAACAAGGTGGGGCCCATGTGTCAGTAGCTACGAAGGGGCGCGGTCGAGTCAAGTCGCTAGGGCCCAGTCTGACGAGGATTAAAACCTCTATGTATTATTTTAATACATAATAAAAGACCATACGTCTTCATGGTCGTAACCCCTAAGACTAACGACCTCCCTGGTCGTTAGTATTCTAAAGGTTACTTAATGGGTACCACAGTGGGATGAGGCTTTGTGCCTAATCCCGACGAGATAACCGCTCGTAAAAGTACCGAACTGGTATTTCTTATCGTATGATGAATGGAACACATGTTATACGTTCCATTCCACGCGATGGTACAACCCTGAGACACTGACTATTAACCACCCTACGGTTAAGCTCTTCACAGGCAACCGCAAGGAAGTTAGCACGTTGCTAACTGCTCCACCGTTCCGACCAGTCGTAACGTTTCACCAGGGACGTCTTCTCCAGGAGTAACTGCCACCTCTTCGAAAGTTATTTAAAGGTGAAGCGCACGGGACAGAAGACCAAGACCAACAAAGACAAGAACAACGACAGTTCAACAAGAATACACAGAAGCCTAAGCGGTGGAATTAGAAGCTAGATAATCAGACTTAGACTCATATTCTAAGTCTGATTACCCGATTAGACATTCCCCCATTCAGTGTAATTCAGGGTAGTACTTAGCCACATCTTGTAAAACCCAGTTCATATCAATAAAGAGCGACCCCCATTCCATTCCAGGATATTCCACGTCATTTTCCTCGTTCATTTTAAGTAAGATCGTGACTTGATAAATCGACGGTGGCGCCGTCCGTGGGGTAGAAGGCATAAGTTTCTGAAGAAAATTCTTGGTCAAGAAAATCCTCGCCCAAAATCTCTGCAATCGCTCATGCGACTATGCGGAGTTTGGGATGAGGAAAATCGGTTCGATTTGGCGGACTCGCCGACCTCGACATGGAAGGATGTATCGCGCCATGGAAGAAAATGGCGGTCATCCTCCTCTTCCTCCTCGCCCGGCTCGCGACGTCGCCGGCGTTAGCGAGGTCGGCCGGATGGATGAAGATCGCCGCCACTCATTGGTGGCGCAACCAGAGAAAACCGGCCGTTCCGACCCGATTCGAATGCCAGAGGATCTCTTCAAGCCCGGTCTTCTCGTCGGCGAAAGCAGTGAAGAAATTTCAGCCCCATCACCGGAAAACTCTATACCATTGATGAAATCATGGTTGAAAGATACTCTCCTTCGCACGGCAATTCCAGAGTCAAGCGTCACTGATAGCGGTGTCGATGAAACCTCCAGTCGTAGGCCATGTGGGGATGATCACACTCGAGATACGATCGGCGGTTCGTCGGATCGGTGAAGACCTCGAGAAGTGCTCATCTCCGACCGATCTCCATCGTGGAAGATTCTCGCGAAGCAGCGACAAGCTCTCCATTAGTTATGATGGAAGCTCATCGGAAGATCAATCTTTGGAAGCACGAAGTCAACGCGATCGGAGATGAAGATCAAGATGCCCCTGCGGTCCTACACTCTCTACCACGCCATCACATGTTGTTAGAGATGATCCGCCGTCAAGCACCAACTTCCGGAGGCAACGGAACTAATCGGCGTCAATCGGTTAACTCGCTTTGGCCTTTGCTCCACCTAGAGTGGTGATGGGACCGAACAAATCCAAAGGTCGGGGAAGGTTGACAGCATACACCTACGACCAATTATGAACCTCTCGAGACCTTTGATCGCTATACAAAACTTGCGGCGTATTCAAAACATGTTAAATAATTCGATCTGCTCTAGCAGAACGCCTAGTTTTGTACAACTCGTAGGTCGGTATCGAAATTCTCCCAGACCATGCGTGAGCAGGCGTATCGGGAGCAGAGGGTTTGAAGTCGGACTATGACTTCATCCCAACGCTCCTCCCTCGGCAGGGACAACACGGTCATACCGAGAGCGATCGATCCGAGACCTCCTCGGCGATTCCGACCAAGGAGTCACGAGGGAGAAGGTTATTCAAGCTACTACCCCATCAGTGTCGAGAGGAACCACCACTAGGACCTAACGATCTCCGACATCGTTTGAACCAAGTGGCGATCGGAGGCATCATATCAAGTGTCCACGCCGGATCGGTACACCGGAGTTCAGCGTCCCAATCCTAGGGATCGGTCTCCGGCCGATTACAATCCGGCACCTTCCCGTGAGAAGATGCCATGAATCAATCACAGGTTGTCGAGCCTTCTCGCAGGCTCCAAGGCATGCGTTAGGCCTAAGGTTCGGCCGGCCAACTTGGACAAATTCAATGGAACTCAAAACCCATTGGAATTTCTCCAAATATATACCACCGCCATCAGGGCTGCTGGTGGCGATGAGAATGTAATGGCCAACTATTTACCCACCGTGCTCGAAGGGTCTGCCCGGTCGTGGTTGTTAAACTTACTGGTCGGATCAATATATACTTGGGAACAACTCTGTGATCTTCTGATTGCCAACTTCGAGTGCGTCGACATACAGGAAGGAGGACGATCTCCACAGAATCCGGCAGGGATCTGATGAGACTTTACGTCAATATATCAAGAGGTTCAGCCAGGTTCGTAACTCTATACCCGAAGTCGCAGAATCCTCTGTTATTCAGGCTTTTAAAATAGGTCTGAGGAATCGGCGGTTTACGGAGGACATAGCAATGAACCCTCCAAGAACAACCGTTGAGCTTTTTGATATGGCGGACAAGTATGCCACCGCTAGCGAAGCAATCGAGTGGTGTGAAGCCATTGATCGGAAAGACAAGATTCCCCAACCCGGCCTGGGCAAACAGGAGAAAAAGAACAAGAAGTCTCTCAAGAAGAAAAAGAACCGCAGACCCGACAACAAAGAAGTCCTCGCCGTTCGAGAAAAATTCAGGAAGGGCAAGAAGGACTATCTTGCGGTCGAAGCAAGGCAAAAGCTCCGATAGAAGGATTCGCAACGAACAAGAAGTGGTGTCCACTTCACGGCGAGTAGGGCATGATCTGCGCTGTGTCGTGTCGCAAAAGAAAGCTGGAGGATTATTATGCGGGTAAAGGACCATTTCCCAATACTGGGAAGATGGAGAAACGAGCTCCAAAAGGACAAGGATGGCGGCGAAGAGATGGAGTACCGGGATCCCCAACACACAGTCAATATGATTTTGGAGGATCTTCTTCATACGAGTCCAGCGTCATCGAAGGCCATGGAGCGAGAGGTCAACCTAGTCGAATCTCCGATGTAATCAAGCACTCGAAGTGGTCGGACACATAATTTCCTTGAGAAAACGATCGCCCCATCCCATCGACTCGTAGGGTAGGTTCCCTATCGTTGTTGAACCAACCATTAATAATTGTCGGGTTAATCGGGTCTTAGTAGATGGGCGTAGTTCTTTGAATATATTATTTGTGGGAGCTTTAGAAGAAATGCAGGTCCCCATGTCAAAGGTGAAACCTGTGAAATATGCTTTTCATGGCATAGTTCCGGGTTCTACCGCTAAACCGATAGGACAAGTTTCCTTACGATTCGTTGGAAAGCGACAACTTCCGAGCAGAGAGGATTCCGTTTGATGTAGTAAACTTGAATCCGCGATACAGCGGAATTCTCGATTCGACCAAAGATTAGCAAAATTCTTGATAGCCACGCATTACGGTTATCAAAGTTTGAAAATGCCGGGGCCGAAGGGAGTCATCACTATTCGAGGAGATCAGAAAATGGCTTATGTATGCGATCGGAAATCCTTTGCATTGGTTGATGAACTTCCGACCAGAGAGGTTAACCCGACTCCCATGCAGGTCAAGCACTCGAGGCCAAAGATGACACCCAAACCATCTGATCAGACAAAGGAGGTACCACTCGACAAAAGCGCTTCTCCGGACAGCGTCAAGTCGTCACATGGGTCAGGACATCTAGACCCAACCGCCCGCAAGATTCTGGTCGGGGCAAGACTCGACCCTAAATAGGAAGAGTCGCTCGTCTCCTTCCTCCGAGCGAATCAGGGCGTGTTTGCACGGCAAGCGTCCGATATGCTCGAGTCCCCGGAGGTGATCGAGCACGAGGCTTGCTCTCGGCGACAAAAACCGATCAGCGAAACTACGACGTTTACTTTTGATCGGAAGGAAGCAATCGATCGGAGATTGACAAGCTTCTCAATCTTTGGATTTATTCGTGAAGTCGACCACCCACGGTGGCTTGCCAATCTGTAATGGTTAGAAAAAACAATGGGAAATGGCGAATGTGTATCGACTTTACAGATCTTAATAAGGCTTGTCCGAAGGATGACTTTCCCCTTCCTCGCATTGATCAAGCTGGTAGACTCTACTTACGAGTGCGAGTTACTAAGTTTTTAGATGCGTATTCGTGGTACCACCAGTTAGTATGTGTAAAGAAGATGAGGAGAAAACTTCCTTCATCACCCCATATGGCACTTACTGTTATATTAAGATGCCATTTGGTCTCAAAAACGCTGGTGCAACTTTTCAAAGGTTGATGCAAAAAACCTTTAGTCCACAAATCGGTCGGAATCTAGAAGCTTACGTTGACGATCCGGTCGTAAAGACCACCATTTGGCGACCACATTCCCGACTTACAAGAAACTTTTAATAACTTGAGAAGACATAACCTCAAGTTAAATCCAGGAAAAGTGTGTGTTGGAGTTTCTGTTTGGAAAACCGCTTTCGGTTTCCTAGTTTCGCTAGAGGTATTGAAGCAAATCCAAAGAAAATTGCGCCATCGACGGATCGCCCTTCGACCACGAAGAAGGAAGTCCAAAACTAACCGTTGTATGGCGTTAAGTCGTTTCATAGCAAGGTTAGGGGAAAAGGATTACCTTTCTTTAAACTTCTTGAAACATGGGAGTTTTGAGTGGACTAAAGAGGCAAGCGATGCCTTTGAGGAACTTAAAAGTACCTTACAAGTACCCGGTTTTAGTTTCTCCGAGATCGGGAGAAACATTGCTAATTTACGTGGCAGCAACACCACAGACAGTTAGCGGTGTACTGGTTGTAGAAAGGGATAATATCCAACGACCAGTCTATTACGTGGCGAAGTCTTACATGGACCAAAGGAAAGATACCCACAGTACAAAAGTTGCTCTATGGCCTCCTTATGTCTTCAAGAAAGCTAAGGCACTACTTTCGAGGCCCACAAAGTGGTTCGTACCTACCGGATATCCTCTTGGTCAAGTCCTTGGAAGCAGGAATCATCGGATCGAATAGCCAAATGGGCGGTCGAGCTAGGGCGTTCGATCTCCATTTTATTTCATTTAACAACAATAAAGTCCGTGCAATAGCGTAATTCATTGCGAATGGACAAACCACGAACCCACCCAAGGACCCAAGTACGAACACCACGACAGTGGACATTGTATTTCGACGGTTCCTTGATGTTACAAGGATCGGGGCCGAGTGGTCTTGATATCCCTCTTGGCGAACACATCAAGTCGCCATCGAGTTAAATTTTCCCGCCACCAATAATGTGGTAGAATATGAAGGTTTCTTGGCGGGACTCGGCGGCTCGTTAAGCGGGATTATGATTACTAGTGAAAGGCGATTCTCAACTAGTAGCGAATCAAGTGGGAAAGAGTATCAATGCTTGAGTACCAAGATGTCATCTTATCTGGCGGAATCTGAAAACTCGAAAAGCACTTCTTGGTTTTCGGATCCAACATATTCCTAGAAAGGAAAACTTTTGGCGGAACCGGTTAGCACGGATGGCCTCCACGAGGTCGGCCGTCCGCCCGGAGTTTTTCTCGAGCAACTCAATTCACCCTCGGTAGTTGAGCCTTCCGAGAACATACATGATTCTTTGCAAGTTGAACAAACTAATCAAGGGAACATGGATGCTCCACGTGTCGTTGACGGTTGGCGCGTATCACGATCAAGGTAGAGGCGGATGACATCGATCTACAATTATCTTGACATGACACAATTCCGAGAAGATGATGTAGAGGCCGATCGATAGCACTAAAAGCCAAATCATACACTCTAATCGAGCGTATCTTGTATAAACGAGGATCTCATGGAGTGTTGATGAGATGCATATCTCAAGCGGATGGCATTAGATTGCTAAGCGAAATCCATGAAGGCGTCTATGGAGCACACCATTCCTCTGAGAATCACAGTCGGTAAAGCCTTGGCAAGGCTATTCTTGCCAACGCCCTTCATGATGCAAAAGAGCTTGTGATGAAGTGTGTACAATGTCGGTTTCATAGCCGACAAGTACACCCAAAGACAAGCCTTACAAACAATTCCTCTTTCTTGGCCTTTTGCAACACGGAGACTAGACATTCAGGACCTTTCCCAAGAGCACCGGGGCTTCAATTCCTTTTCATCATGATTGACACGTTTACAAAATGGATTGAAGCCGAGCGATCGTTAAAATAACAACCGAGGCCGCTAAGAGATTTCTCTGAAAAATGTGATCACGCGATTTGGTGTACCCATCGTATCATCACGCACAATGGTTCCCGATTCTCCGGCAATCAATTCCAGAATTTGCGATGAACTTGGTGTCAAAGTTCATTTTGCTTCATTGCTCATCCACGAGCAACGGAGCGATTAAGCGAGCTAATGGTATCCTTATGCAGGGATCAAACGCCGAGTATTGACCAGTTAATCAAGCGGTCGAGAGCTTGGGTTAAGAACTTCCCTCGTGTTATGGGCGTTAGAACCACGACGATCGTCGCGACCGGTGAAACTCCATTCTTTTTGGTTTATGGTTTGAAGCCATGCTTCCTCCGAACTCAAAATTGGCTCGCTTTCGAATCGATCGTTTTGCGAAAATGATCAGATTGAGCAACGACTTCGGCGCGTCGATTTCCTTGAAGAACGAGCGAAACCAAGCCCTTATACGATCGGCTAGTCTACCAACAAGCCATGCGAAGGTACCATAGTCGAAGGTGCGACCTCGCGATCTTGTTGTAGGTGATCCGTTCTCGAGAAAAATTGAGCCAAACAAATCGCAATAAACTTTCTCCTAAATGGGAAGGTCCTTACACGTGGGTCGAAGTCACCCGACCGAGTTCCGTGACGACTAGCTATGTCTCGATGGGCAAATTTTGTCAAATTCTTGGAACATCGATCAATTGCGTAAGTTCTATGTTTAATTTTCATTCTTTCATTTCTTTCAATTTCACTAAATTTATTGATTAATTAAGAAGTGCAACCTTGCTTATATATATACACCTACATTCTCGTCGTTTATTATTGTTAGTCCGGTCTGAGAAGACATTTTTTCTCCGATATCCTTTTAAGGATCTCGATACTCTATGGTCCTCGTCGTGAGCATTTTTCTCAAATGATTCCCCTGCGACTATACTCTTTTCTTAAAGAAAAATGAGTAATCGAGCGCCACACAACTAACTATCTCATGAATGATATGCTTACGATTACGAAGATTATGCTTCATTATTTCAAGATTACGGTCTATTCTTGTCAGCCATTGGTCGGGACACGGAAAGCCTCCTAGTCGAAGTCTCTCCTTTTTCAAGACGTGGTCACCTTAATGGAAGGAGCTTCCTAGCGACGGTTCTTTTCTTACGATCCTCGCTACGGATCGGATATAGAATTTGAACACGTTTCAAAAAATATATGTCGTATGCCTTCGTGTCTTAGCATTAGTTCCGACTGGACTATGGGACAATAGATATAAACAAAGTTCACTTATAATCTGTTGCATACATATTTGCATTTCTTCTTATGTCAAGTTTGACAAAGTCTTTTTTCGACCATATATAGTGTTTTTGATTGGTATTTCCATTATGACAAACAAAGATCTATAACTAGTCGAAATCATCTGTTAGTCCTAACCACATTTGATTTCCTAGTCTTCGCAACGATCGTTTTGTCTTACATGTCCAAACATACCTTCAAAACTCACATACATGGTTATGACCTCTTTTTATTTTCTTTCTTGGCTCTTTGCTTGTACAATAACGTTCTTCTACTATAAAGCAGTCGGGGGCTAGGAAATATACGAGAATTTTAAAAGTCAAACAAGATAAACAAAAGCTTTGTCAATGACATAAAAAGTAAGTTTTCATAGATATTCAAATATTTTTACACTTGTAGGAACCTACTTTAAGAAATATTCCCAGCCTAACTACTGTTTGTCGGAGATTCGACCTCCATCTCCTCTACAACTATATCTCCGAGTGGCCTGAGTTCTTCCATGAACTTGGTCGCCTCCTCAGGTGGGCAGTTGAAGTCTTCTTTAATAGCTTGGAGATCTATGGAGGGGTCGGAAGCTTTTAGTTTTGCCAAAGCAAAACTAACTCCACTTGCAACGCCTGTTTTTAGGGCCTGGGCATAATTCGTCCAAGTAGTTTTGAGCAGAACTTTAAGGTCTTCTAGAAGTTGACCCAAATAGTTCATTTTTCTATTGGATCTCCTAAGGAAGGCAAAGCTTGATCCTGATCCCATATCAAAGATCATCTTGTTCAAAGCACGAATCTTTTCATCAATATTTTGAGCAAGAGCCGCCTCCTTATCCTGCTCAAATTTCAGAGTTTTCTTTACTCTGTTCAGCATTTGCGTTTGCTCTGCAAAAGCAAATCAGTTAATGAACACAAGCATAATTGAAGGAACAATCAAGTTTGCGACATATTACCTTCATTTGTTTTGCTAAGTGTTTCATATTTGGTCGTTGCTTCAGCGATCAACCGGTCTTTGGCTGAACTTGCTTTAGCGAATGACTGGTCTTTAGCTTTTATTTCTTCTTCAAGAAGAGCTGTCTTGGCTTTCTCAGCCACAACCTCCTCTTTTATTTTCTCCAGATCTATCGAATACGATAAGGGAGAATAATTGTAGAGGAGCAAAGTATTGAAGAAGAAACAAAAGTTTAAAAGGGAAAAGTTCTTACTTTCCAACTCGGAGTGCTTTTGCTCCAAGTCCTTAACTCATTTGGGGGATCCTCCGATCACAAAGAAAGTTCTCGACCAAATGCTACACAAATAGCATTCTCTTTCTTAAGTTTCTTATAAACTTTTTAAAGAAGAACCGGTCAGAGAATACTTACCCAATTGCTTGGTCATTATAACCAAACAAAAATCGAATCAGGTGCATCTTGAGTTGAGTATCCGATACTTTCGCCACGCCTCATCAAGCTCCTTATCCTCGATAAATCGGGGCTAAAAGGAACTTGTTAGGTTGGGAAGGGTTATCAACGATGATCGAACTGTTGAGACCTCTCGAGGCATCTACCTCCACGTAAGGGTTTCAATCACCAAAGGATCCAACTCAATCGTTGCCCTTGTCACCGCCGGGGCTTCTTCGACCACTACTTCCTCAGAACTTTGTCCCGAGAAGTGCTCTGCCTGAACTTCCACAGTGCGTGTCCTCGGGAAGAACACAGTCGGAAACGACGGAACACCGAAGACCTATGCAAACCGAAGATGGGAAGTTCAAAGTATCAAATCATCAAGGAATTATTAAAGGTACATACTTATCGACCACTTTCATTTGTACATACCTTGTTAATCTCCGGATTTGACTCAAACGCAGCAAGAGAGAAATACGCCGCTAGCCTTCCTTTTCTTCTCCTCCAATTTCTTTGGTTCTCGACCAAACAGGTTTGTTGAACCTCACATCCTCCAACAAGATGTCGGAAGTTATGTCCTCGACCGGTTCATCAAGGTCCACATTCGACTATCGGTTGAGGGAGTGGTTTCATCAATCTCCAGATCAGTTGTTTCAGTAACAACCGTAAGGTCGTGCACGACCACTCTGGAGTCTACAGCCTTCGCAGTTATATTCTGCGGGCCTTCAGGCTTATCCACCTAAATCAAAGAACAAATTTGATTGGGTGAAGAAATCCTTTTATCTAAAAAATTCGTACATATATGATTCCGAAATGTTCTATTACCTCGAGGGATTCATCTCCTTCAAGTGCCTCAGGGCACGACTCGGTCGGAACCAAGGTGGGATGTTGATCCTCACCAGATTGTATGATTCGCAAACCGATCGACTGCAAATGTAGAGCACGATTGGAAATCTGGTCGGGATATATGTATATACGTGGTAAAAGGAATTTTTTGATTAAGTTACCTTAAGCCTTGCCATCTCCTTCAATAGGAGTTGCGGCTAAAATCTTGGGGCATTGGCCTTTTCTCCGTGCTCCCCAAGACAGATTAGCGACTCGTTCTCTAATTTCCCATAGGAAAGAACTTTAATGAAGGAAGAATAGACAAATTTTAAGGTAACACATTAATCAAATCAAAATACCGATCGAATGTATCTCAAAGACTTACCACCTTACGAGCAACTTCATCACGATCAAGGCACCGAGAGCAGGAATGAGTCCAGGAGCTTCAATGGACTAATCTGGCGAGAGGTAAAATCCTCACCACATGCCACGAAGTCGGGCCCTCGACTGCGCAAGTCATAGATGGCATCCGCCCATCTTTTGACTATCCTCGTCTTCTTTACGGTCTCCTTCCACTTGGGGTTTTCACTTGCTCTAGTTCCGCCAAGTAGAGGCCATCGTCTTTTCAGAAAGTCATGTAAAACCAAGATTTTTCCATGACGACCATGAAGATTTCGCAGTACATGAAGATGTACTCATCGGCCTTCCGTCATGAAGACGCAATGTGCATTCCCCAGAGTCGCTGCCAGATTTTGCCGAGATTTTCCCATCACCATGCGGTAGAAATAACTAAAGAGCTTCAAGTTCGGTTGTATTCCCAGATATGCCTCGCATAAATATGTGAAAATATCGATATTTGCGATCGAATTTGGGGCCAAATTCACTAATTCCACCCGTAATGTTCAAGAACGCGGAGAAGAAATTTGTGTCGGTAATCTCAAATTTCACATTCGATGTAGGCAAGAAAACAGGATTTCCTCATCTTCACGGCTCGAAAAATGCTCTCTAGTTGCGGTCTCCAATTAATCGATTCCTATCTCGGGAGCATTCCCATCTTCGCCAAAGCCTCAAGCTTTTTCTTGCCCAATTCAAGGCAACCACTTTGTAATCTGCTCGACATGGCGAAAATCCTCAAGGATGAGTAGTGAAAGTTGGAGACTTCGTGGTCGGAAGAATAGGAAAAAAACTCGAGGATTTCTTAGCGAGAAGCTAAAGGAATCGAAGGGATTTTGGAAGCATAAAAATTCTAAGATCCCAGCGAGAGGAGATTTTATAAACTTCCGATACTTTCAAGGATTCCCACAAGAGTCCAAACCGCAAAAAGCCTCTTTTGCTCAAGCGAACAGAGGAACTCTTCGCTTCCCAAGGCAAGTTCTCAACTTTAAAGTGAACACGAGACCGCCGTATACCACGACATTAAATGGGTTCGCCGATACGATTTCATCGGAAAAAGGTATATACACGACCGGTTCATTTAAAGTTCGGGGCTAGCCGACGAGGATTAAAACCTCTATGTATTATTTTAATACATAATAAAAGACCATACGTCTTCATGGTCGTAACCCTAAGACTAACGACCTCCCCGGTCGTTAGTATTCTAAAGGTTACTTAATGGGTACCACAGTGGATGAGGCTTTGTGCCTAATCCCGACCGAGATAACCGCCGTAAAATTACCGAATCGGTATTTCTTATCGTATGATGAATGGAACACATGTTATACGTTCCATTCCACGCGATGGTACAACCCTGAGACACTGACTATTAACCACCCTACGGTTAAGCTCTTCACAGGCAACCGCAAGGAAGTTAGCACGTTGCTAACTGCTCCACCGTTCCAACTAGTCGTAACGTTTCACCAGGGACGTCTTCTCCAGGAGTAACTGCCACCTCTTCGGAAGTTATTTAAAGGTGAAGCGCACAGGACAGAAGACCAAGACCAACAAAGACAAGAACAACGACAGTTCAACAAGAATACACAAAAGCCTAAGCGGTGGAATTAGAAGCTAGATAATCAGACTTAGACTCATATTCTAAGTCTGATTACCCGGTTAGACATTCCCCCATTCAGTGTAATTCAGGGTAGTACTTAGCCACATCTTGTAAAACCCAGTTCATATCAATAAAGAGCGACCCCCATTCCATTCCAGGATATTCCACGTCATTTTCCTCGTTCATTTTCATAAGATCGGTGACTTGATCGTCGACACAGTCGAAATAGTTAGGTCGGGTCCGGTCAGGGTTAGGTTTTGATTTAATTTTGACCGAAAATCAACGACTTTGACCGAGCGGTTTAAAATAGCAAATAAATTCTAAAAATTCTGAAAATTTTTGTGAGTTCTTTCATATTGAATTAGGACTTAGGAAAAATAGTTGCAGGTACTGTTCATACTCTATTTGTCTAAAATTAATTCCTTTTCAAAGCTGCATTAGTGACTTGGCTAGGATTTTAGTGAGGTCAAATTAACTTCTAAAATTTAGGAGAAAATTATATTAATTCATGATAAATAATCTAGTGTTTTAAAAAATTATTTCTAGAAACTTTTATATACACATTTTCCTACACATTTTCCTAGAATCAATTAGAAACTTGAATTCAAGTCAAAAGTTTGAAATTCAAAGCAAACTTTAGAAAACCAAGTGCAAACTCATGAGATTCATCAATAGTTTTTGAAAATATCATACTTTTGTACATTTGAAATACAAACTATAGTTTGGGATGTTACATTTCAATTCCGGAGGAAGCATGGCTTTAGCACCGTAAACCAGAAAAAATGGTGTTTCATCGGTCGCACGATTGGTCATTGTCCGAATAGTCCTTAATACAGAGTAAAGTTCTTGAACCCAAGCTCCTAGCCGTTTTATTAACTGGTTGAATATTCGACGTTTTACTCCTTGTATTATTATGCCATTAGCTCGCTCGACTGCCCTGTTACTCTGCGGGTGAGCCACGAAAGCATAATGTACTTTGATACCTAGACCCTCGTGGAATTCCTAAAAATTCCCGCATGGAAATTGAGTACCATTATCTGTGATTATATGACTTTGTATACTAAATTGCGTGATCACATGTTTTGTGATGAATTTCTTGGCAGCTTCAGTTGCTACTTTAACAACTGGCTCAGCCTCTATCCATTTTGTAAATATGTCAATTATGACAAAAAAGAATTCAAAGCCCCTGGGTGCTTTTGGGAAAGGTCCCGGAATGTCTAATCCCCAGGTTGCAAAAGGTCAAGAAAGAGGTATTGTTTGCAAAGCTTGTGCCGGTTGATGTACTTTTCGACTATGAAATTGATATTGTACACGCTTTATCACAAGTTCTTTTGCATCATGGAGGGTAGTTGGCCAGTAGTATCCTTGTCGAAATGCTTTACTAACCAGAGTTCTATCGGAATGATATGCTCCATAGACTCCTCCATGTATGTTGGATAGTAATTTCATACCATCCGCTTGAGATATGCATCTCATCAACACTTCGTGAGATCCCCGTTTGTAAAGGGTACATTCGATCAGAGTGTATGATTTGGCTTTTTGAACTGTACGATCAGGCTCTACATCATCTTTAGGAAGTGTGCATGCCGAAGATAATTGTAGATTGATGTCATCCAATCACTTCTGGGATCGATCTGTACGACCTCTAGTGGAGCATTTGTGCCTTCGGAATGCTCGACCACCGAGAGTGTATCGAGTTGCTCAAGAAAAACTCCGGACGGGACATATGATCTTGAGGAAGCCATCCGTGCCAACTGGATTGCCAGAAAGTTTTCCTTTCTAGGAATATGTTGGATCTGGAAACTGCAGAAGTGCCTTTCGGGTTTTTGTACTTCCACTAAATAAGATGACATCTTGTGACTTGAGCATTGATATTGTTTCCCAACTCGATTCGCTACTAGTTGAGAATCGTCTTTCACTAGTAATTTGTGAATCTCGAGTGCTTTGGTTGCTCAGAGTCCTGCTAGTAAACCTTCATACTGTGCCACATTATTTGTAGTAGGAAAGTTTAACCGAATGGCGTATTTAATATGTTCTCTAGTAGGAGATACCAGGACAACTCCAGCCCCCGAGCCTTTGAGCATTAAGAACCATCAAAGTACATGGTCCACTCTTCGTGGTGTTCACTACTCGGGCCCTTGGGTGGGTTCAGGGTTCGTCCATTCGGCGATGAATTATGCTAATGCCTAAGACATAATTGTTGTTCTTGAAATGAAATGGAGATCGAAGCCCCCAAGCTCGACCGCCCATTTTGCTATTCGTTCTGATGATTCTCTATTTTCAAGAACTTGACCAAAAGGATATCCAGTAGGTACGACCACTTTGTGGGCCTGAAACTAATGCCTTAGTTTTCTTGAAGCCATAAGGAGGCCGTATAGCAACTTTTGTATCTATGGATATCGTTCCTTTGGTCCATGTAAGACTTCGCTTACGTAATATACTGGTCTCTGGATATTCTCATGTTCAACGACCAATACTGTGCTGACCGCTTGTGGCATCGCAAACACGTATATTAGCAATGTTTCTCCTGATCTTGGAGATATTAAGATCGGGGCATTCGTAAGGTACCTTTTAAGCTCTTCAAAGGCATCGTTTGCATCTTTAGTCCATTCAAAACTTCCGTGTTTCCGAAGAAGTTTAAAGAAAGGCAATCCTTTTTCTTCTAACCGTGCTTTGAAACGACTTATCGCTGCCATATAGCCGGTTAGTTTTTGGACTTCTTTCTTTGTGGTCGAAAGACGCATCTGTTCGATGGCCGCTATTTTTGCTAGATTTACTTCAATTTCTCTAGCCGAAACTAGGAATCCAAGAAGCTTTTCAGAAGAAATTCCTAACACATACTTCTCAGAATTTAACTTGAGGTTATGCCTTCTTAAGTTAATGAGAAAGTTTCTTGTAGGTCAGAAATATGGTCTCCAACATTGATGCTCTTTATGACTAGGTCATCAACATTAGCTTCCAAATTTCGACCTATCTGCGGACTAAAGGTTTTTTTCATTAACCTTTGAAAAGTGGCACCATCATTTTTTAGACCAAATGACATCTTGACATAACAATAAGTGTCATATGGTGTGATGAAGAAAGTTTTCTCTTCATCATCTTTACTCATATTAATTTGGTGGTACCCTGAATACGCATCTAAAAAACTTAACAACTCATACTCGGAAGTAGAGTCTATAAGCAGATCGATACATGGAAGGGGAAAGTCATCTTTCGGACAAGTTTTATTAATATCTGTGAAATCAATACACATTCGCCATTTCTCATTATTTTTTCTAACAATTACAGCATTGGCGAGCCACTTTGGGTGGTCGACCTCACAAATAAATCTAGCCTTGAGAAGTTTGTCAATCTCTGACGAGATTACCTCCTTCTGATCTAGTGCAAAGCATCTTAGCTTTTGTTTGACCGGTTTTTTATCAGGCCGGGGAGCTAGTCTATGCTTGATCACCTCCCTAGAGACTCCGGGCATATCAGATGCCTGCTAGGCGAATACATCTGAATTGTCTTGGAGGAAGGAGATGAGCGACTCTTCCTATTTGGGATCGAGTCCTACCTTGACTAGTACTTTTTGGGTGGTTGCACTAGCACTTCCTGGTCCAAACGACACTTTGACACTTTTTGGAGAAGCGTCCTTGTCGAGTAGAACTTTCTTGGTCTGGTCGAAGGGTTTTGGGGCCATTTTTGGTCTTGAGTGCTTGACCTGCATGGAAGGTGGATTAGTATCTCTGGTCGAATGTTCATCGACCAGTTCTAGAGATTTACGATCACATGTATATGCCATCTTTCTATCCCCTTGAACCATAATGACCCCTTTTAGTCCTGGCATTTTCAAACTCTGATAGCTATAATGCGTAGCTATCAGGAACTTTGCCAATGCCAGACGGCCAAGAATTCCATGGTATGCAGTTTCAAAATCTACTACATCAAATGAAATCTTCTCTATTCGGAAGTTATTTTGTGGGAGCCCCCGAGCTACTCCCGTAAGACCGAGGCATATCCGGCCTTAAGGGGATAACTCTAGGCTCCATACGTGAGAATGGATTCCAACTTAACTCCATCTAAGCGAGAGGCTTGACCGAAAATTAGAGCCCCGACGATCATGCGCACTGCACCTCTGCGAGCACTACATGATGATCGGTTCTCCAACCGTCCAAGCACTACTCTTAGTGAGTTAAATGGGAATCCATAAATAGCAAGCATGAGATCATGTTGGCTCCCAAGATCAGTGACCAATATGCCCCAAACTCACATATAGCATTGATCACATCCATACAACATTCATACATTCATAGTTCAAAAGACATACAACATAATAGTTCAAGTCTACAACTATTACAAATAGCCGACCGGCCAAATTCGAATTAGATCATAAAGTAACAGTGGAAGCAATATAAATAAACCAAAAGTCCAGCATGGTATGCCCAACACCCACCGGCAGCCAACTGGGAGTTAAATAATAGCACTACTTGTTAGCGTCGTCTAAATCGGCGCTAACGAGCTCAACGGGCTCAAAGTCTTCCTCACCTGAAATTGTAGCAACCGGATTGAATACAAAGTTGTACTCGCAAGTCTTACACAAATAAAAATTAGTTATGCATAGAGGTTGTTCCAAAGGATGGCTCATATTGGCTTAGTTTTGCGAAAAGACGCAACAATTTCACAACCTACATATACTAGTTTATCAATTGCCATTTCTAAAACAGATTTGAAGTAGAAGTAAAGCATGTACTAAGTGATAAATTGAACAACAAATGAATCAAACAAACAGCAAAGTAGCTTCCCACTTTGATACAATAAAAAGCCTGAACATCCCATTCATGCCGAACAAAAAGTACCCACAATTTAAATACAAAGTCTAACAAAAGTCCCGTTCGACCCATCATGCGCAATGGGATAGAAACATGTGAATTAACCGATTGATATCCACCAGTCCCATTACCTCTGCCATCTCGGGTTGGTGCTTGAGTGTCTGCACCATTTCCACCAACGGGTGTTGGTGGGTTATGTTGTGGAGGATCGTGCACGATATCTTGATTGGTATCACCGGTTGCGTTAACCTTGTGCCTCCAGCAGTAGTCTCTCGATGAGCTCCCATTGTAACTAAGGGAGAGCCTTCCACTGCTTCGGCAAGGAGTATCCACGACGTGGAATGGTTTGAGATTACCACCTCCAGTGGGCTTTGTGGTGGACTCAGCCTGATCCAGCAAATTCTTGATCATATGCTGAGTTTTATCAACATTACCTGGTCTTCGACCGATGGCAATTTCATTGACACTGTTACCAGATGTCGGTTGGCCCCCAGAATAGCTAGGAATCGTTGGCGAATATCAGTTGCCCATGACTATATCGACAACATCTTGACCCTCTGATTGCAGTGCTGAGCTTTTGTCGCTGTTGTTGCTGGTCGGAAAAACCGGGTTTGCAGAGGCATTCGGGCATTCCGAACCAGTTGAAATGAACGGTTCCTCTGGGAGCGCCACTGATGGTGATGGTGAGTCTTCTTCCATCCGGTCAATCTCGCTGGTCTCAGCGAGCGGAGAACCTATGACAGAAGAGGATGACAATGACATCGTGTCGTGATCCATGGCACAGATGCATGGGTCCATGTCGAGGTTGGAATAGTCCGCCAAGTCAAACCAGTTCTCTCTATCCAATGTTTCTGCCATGATCGCATAAGCAACAATGGAACAAAAAGAAAATAAGGATTGCTGAGCGAAAAGTCTTCAAGAACTCAGCGCTTTCTTCCCCACGGTCATCGCCAGCTATCGATGATCAAGTCGTCGATCTTACGAAATGAAATAAGGAAAATGGCTAAGAGTTATTGGAGGAAAATAGTGTTGCTCTTTATTACAATGAACTGGCTATTACAGGAGGTGCCTTAGGTTAGGCAATAGACTAGCCCTAATTACACCAAGTATATTGCTTGCTATGCTTCAATTGTCTTCAGATCGAATCCAAT
The DNA here is from genome assembly GCA_036346405.1 of Phyllostachys edulis. Taxonomy (NCBI): domain Eukaryota; kingdom Viridiplantae; phylum Streptophyta; class Magnoliopsida; order Poales; family Poaceae; genus Phyllostachys; species Phyllostachys edulis. The sequence goes on from CM070558.1 coordinate 55,774,368, forward strand.
TGCCTTGTACTTGTTGATCGTGATCCAGGTCTCCCCCTTTTTGCTGTTCATGTTTCATCTTTAAAAACCTAGCGAAGTGGTGCCAGTTACTCTTGGAGAAGACACATTTTGGGAAACGTCGCGTCTGGTCGGAGGATCAGTTGCAGTTAGTGAAACGCCATCTGATCACCTGTTGATGTCAGTGGGAGACAAAACTGTATAGTGGTTACTATCAGTGACTTAGGGCTGAGAAGCGTCGTGTGGTTTGGAGCATATAAAACATGTGTTCCATTCATCACACGGAAAGGATATACGTGGAATCAAATCCAAGTACTAGTTCAAAGATCCTATGAGTAGTTAATTGGTCGGACAATAGGTAGACCTCTCCAACCAGGGTACTCATAAAGTAACCTCTGGGATTCTCCCGACCATAGGGGTCATTAACCACATGGTTACGACCATAGAGGATATGGTCTTTAATTAAATGTTTAAAGCAATATTTAGGAATTTAACCCGTGTCAGTTACGGAATTCACTATACTGAGTATCCTGGTGTACTTGAGGGATATAGTGATTCCAATTGGATTTCTGATGCTGATGAGACAATGACTACGAGTGAATACATATTCACTCTAGGTGGTACTCTTATGGAGATGGATGTACTCAACTGAAACTGTACCCCTTGACCGCATGGTGTTGATACAACCAGCTGGGAAACGTGAGGCTCGGTGATTTGACTACCGTAGTCATGGCGGCTGCTTTTCGGCCGTGGTGATCCCCGACCAGATCGACTCCAACTGCAAATGACGTGAGGGAAGCGATATGCCTTCGTAATACCTGAATCCCAAGGAATATAGGAGTGACTGTTCCATACAGGTTGGATATTACAAGGGTGATACTAGCACCCAGACGTCCGATTTGGGGACTAGGATCGGACGCCCGACTTGCTGCTACGTGGATGCTATCAAGACACGAGCCAGACACACGAATGCTCTTGCTTTGTTTGCTTTTACCTTTCCAGTTTTCACACCGCGTCGTGCAGTCGCCCGCCCCACATGTTATTCTTGTGAGATTGCAACTATTTACTCCGTAGCTCTGTGAGTAATGTAGTTTCGCTCTTCCAAATGATGCGACCCTTGAACAATGACTGTACGCAAATGTGTAATTACCACGCTAGCTTCCAAGTACAATGACCGTACGCAAATCTTTTCCAAAAACAAAGCATCTGGAAAAAAACACGTTGAAAAAATTACAACATCGTTGTGAACAGTATTCAACATTTTTTTTCTACAGATGCAATATTTTTTTCTACAGATGCAACAGTTGCAACATCCTCAGACAACGGTTGCAACATCCTAGGACAATGGTTGCAACATCTCCGGACAACGGTTGCAACATTCTAGGACAATGGTTGCAACATCCCCGAACAACGGTTGCAACATCCTAGGACAATGGTTGCAACATCCACGGACAACGGTTGGAAAAAATTACAACATCGCTGTGAACAATATGTAATATTTTTTTCCTATAGATGCAACATTTTTTTCTACAGATGCAACATTTTTTTTCTACAGATGCAATATTCCAAAGAACAGTATGCAACATTGTTTTCAACAGGCCGCAACATTGTTTTCAACGAACTGCAACATTAGCAGAAACAATAGAGGATAACTATTTGGAAACAATATCAGAACCGGCGCAAAGCGCTTCGGAGGCGCCAACGACGTCGAGGTGGCCCTCATGTCGATGTCGATGACCTCCCGCACACGACGCGCTCGACCTCCTCGCCCCCGGAGGAGTCGTAGACGGTGGCACCATGTATACCCCTTGTAATAAGCCACACAGAAAGAGTTGACAACTCATGAAAATCCTTGCGTTTTCTAAACACTTTTTCTGATATAGTGAGGATCGCCGTCGTGCGCCCGTGGTTTTTTCCCGAAACTTGACCCTTGTCTGCCATCTACGAAAGTTCTGACCAGAAAACCTCTCAGGTTTAATAGCATCAGAAGCTCCAGCCATTGCTAGATCACAAAAATATCCACAATAAGGTTTCTAGATTGTTGGAAATATGGATAACATTTTAATTCCCGATTTTATTATGAGGCAAAGATCACAAATAACTAGTGATGCATAAATCGATACTAACAGCAGGCTACTCATTGTACTTCTAAATGTACTCAATAAAAGATTTATAATAGAAAAGTCTGGTCGTAAGGCTAACTTACAGTCGAGCTTGATGAAGAACAGGAAACAGGCAGACTTGATGCAGTGCAGATCGTAGACGTCGCAGTGCAGCAAGCGGTCGCACAGATGCGCTGCCCAGAAACCTTATTGCCGCCCCGTGTAGGTGAACTCAGCGATAAAGGTTCGGAGAAACCGCTCACCCTCCTTCCTGGTGCACGCCGAGGAGAAAGGACGGCTTAGTTCAAAACAGCACAACCCTCCAGCACAAGAGGACAGAGAGGAAGAAGAAGAATTCTCGGAATCGAAAAAGTTCTTCTTTGGTCTAGACCTCTCGAAAACCTTTTAAAGGTTGAGTCAATTACTCTCTAGTAACTTCCCAATAAAGCACACATTAGAACACTAGTAACTGCTAATTAAAAAACCAATTAATGGTAATTAAGCAAAATTTACCATATCCTGATTACACGTTGGTCTTCAGCTTTGACCACTGGTCTACAGCTTTGACCACATTCTCCAAGGGAGGTCCAAGAGGATCTCCCGAAGAGGTCCAAGAGAAACCTCCAAAGGAGTATGTTCTTTCCACGACCACCTAGGAGGTTTTCTAGGACTACCCCGGAGGTCTTCCACGACCACTCAGGAGGTCTTCCAGGACCACCCAGAGGTCTTCCAAAACCACCCAGGAGGTCTTCTAGGACCATCCGGAGGTTTGCAAGTCACAAGTCACGCGATTGCCACACGAATAAATGCGCGCGCGTGCATACGTGAGTGTGTGTGACTTTTGCTATAGTCTTCCTCATGTCACCTTATGACATGTATCACATGTATCAAGGGGTAGCAAGGACTCCACCTTATAAATTGCTCTCCCACTACTAGGCTAGGCAGTATGGGACTAAACCATTCATGCTTTGGAATTTAGGAGTGAATGGGCCTTTACAAATAATGGCCAAATTCTAACAATCCCCCACCAATTCCAAGACAAGCAGCAAAGAGTAAGATAAAGACTTTTGTGCTGAAGAGTTGTTAATGTACCAGTCTTTCAGTGTAAGTCCCGTACGGGTTAAACTTGCACTTAGAATAACAAAATTCATCTTCTCACAACTGGTGAATGGACTATGCCTTGAATTCACAATCTTTCGTGATTATATTTCACTTGAAATCTCAACTGATGCTAGGCTATCAAAGAACCAAGCCTAACTAGAGCTTTATATGGTCATGCTCCCTTATCTGCTCATGAGCTTTCTAGAGAATGTCCCTATTCTCGTGAACTACGACCTCAGTTAAGCTCAAGTAGGTGTATTCATTCTAGGTATCCTGTAGGCTAATATCTTTTTCCCTCATTTGACACTAGAATACATTAAGGCTTTAAGCCATCCTCTTCCATACAGTTGAGAGTACTTTGTCTATCAGGACACAGGTACATATTTTATTAAAATGTACTCACTTGTTCAAACATCAACTTGTTTTTCCCATTGCCTAAGTCACGGGATCTCCGATCAAAAAGGTATGGGTTATTGTTGAGTTGTAACTCCAATGGGCCTCATTCCCATGTCCATAGACGCAACGGAAATCGCCTTCCGTGCTAGCCCTTTTGTGAAAGGGTTTGCCAGATTTTTCTCAATTCGTATATAATTCACAGTAATCACTCCGGAGTTCCTCGCTTTTCGACAGACGGTTTACGCTTCATATGTCTGGAGGACTTCATGTTATCCTTAGTACTTGTAACCTTAATCAACACTGTTTGATTATCACAGTATATTAGGATTGTCGGTATTGATTTCTCAACCAGTGGTAAGTCCAACAGAAGCTCTCTAAGCCATTCAGCCTCAACAGTAGCTGTGTCTAGTGCTACAAGTTCTGCTTCCATGGTTCACCTTATCAATATGGTCTGTTTACACGACCTCCATGGAACTGTAGCACCTACAAGGGTAAACACATACCCACTTGTAGCTTTGATCTCATCTGCATCAGAGATCCAGTTTGAATCACTATATCCTTCTAATACAGATGGATACCCAGTATAGTGAATTCCATACGAGGTTGTGCCTCTCAAGTAGCGCAACATTCTCTCAAGTGCCTCCCAGTGATCATCTCCTGGGTTAGAAGTAAACCGACTTAATTTGCTCACAGCAAATGATATGTTAGGTCTTGTGGCACCAGATAGATACATAAGGGACCCAATTATTTGTGAATATCTCAATTGATCTCTGCCTAATCCCTTATTCTTTCGAAGATTAACACTAGTATCATAAGGAGTTGGGGAAATCTTGCAGTTCTCAAAACCGAACTGACTTAAGATTTTCTCAGCATAATGGGATTGGTTTAAAGTGATCCCATCCTCATTTCTAATCAATTTAGTATTCAGAATAACATCTGCTTCTCCAAGGTCTTTCATATCAAAGCATCTAGATAAGAAAGATTTGACCTCGTCAATAACAGCAGTGTTTGTCCCAAATATAAGTATGTCATCGACATACAAAGACAAAATCACTCCTTGACCCCCCACCATAATGATAATATACACACTTATCTGCTTCATTTACAGAAAAACCAGTAGATGTTAAAGTTTTATAAAATTCCTCATGCCATTGTTTAGGTACTTGCTTTAGACCATACAAGGATTTGATTAATTTGCATACCTTACTTTTCTGACCAAAAATCACAAAACCATCCGGTTGCTCCATATAGATTTATTCCTCTAACTCTCCATTAAGGCAAGCTGTCTTCACATCCATTTGATGAATGTGTAGACTATGGGAATAAGCTAATGCAATAAGCACACAAATGGTGGTCATTCTGGCAACAGGAGAGTAAGTAACAAAATAATCCTCACCTTCTTTCTGGGTATAACCCTTGGCCACAAGTCTTGCCTTGTACTTACCAATAGTACCGTCAGGCCTCATTTTCTTTTTAAAGATCCACTTGCATCCAACAGGTTTACACCCGATAGGACGTTCAATGATCTCCCAAGTCCCATTAGCCATGATGGAATCCATCTCGCTATGGACTGCCTCTTTCCAATACTCAACGTAAGGTAATGCATAAGCCTCTGAAAGAGTGTTTGGCACATCATCCATGAGATATACAATAAAGTCCTCACCAAAGGTTTTCTCAATCCTTTGTCGCTTGCTCCTGTGAGGAGCCTCTTGGGCTAAATTGTTATCTTCTTTAGGATTATCACTCATTAGTTCAGAGATGGTGGTAGGTTCGAGACTATTATTCATAGTTTGATTATCCTCTGTTTGAGAAGTATTGCCTGCAGTTCTCATAGGATAAATATCCTCAAAAAATGAAGCATCTCTGGACTCCATTATTGTATTAACAATAATCTCAAGAGTTTCTGATTTTACTGCTAAAAATCTATAGGTCGTGCTGTTACGAGCATATCCTAGCAAGACACAATCGACTGTTTTAGGTCCAAGCTTTCTCTTTTTCTGCAATGGGATATTGACTTTTGCCAAACACCCCGAAGTTCGTAGAAAATTAACATTGGGTTTTCTCCCCTTCCATCCCTTATACGGAGTAATATCACAACTTTTAGTGATTACTGTGTTTAGGACGAAAGTTGCTATCAAAATAGCTTCCCCCCACCATAACTTAGGCATACTGGCACTCTCCAACATGGCATTCACCAAGTCTATTAGTGTCCGGTTTTTCCTCTCAGCCACTCCGTTTAATTGAGGTGAGTATGGTGTTGTAACTTCATGGACTATTCCATGTTCAGCACAGAATTAGGAGAATTCATGAGAGACATACTCTCCTCCACGATCAGAACTTAGTCTTTTAATTTTCTTTTCTAGTTGGTTCTCAACCTCGGCCTTATAAATTTTAAAGTAATTTAAAGCTTCATCTTTTGTTTTCAGTAGATACAAATAACAATATCATGATGCATCATCAATTAGAGTTAGAAAATATCTTTTGCCTCCTTTGGTCAACAATCCATTCATCTCACACAAGTCAGAATGGACAAGATCTAAAGGTGCCAAGTTCTTTTCCTCATGTAACCCCTTAAAGGGTTTTCGAGGTTGTTTTGCTTGCACATAAGTTTGGCACTTTGATTCTTTGATAATTTCACATTTTGGAATTAAATCTAATCTGGACATTCTAGTAATACTATCAAAACCAATATGAAAAAAAAACGAGAATGCCATATATTGGCATCACATTTATTCAAACCAGTTGCAACATTCAGATTATACTCTAAAGTACTCATTCGGAATAAGCCTCCGCTCTCATAGCATTTACCAACAAAGTTACCAAACTTAGACAATACAATTTTATTTGACTCAAATACTAGCTTATACCCATCCCTGCATAGGAGGGAACCATTAACAAGATTCTTGTTTATGGTTGCGCATGCTGACCGTTCTTCAAGTAGACAATCTTCCCTGAAGTAAGCCTCGGATCTACTGTGCCAACACCAAGAACAGAAGCATGCGACCCATTCCCTATTAGGACGGAGGAAGCCCCGGCTACCCTCCTGTTGAGGCCTCGCCTATGATCAAGTTGACAACCCTTTTCTTTGGTTATACACCATCCTTGCTCTTGCGGAAATGACAGTCTTTCGCCATATGACCATTTTTCCCCACACACAAAGCAGGTGATGTTCCTCATATCCTTCTTCTCAGTTTTCTTCTTAAAGCTAGTTATCTTTTTTGGTTTAAAGCCTTTGTTATGCTTGCCATATCTCTTCTCTATGACATTTGCATTGATTTGATTGTTTTGACTGGAACTGCTTGGTGCATCTTTTGCTCTTGCCTTTTCTTCCACATCAAGGGCAGCAATGAGATCCTCTGTGAGACCCCGGAGTATTTAGCTTGTAATGCTTAGTCGTACCACCGACCCTAGCAACGCAAAAAAAAATCTCCCGTGCCTCGGGAAAATATGTACATCCCAGAAGTACTGTACATACACCCTTTTACAAAATCATGCATCAATTCCATATAAACATAGAACTAAAGCACGAACTAGATTAAATAAAAGACATACATAATAGAGAGTTATTACAAAAGAGGTCGATCGGCCAAATACAAGCTAAAGAGCTAAACAACTAAGGTAAACAGCGGAAGCAAAAGCCAATCAGTGTGCATTTAACCCACAAGGCAACCAACCGGACCACCAACCTAGTTGTCGAACCCGCAGCACATCTCACAAAAGTGCATCCCTTGGGGATCCACTTCTTCCTCTGCAACAATTACAGTTAAGCAAAGCAAATGAGTACAAAAATGTACTTGCAAGACTGACGTGTAAGGGTAACAGCCTATAATTAGCTACATGCAAGCTTTATTTAAGTGGATGAGGCTTTGGACTCAATTTTAGCATAAAGCAAGTTTTTATTTGCAATAATGTAATAGATTTAAAGCAATTTGACAAACAATTTTTAATTATTGAAGTAACAACGATACAATAATAATAACAACAGTAAAGACAACCTGGAAGTGACTAACCCAATAGTCACCACAACAATAGTATGAGCATCCACTCATATCAACCCATCAAGTTTTAATTAAATGTTGTAGTCTAGTTCTTGAAAGACCTCCCCAAGCGTGTCCATAACCTAGGACGAGGCTATTTGAATAGATTTAACCCTGCAGGGGTGTACCAATGTACCCACACGTCGGACCGCCTTTTCGCCACATGATTAGCACACTTCCTTTGGTATGCCGGCACAGCTAAGTCCTACGAGACATTTCCAATGGATGATGCTAATTAAGAGCAAGAACTTGGACAAAGAGAAGGACACATCACCAACTCCTGCCGAATTACGATGTTCCCCTCATATAATAATAACAATTTTCTTTTAACACCACCAACCAGCTCATAATTAACACCCCCCAAAGTACTTAGTCAAGAGAGGTCCCATATCCCTCTCGCGTGGTTAGCACGCAATATTGCTTGGTTTAGTGTAACAAGTAACTCGGTCCTTAGGGACTTAGGTACCATTCCATCACACCATGAGATCACACCAACATCCATTGTGCCCAAGTCAATAACAATTTTGTTTTCATTTTTATTTCTTTACAAAATAACAAAGCACAAGTGCTGGACATAATAGAATAATAGTTTTTGTGTGATCAAGATCATCAACATAAGTCGATGACCGCCCAATTCTACCGGTAGCTAAGCATTTCTAAGCATGACACCAAAAAGACAATAAAAGAGTATAATTCAATCACCGGGCTCTAATCCACCAGCGAGATTATTAACCTATTGTTTGTGGCAGGGGATAACAATTTAAAGGCAATCATGCAATAGGAATAGCTACCTCTAATCGGTAAAATTACTTTGACACAAAAGCATGCATACATACAATTTGAATACAAAGTATTAGACTTTAAAGTAATGGGATTAGAATAAATATGATCAAACTGCTTGCCTTGCTAGAGGTAACTTTCTTGTTGCAGAGGATCACTCTTGTATTCAATATAATCGTCGGAACCTACCGAAAGAATCGAGAAAAACAAATAAGAACGAATAACACCGAGAATACTCAAAATTCAAAGTCATCCAAAAATCATGAAAAATTCACAGAAGGTAGAGCATGATTTTAAATGAATTTAGCAATAATAATTAATTGATTTGGATGTTCTATGCAAAAGTTATGGCAGTTTGAAAATCAGGTTTCAAGAAAATCCAATAAAAATGGCTATCTGTTACTGTTCATCCTAGTTAAATTATTTAGTGAAATTTTGTAGGATAGTGGTGGATATAAGGATTGCAAAAATGGATAGAGGATAAAATTATATGAACAACCCAATTGGATTCATCCCATTTGGGGTTCAAATGAATTTCTTATGAATTTTTGAAGTTAATTCAATTTTTAGTGTAAAAATCATTCATTCTAGAAATTAATTCCAATTTCGAAATTTTATGGGACAATAACATGATTCAAATCTATTCCAAGTTAAAGTACATTAATAATGAAAAATAACAAAATTGGTTTCACTCGTTTTGGGGTTGATTTGACTTAGTTATGAATTTTCGAAGTTTAACCATCTCATTGGCTTACTAAACAATTTTTGTTGTCCAATTTCATGTTGTAAACAATCTATTTTGGATTTTCAACTAGGAGCAATATCCTAAGACTGTATGCTAAGACCATGCTAAAGGATGTTAATATTAATGCTTTACCACTTGGCACTATAGATATTGACCTAGTGCTACCGTTGATAGCACCAGTGCCAAAAGTTGGATAACCAAGATCAGACAACAAGGTTGTTTCTAAATAATCTCTAATTATTTGGGTAAAACATCTTATAAAATTGACTACTCACTAATCTATTAGCTAACTGACTAGACTGTTCTTTTAGATTAGCGTGCTCCTAGTTGGACTCTAAAACCCAAACTGAACAACAAATCAACGAAAGGATTCTACTGAAAACTAAAAGTACCTCTGACTGAAAGAAGCAAGAAAACACATCTAACTACTAGAATTAATCCTGCTATTAGCCCTCTGCCAAAATTCTGAAATTCTACAGTTTACTGTTCCTATACTAACAACAGCAAGATTTTCATAACTAAGGTGCTAAACTTCCTTACAAGCTCAAATCTAAACTTCTGCTAGTTCACAAAAGTGACCAAACTGGCATTTGACTAAGAGAGTAGTGGGTTACAAATGAGTTTCTCTGACAAACCAAATTCTCAAGAAATTCCTCAAGGTTTGTTCTAGGGTTTGACCAATTGAAAAACTGGTTTGACTTGCCTCCAAAAATTATCAATTAATTTCTAAAAATTATGAAATTTTTCAGAGGGGTCACGCAGCATCCCTGGAACCAAGGAAAAATATTTTCAAAGGTTAGCACAAGATTCATGACAAATATTGAAAGAGGGGATTGACTAAGTCAACTAGAGATTTAGGTTTTTGAATTCCAAAATTATTTTACAAGTATTACAGAAAAGTTCAAAAACTACAAGATGCAAGAAAAGTTTTAATTTCTACTCATTTCCTTACATTTGAAACACATACCCATTTTAGGTTACATTTGAAACACAACCCTAGATTTGGTTAGATTTGAAACACAAACCTAGGTTTGATTACATTTGAAACACAACCTAATATTTGGGATGTTACATCCTCAATAGATATCTCTTCCCTTTTGTGCTTTAAGCCAGTGGCAAAACCCTGCCATGAAGTAGGAAGTTTGGCAACAATGCCTGCAGCCACAAACTTAGGAGGCAAAACACAACCTAGATGTGCAATCTCTCCGACCAGTAACTGTAGCTCATGAGCCTGTGCAACTATCGACTTAGCATCTTCCAGGCTGTAGTCGAAGAATTGCTCGCACATATAGAGCCACCGACCAGCCTCGGCTTCGGCATATTTGTGCTCGAGTGCATCCCACAACTCTGTGGCGGATTTGAAGTCCATGTACACATCATAGAGCTGGTCAGATAGTATGGTCAGTATGCATCCAAGAGCTGTGTTGTTATCTGTGTCAAAACGCCTGGTCTGTTCATCTGTAATTAGATACTGTGTATGGATCACCCACCACAGCCCCAAAGACATGAGCCAAAACTTGACCCTTGTCTGCTATCTACAAAAGTTCTGGCTAGAAAACCTCTCAGGTTTCATAGCATCAGAAGCACCAGCCATTGCTAGATCACAAAAATATCCACAATAAGGTTTCTGGATTGTTGGAAATGTGGATAACATTTTAATTCCAGATTTTAGTATGAGGCAAAGATCACAAATAACTAGTGATGCATAAATCGATACTAACAGCATGCTACTCATTGTACTTCTAAATATACTCAATAAAAGATTTATAACAGAAAAGTCTGGTCATAAGACTAACTTACAGTCGAGCTTGATGAAGAACAGAAGCAAAGGCACGGACTCGATCAAGACTGATTGTAGACATCGCAATGCAAAGAAGCGGTCGCAGCAGATCTGTTGCCGAAAACCTTATTGCCGCCCCGTGCAGGTGAACTCTGCGACAAAGGTTCGGAGATACCGCTCACCCTCCTTCCCGGTGCACGCCGAGGAGAAAGGACGGTTTGGTTCAAAATAGCACAACCCTCCAGCACAAAAGGACAGAGAGGAAGAAAAAGAATTCTTGGAATCGAAAGTTCTTCTTTGGTCTGGACCTCTCGAAAACCTTTTAAAGGTCGAGTCAATTACTCTCTAGTAACTTCTCAATAAAACACACATTAGAACACTGGTAACTGCTAATTAAAAAACCAATTAATAGTAATTAAGCAAAATTTACCATATCCTGATTACACGTTGGTCTTCAGCTTTGACCACGTTCTCCAATGGAAGTCCAAGAGGATCTACCGAAGAGGTCCAAGAGAAACCTCCAAAGGAGTATGTTTTCTCCACGACCACCCAGGAGGTCTTCCAGGATCACCCCGGAGGTTTTCCACGACCACCCAGGAGGTCTTCCAGGACCACCTTAGAGGTCTTCTACATGTGGAGAACAGATATCAGCTGTACAACCTGTTTATGTATTGTCCCTTTGCCTCCCGACATCTGGTTGTCGAAATCTCCATGGGAGGTCCAAGAGGAATGCACGGTCAGCAAAAGAAAGATGGACTTGGTTCACGACACGTTCACGGTCGCGACGTCGCAAGTCACAAGTCATGCGATTGCCACGCGAATAAACGCGCGCGCGTGCGTACGTGAGTGTGTGTGACTTTAGCTATAGTCCTACTCATGTCACTCCATGATATGTATCACATGTATCAAGGAGTAGTAAGGACTCCACCTTATAAATTGTTCTCCCACTACTAGGCTAGGCAGTATGGGATTAAACTATGCATACTTTGGAATTTAGGAATGAATGAGTCTTTACAAATAAGGGCCCAATTCTAACAAGTATACATCACAAGATAATTCAGATATCATTGAAATCCCAAGCTTAATGATCTTACAATATTACAAATCAGCAATGAACTACGGAGTAACCACCACCTCAGTTCTGCCGAAAAGCAATATAATTGGCCAAGTGCAACAGTGGTGCTGCCTTCTCTTTGTCAAAATCCGCAAGTTGCTCCCTTGAATCACGAAGCAACTTTTCTGCAAATTCCCGCGATTTCTCCAGCCCCAGTAACTTTGGGTATGTCGTCTTGTCACTTGCCAAGTCCTTTCCCGCTGTCTTCCCTAGCTCCTCCGACGACTTGCTCACATCAAGTATATCATCAACCACCTGGAACAGCAACCCTATTGATCTCGCATACTTCCGCAACCGCTCAATCTGCTCATCAGAGCCACCCCCAATGATTGCCCCAATAACCACCGAGGCCTCAAGCAATGCAGCAGTCTTGTGGAGATGGACGTACTTAAGACGGTCAAGGGGTACAGTTTCAGTTGAGCCAGTCATCTCAAGATCAACAACCTGAACAAAAGTAAACAATTATTTTTCAGCAATGTGATCACTTCTAAGCACATTCTATGTTAAAGAGTAACTTTCAACCACTAGTTCAAATGTATACAGATAGCCATGAAAATCATCATCCTTTGGAAGGCATGCGATAGAATTAGCACGTTGCCTAATTTGCAATGTCTTTGTTTGCTTAATGACATAATGGAATAGAATATGATCAATAAGAGACCTGGCCGGCGACGAGGCCCTCTGAGCCGATGCAGCGTGCGAGCTCGCCGACGGCGCGGACGACGCGGGCGGGGTGCTTGTCAGGGTCGACGTCCGGAGGGTAGGAGTCGATGCTGGCCATGTGTTGGAAGGCGAGCGAGAGCAGGGCGTCGCCGGCGAGCACGGCGATGGGCTCGCCGTAGACGACGTGGCAGGTGGGCTTGCCGCGGCGGAGGTCGTCGTCGTCCACGCAAGGGAGGTCGTCGTGGACGAGCGACATGGTGTGCACCATGCCACCATCTCGACGGCCGCTGCGGAGGGCATCGCCCAGGCCTCGCGCCCGCCGGCGACGCCGCAGGCGGTCAGGCACAGCGCGGGGCGCACGCGCTTGCCCCCCGCCAGCAAGGCGTACCGCATCGCCTCGTGGAGCGCCGCCGGGGGCTCGCCGGCCGGGATGGCCGCGTCCAGCGCGCGGTTCACGGCCACTTCCCGCTCCCCCATGTACGTCTTGAAGTCGAACTCTGTCGTCGCGGAGACCGCCGCCGTGGCCACGATGGCGGAGAAGCGACGCCGGTGGGCGGAGGACGCCGCCGCGGCGGCGGGGGCGGGGCGGCGGGGAGGAGCGGGGAGAGGTGGACGCGCGAGGCGGCCAGGGGTGGAAGGCCGCCATGGCTTTGGGGTCAAGCGGTGCTGGAGTTCAGTGGGGGTGAAGTGGGGTTGGAGATTGGAGGTGACCCGTCCGCTTGCGTTGCGATCTTCTTATCTAGAGACGAGGGGGACCTTTGGCGTTGGGTGGTCGCCTGGACGGTGGTGGGAAACACTATAGGAAGAGCGTGAGTGCGTGACACTGCGTCGAGAGCATGGCCTTTTTACGTCGATTTATAGGGACCAGAAGATAACCCGCGCACATAGCGCGGATGTTAACGGTGTGTTAAGAAGGATTGTAGTGAGATATAGAAATTTGATTACTTATCTAAGTAGGTTAGTGCATTATTTTACGAAATAAAATGATAGTGGGAGTTACAGAACTGACATGAAAAGCATCTGTATATATGTATGTATTTAGGTTACTTTTAAATCTCTGTAAAACATAGGGAGGAAGTAGCGAATGTATATGTTTATACAAACTGATTGCATTCGTGGAGTTATGCGAGGCGTAGACGTCTATAGAGCATAATAATTAATTAAGCAGCGAAGGTTTCTGTATACATAAAGCGAAGTTAGTGACGGATTTAGGTGGGATAACATTGTTTACAAAATAGGATCTGTAGAGTAGCAACTTTGTTTAGGTGGTCGGTGTAATTTACAATATCTATAGAGAAGTGTTCAGAAGGCTGAATAGAAGCACGAGGCGTCGTTTGGAAGCAGCGTCTGTTGTGGTGGTTCCAAAAGATGTAGCACCTGTATGAAGCAGTAGTCAGCGTGAATTATATTTTTTGATCTGTGAATGTTTGAAAAGTATACCTGTTGTGTTGTTGGTAAGCAGAGTAGGGAGATCAGTCAGTAGTTTTCTTGGCAGACGATCGAGTTTTTTTTGCTGGTGGTTCATTTCCGCTCTGTGCAGGTGGTGATAAAGATCAAGAAAGTAAACATGTTAAATTCTGACAGGGAAGGAAATAACGAATGATTTTTTTGTGTGGATTATATAGGCTGTTGTGCGATACGTCTAGTAATGTGATCTGAGATGTTGGGGTAGATGGCGTACTAATATAATGTACTATAGTAAGCAAGAAATTTCTTAGCGATATATATAGTATGAGGCGTATCTGTTTTTAGTGGTGATATGTAATTGAGATGGTACTAATATACCTTTTAGCTGGAGATGTTGGAGGTTGATCTGGTGTTGCCACAGATTTTGCAGAATTTATTTGGTGCTGTTGTAGTTGTATTTAGAAGAGACATAAGATGTATATGTAAAAATGTAAAAGACATCGTGATAATTTAGCGTATGTAAGTAATTTTAAAGTTGTGTTGCAACTGAGCGTATAGTAGGTATTTGTATAAGCATAGTATGGATCCATTTTCTGTTTGAAGCTTGTTTTGTTAGTACATATATAATATGTAAGCTATGCAGTAGTAGACTGTTGTATAGTTGTGTGCAGTTATGCATAATGAATAGATATGATGTAATTTTTTTTTTGCACTATAGGGATGATTTAGGCAAATGTGTGTAGCTATTAGAGACAGCTATTTTTTTGGATTGAAAGCGATATGAAAGGCATGTATTAATATGTAATTAGGAAGAACGGTGTTATTGAGATATTAAAAATCGAAATTTTGGGTCTCTGTTTTTGCATACCTGTGTAGTAATGGGGCTGGCTGAAGCTTCGTAATCAGTAGAGAGGTTTCTTTGAATATTCTATGTTGGAGCACTGATTTTATCACTGCAGCTAATTTGAATTGAATTAGTAGCTGTAGTTTATAAAAGAATATTTGGTAGATTTTGGGACTGACAGTGTTTAATTTGAATGGAACGCAGTAAAGAATAATATCTTAAAGAAGTGGTCTTTGATGCCGTTTGTTTAACCACTGAAACTGGGGTTGTTTGGGGATGGTCATCGTCAATCTTAGAGATAGGAATAGCAAAGCTGTTAGGATTAGATAGAAGCGAAAAACTATTTTGATATATGTAGCTTGTTTGGTAGGTAAATAGTGTGGATGTGATTCTGGTGAATATGCGCAGTTAGATTAATATGGAGTGTGTATATTTGTTTTCTTTTTTTGTGCCTGAAGTAATTATTATAAGAGGAGAAAAGCAATTTTTTCTGTAGTAAATGATACTGTCTATTTGTGTGTATTGTAGAAGGTATTTATTAGCTGGAGAGGCAAGATTAGTAACAAATTTGAGTGTATCTGATTGTGTTCAGGGTAAGAAAAGATTAAATGTAAGTATATTTCAGAATACATGTAGTAGAAAAGTAACACTGGTAGCACATGAATAATGGTAGAATATAAAACCAGGAAAAAAACATTTTGGATGTTACCTCTAAAGTAGTTGATTGTTCTTGTTGTTCTAGTGGCGGAGCTGGTTTTGATGGCAAAGTTAAGCAGTAGTCATCAGCCAGGCGTAATATTTATTTGCAAATAGCATAGAGTCAATATATGCATGGGTAAGTAAATATATGGAAGACGTTTTAGCAAATCTTCTGATGGTATTAAATCATAAGCAATCATGTATGCATATGTATTAGCAACTTGATGGCTCCCTAGTTGAATGAAGCATCAGGATCTACCTTAGTATCAACATGTTACTTCCAATGCTACAACTGTTAGGAGAGGGAATAGCATTTCCTATGCCAAGTTACCATTTGATCGCATTCTTTACATACATGTCCAATAGGCTTGTAGTATTTTCAGATTCCGACATTGTGGGCTTCATCATGGTCATCATATCGTGGTAGCACAATTTAAGATTGAAAGAAGTATTTAGCAATTATCATTGAGTTAAGTTTAAGTCATTAAAGTCTAGCGAGGAGTGCCTGATTGTAATTTTTGAATTCCCTTATGTCTAAAAAAATGATTATAATTTCTGAATATGATGTGGGTTATATTATATATCATCATAAAAAAAATGCTAACTCCGCCACTATTTTTCGTCAGAACATGACAATTCATGTCATGCACATATTTTCAGTAAAACGGCGTAAAGGATTATGTCTCTATTATATTAACGAAAGCTTAGGTGAAGATGTATGTACAGATCTCTATATGTCTGAGGTAATAATTAACCTTTTTTAAAACAAAAGCTGCAGCAGTTAAAGGATTTCTTAAATGCCAGTGGTGGAGCAGTCTGAAACCAAATAACAGCATGATGTTATAGCTTGCTGTTATAATATTTAGGCACAATCTGGAAAGAGATACTTACAGATAGAGGAAAGAGCGGGCCCATAATGATATATGTAGTATCCTGTGGTTTAAATGATAACAGTAAGTAACAACTGATTGAAGCAATTGAAATACAGATTCTGAAAATCTTTCTCTTACTGAAAACATACATACATAAATCCAAGATGCAGAAATGCAGAACATAATATGTATTTTTTTTCAGCTCTTCTAATACCATAAAAATAAACACTTATTCACATGTGTGGTTCAGCAATCTTTGTATAGAGACTATACATTCTATAAAGGCAACTACAAACAATGATAAGCGAATAAGTGATAGACATTGAAACATGTAATCTGACCTAACAGATAGCAGTATGAAAATAGTAGGGGACAAATCTGAGTAGCAGCTCCCCTATATTTAGGCACAATCTGGAAAGAGATACCTACAGATAGAGGAAAGAGCGGGCACATAATGATATATCTACTCTCCTAGGGTTTAAATGATAACAGTAAGTAACAACTGATTGAAGCACTCTGAAAGGGAATCTCTATGAAAATCATCTCTACATAACTATCGAACTTGTCGAGGCTAAAGCAAAAATCATTTTGCATCTAAGGCTAGGGATCATCCATACATACTCTGTAAGTTATATGAATAACTGGAATTTAAGGGAAATATTGAACTGAATTTATGTAAGGATAAAAGGGATAAAACAATAGAACTTAATACATTGTGAGGCAATTGAGGTTACAGGAACTAAGGCAATCAAATGAGACTCTGCTCATGTCCAACACAAGAAAATCTCATGAGGCAAATATAATAGCGTAAATATACATTAATTCATAACAAATCTAAGCACAAAATTAGAAACTGTAATAGCGAAGTAGCGCTTGTTGAATATAAGAATTTACTATTGGAATCTACGAAGGGCGCATGTTAAGCAAAGCACACATTGGTGACTGTGGCCTGTACGATCCAATATTTCCCATATCTAAAGGTAATGCTCCGAACCAACCTGTAAGACCATTTCACTGGCCCTTGAAATGAAAACACATATATAGTAAGATAATCTAAAGATATATATAAAAAAAAGAAGAACTAATGTAGTAATCATCCTAAGCTATAATTGTATCACGCATAATGTTTTTTGGTCAAGCAATCTAAAAACACAGGCAATATTAAGCAAGTAGGACGCACACCAATACACAGGAGATATCCACATTGTTAATTTTTTTTATGAGAATATGACTTGAGAGTGTATATACAAAAGACAATCTAGCGGCGTAGCCATATGTAATATATAGGGTGTTGGCTACACTCATGAAAGCAAAAATGGCAGACTATGATGATGGTTTTGTTGTCAAAGTGAAACATCAGTCATCAGTCTGATCCATAAAAAAGGTTATACAAACACTAAACACGAAATACAATATAACAGCAAACAAACTAAAAGGCCCATCTTTTGTGTCTTTAATTTAGAAGATGGTAAATTTCAACCATCATCCAATTCACGTAATCCAAAATTCCAAATTCCAGGGGCAACACTTGCACTACCTCAGAGGTTCAGATCACCAGGAATTCAAACACTAAATAATGAAACAATTATAAATTCAAACTCCTCTCGTGACGACCAGTCCTTCTTGCTTCCTACTTTCTAAATATAAGTCAAGAGTGTTAATTGCCTATATGTTTCCTCCTTTACATTTGGACAACAGTAAAATCGTGATGTAGGGATAATAATATATTACCTCATTTCGGCGATAGCTTGTTAATATAGCTTCCTTCAGTTTCAGTACTCTTTTCGAATGGAATCTTGCAATAGATGCAAGGTTCAATGGATAAGAATCAAATAAGCTGTCATATCTAAGTGATCTAGCTCCCTTGTATGCTTCATCAGCTTTCAAGAATCTCCCAAGCTCTTGAAGCACTTGCTTCCATTCCTTGAAGCCAGTTTTCTAAGAAGTAAGAGTCCACAATGTTACTGTCATGAAAGAACTAAATGATAAGCACAACTGGACGAAAACATGTCCTTCTTTGCTAAAATGAATGAAACTAAAAACCAATGGGGAAATCAAGTAAAAACACAGAAACAAAGATCATACAAGAAAGTACCACAATGCCAATCTTTCATCTAGCATAGCAATACAATGCCTATCTTTCATTTAGCACAGCAATAAAACATTCGTTACTCAGAACGCATGCATAGGTTTCAACTCATCTTTCATCTATCAATCGAACACTTAGAGGACAATGTATTAGTCCATCAGATTCAGATAGCAACTATTCTGGTGTTGAAAATGCTTCTGTTGTCCTCTTCAATCTTTTACAGAACCACAACGACGAATAGCAGAGGGGACCAGGAGGACAGGGAAGGAGCCGGAGGGAGCGGGAGCCGACGGCGGTCAAAGCAGGTAGGGGAGGAGCGGCGGCATAGGACGGCGGGTGAAGGAACCCAACGGAGCGGCGGGGGAGGGGCAGGATCTTAACAGCGCAATGGGGGGAAGGGAGGGAGGAGGAACAGGAGGGAAGAGGGACTTGTAGTGGCGGGGGAAGCAGTGATGGGCTGTGAGCGGCGGCATAGGGCGGCAGGTGAAGGAACCCAACGGAGCGGCGGGGGAGGCGCAGGATCTTAACAGCGCAAGGGGGGGCGAAGTGGAGGGGAGGAACAGGAGGGAGGAGGGACTGCTGTGGGGAAGCGGCGATGGGTGTCTTGGCAGACGAGGGCCAGCGGAGGAAGCGGCGAGGGGGGGCGGCGGACTGCGGTGCCGTCGTGGGATTCTCTCAGGTTTGGATTGGACAGGTATAGCATGGCCTCGCTCAGAAGTCAGGCCAGTGCGCTGGGCGCGATTTTGGGAGGAGGCGGAGGGGATTAAGATAGCAACTATTCTGGTGTTGAAAATGCTTCTGTTGTCCTCTTCAATCTTTTACAGAACCACAACGACGAATAGCAGAGGGGACCGGGAGGACGGGGAAGGAGCTGGAGGGAGCGGGAGCCGGCGGCGGTCGAAGCAGGTAGGGGAGGAGCGGCGGCATAGGACGGCGGGTGAAGGAACCCAACGGAGTGGCGGGGGAGGGGCAGGATCTTAACAGCGCAAGGGGGGCGAAGGGGAGGGAAGCGCAGGCGCCGGTTTGGTGGAAGCGCGGGAGATCACGCCAGCGACAGCGGTTGGGAGGGGGGCCGGATCCTGGAGGCGCAGGCGGCGGTTGTTCCGGATCCGCAGAGCGAGGGGAGGGGTGGAAGCAAAGGTGGGAAGGAGGGAGCGGCGGCGGACGGGATAAGGTCTGGGGGGACGTGGGCAAGCAAGTTCGCGAAGGGCGACGTGGGCAGGCAAATTCGCGAAGCGGCGACGTGGTGCATCCGTTCGCAGCAAGCGCAAGGGATCGAACGGCCAGGACATGCGCTCGCATCGACGAAGCACACCACCTGGTTCGGCGGAAGCGCAGGAAATGAGGCGACGACGGACGTCCGCTGTGAATCCGATGAACGAAAAGTATCGGGGCGACATGGCCAGCGCCTCAGCTCGCCCTTTTTTGAG
Organism: Phyllostachys edulis; assembly: GCA_036346405.1. Taxonomy (NCBI): domain Eukaryota; kingdom Viridiplantae; phylum Streptophyta; class Magnoliopsida; order Poales; family Poaceae; genus Phyllostachys; species Phyllostachys edulis. The sequence continues at coordinate 55,794,424 of CM070558.1, forward strand.
AGAATTAACTTTAGTAATGCATTCAAGCCGTTTGTCAGTAAAATTTCCTAAATAAAAAAGTCGAATCAATTACAAAAATCTCCTAGAAAAAAAATCAGTTACTATTGAAAGTTTTACTTCCCTACTCTTGTTTGGGAAACAACTATCAGGGTTGGACCGGATTAGGATCTTATCATGAAATTTTCCTTTGGAAATGTTCAAAGAACTTTTGTGAAATGCTAAAACGTTGTGAGTTGTTCAAATCAATCTCTCTATTTTCTTCTTCATACCAGACACATTTTCAATCCTGACGTCTTTCTTGTTTTATATTGTTCGAAACGAGCTCCCAATGTTTGACAATGAATTCGATAACATTGATAACAAATTTAAATTTGGTGCATATAGGATCTTTTCTCCGCCTAAATAGTAAACTTGGGCATGTTGGGTTAGTTATGACTACGTGACTACGTACTTGTTTTAGGAGTTAGGACATAGGAAGTTCTCCAAAGTCTAAGCGCCTGTTTGGCATGGCTGTGGCTTTCCTGAAAAGCAACTTTCGGCTCGGCTGCAGGGCTGAATGGCTGGACAGAAGAGGTTTGGTGTTTAGCTGTCTGGCTTTTAGATAGGCTGGCTGTAGCTTCTGAGATGAGAAATGTCTGAAATGCCCCCGAGGCAAGTAATGACTTGTTTAATGTCGTTTAACTGCAATCAACGCAATTGACTGCAATTAACGATATTTGACGACAACTAACGATAATTAACGACAAATGACGATAACTAACGACGATTAACAACGTGAAATCTTTCCATGTCTGGGAAGTAGGAGCCTAATTTATGACATTTGACAACAACTAACGGTAATTAATGACAAGTGACAATAACTAACGACAACTAGCGACATTTGACGACAACTAACTGTAATTAACGACAAATTGACCGCAATTAATGTAATTAACAACAATCAATTATTACAGAAATAATTGCAATAAATAATAATTACAACAAATAATAATTACAGAAATAATTGCAATAAATATAATTATTACAGAAATAAATGCAATAAAGAATAATTGCATAAATATTTTTTTTACAACAGAAAAGAAAAAATAAAACAAATAAAAAGGCGGAGGACTGTTTTCATCGACTGGGTCTGCTGTTAGTGACGACGGGAAGAGGAGAGAGCCAGAGGAGGAGAGGAAGAGGGAAGAGGGAGGAGGCGCCTGCCCTGGCTGGAGCTGGAGGAGGCGCCAGAGCTTTGAGAGCGGGCGTGCAGGGCAGAGGCGCTGGGAGGAGGAGAGAGCGAGGCAACGACACGGGTAAAGGTGTCGAGGGAGGTGGAGAGAGCGAGGCAGCGTCGCGGGGTAGCAAATCCAGCGGGGAAGAGAGGAGGGAGGATGGCGACGGTGGATCTGGTCAGGGCCGAGGGAGGAGGAGAGAGGAAGCCCGCGGTGCGGGGTAGCAGATCCAACCAGGAGGGGGAGGGCGGAGGAGGGAGGAGGGCAACGGCACATTCGGTCAAGGGAGGGAGGTGGGTGACGGCATCAGTGCAAGGTACCACAGCCGCCAGCGTCGGGGGAGGAGGAGAGAGGAGGACGACGAGGGAGGAGGAAGAGGTGGGCGTCGGAGAGGAGGAGGAAGTGCTACTCATGGGCGTCGGAGAGGAGGAGGAAGTGCTACTCAGCACTGGGGGAGGAGGGAACCTGATCGGAGAGAGGAGGTGGGCGCCGAATGGGAGGAGTGAGGAGCGGGAGGAGAAGGAAGGAAGGAGTGTGGGCACTAGGCTTTCGGGCGACGGGAGGAGTGGTTTTTGTTGAATGGCAAAACACACATAATTACTCCATACTTCGGGGGTAAACTTGGAATAGAGGGCGTGAGAAGCTGCAGGAAGCTGTCCCTCGACAACTTCCGGCATTTGGCTTTCCTACGTTATGGGCAGCTTCTGGCTTCCAGAAAAGCCCCCCGTTTGGGACGACTTTCAGCTTTTGCGAGCGAAAAGCCGAAGCCGAAGTCGTCCCAAACACCCCTAAATGCTAAGTTAAGTAGGCTCTACCCAAAAACATATTTCCCGTTAGGGAACGTGTTTGTGTTTTTCACTTTGTATTTAGGAAAAATTGGCTATAGGACATCACAATTTTGTGTCATTGGTTGTAGGACACCTAAATTTGTATCTTTGCGACACTACAAAATGTATCTCTTTGCTATGGGACACTGAGGCCAATAATATATGATTTCCGGTTGTTGAAGAGAGGGAGATTTTAGGAAATGACTTTCGGTGTCCCTATCACTTCTTGGTTCAGTCGAACCGAGTAGGAGCATTTGGTAGCCACACAGGGGGCTCATCCCTTTGTTCCTTGACAGAGAGCGTAAAGGAGAGGGGCTCATCCCTTTGTTCCTCAACAGAGAGCATGAGGGAGACAGAGGAGGCGGCCATGGAAGCTCCGACCAAGCTCAATGCCAGCGAGGGAGGTGACTATGGCAACCGGTGAGCAACAAAATAGAATCCTGCGGCCTTGGCGACCCTATGGATAGTGACGGTGCGGCGGTGGGCAGTCTGCAGCGGTCGGGAAGCTTTGCACGACACCAGTAGCTTCGATGACCCCTCCACTCTGCCGCTCCGGTGAGCTCCCCAAAGTTTTGTCCGTGTCAAAACATGTTCCACATCCCGATCTATCTTTTCCCTTAAACAATTTCTTCTTTCTTGCAGTGGTTCGTTGGAATCGAAGCCGTCTTCCCCTTTGTCGTCCGAGCATCGCTATCGTCGATTACCTCGCCGTCAGTGAGCCCATGCTATCATCGACCACATCATCTTCATCCTCGCATCTCGTTCTACGCCATGCTCACCTCGTCCTCACCAGAACTTTGCCGAAACGCAGTCGCTGCCGTCCGCCTCCACCTACGGCCGCCTCTGCCCATCACCGTTGTCGCCTTTATGCCTTGTCAGCCACCCTAGGATGACCTATTACTTGCTGAGGACCACCCCCATCCATTCCAAATCGTCCTAGAACGTGTCGTGTTCATGTCATCCAGGCCAATCCGCCAATGTAGCTTGTGCCAATGCGAGAGAGAGAGAGAGATCGGATCGATCGGGTGGGGAAGCGACCCTAAATGTTTCGGCGAAGCCAACAACCAGCTGGCTCGACCAAAGGGCAATTTGGACATTTTGTAGGCTGTCTCTCCTCTCCCCCCCCCCGGGAAATGATATAATAATAGCCTTAGTGTCCCAGAGCAAAGAAACATATTTTTTAGTGTATTTTGATAAAGACACAAAATTTAGGTGTTCTACAGCCTGGTGTTGAGTTGTTCTTATGTGAATACGGAGCATTTATTTCCTAGCTTCTCTTTCTTGATGTTACAGCTACATATCAAGGGTGATCATACTACGGTGACCCAGATTATGTCTGCAACGGGTGTTCAACCGTATTTTGGTATCAAGAGAGCTCTTGCTCAAAGTGCGTACACGCGAGGGCGTATTGTCTACAATTTATGTTCTCGAGGTGGATAAGTTTCATTGCCTTCCCACAAGCCTTTCCAACTGTCTTGCAAGATCTCATCCGTTTTGATGGCCCTCCTCGGTCTAATGCTTTCATACGCCTGATCAAATAGTAAAATTCACTGTTCACATTTACATCTCTAGGTGTAAATATTGATAAAAGCATTAATAGTACTGGTGATGGTCCCTATGTTTTTCATATCAATGGTGTGGTGCATCATCGCATTGGTTCTCTTAGGTCATGTACAATGGACTTACATCAGTTGTCTATAGTCTCTGCCATGTAGGATTTAAACTAATGTGAATGAAAGAAAATAAAGAGAGAGAAATGTGTTGTCTATGATCAGAAGAAGCTTGATGGTTTTCTGGAGGTGATGAGGACCTGAGTTAGAAGCTTCAGAATGATGAAGGGCTGATGCTTATCTGTGGCTCTTTGTTTGGTAACTGCCTTAGTATCACAGCTCTTGTTTTGTAAAGAGGCTGTAAGCTGTTTAGCCTTCGCGGAAGCTTATGTTGCTTCCTTTTTGTGAGCTTTCTTTTGTTGTTGGTATCCCTAGCTTACTCCCGGTTTGAACTAGTTGTATCATCCTTATATGCTTTCTATAAAAACAGGGTTTAACCTCTTTAAAAAAAAGAAAAAAAATGTTGTCTACAATCCTGCAGCCGACTGTATCATCAGAACCAAGGAAAACATCAAAAGATTGTGTGCTGTCTACAATCATGTAGCCGATTGTATCATAACAACCTATTATATAAACTGTCATTAGTGCTGTCTATAGATAACATAGATAATTGCTATAGACAATAATTATCTATATCATTGTATATGCCCTTAGAACTGCAGCTGATCACCGTCCTGAGTTCACCCAGCTTTATGTTTATAGTACAATAAATGGACTAGCAAACAGGCTTAACATTTTTTAATCAGATGGTGATTGGGAATTTCGCATGACTCGGGATCCAGTCATAGTTGCATACCTCATCCATTTGCTAGACCAACGCAACCCTACTGTTCAGGAATTTCGCATGACTCGGGATCCAGTCATAGTTGCATACCTCATCCATTTGCTAGACCAACGCAACCCTACTGTTCAGCAATTTCGCATGACTCGGGATAGATTGTTGTCCCCGTCCGCTCCTGAGATTGCTATAGTCTTCTTATTGCCACAGAGTTAGTTGGTTCGCTTGTTGGTGGCCCAACTGCTGATGTATCCAGATTCGATGTTATTATTCAGACACAGCATGGACATGGTGAATTCCAACAAGTGTCACTGCTACATCCAGCCTTGATATCTCTGCAGTACCATCTGCTTTTCCCTTATGGCGACAAAGGCTTCCATCTAGGTATCAAGTACAAGGAAATTGATGGTGAGCCTCCTAGACGTTGTGATGATGTCTCTATGCTTGAGTACTACTGATACGAACTGCACTATCGTAAAGATTAACCAAATCCATTCACTTGTTGTGGTCGGCTCTCTGATCAATTAAATGTGAATTCTTACTCACATGCTGAAGCAAGTCGGCTGTCTTTTTGTTTTTTCAACCAGGATAAGCGACAAGTAAAGATATTGGTATCAGAATTACATTCCTGGCTAGCTTCACTGGTGGCAGGCGTTACATGATCCAAAACTATCAGATTCAATAGCAATTTGTCAAGTTTATGGTCCGCCGGAATTGTTTATAACATTTACATGCAATTCAAAGTAGCCAGAAATAGTAGATGATATCTGATTTGAACCAGGACAGAAACCATATGACAGGAATGATATGGTCACCCGAGTATATCACAAGAAACTGGAAGAATTCCTCTATGACATTAAAGATGGTTATGCTTTTGGCCATGTGCGTCCAGGTATATTGCTTCCTCATGTAGTCTAATATATTCATTTATAACACATGTTTTACTTTACTGATGTTTTCCTTTCTTATTCACATTTTTCGGTTGTGCACACTATGGAATTTCATAAAAGAGGATTGCCTCATGCCCATATCCTTGCATGGTTGGCTGATCAAGGCAGAGATCCTTCGCCTACTGTCGGATCCGGATTCCGAGAATCCAAATCCTCTGTGAAAACACTGTGCTATTCCCTGGATCAGTAGATAGCACTCACAGACACATTGCTGAATCAATCACACAAGTCGTGAACTAACACAAATATATTACAAACAGAGTGACATAGACCTCAACGGGTCGAGTTTTTTTACAAAAGGGGTCATACAAGGCCAACTTGATTACATTGCATAAGGATAACGAAATCTACAGCAGAAGCAAAAGGGGAAGGTAGGGCTCATATCACACAGGCAAGCGACTGGGATGACCCATATACGACGGATATTAACCAAGAGCTGGATAATACCGGTTGTACGCGAGCACCAACGAGTCTACTTAGACTGGGCGAGACCTAAACTACAGAACTATACTACTCCTCGTCATTTCCTGGTCCATCATTTTCTGGTCCCTCGTAGAAAGCGTAGTCTCCTTCGTCCTCATTGCCTGAAGGGGGAGAGAAGCGAGAATGAGCACTACTACCGTGCTCGCGAGCCACACAATGCAATAATATATATATATGCAAGGTTAAACAAGGATGGCTCGGTTCTTTTCTTTGCTAAAGCAATCTTTTCAACTATCATAATTACAAATCCTATTACTTAGCATTTTAACAAATTGCATTTTTGATAAAGAGAGTAATGTGCAATATATATTTTAGTAGAGGTTCCATCCGGCGAAAACTCTACCAATGCATCTTTTTGATTGGAGCTACCTCCAATTACTACCACCACTGAGCTCGACGACTCAGGTAAAATCCAACACAGGGCTAGGTGAGCCCTTCCACATTTTTCCATTCCACCTACAAAGGTTAAAATAGAACTAACTCAAGTTATGAATCCCATATCCGCCTTTGACCATAGGCACAGCTATTTAAACAGTTTAGACTCTGCAAAGGTTGCACACTTTACCAACCAGAGATAGTCATACCCGTTACCCCACATGATTTCGTAGTCATGTAGTTGGGCGACCGTCACAGTAACATTTCAAACTACCTTGCCCTTTCTGTCATCTCACCCATATGGGGTTGCGCCCATACGTTGCGCGGGATCGTTGTACACGCAGTGTTGGGTGTAGATTTAGACTACCCACAACTACTGGCAACCTCACCCATTCAAGCTGGATGTACCGCAAGTTTGCGCATTTTTCCCTTTATCCCACCGTGCGAGACACTTTCAGGGTTTTATAATTTTACTAAGTCAAGTTGCACTTTGCAGACTTGTGGTTGTACTTGTTTAACATAGGAGGTCATGACAAGATTAAGTCCTTAATCCATCTGGACGGTTCTTTCCACATTTTCCAGCCATTCTCGTGCTCCCAGAGCACCTACCACCTTTCCATCCGTCCAGATGTGGTATTTAGCATTTAATGGGGTTTTGAGGAGTAAAACCAAATTAATCCATTTCCTTTTTAGTCAATGGACCACCAATGACTACCCAATTCATTTCATGTTTGAAGAATGATTGTTTAGGGTATTTTAATACCTCGGTACTTAAGCAAGACTAGCATGTCGTTTAAGTACAACCTACAGCTAGTATTACAATATATTTACTAGGGTGACAAGGAATAATGGATTCAATAACAATGGGTGGCATATTAAGTAATTAATCAACAAATGGGTGTTTAACTACCTTAAGCTTTAACATATATTTGATTAAATAATTAAAGCATGCAATTTCGGTTAATTTTAAATGAATATAATTTGCATAAAATGTAGGATCAATATGATCAAAGTATTGACTCGCCTTGGTTAAAGGCAAGGGGATCTTGATACTCTTGGTCTTGATCAACGTGGGAATCTCCGGTGTCTTCAAATCCTAATCGGACGAAAATACCGGAAAAAGGCACAACGGAAAAGAGAGCAAATAAATACACAAGAATACACAAACAAACTCCAAATTGAACAAGACCTATGCCATTAGCAAGATCTTGATTTAACAAATTTTTAGAAATTTAATTCATAATTTTTGGAGTTATAACGGAGGAGAAATGAATTTACGAAGATTAATTGAATTGAGAAAGAGAGGAAATGGTCCACAGCACAGTGTGGACCGAGTCCAAGCGCGCAGAGGCAGCTCACGCTCTGCAGACAAGGTGATGGGCCCACCGCGATGAGAGCAAAGGAGAGGGTTGCGGGTTACTGTGCGAAAGGGCCCACGGGTCAGTGAGTCAATGGGGGGTTAAGACATAATTAAACCGGCTAAGCATTTAATTAGAGTCTTAAGACATTATTAACACTAATGATGAGGGCGCTGGGCTGTCCGAACACGCCACGCGGCTTGGGCATGGGCAACCTGTGGCGTCTGGCTGCTCGATCTTGGCCGGCCGGGCTAGGGCACTGCGGGTGACTTGAGCTCGGGAATGGGGAGCAAGGCGAGGAGGTGGTGCGTGTGACGGGGTGGCAGGCACGGAGGAGGTGGTGGTGGCCGCGGTGGTGCTAAGCGGTGGTGGCGGCTCGGCTATGGTGGAAAGGGGGGGGTCCAGTGGTGGATTGAGCCAGGGGAGGTGAGCACGGGGTAGCTCTCGTCGAGGCGAAGCCGACGGGCTTGGCGGGGAGGCCAGGGGATGGCTGTAGGCGGCGATGGGTGCTAGTGAAGGCGGCGGCCGGAGGCGAGGAAGAACGGCAATTGCGGCGGCTACGGTGGCTAATCCCCGGGGGAGGTTGAGGGGAAATGCTCCTGGAGGGCTGGGGCTCACGGTGACGAGGTCGGCGGTGCCGGGAGATGGCCGGAGCGGCTAGACGCCGGTGGAGGTGGCGGCGGCCGAAAAATGAAAAAGGGCGGCTTTTGCAGTGGGCTTACCAGAACGACAGGGGCGGCGTGGGGAGCTCAAGGGGGTAGAGGGGAACCTTTATAGGGGGGGGGTCAAAGGTGCAGGAGCAAGGGGGGCCAACGGGAGGGAGGTCCTTGGAGCTGCGCAGTCCCGAGGCGGCGACGACGTGGGCGGCTTGTACGCGGGGGGATAGGGCAAGGGAGCAGGCGGCGCAGCGAGGACGAGGGGCGACGTGGGTGTCTACGCTGTCATGGAAGCGTCGTCGTGACGTTACAAGGCAAAGACGAGCCGAGAGTGGCGGACGGTGACGATGTGCGCAGTGCGGCGACAAGACAGGGCGAGGGAGCAGGACTTCGGGGCTGCGGCACGCGATCCGGGATCTCCAGAGCGGCGAGAGCGGCGGCGATGTACGCGGTGCGGCCAAGACGGGGAAGCGGCGCGGCGGGCGTCATACGGAGGGGGAGAAAGAAGAAGATGGCCTGGGCGGCTCGGGCCAAAAGAAAAGGGGTGGGCCGCAAGTGGCTTGGGCCGGAGCAGGCCGAGAAAGGAAAGGAGAAAAGGAGGCCGGGGCAGGGCTGGGCCGGGAGGAAAGCAGACCGGGTGGGCCGGAGGGGATGGGCTTGGCCCATAGAGAAATGGGCTGAGCCCGAAAGAAAGAGGGGGCCCAACTCAAAACGGCCCGGGAAACAAAAGAGAGGGGAAACTCCAACTCGCAATTTTGAATTTCAAATGTTACGGACATTACATTTGAAACAAAAACCGAAAAGGAAAGAAAGTTTTCGCAATTACTTGATAATTTGAATTACGGTGAAGAACGAAAACCAGAACAGTAATTACTATGCGCCGTCCGAAAACGGGACGCTACACCTACATTCATTGATGGTCTAATTTCAGCCGACTTACCAGATATTAATGTTGATCCTTTAGGCTATGCTCTTGTTGAGGAGTTTATGATTCATGGTCCATGTGGTGCTCTAAATCCCAAGTGTCCCTGCAATAAAGATGGTCGTTGTTCAAAGAGGTACCTAAAGTCGTTCCATGCTGAGCCAACAATTGATCAAGATGGTTTTCTTGAGTATCATTGTCGTGATGACGGCAGATTTGTCACCAAAAACGGTATTAGATTTGATAATAGATGGGTTGTTCCTCATAATCTCCCTCTCCTAAAGAAGTTACAAGCGCATATAAATATTGAATGGTGCAACAAAGCATATTTGGTAAAGTATCTCTTCAAATATATCAAAATGGGCCATGACTGTGCAAGCATGATTCTACACACGAATGTCGAAGCTGCTCCAACAACGGAAGGGGATAGCAAGAAGGGTGTTGATGAGATTGCTGAGTATGTCAAGTCCAGATAATATTTCGTTATGATATTCATGGAAGAAAACCGTCTGTAGAACGATTATTTGTGCATTTTTGCCCCATATGCACAAACTAACATACCATGAAGACTGTGACTCGCAAGAAATCGCTGATGACCCAGATTCAACCAAGAGTATGTTGACAGAATGGTTCACTGCAAACCAGCGCTATTTCGCTGCTAGAGAGCTTACCTATTGTGAAGTCCCTACTAAATGGACATGGTACCTTGACAAAAAGAAATGGTCTAAACGGGAGCGTGGTGCTAAGATTGGTAGGCTATGCCATATACATCCTAGCACTGGCGAACCATTTTATCTAAGAATGCTTCTTATGGTTGTTCTAGGTGCTATGAGTTATGAAGACATGCCAGGCACGTGGTCTTATTGGTGATGACACTGAATGTATTTGTCTGTTTGTGGAAGCTATTGTTTGGGCAACTGCTAATCAATTAAGAAATATGTTTATGACTATCTTGATTCATTGTGATGTTGGCAAGGTCAGAGTTTTATTCGAGAGATATCGGAAATACATTTTTTTCGATAATGAAAGAGAAAACTTTCTCGGCCTCTGCATCAAGATGCACACAACTTATTTTATTAAAGTGCTTAAATTGACAAGACAGCCAGAAATGTTCAAGGTGGCTTGAAGCCTTACAACTAGAAGATGACTGAAAGTTAAACTCAATCATTACAAATCCGATGACTCAACCGCCACCTATGAATGTTGAAAATTTGCTTAGCCACGAACTCTAACCTGGTGCTTCCGACCAACATGAACTCCTTCTGGGTCAAATTCTGCAGATTTGCCCAAACCCTCAGCTAGTGCCCACTTAATAAGATAACATGCAAGGGATTAGTGATAATCTTGCTGTCAAAAATGATATCATTCCGATATAACCAAATAGACCAACAAAAGGCACTAGCTCCCACTAGGAGTTTTGTCTTTAAACTTTTGGAATACCGACTAACCAATTCTCAAAAATATTTGCTATACACGCAGGAGGAGACAAACTTAATGCACATTGAACAGCCCACCATGCAAGACGTGGAAATGGGCATTCAATAAAAATATGTTGAATTGTTTCTTCTTTAATACAGAAACAACACTTTGTACTTCCCCTCCAATTTCTTTTGAGCAGGTTATCTTTAGTTAATACTACCCCTCTTTTGAGATATCATAGGAATATTTTCACTTTTAGCGAAATTTTAATTAACCAAAAAAATTCCCTAATGGGGTCTCGATAATTTCCAATTAGCGCCACATATAAAGACTGTACCGAAAAAAGTCTAGACTTATTCAAATTCCACCAGAAAACATCTTTTTGAGAGTTCAATTGTAAATTAGCAATTCTCAAAATTAACCCATTCCAAGCATGTAACTTAGGCCCAATAATAGGTCGTCGAAAAGAAATATTTAATGGAGCCGATTTCAGAATAGTTGCCACAGTATCATCCTTGCCCCTCACCACATTATAAAGGAGAGGATATTGTCTTTTCAGAGTAGAATTTTCTAACCAAATATCTTCCCAAAACCTAGTTTGCATACCGTTGTTAACCTGAAAAGAACCGAAGCCAAAAAAAAAATTCATACATGGCTGATGATATTGCTTATAAACTCTGGCAAACTTTGATTAATCAATCTAGCATAGTGCCTGAAAGTATTATGCAAAGTAATCTTTTAAAGGAATTATCCTCTACGTTTTCCAACAATGGCCTTTCGTTAGCGTCCTATATGATTTGCCAAAGCCACCGGATGGAACTGACAACACTAGTAGCAATAGATTGATTATGGAAGAATTATGCTACAACATAAATGAGCTCGAGATATAGGCTAAAGCTATGTATGCTATGTTGAATGATGACCAAAGATCAGCGTATGATAGAGTAATGCATAAAATTACACACTATAGAAGTTGTGTGTGTTTCATCTCTGGCCATTGTGGTATAGGCAAAACATGCTTATGGAACACTATCATTGCAAAGATAAGATCAGAGGGACAAAATGTTTTGGATGTGGCATCGTCTGGTGTGGCCGGTCTGTTATTACCTGGGGGCTGCACCACTCATTCAAGGTTCCGAATTCCTTTAGATATTGTTGCAAATAACACACAGCAAAATAGAGATAAGAGACACAAATTTTTACATGGAAAACCTTTATAGGAAAAAAAACCACGGACGCACAAAGGCAAATCACTATAATGAGAAAATGTTTACAATGGAGCGCTTGCTCTTCCTATGGGCTACTAGAGTACATATATAGGGCGAGGGAAACGAGTCCCACATGGAGAGGAAACCGAATCAGAGTCGGTTGCTACAGATTGATACCACGTCTGATACAACCTGCGCATAGCCCTGGCACCTGTCATGCCACGTCTGGCATGAGGCGATGAAGTGTGCTACACGGACATAGTACGAAATTCGAATCAACTTCAACTATCACCACCTTAAGCCGAATTCCCTCCAGTAGTCGAAGAATGTGATAAACTCCTCCAGTAAAATCAGCATGTACACCTCGTGCCCCGAAAGTCCAAAGGACTAGTGAGTAATACCAACTAAGTCCGAGCAAAGCTCAAATTTAGTGGCAGGAACTGGCTTTGTCAACATATCAGCTGGATTATCATGAGTACTTATCTTGCAGACTTTAATATCACCTTGAGTAATGACACCTCGAATGTAGTGATACCTAATATCAATGTGCTTTGTTCTCTCATGGAACATTTGATCTTTTGTAAGGCAAATAGAACTCTGACTATCATAAAATATTGTAGTGCAAGATGTACTTCCACAAAGCTTAGTAAATAAACCTCTTAGCCAAACGGCTTCTTTGCAAGATTCAAAAATAGCCATATACTCAGCTTCTGTAGTAGACAAGGTAACGGTAGCTTGCAAACTTGCTTTCCAGCTAACAACACAATCCTCCAAAAGTGAACACATAACCAGTAAAAGATCTTCTTTTATCTAAATCTCCAGCAAAATCGGAATCCACATAACCAACAAGTCCATCTCTAGTCTTCCCAAACTGTAAACAAACATTAGATGTGCCCTGCAAATATCTGAAAATCTATTGAACTGCTTTCCAATGCTCTTTTCCAGGATTAGCCATTATCTACTAACCACACTTAATGATTGAGATAAATCGGGGCGATAGCAGACCATGGCATACATAAGAAAACCAACTGCACTCGCATATGGAACTCTAGACATGTACTCAATTTCATCATTTGATTGTGGACATGCCGCTAAAGAAAGTCTGAAATGTGCAGCTAAGGTAGTACTCACTGGTTTAGCCTTATGCATATTGAAACGACGAAGAACTTTATGAATATACCCTTTTTGACTTAGGTATAATTTGCCAAGCCGTCTATCTGTGATGATTTCCATAGCAAGAATCTTCTTTGCTACACCGAGATCTTTCATCTCAAATTCACTACTTAATTGTGCCTTCAACTTTGGAATTTCAGCCTTGTCTTTTGCAGCAATCAACATATCATCAACATATAGGAGCAAATAGATAGCTGAACCATTAACGGTCTTCAAATAAACACAGCTATCATAATCAGATCTTTTAAAATCCTGAGATATCATAAAGGAGTCAAATCTCTTGTACCGTTGTCTAGGTGACTGCTTCAAACCATAAAGAGATTTCTTCAATTTGCAAGCAAAATTCTCCTTTCCTGGGATGACCTTCTGGTTGCTCCATATAAATGTCTTCTTCCAACTCCCCATATAAGAACGTGGTTTTTACGTCCAATTGTTTAAGCTCATAATCATGCATAGCCACAATACTGAGTAAAGTGTGAATAGAACTATGATTCACAACAAGGGAAAAGACATTTGTGAAATCAATACCTAGAATTTGGTTGTATCCTTTTGCAACTAGCCTTGTTTTGTACCTAACCTCTTCGGTTGGTGAAACTCCTTTCTTCTTGAAGATTCATTTGCAGCGAATAAGCTTCTTCTCAGTTGGCAACTTGACTAGCTCCCAAGTGCCATTCTTGTCAAGAGATTCCATCTCATCATGCATGGCGGTCATCCACTTTTCTGAATCACCAGAAGAGATTGCATCTGAATAAGATGAAGGTTCTGCAGTATCTTCAATTTCTTCTACCATATTTAAACAATAAGCCACAACATTGGCTTCTTCAATCAATCTCTTAGGAGGCTGAATGTTCCTCCTTTCTCTATCAGCTGCAACGGAACGTTGTGTTGGTTGCACAACAATAGGAATTTCTAGGATATTTTCCTTGTTGACTTTTGGTGTAGATCCTGAATCAATAACATACTCCACTTGCACGCTTGATTGCTTCTCAACGGGAACATCAATAGATGGTTTATCATGCAACATAGCAAACTCGTCAAAAGTAACACTTCTGCTAATAACCATCATTCTAGTTTCAGGATTCCACAATTTATATCCTTTCACACCATTTTTATAACAAAGAAAAATGCACTTAACTTCTCTAGGCTCTAATTTACCGTTGTTAACATGAGCATAAGCAGGACAACCAAATATTCTCAAGTTTGAATAATCTGCTAGAGAGTCAGACCATACCTCAATTGGAGTCTTCTTATCAATAGCCAAATTGGGTGACTGATTAATCAAATAACAAGCAGTGGAAGCGGCTTCAGCCCAATAACTCTTAGATAATCCAGAGTTTGACAACATGCAATATACCTTCTCCATGATAGTTCTGTTCATGCGTTTGGCCACACCGTTTTGTTGAGGAGTGCCTAGGACGGTATAATGTCTCACAATACCCTCTGACTTGCATAAAGCTTCAAATTCTCCATAACAGAACTCCAAGTCGTTGTTGGTACGTAGCTTCTTAACATACTTGCCGATTTTTCTTTCAATCATAATCTTCCACTCCTTGAATGTTTTGAATACATCCGATTTGTGAGTGACGAAAAATGCCCAAACTCTTCTTGGGTAATCATCAATGATGGTCAACATGTAGCTTGCACCTCTAAGTGACAAAACGCGGGATTCTCCCCACAAATCAAAGTGAACATAATCCAATATGCTTTTTGTAGAGTGAATTGCAGTGCTGAATTTTACCCTCTTTTGCTTGCCAAAGACACAATGTTCATAAAACTTTAATTTGTCGATGCTTTGACCATCAAGAAATCCTCTTTTGCATAATTCCATCATTCCAGCTTCACTCATATGCCCCAGACGCATATGCCAAAGCTTAGCAGTATTAGAATCGGATGATTTATTTGAGGCAACAACAGCATTACCTGAAATTATAGTGCCTCGCAGATGATATAAATTTGTGGTCTTCATATCACCCTTCATCACAATAAGAGAACCTTTGGTGACTTTCAGAACTCCACCTCCACCTGAATACTTGTACCCTTTAGCATCAAGAGTACTCAACGAGATAAGATTTCTCTTCAAATTCATAATATGACAAACATTCGACAAAGTTCTGATGGTGCCATCAAACATCTTCATCTAGATAGAACCAATGCCTGCAACTTTGCATGGTGTATTATCACCCATCAACACAGATCCAAATGGCGTAGCTTCATAAGTAACGGACCACTTGCGGTTCGGGCTCATATGGAAAGTACAGGCTGAATCAAGAATCCATTCCTCACCGGTTTTGGAATCACCGGCAAAGGCAACTAGAACTTCTCCATCAGAACCTTCTTTGGTGACAATGGTGGCTCTAGCTTCGTCCTCTTGTTGATCCTTCTTGAAATTGTTATTCCTCTTCTCTTTGTTCTGCAACTTCTAGCATTTAGATATGTCATGATCGTTCTTCTTGCAATACTTTCTTGACTTCCTGTTCCTGGATTTAGATCTGCCTCTGCCTCTGCCTCTGCTTTTGCTTCTGCCTCTTGAATCACCATTTGAACCCTTCTCGTATTGCCTACCATGAATAGACAAACCTTCTGCATGCATACTTGAACTTTCACCAAAAACCATAAGTTTCATCTTTGTTTAGCATATAGTGCTTCATAAACTTCACTGGGAGTAAGAGTATCTTGCCTATATAGAATAGCATCTCTGAAAGTAGAGTATGAGCTGGGCAGAGAATGTAGCAGAATAAGACCCAAATCTTCATCATCATATTTTACCTCCATAGATTCGAGATCAGCAACAACTTCCTTGAAAGCTATCAGGTGGTTCAATAATGAGGCTCCCTCCGCCATCTAGTGGGAATAAAGCTTCTGCTTCAGATGCATCTTGCTAGTCAGATCCTTGGTCATGCAAATCTGTTCCAGCTTCAACCATAATGCAGCGGCGGATGTCTCCTTCAAAACCTCCTGTAGAATATTATTTGATAGATGAAGATGAATTTGAGATAAGGCCTTACGATCTTTACGTTGCTTCTCATCAGCGGACAATGTCGCTGGCATCTTGTCAATCCCCAAAACGGCATCATCCAAATCAAGATGTGATAAAACAGCTCGCGTCTTGACCTGCCATAGAGAAAACCTTGTGTCGTGATCCAACAGCGGAAGATCATACTTCAGAGTCGTCATGCAAAAGAAAAATCCAAAATTTGCTGGTACGAATTTGTGTGTACCTAGCAAAATTCTCGCAATTCAAAATTCCTGGTACGTTTCCTGTGTGCACGTAACAATTTTCTCTAGAAAACTACCAAACCGGCAGCACTTCTGGTCCTTCTCGGGCTTCGTGTCGCTTTTTCTTTTTCTTGTCTGCTTTCTCTTCTCTTGTCGCTGGCTCGGTGGTCGGCTCGATTGACAGATCGCCTTAGGGCATCTCCAATAGTTTGTCTCTTAGCTTGTCTCTAATACTCTCCATGTCATCTTGAGACAATGTTAGAGACAACTATTCCAATAGTTTGTCTCTTAGGTTGTCTCTAACACCTTCATAAGCATTTAAACTTTGCATGAATCAAATAACCATACTGATCAATACTAACTTCAATCTTTGTGGCCTATATGTGTTGTTTGGTTACATCAAGCCTCACAAACGTTGAAGCTTTGCATGATTCTAACTTTAGAACTGAACAACAAATCGACGTATCATGTTATACATCATCCAAGAGACAAGAAATCATACAAAGTACAGATCGATGGTTCATCATATAGTATATCGATGTATGCAATAAACCGAAACAAGTACTACAAAGTACAACCAAATAAAGTTTCCAACAGCTGAAAGTAGAATTTACCTTTTGACTGTTTCTATCTCTGAACTGATAATAATTTGCAAGCGTGCAACCAAGTTACAGAAAGAACGTCGCAAACAAAAAAAGTTACGTAAAAGAAGACAACCCTCCTAAATACAATAATATACCCTAAATAGTAGCACTCCAAAGGAAAAGAATACTAGATGCTATCTAGCTTTGAATGGATTTGGAAGGTTACGATTTATTCGAGCGGCACATGCGGTCGGGGCATGGGAAGGTGTATATAGATTCATTTGCTCTTTTCATTTCAATGCCCTTGGCATCCTTTGTGTGCCCTCATATTGAGCAACTAACGTTTCAATGACTTCCATCCGCACAAAGGAAAGTACAATTTTAACAAAATGAAAATCCATGATTTTAAAAATGAAGAATAAAAGAGTATCAAAGCCAAAAGGTAATATTCCCTTGTAATATCCCCTTTGTACTCCCTATATATATTGCTCATTGAGCCTCATGAATAGACATACAATATTCATAATTCTACGCAAGATTGTTCCTATCTCCATGATGGAAACTATACATATACTCCATTTGGTTGATGTATGCTCAAGTGGACAACAGTGTAGCAATACATCACACCGTTGATCTACAAAGCTATGAATCAGGCATACGAGTGCCTGGGAAAAAGTCTAGCTAAGAAATCTAGAAATCCAGACAAGAACTCACCATGAGATTTATCAATGGATATGTTGCTCAATTTCCATTAGGTTCTCATACGTGAAACATTAAAAGACTTCGCTCAACTCGTAATGTGTTTGCAACATGCACAATTACCTAGTGAAATTCTATGAACTTGTTTTCGATGGTTCTGAACTAACATTTCGATAAAAAAATAGTTAACTAACATTTCAGATTCAAAAGTCGGCAGCAAGGATTCAACTAGGCGTGCTGCAATTATGACATGTCACAGGCTTGCCAGGATATGATAGAACATAGAACACTAGAACTTACCTGGAAATCATGTAATCAAGGGCGTCTATTGATGTTCCATGCTCATCTTGTAGATACACCCTCAAGCCCCTGCACTGTTCGAACAAACACACCGAGGCACTACTCAAGTACTAAACAATCAATAATTCAATATGCTACACATTGAACCAATGAACGGATCAAGAACACTGCAGCTCTGTGAGTTCTACGATATAGCCAAGTCTGCCGCAACACACCTACACATCTCCTCGATTACTCTTGACTTTGTCCATTGTGTGTTTGGAATGTGAAAGCACACATAACACACTGTCGGCCGCTTGGACGGCGAGCCTCCCGACGACGTTCCACACCTTGTTGGATCAAGGGCGTCTCCTCCCATCGGCCGACACGGCAGCCCGACGATCGGCTCGTCTCGCCTCCTACAATCGAAACAAGAGCAGCAAATTCACACACAAAAAACCTTCACATTTGAAATGCCACAAGACGAGAAGAGGAGATAAAACGAAGTACAATTCCACTGGCTGCCGAGCTATATCAGCAACACCGGCTCCGGCGCCACGCGCGTAAGCTTCGAACTGGCGCGATTCACCAACCCACCTTCAGCGCAAATCACTCAAAACGCAGAAGCAGCGGATTTGAGTGAGTGTGGTGCGACGTGAGGGGCGGGGAGGATGATGCCCCGCCACTGGCGAGGCGGTGCTGGGGCGCCAGTCGACGCCGAGGGTGAACCCGCCGCCGTGCGAAGCGAAGTCGTCGCCCCGCCGCTTGCGTTCGGTAGGAGCGGGGTGGGAAGCTTCGTCGGCGCCCAGCTGCAGTGGAAGGAGGAAGCCTGATAGCCCCGCTATCTTGGCGTGGTCGGGCGGGGCGGAATCATGCGGAAGGCGGCCCGCCACGAAGCAAAGACCGCTCCAGCCGGGGTTGCCATGGCGGAGCTTTCACTGCGGCTGCTTTCTACTTCGATTTGGATAGGGGAAGCAACCCAAGCACAAATATTCCAGATCTGAAGGAACGAGGGACGAAGATGGAGGATTACCTCGGCGCGGAACGGGGGGACGACGACCACGGCGGGAAGGAATTGGCTCGCGGGCGCGTTCGCGCGGGG
Source organism: Phyllostachys edulis (assembly GCA_036346405.1). NCBI lineage: Eukaryota > Viridiplantae > Streptophyta > Magnoliopsida > Poales > Poaceae > Phyllostachys > Phyllostachys edulis. The sequence continues at coordinate 55,813,277 of CM070558.1, forward strand.
AAGGAAGAGGAAAAGCAGCACGGGATCCGCCGAGAATGAGCAAAACGCGTGAAACGACGACGCGTTCCTCCAATAGCGAAGCCAACCGTCGCGTACGCCTCGTTTCGCGTTAGGCGATCGTCAGTTCAGGAGGAGACGATTTCATTCTCTTTCTTCCTTTACTCTCCGCCACATCAGCAAAAAAATCTATGTGGCATCTTTTAGAGACAAGTAAATCAGTCTATTGGAGATGCCCTTAGTCTTGCTCGTCTCTGCGGTGACACGGTGCTGGAATCGAAGGGAAAATCGAAACCAAAGCGCTTCTTGTTTTTTTTTGCTTGGACCGAGGAAAAACAAAACGCTCTCTGCCCAGACGATACGCACTTTTGGCTCCAACAGCTGCTGGCACTGCTGCTGGTTTTATCGCGCGGCTGCTAGGCTTCGATTCGGAGACGAAACCTGATGCGCCTCGGATTCGGCGATAGCGCCAGACGAAAAAAAACGCCGACGTCGATTTTTCCTTCAAATTTACTGCGCTCTAATACCACTTGTTGCAAATAATGCACAGCAAAATAGAGACAAGAGACACGAATTTTTACGTAAAAAACCCTTACAGGAAAAACCCACGGACGCACAAAGGCAAATCACTATAATGAAGAGATGTTTACAATGGAGCACTTGCTCTTCCTATGGGCTACTAGGGCATATATATAGGGCGAGTGAAATAAGTCCCACACGAAAAGGAAACCAAATCAGAGTTGGTTGCTACAGATTGATACCATATTTGATACAACCTATGCATAGCCCTGGCACCTGCCATACCACGTCTGGTATGAGGCGATGAAGTGTCCTACACAAACACGGTATAAAATTCGGATCAACTTCAACGTATATTAATGATGGGTCTCTTTGTAACATCCGAAGAGGGACTATTCGTGGAGAGCTTATAAGAAAAGTGATTGTGGTATTATGGGATGAGGCACATATGACACGCAGGTAATGCTTCGAAGCACTTGACTGAACAATGTGTGTTATACTTTCTGTTGATACCCCAACAAACACAAATAGACCATTTGGTGGTTAACCGGTTTTGCTTGGTGGTGATTTCGTACAGGTCCTCCCTGTGATTGAAGGTGGCACACGAGCTGATGTGATCGCAGCCTCTCTTGTCAAGTCACCGCTCTAGAAATATGTGGAGGTCATACAATTGGGCATCATTATGCGACTCTCTAATCCAGCTCTCTCAGATGAGGAAAGGAATGAGATGGTGTCGTTTTCTCAGTGGGTTCTCGATATTGGCGAAGGATGTATCCCTACAGAGAAAAAAGCAGGTGAGCTAGAAAGCTCATGGATAGAAATACCAACTGATTTATTACTGAAACCAGTTGGTGACAAGATCGTAGCTATAATTGATGCCGTCTATAATGATTTTGATTCCAATCATAATTTTGTGCCAAACCTGGCTGAACGCGCCATTGTGTACCCGGTTAATGTTGTTGTTGATGAAGTGAATAGTAAAATGCTTGAGAAGGTACCTAGTACTGCTAGGAGTTATTTGAGATGTGACACAATTGCTAACTCTTTCGACCAGCCAGCAGGTTTCGAGCTGCTTTACCCGCTGGAATTTATTAACTCAGTTAGTATCAATAATTTCCCTGAGCATGATCTTTGTCTAAAAATTGGAGCACCGATCGTTCTTCTCCGAAATATCAATCAATGTTTGGGTCTCTGCAATGGGACACGGTTGCTGATGAGCAGATTTGGTGATTATGTTATTGAGGGTAAAATCATGACAGTGACACATACAGGAGACATGGTCTGCATTCCTCCCATTGTTCTTAATGGAAATACGCCAAGATGGTCATTCAAGCTCCAGCGGCACCAATTCCTAGTGAGACTTTGCTATGCGATGACTATAAACAAATGCCAAGGCCAAATGCTCAGCAACATCGGGGTGTGCTTGAGAAATCATGTTTTCAGGCATGGACAACTCTATGTTGTTGTTTCAAGAGTTACATCCAGGAAGAGCATTAAAATCCTCATAGAAAATGAAGTCGGCATACATGGCTCAACAACGAAGAACGTTGTCCACAACGAAATCCTTGGGCTTATTTAGGCCTTTTTTCTGGCTTTCTTCTTCGTTCTTCTCGTGTTTTCTTGCTTTCTTTGTTTTCCCTGTTTCCCACCTTTCCCTGTGTGTTCCTGTTTTTACCCCACTGTAGTGTAGCTTCTATCTTACAAATATTCCAGGACTCAACATGTCATTTTGTTATAGATCATATGTTCTGCATTCTGTACGCATGTATACATGTTACCGTGTCATTGTTCCATTAGAGGGTTATGTATGGATATATGTATGTCTTGGTCATCGTTGACGTGTGTTGAGAATGGGTTTTGCTCTGTTTTAGTCATGTTTGGTCTCATGTTTGCTTTCTGTACCACACAAAACATATGTTTGTGCATGCATATTAATTTCTACTAGCGTCCTCATGGCGTTCAGCAGCCGAGAAAAAGGGCACCGCTGGGCTGGGCGGGAACTAAACGATGCGGAAAACATCATGGCGAGGAGGCGTTAGCGCGTGGGGCCCAGCGTCGGCCCACGCGTGGAGAGGCAGCACGAAGGGCAGATTCTTCGAACGATCCAACGGCGATGAAACAAAGCAAGCAGGATCGGACGGCTGGAAAAAAAAATATCGACGTGGCGCAGCTCTTTGCTCCCCAAACTCGCCTCTATTTATACCGACAGATATTACACTGATGTTTTGGATACATACTTAGATATTTAGGTTATGACCTTTTGTCAATGTTATATCCTGCATTAAGATATACTTCTTGCTTTTCTTATATAGATGGATTACTGTTGGACCGAAACAGCGACTAGAGGGTGGGTGAATAGAAGCATTGTTTCTTTTTCTCCTTGATCGGATTTAATTCAATTTTCACTCCGATAGCTATAAAAACTATGAAGATCAATCAACAACTATAGCGGAAGATTTGTGTTGAATCTAATCAAAACATCATAGCAAATCAACCAGGAACTCAAATTAAAATAAGTTGGACGGTAGTACCGGTGAACAGTGCGTGACTTTTCAAATACGAGGCACTGGATCGTGTAAAGCCAAAGAAGACGCATAATCATCCTGTGCGTGACTGTCGCTCCAGTGTTTTGTGACCGTCTCTTTTTTTTCACAGCCTATGCAACCCCCTAGCCGCCCTGTTTGGTCCTTTTGGATGCCATATGTGCAGAAACTCCTCTTCGTTTTGCCACCCGTTTAGGTTTCAGGAACAAGAACTATTTATGATTTCCTTTTGTACATCTGTAGTTAGTGCGAAGTTATTAAAGTTAGTTATGCGCATATCACAGCTGCTAGACGCAACCAAGGACATATGGTGCTGGTTACAACTGGTTTTATGTTGTGCACCACCATGATGGCAACCGTTTATAAAGCTAATGAATATGACAACGATAACAACTTCCTGGGGTCTACCGTTTCGGTGTTCCTCCTCGCTCCCAGATTGATCTTACCAGATAACAAATAACAAAGCAGTCTAATAACGTCTGCAAGCTTGGACAACAACAGTAATGTGGTTTGTCTACTGATCTCTACAAGATGGATCAGGATTCTCTGTTCTAAGGGTGCGTTTGGTACGTATAATCTCATATTCTCCTGTAATCTAATATTCCCTCAATCTAGTTACTGGTAAACACATTACCAGTAATCTAAGATTCCAATATTTGGTTGATTTGAAGGAAACTACATATTAGTCTTTATCATAGTTCAAATATTTCACAACTTGAACCACCAAGTCCACAAAGTTAAATTATAGGATTTGAAATTTCAAACCATAAAGGTTAACGTATATAAATTTTGAATTTACAATTTAAATATCACAATTTAAAATTCCAACATTCCAAATTCATTTTTTTTATTCAAAAGTTCAAATTTTGGATTTTGAAATTTCAAATTTTGAGTTCTGGAGTTTACATTCTAAGATTTAAATTCTTGGAATTTGAATATCTAAAATCCAGAATTCGAAATTTTTTAAAAATGATTTTCGAAATCCAACCTTGAAATTTTGGATTTTTCAAATTAAATTGTCTGAATTTAAGATTCCAAAATTTAGGGATCAAATTTTGATATTTTGGTTTCGAAATTCTTTTTTTGAAAAAAATATATTTTTAAATTCCATACAATGGATTTTGAATTTTGAAAGTTCAAAATTTGTCTTTGATAAATCAAAAGCATATGATAAAAACGCAATAACAAAGATTCCTTTCCCTTGGTAATCTAAGATAAACGGCCTTTTCTACGGGAAACAGATTCCTGGAATTGATGGTAATCTGTTTCCCAAAGTAATCTTAGATTCCTAGTTCAGATTACTGGATATTTTACCAAACAAGGTAATCTCGTACGATTACTAAAGGATTCTTGGTAATAGTCCGAGAATTCTGCCAACCAAACACACCCTAAATTCTAACTACAGAGAATACTGTGTGAACAGTGTTTTGAGTTTGTGTGGACAGAACTCATCAGACACTGCAGAAACGGTGCATGTACTGTAGCAAATAATGCAGCGATTTTACTGTAACCTTGGGTACTGTAGTGCTTGGTCTGGACCGCTCATTTTGTATCGTACAGTGGAGATAATGCATTAATACATGTCACTGTGCTCATCTGCATTAGCATGTGCTAATGCAGAGAATCTGTTCCCCTACAAGATCAGGCTATGTAAATTATATTTGTGTAAACTGTAAGAACCCTAAAACTCAAACTAATCTAAACAATACTAATCGATATTTAGCAGTAAATAAAATTCATCTAAACAGGAACATAACTTAAGCTCAGTCTCATATTGAACACGTCGCAAATCATCAACATACGCCATTTCATTATCGAAAGTTTACAACAAAATTTATAAAGCAATAATAAAACAACATTGCAAGCGCAACGGCAATTACAAGATTTTATTACCAAGAAAAGTAATACAAGAATCCATCCTAGAAATTACAATATGAAATTAAAAGTAATAATACAACATTGTTACACTATCAAGTTAATTACAAGAATTATTTACAACAGATCAAAATAAAAATATTACAGCTTTGAGATTAATTACAAAAGAATAAAATAAAATCTTGCATGCATATCGCCGAAGCCTTCCTTGCATCCTTCGTCTGTAAATCGCCAGCCAGTCGAACCCATCCCTCGGCCAATCACATTCTATCGATCGCCAAACAACCAAAAGATAAGTAGCAAACCGAAAGCAATAAAGAAGAATTAGAGTAAAGATGGATTACTGTCAGATCGCATGAGGATCCTCGAGGTTCCTAGACTAACCTAGCTCAGTCGGCATCGTCTCACCTTCAGTGAGTTTCATCACCCGACAGTTATAGAAAATCCGACATCCGCATATACCGACTTACCTTCACCGCAGAAAATCCAAAACATAGTATCAGAGGCATCCTTTGAACCAAAAGACCTTAGCCAAATAGTCCATTGTGAGAGAAAATAAGATAAGGGGAGGGCAAGAATGGTATACACAGGGCAAAAAGAATGCATAGCCAAAAGCCTCCCTCGTAAACCTTCTCCCTCACAAGCTTCACAAGCCCTATCAGTCGCAACCAAAAGCCAACCAAGACAAAGCAAGTAGCAACCCCAAGCCAAACCAACACAACCCTCCCACTGCCAACCGAAGGCAACCACCCTGAGCAAGCAAGGCCACACTCACAAGCATCACCACAACCAGAGCAAGCCAGCAAACCCTCAGCATCACCACACCATTGCCCCACCCCAAAACCGAACACAGAGAAGTGGTAGAGGCGGAGGGTAGCAGCAAAGGAGAAGGGGAAGACTGAAGGAGCGTGGACGGCCATAGTGTCGACTGTCGACGATCGAATCGCCGATCTTACGAAAATAAACGAGGAAAATGACGTGGAATATCACGGAATGGAATGGGGTCGCTCTTTATTGATATGAACTGGATTTACAAGATGTGGCTAAGTACTACCTGAATTACCTTGAATGGAGGAATGTAGCAAGACAATCGGACTTAGAATATGAGTCTAAGGTGATTATCTAGCTTCTAATTCCACCGCTTAGGCTTCGTGCATATCTTTGCCTTGGCCTTGTTTTGTGTGTAGCCTATCGTCTCCTTCTTGTCTCTGTCTTTTTCTTTCGTCTTACGTGCTTCACCTTTAAATAACTTCGAAGAGGTGGCGATTACTCGGAGAAGGCGTCCACGGTGAAGCGTTACGGTGGTCGGAGCGGTGAAGCGATTAGCAATGTGCTAACTTCCTTGCGATTGCTTGTGAAAAGCTTAACCGTAGGATGGTTAATAGTCAATGTCTCGGGGTTGTACCATCGCATGGTTTGGAATGTATAACACGTGTTCCATTCATCATACGATAAGAAATACCGGTTCGATAATTTTACGGCGGTTATACGGTGAGGATTAGGCACAAAGCCTCATCAGGCGGTACCCATAAGTAACCTCTGAATACTAACGACCGTGGAGGTCGTTAGTCTTAGGAATTCGACTATGAAAACGTATGGTCTTTTATTATGCATTTAAAATAATACATAGAGGTTTTAATCCTCGTCGGCTAGCCGAACTTTAAATGAACTGGTCGTGCATATACCTTTTTCCGATGAAATCGTGTCAGGCGGAACCCATTTAATGCCGTGGTATCTGAAGTGGTCTATGTTCACTTTTAAGTTGAGAACTTGCCTTGGGAAGCGAAGAGTTCCTCTGTCGTTTGAACAAAAAAAGCTTTTGTCGGTTGGACTTTCGTGGGAATCCTTGAAAGTATCGGAAGTTTATAAAATCTTCTCTCATTGGGCTCTTAGAATTTTATGCTTCCAAAATCCTTCGATCCTTTAGCTTCTCGCCAAGAAATCCTCGAGGCGTTTTCTGTTCTTCCGACCACAAAGTCTTCAACTTCCACTACTCATCCTTGAGGATTTTCGCCATGTCGAACAAATTACGAAGTGGTTGCCTTGAATTGGGCAAGAAAAAACTTGAGGCTTTGGCGAAGATGGGAATGCTCCCGGATAGAAATCGATTAATTGGAGACCGGATTGGAGAGCATTTTCGAGCCGTGAAGATGAAATCCTGTTTTCTCGCCTACATCGAATGTGAAATTTGAGATTACTGATACACAAATTCCTCCTCGCGTTCTTGAACATTACGGGTGGAATTAGTGAATTTGGCCCTAAATTCGATCGCAAATATCAGTATTTTAGCATATTTGTGCGAGGCATACAGGAATACAACCGAACTTGAAGCTCTTTAGTTATTTCTACCGCATGGTGATGGGAAAATCTGCGGCAAAATCTGAAGCGCTCTGGGGAATGCACATTGCGTCTTCATGGCGGGAAGGCCGATGAGTACATCCTCATGTCTGCGAAATCTTCGTGGTCATCATGGAAAAATCTTGGTTTTACATGCGATTCTGAAGACGATGGCCTCTACTTGGCGGAACTAGAGCAAGTGAAAACCCCAAATGGAAGGAGACCGTAAAGAAGGCGAGGATAGTCAAAAGATGGGCGGATGCCATCTATGACTTCGAGTCGGGGGCGACCGTGGCATGTGGTGAAGGATTTCACCTTTCGTCGAGATTAGCCCATTGAAGCTCGGACTCATTCCTGCTCTGGTGCCTTGATCGTGATGAAGCTACCTCGGAAGGTGGTAAGTCTTTGAGATAAATTCGATCGGTATTTTGATTTGATTAATGTATTACCTTAAAATCTGTCTATTCTTCCTACATTAAAGCTCTTTCCTTGGGGAAATTAGAAACGAGTCGAGGATGATCTGCGGGGAGCACGGAGAAAAGGTGAATGCCCCAAGATCTTAGCCGTAACTCCTATTGAAGGGAGGCGGCAAGGCTTAAGGTAATTTAATCAAAATTCCTTTTACCATGTGTATACATATATTAGACCAGATTTCCAATCGTGCTCTACTTTTGCGATCGGTCGGATTGCGAATCATACAATCTGGTGAGGATCAACGTCCCATCTTAGTTCCGACCGAATCGTGCCTGAGGCACTTGAAGGAGATGAATCCTCGAGGTAATAGAACATTTGGAATCATATATGTGCAATTTTTTAGATAAAGGATTTCCTCACCCAATCAAATTTGTTCTTTGATTTAGGTGGATAAGCTCGAGGGCATGAGAATGTAGCTGCGGAGGTGTGAGACTCTAGAGTGGTCGTGCGACCTTACGGTTATTCTTGAAACAAGCGATCTGGAGATTGATGAAACCACTCCCTCAGGCCGGATAGTCGAGAATGCGGTCCTTGATGGGCGGTCGAGGACATAGCTTCCAGACATCTTGTTGGAGGATGTGAGGTTCAACAAACCTTCTTTGGTCGAGAACCGGCAAAATTGGAGGAGAAGAAAAGGAAGGCTAAGCGGCACGATTTCTCTCTTGCGGCGTTTGAGTCAAATCCGGAGATTAACAAGGTATGTACAAATGAAAGTGGTCGTATAAGTATGTACCTCTAATAATTCCTTGATGATTTGATACTTTGAACTTCCCATCTTCGGTTTGCATAGGTCTTCTGGTGTTCCGGTCGTTTCGACCAGGTTCTTCTGAGGACACGCTTTGTGGAAGTTCAGGCAGAGCACTTCTCGGGACAAAGTTCTGAGGAAATAGTGGTCGAAGAAGCCCCGGCGGTGACAAGAACAACGGTTGAGTTGGATCCTTTGGTGATTGAAACCCCTTCTGTGGAGGTAGATGCCTCTGAGAGGTCTCAACAGGTTCCGATCACTGTTGATAACCCTTCTCAACCTAACAAGTTCCCTTTTCGTCCCCGATTTATCGAGGATAAGGAGCTTGATGAGGCGTGGCAGAAAGTATCGGATACTCAACTCAAGATGCACCCTAATTTGATTTTTTTGGTTATAATGACCGAGCAATTCGATAAGTATTCTCGACCCGACTTCATAGCTCTTCTTTAAAAAGTTTATAAGAAACTTAAGAAAAGAACGCTATTTGTGTAGCATTTGGTCGAGAACTTTCTTTGTGATCGGAGGATGACCCGTGAGTTAAGGACTTGGAGCAAAAGCACTCCGAGTTGGAAAGTAAGAACTTTTCCTTTTGAACTTTTGTTTCTTCTTCAATACTTTGCTCCTCTACAATTATTCTCCTTATCGTATTCGATAGATCTGGAGAAAATAAAAGAGGAGGTTGTGGTGAGAAAGCCAAGGCGGCTCTTCTTGAAGAAGAAATAAAAGCTAAAGACCGATCATTCTTTGAAGCAAGTTGACTAAAGATCGGTTGATCATTGAAGCAACGACCAAATATGAAACACTTAGCAAAACAAATGAAGGTAATATGTCGTAAGCTTGATTTTTCCTTCACTTATGCTTGTGTTCATTAAGCGATTTATTTTTGCGAGCAAGCGCAAATCTTGAATAGAGTAAAAAAACTCGAAATTTGAGCAGGATAAGGAGGCTCTTGCTCAAAATATTGATGAAAAGATTTATGCTTTGAACAAGATGATCTTTGATATGGGATCAGGATCAAGCCTGCCTTCCTTAGGAGATCCAATAGAAAATGAACTATTTGGGTCAACTTCTAGAGGACCTTAAAGTTACGCTCAAAACTACTCGGACGAATTATGCGGGCCCTAAAAGCAGGCGTTGCAAGTGGAGTTAGTTTTGCTTTGGCAAACCGAAAGCTTAAACCCCTCCATAGATCTCCAAGCTGTTAAAGATGACTTCAAGCGCCCACTGAGGAGGCGACCAAGTTCATGGAAGAACTCGGGCCACTCGGAGATATAGTTGTAGAGTAGATGGAGGTCGAATCTCCGACAAGCAAAGAGTTAAATTTGGGAATATTTCTTAGAGTAGGTTCTGCAAGTGTAAAAATATTTGAATATCTATGAAAACTTACCTTTTATGTCATTGACAAAGCTTTTGTTTATCTGTTTGACTTTTTTAAATTCTCGTATATTTCCTAGCCCCATCGCTTTATAGTAGAAGAACGTTCTTGTACAAGCGGTGAGCCAAGAAAGAGAATAAAAAGAGGTCATAACCATGTATGTGAGTTTTGAAGGTATGTTTGGACATGTAAGACAAAAGCGATCGTAAAAGACTAGGAAATCAAATGTGGTCAGGACCAGTGTATGATTTCGACTAGTTATAGATCTTTGTTTGTCATAATGGAAATACCAATCAAAAACACTATATATGGTCGGAAAAAAGACTTTGTCAAACTTGACATAAGAAGAAATGCAAATATGTATGCAACAAATTATAAGTGAACTTTGTTTATATCTATTGTCCCATAATCTGGTCGGAACTAATGCTAAGACCTGAAGGCATACGACATATTTCTTGAAACGTGTTCAAATTCTATATCCGACTGGTAGCGAGGATCGTAAGAAAAGAACCGTCGCTATGAAGCTCCTTCCAGTGGGCAGGACCACGTGCGAAAAAGGAGAGACTTCGACTAGGAGGCTTTCCGTGTCCCGACCAGTAACCAGACAAGAATAGACCAGAATCTTAAAATAATGAAGCATAATCTTCAGAATCGTAAGCATATCATTCATGAGATAGTTAGTTGTGTGGCGCTCTGATTACTCATTTTCTTTGAGAAAAGAGTGTAGTCGCGCGTGGGAATCATTTGAAGAAAAATGCTCACGACTAGGACCATAGAGTATCAGAGATCCTTAAAAAGGATATCGGAGAGAAAAATATCTTCTCCGACCAGACTAACAATAATAAGCGACGAGAATGTAGGTGTATATATATAAGCAAGGTTGCACTTCTTAATTAATTAATGAATTTAATGAAATTGAAATTGAAAGAAATGAAAGAATGAAAATTAAACATAGAACTTACGCAATTGATCGATGTTCCAAGAATTTGACAAAATTTGCCCATCGAGACATAGCCGGTCGACGGAACTCGGTGGGTTACTTCGACCACGATGTAAGGACCTTCCCATTTAGGAGAAAGTTTATTGCGATTTGTTTGGCTCTGAATTTTTCGAGAACCGGATCACCTGACAAAGAAGGTCAGCGAGGTCGCACCTTCGACTATGGTACCTTCGCATGGCTTGTTGGTAGGCTCGCGATCGTACAAGGGCTTGGTTTCGTCGTTCTTCAAGGAAATCGGCGTCGTCGAAGTCGTCGTTCATTTCGATCATTTTCGTCAAAAGCGATCGATTCGGCGAGCCAATTTTGAGTTACGGAGGAAGCATAGCCGGCACCATAAACCAAAAAGAATGGAGTTTCACCGGCCGCACGGTCGGGTCGTAGTTCGAACGCCCATAACACAGAGGAAGTTCTTTAACTTAAGCGCTGACCGTTTGATTAAGCGGTCGAATATTGGCGTTTGATCCCGCATAAGGATACCATTAGCCCGCTCAATCGCTGCTCCGTTGCTCTGCGGATGTGCAATGAAGCAAAATGAACTTTGACACCAAGTTCATCGCGAATTCTGGAATTGACTCTTTGGAGAGGCGGGAACCATTATGCTGTGATGATCTGTTGGGTACACCAAATCGCGTGATCACATTTTTCAGAGAAATCTCTTAGCGACCTCGGTTGTTATTTTAACGATTGGCTCGGCTTCAATCTATTTTGTAAGCGTGTCAATCATGACGAAAAGGAATTGAAGCCCGGGTGCTCTTGGGAAAGGTCCTGAATATCCGATCCCAGGTTGCAAAAGGCCAAGAAAGAGGAATTGTTTGTAAGGCTTGTCTTTGGTGGTGTACTTATCGGCTATGAAACCGACATTGTACACACTTTATCACAAGCTCTTTTGCATCATGAAGGCGGTTGGCGATAATAGCCTTGCCGAAGGCTTTACCGACCGTGGTTACAGTAGGAATGGTGTGCTCCACGACACCTTCATGGATTTGGTTAGCAATCTAATGCCATCCGTTTGAGATATGCATCTCATCAACACTCCATGAGATCCTCGTTTATACAAGGTACTTTCGATTAGAGTGTATGATTTGGCTTTTCGTGCTATCGATCGGCCTCTACATAATCTTCTGGAATTGTGTCATGCTGAAGATAATTGTAGATCGATGTCATCCAGTCTCTACCTTGATCGTGACAGCGCCAACCGTCAACGACCTGTGGAGCATCCATGTTCCCTTGATTAGTTTGTTCAACTTGCAAAGAATCATGTATGTTCTCGGAAGGCTCAACTACCGAGGGTGAATTGAGTTGCTCGAGAAAAACTCCGAGCGGGACGGTCGACCTCGTGGAGGCCATCCGTGCCAACTGGTCTGCCAGAAAGTTTTCCTTTCTAGGAATATGTTGGATCTGAAAACCGAAGAAGTGCTTTTCGAGTTTTCGTACTTCCGCCAGATAAGATGACATCTTGGTACTAGAGCATTGATACTCTTTCCCCACTTGATTAAGCTACTAGTTGAGAATCGCCTTTCACTAATGTCTGCGAATCCGAGTGAACGAGTGCGCTCGAGTCTGCCGATAAACCTTCATATTACGCCACATTATTGGTGGCGGGAAAATTCTTGGATGGCGTGCTTGATGTGTTCGCCGATGGGGATATCAAGACCACTCGACCCCGATCCTTGTAACATCAAGGAACCGAAATACATTGTCCACTCGTCGTGGTGTTCGTACTCGGGTCCTTGGGTGGGTTCGAGGGTTTGTCCATTCGCAATGAATTACGCTATTGCACAGGACTTTATTGTTGTTAAGTGAAATGAAATGGAGATCGAGCGCCCTAGCTCGACCGCCCATTTGGCTATTCGTCCCGATGATTCCTGTTTCCAAGGACTTGACCAAGGGGATATCCGGTGAGGTACGACCACTTTGTGGGCACGAAAGTAGTGCCTTAGCTTCCTTGAAGACATAAGGAGGCCATAGAGCAACTTTTGTACTGTGGGTATCTTTCCTTTGGTCCATGTAAGACTTAAACACGTAATAGACCGGTCGTTGGATATTATCCTTTCTACAACAATTACACCGCTAAGCATGCGTGGTGTTCTTTGCCACGTAAATTAGCAATATTTCTCCGGTCTCGGAGAAACTAAAACCGAGGTACTTGTAAGGTACTTTTAAGTTCCTCAAAGGCATCGTTTGCCTCTTTAGTCCCTCAAAACTCCCATGTTTCGAAGAAGTTTAAAGAAAGGTAATCCTTTTTCTCCTAACCTTGCTATAAACGACTTAACGCCGCCATCTGACCGGTTAGTTTTGGACTTCCTTCTTCGTGGTGGGAGGGCGATCAGTCGATGGCGCAATTTTGCTTGGATTTGCTTCAATACCTCTAGCGAAACTAGGAAACCGAGCGGTTTTCAGTGAAACTCGAACACACACTTTTAGGATTTAACTTGAGGTTATGTCTTCTCAAGTTATTAAAAGTTTCTTGTAAGTCGGGAATGTGGTGCTTGGCGTTGGTGGTCTTCTGACCAGATCGTCAACATAAGCTTCTAGATTCCGACCGATTTGTGGACTAAAAGTTTTTGCATCAACCTTTGAAAAGTTGCACCATTTTTGAGACCAAATGGCATCTTAATATAATGATAAGTACCATATGGGGTGATGAAGGAAGTTTTCTCCTCATCTTCTTTACACATACTAATCTGGTGGTACCACGAATACGCATCTAAAAAACTTAGTAACTCGCACCAGTAAGTAGAGTCTACTAGTTGATCAATACGGGAAGGGAAAGTCATCCTTCGGACAAGCTTTATTAAGATCGTAAAGTCGATACACATTCGCCATTTCCCATTATTTTTCCTAACCATTACAGATTAGCAAGCCTTTGTGGGTGGTCGACTTCACGAATAAATCCTGCTCGAGAAGCTTGTCAATCTCCATTGGATTGCTTCCTTCCGATCGGGTGCAAAAGCGTCGTAGTTTACCTTGATTGGTTTTTATCGGTGGAGAGCAAGCGTGCTCGATCACCTCCGGGGACTCGAGCATATCGGACGCTTGCCAAGCAAACGCGTCTTGATTTGCTCGGAGGAAGGAGACGGCGACTCTTCCTATTTAGGGTCGAGTCTTGCCCGACCGAATCTTTGCGGCGGTTGGATCTGGTTGTCTGACCCATGTGACGACTTGTATTTGTCCGGAGAAGCGCTTTTGTCGAGTAGTACCTCCTTGGTGCAGTCGGATGGTTTAGGCGTCATCTTTGGCCAGTGCTTGACACGCATGGGAGACGGATTAACCTCTCGGTCGGAAGTTCATCAACCGGTGCAAAGGATTTCGATCGCATCGTAAGCCATTTTCGATCTCCTCGGTGTGATGACTCCTTCGGCCCGGCATTTTCAAACTTTGATAACCGTAATGCATGGCTATCAAGAATTTTGCTAATGCTGGTCGACCGAGGATTCCGTTGTATGCAGATTCGAAGTTTACTACATCAAACGGGATCTTCTTTGTTCTGAAATTGTCAGGTTTTCCAAACGTCACCGGTAAGGAAACTTGTCCTATCGGTTTAGCGGTAGAACCCGGAACTATGCCATGAGAAGCATATTTCACAGGTTTCACCTTTGACATGGGGACCTACATTTCTTCTAAAGCTCCTACAAATAATATATTCAAGGAACTACCCCATCCACTAAGACCGATTAACTTGAGCAATTATTAATAGTTGGTTCGATGGGGAACCTACCGGTCGAACCGATGGGATGGTGCGATCGTCTTTCTTTGAAGAAAATTGCGGTGTCCGACCACTTGAGTGCTTGATTACAGTTGGAGATTCGACGAGGTTGACCTCCGCTCCATGGCCTTGAGATGGCGTCTGGACTCGTATGAAGAAGATCCTCCAAAAATCATGTTGATTGTGTGTTGGGGATCACGGTACTCCATCTCCTCGTCGCCATCCTTGTCCTTTTTGGAGCTCGTTTCTCCATGTTCTGTATTCATCGAAATGGTCCTTTACCGCATAATAATCCTCCAGTTTCTTACGCGAGACCACGGCAGTGCGCAGATCATGCCTACTCTTTGGTGAAATGGACACCACTTCTTATTAAATGCAGAATCCTTGGTCGGAACTTTTGCTTTGCTTCGGCATAGTCCTTCTTGCCCTTCCTGATCTTATGCAGGCAGCGAGGACTTCTTTGTCGTCGGTCTGCGGTTCTTTTTCTTCTTGAGAGACTTCTTGTTCTTTTTCTCTGTTTGTCGCAGCCGGTGGGGAATCTTGTCTTCCGATCGATGGCTTCACACCACTCGATTGCTTCACTATGATGGCATATTTGTCCGCCATATCAAAAAGCTCAGCGGTTGTTCTTGGAGGGTTCATTGCTATGTCCTCGTAAACCGCCGATTCCTTAGACCTGTTTTAAAAGCTGAATAACGAGAGGACTCTGCGACTTGGGTATAGAGTTACGAAACTGGTGAACCTCTTGATATATTGACTTAAAGTCTCATCGGATCCTGCGGATTACGTGGAGATCGACCTCCTTCCTGAGGCGGTCGACGTACCACTGAAGTTGGCAATCGAAGATCCTGAGTTGTTCCCAAGTATATATGGATCCGGCCGGTAAGTTTAACAACCACGACCAAGGCGGACCCTTCGAGCACGGTGGGTAAATAGTTGGCCATTACATTCTCATCGCCACGGCAGCCACGATAGCGGTGGTATATATTTGGAGAAATTCCAATGGGTTTTGAGTTCCATTGAATTTGTCCAAGTTGGTGATCGGGCAAGCTAACGCCATACGCTTGGAGCTTGGAGCAGAGAAGGCTCGACAATGCGTGATTGATTCATGGCGTCTTCTGCAGGAAGGTGCGGATTATGTCGATCGGAGACCGATCCCTAAGATGGGCATTTGGAACTCCGGTGTGCCGATCCGATCGTGGACATTGATATGATGTCCACGACCGCCCACTGGTTCAAGCGATGTCGGAGATCGTTAGGTCCTAGTGGTGGTTCTTCTCGGACGATGGGTGTATCCTCTTGAAATAGCCTTCTCCTCATGACTCCTTGGTGGAATCGTCGAGGAGGTCTTGGTATCGGCGCTCTCTGGTATGACCGTCTTTGCCCCCTCTTGAGGAGGAGCGTTGGGGACGAAGTCCTAGTCGACTTCTGAACCCCTCTGTTCTCGTCGCTTCCGTTATTTGCATGGTCATTGGAGAATTTGGATACGACCACGAGTTGTACAAAACTAGGCGTTCTGCTAGCGAGGATCGGAATTATTTAACATGTTTTGAATACGTCGCATAAGTTTTGTCTGATTCGAAGGTCTCGGGTGGTTCATCTTGGTCGTAGGTGTCGCTGTCTGAACCTTCCCGACCTTCGGATTTGGTCGATCTGTCGGTCACCACTGGGTGGGGCGATGCAGCGTAGTTAAGCGATTGCGTCGATTAGTTCCGTTGCCTCCGGAAGTTGGTGCTTGGCGGCCGGATCATCTCTAACAACACGTGATGGCGTGGTAGAGAGTGTAGGACCGTCGCGGGGCATCTTGATCTTCATCTCCGATCGCGTTGACCTCGTGCTTCCGGCATTGATCTTCCGATGAGCTTCCATCATAACTAATGGAGAGCTTGTCGGCCGCTTCGCGAATCTTCCACGATGGAGATCGGTCGGAGATGAGCACTTCTCGAGGTCTTCGGCTGATCCGACGAACCGCCGATCGTATCTTGAGTGTGATCATCCCCCATGGCCTCGACCGGTGGAGGTTTCATCGACACCGTTACGGTGACGGTTGACTCTGGAATTGCGAAGCGAAGGAGAGTATCTTTCACCATGATTTCATCAATGGTATAGAGTTTTCGGGTGATGGAGCTGAAATTTCTTCACTGTTTAGCGGTCGAGAAGGCCGGGCTTGAAGATCTCTGGCATTACGGCGGTCGGAACGGCGGTTCTCTGGTTGCGCCACGGTAGTGGCGGCGCATCTTCATCCATCCGTCGACCTCGCTAACGTCGGCGGCGTGCGAGCCGCGGAGGAGGATGAGAGGATGACTGCCATTTTCTTCCATGGCGCGGATACATCCTTCCATGTCGAGGTTGGCGTAGTCCGCCGTCGAACCAGTTTTCCTCATCCCAAACTCGGGCATAGTCGCATGGCGATTGCGAGTTTTTGGGCGAGATTTTCTTGAGCTTAAAAAAAAAATTTCTTGAAACTTCGCCTTCTTCCCCACTCTGACGGCGCCCATTGTCGACGATCGAATCGCCGATCTTCGAAAATAAGCGAGGAAAATGGCGTGGAATATCACGGAATGGAATGGGGTCGCTCTTTATTGATATGAACTGGATTTACAAGATGTGGCTAAGTACTACTGAATTACTTGAATGGAGGAATGTAGCAAGACAATCGGACTTAGAATATGAGTCTAAGGTGATTATCTAGCTTCTAATTCCACCGCTTAGGCTTACGTGCATATCTTTGCCTTGGCCTTGTTTTGTGTCGCCTATCGTCTCCTTCTTGTCTCTCTTTTTCTTTTGTCTTTCGTGCTTCACCTTTAAATAACTTCGAAGAGGTGGCGATTACTCTGGAGAAGGCGTCCTGGTGAAGCGTTCGTTGGTCGAAGCGGTAGAGCGATTAACAATGTGCTAACTTCCTTGCGGTTGCTTGTGAAAAGCTTAACCGTAGGGTGGTTAATAGTCAATGTCTCGGGGTTGTACCATCGCATGGTTTGGAATGTATAACACGTGTTCCATTCATCATACGATAAGAAATACCGATTCAGATAATTTTCTGGCGGTTATCGGTCGGGATTAGGCACAAAGCCTCATCAGGCCGTGGTACCCGATAAGTAACCTCTGAATACTAACGACCGTGGAGGTCGTTAGTCTTAAATTACGACCATGAAACGTATGGTCTTTTATTATGCATTTAAAATAATACATAGAGGTTTTAATCCTCGTCATCGACCCATGACCGTCAACATGGGCGGCTCCCCAAAAATAAATGTAATTTTTTTCTAACTAGGGATAAGAACTTCGTGATTGAGCACTTGATTTGGACATTTCAACAATTGACCTACGGGCCACCAAACGAGCAAGTCACTAGGCACTAAGGCGTTGAGGCACCCACATCTTCCTAAGTCATTGTGCAATCGATCACAGAGAGTACTATCACAAAAGACTAGTTGTACAAGCTAGCTAAAGCTTTTGGCATCTGATACCAAGCGTTTGGTTCTTGGCGTAGCCTTTGTTCTGTCATGGTGTCATCTCGGCTAGCTACAATCGCCATGCTGAAACAATCACTTCGATGCACACTGCAGAGTACTAGTAATTTATCTCTGGGTACAATCATGGGCGAGCTAGTAGGGTGCCGGACACATCAAAAATCGAAAACATTTTGAGGATTAGTTACGCATTTGGACCATATTCATAGTACTCCTTGGTGTACACTCTCTAGAAGCTCATCTCACAACCCACGGCCCGCTCGTGCCTCCACCTGACCCTGACCATCTCATCACTCACGGCCCATATCCATCTCTATCTCCAATACTCCAACTCCTCCCCAATTTGGTTCCTCTGTTCGGCGGCGGTCTTGTGTGAGAGAGGAGGCGGTGGGCGGCGTGGCACTGGTGTGGGAGCGACAAGCGGCGATGGCGGCCGCGCCACTCACTAAAACTAATGGTTTTGCAAGTGCGTATGGAGCAACTTCCATTTTTCTCACATTTATATTATTATGCAAGTCATTTTCCAAATTGATTACTATAGTAATGACATGTGAAAAGATACTAGTAGACAATTTCCTCTGTTCTTTTTTTCTTGATTTTTTTTACTTCTAACGGGCAAATTCCTGGCTTCGTTAGGCGATGCGTAGTTTGAACCGGTGAAAACTTTTTAGCGAAATTTTGGTTATTCTGCGTGAAAATCAGATCTAGAAACCCTCAGTAAAATTTCCAACCGGCCAAAAATTTGAATTTGTTAGTATTTTGACAAATATAAAGAAAGTTTGTAAACATATACAAACACAAGAGTACATGTGCCGTGGTGGAAGCACCCTTAGTATTGAAGAGGTTGGTTCCGGGTTTGAATCTTGGCTATGCATTTTTTTCTGTATTTTTCATTTTAACTTCACAAAAAAAATTCAAATTTCGATTTGAAAATTTTGGCCGAAATAAATCCAAAAATTCCGGTAACCGCTAATAACTTAGGGTCTATCGTTTAAACTCAAATTTTTTATAACCGATAGCTTTTTTCCTGATTTGAACTAATCGTACCCGACGTTGCTTTGTGTGTGCACCCCCAACACTAAAATCCTGGCTCCGCCACTGACCGTCAACGACCACAGGAATTACACCAAGCCGGCAGTGACCAAAGGAACCGAAGGGAGCACCGGGCATCACCACCGCGACCACCACACGGCCAGCATCACCAACCCGGCCAACCACTGCCCACCCATTCCCCAACCAAGCCAACAGAGGTAAACAACCATTTCCACCACCATTATTTTTGCTCAATCAGAACCACATGTGAGCCAACAAAGCACATTCGGCAATAACCACAGCATCCATCCAATGCATCACAGAGCAAGGGGTAGAGCGAGTAGAGGAGAGGAGAGTAGGAGTATACCTCGGCAACGGCGGCGCACCACCGCCGTCGTAGCTAACCACGGTAGCAACCCACATTCATCACCCTCACCTTGCATGAACAAAAATCATCAAAATCCGAAATAGAAGCAAGCCAAAAACTAAAACCAAAACAACAGAAGGGGACAAGTGGAACCACAGCCAGCCACACCCCAAAAACCGTCGGCCACTACCAGTCACTACGGGGCCAAAGCCCAGGCAGGCGAGAGAGCGAGGAGGCCGGGCCAAGCCTCATGACCTAGGAGCAAGGCAGCGCCTGAGCGAGCCAGGCAGCGGGCGAGCCAAGCCAAGCCTGAGCGCGAGCACTGGTCTGCGAGGAGCGAGGTGAGGCCGAACGAGAGGGCTGGGGCGAGCAAGGCGCGGAGCGAGTGGCACGCCAGTGGCCGGAGGCGTGACGCCAGGCCAAGCCGGGAGGTGGCGCCATGAGGAGCTTCGGCTGATGCAAAGAAATCACCAAGAAGAAGAAGGATGGGGAGAGGAAAGGAATGGCCAAAGGCCATTCGGCCGAATGAGGATAAGAGGGAGAGATAAAAAGAAAAGGAAAGGAAAAAATATATAATTAAAATTAAAAAGAGAGAGAGAGAGAGAGATTAAAAGATTTAAGAAAAGGGGAAGAAATTAGGTAAGGAGTACAAAGGTAATTCCTCGTCAGGATAAAAAGCAATAGACCAATCGATAGAAAATAAAAGTAGAAAAACATGCAAAATTAATCGGAGGCCTTATAACTAAAATAATAACCGGTAGCACTCACTATATTGGGGACATATCCTGTGCACATGGACTGATTTGTGAACATATGGACATAGTGTATCCTGGTCGTCCATCACAAAAAGTGTGGCTGAGATCAACCGAGCCTCCCATTCCACGCTATTTTGCGAAAACCCGCCCGCCCGTTTTAACTTTCACTCATTTCGCCCCCCCCCTCTCACCGCGTCCAGCCCGAGCTGCCTCGACTAGCCATTCTCCCTTCCCCTTTGCTAGGGTTCAATGCCTCCCTTGTGCGCTGGCCCCCTGGGAAGCGCCGCCCCTTGCGCCATGATTCAGCGACGCCCCCTGCCCCGTGTTGTTCCCCTACCCCGCGCTATCCCCTGCTCCACGCCGCCCCCTTCTCGGCGTCGTCCCTCGCTCAGCTGGCTCGGTGCCACTCCCTAGCTCTCCCCCCTCGTCATGTCCGGTGCTCAACGAGGACAGTACTTCAACACCAACTTCTGGGGGCGGGTCAAGGTGCCGTGTCGCGGTCATGGAGACGGAGAACCTCTCGCTCAGACCACGTGGTACCGGCTCGGCCAAGAGCGGCAAGTTCAAGAGGAAGCGGCGCGATGCGTCTTGCAAGCATCCTTCTTTCTTGCCAAGAATTGACACTTCTCATGGTTACGTTTTGCAAGTCTGTCATGTTTGGTTGCCTTTGATGTTTTCGAATAGATGCTTCCTTGGAGATGAGATTGTGAGCATTGGATGCGGATGTTCCAGAAATGTAGGTAGGAGAAATGGAAGCTATGAAATTGGGCATGGAAGATTCGTCTCTGTGTTGTTTATTTCACCTCATAACAGGCTCTCTAACTGTACAGGGGAAAAAATGCGTTGCCTTGATAGTGTTGTCCATATATAGTCAACTCTTGCTAATTCCAATAGCAATGTTTCTAATTCATTAACAGATTTGGTAGAGTCTTAGTTCTTAACTGTTCTTCTGCCCCATCAGATGAATGCTTTACTGCTAAGGTCAAGTAAAACTTCCTGGAAAGTAAATCACAGCTGTGGCCTGTGGGTGAAGCTAACGATTGTAGAGTCTTAATTCTTAACTGTTCTTCTGTGGTTCTGCCCCATCAGATGAATGTTTTACTGCTAAGGTCAATTAAAACTTGCTGGAAAGTAAATCGTAGTTGTGGCCTGTGGATGAAGCTAACGTTATTAACTGTTTATATTCTGCTTCATTTCAGATTACTTAGGCAGACTGTGAACATGGCTATATTTGTGAACATATGGACAGGGGCAATCCCAGACATCCATCGCGAGATCAGCGGCCAGATCGAGGCTCTCACCCACGGCCCGTCGTCACTTTGCAAGTTTGCAGAAGCACCCCCGCCCGACGCCCCTTCTCACGCGGTCACGCCCCCCTTCCTCCATTCCCCAATCCCTGCTCCCCTCCCTCCCACGACGAGGCGCTAGGGTTCGGCCCCTGCGCCGCCTCCCCTCAGGAGGCGCCCTGCGTCGTGCCTCCCCTACGCCAACCCCCTGCGCCCATCGATGGACTCCTCCCACTCATGTGGCCGCAGCCACCTCTGCGACTCCTCCATCTGCGCCGTCGCCCCCACCGTCCTCCATCGACACGGCGAGCCCCCCTCCAATGACGGCTTCCATCTATCACACCCTGGGGCGGCCTCCATGCAGGCAGCGTGCCGCGACGGCAGCCTCCACGTAGGGGCACGGTGCGGTGGCGATGTGACTGCCTCCACGTAGGGGGCAACGTGGGTGGAGGGATCGAGCCACCTGCGCTCGCGCCCTGCTCTGCGCCGAGCCCCCTCCCCTACGTCGGCGCCTTGCCCTTGCTTCTATTCACTGATTCATAGTATAGAGTTTTCTGAATATGTGATACCCTTATGAGTTTTCTGAATTTGTGATACTGATACCAGCTTCAGTTTTGTTAATCATCGATGTAATAGCCAAGCTCGAAATGGTCTTTGCAATCTCAAGAATTGATTTGAAGCCCTGAATTGGTAAAGGCCAAGGAAGAAACTAGGATAGAAAATTGTTAATAAGATCATTGTAACTGAGAGATATCACTGTGATGGAGAGATAGCTGCAAGTGTTTGATTTCATACGACCTGTGTTGTGACTTTGGATGTGTTATGTTAATTCTGTCATATAGTGCCAGAAGACATGGTTTCTCATGTGTTATCATAATTATTAAATGAAGTGGCATTTGTTGTATCCTATTATGAAATTATGGCATGTTGTTGTATGTTTATAAGCAATCAGAGGTATGTTTCCTAGATTTTGGAATTCTGAAATGAACTGATATGTGTTGTATGAACTAATATGTGTTGTATGAATTCTGAAATCAACAGGAGTATATGTGTTGTGACCGGAAGAATGAATTTGTAGTAGTCCTATGTATTTTTGCCCCTGCACTTGCTTCATTTGCTCCAGACATATCATGTTGCAGTGGGGTGTCAACTTTCTTCCAGTCATGTCTTTTATTCACGTCAGTATTTTTGCGACCAGTTCTTTCATTCTTGCAAGAAACTAACCGTCTTCTCTTTGACATGGGTGCTAAGAAAACTTGAGGCTCAAATTTTACCCTTTGATGGAACTGAAAGTTTATTTCAGTTGAAGAATTAGTAGCATGGACCTTTTGATCACCAACAGGAAGAATAGTTGCAATTGAAGAGAAGACATTATTCATTGTGCCGAAACCTTGGTCAATTGAAACATGACCATTGATTGGCGTCGCTGTGCCTGAAAAAGCAGAAACCTTCTTAAGTACATCAGAATCCATCTTATCACCTGTTGGAGGCTTACATTTTTTTATCCTCGTTAAAATACTTAGCATCAGTTGTGCTTTGATTAGTATTTATATGTTCATAAGGCTGAGAGTTGTCCTCCCAAGCTGAGTGTTTTGAGCTGTCACTCCCAAAATCTCCTGAATGTGATGAAGACATGTAACCATGACTGGCATCAGGATTCTACATATGCCAATTTTTTCATCAGGATTCCTTTTCACTAGAGGGCATCTTCTCATCTGCTGAACATGCTTGCTCACCATTGTCATCATTCCAGTTGAGTGCTAAAGTATCAGGTATTTGCCAGTAAATCTTGATGTATGCTGTGGATATCATGGGGATATGTGCATGATCTTAGGATGATGATACAATTGGCAATGGCATTTGCGATTTGTCGATTTAAGCGTTGCAAAAAAATCGCTGTCGGTCATTGGCGGTCGGCCGCCATTTCGTGATCGGGCCGACCGCCATACCTCGAATAGTTTTTGTTGTTAAGTCCCGGTCTTGGTCAGATGTAACGAGCATTCCGATCGATTTTCACTTGTTTCGTCGAAGTTGTTTGGCGATGCTTGTTGGGTTAGCTTGAGGGCATGGGTTTCAGTGCATATGTGTTGCATGAAGCATGTTTTCACTAACGTGGGTCAAGTTGTGAAGAACTTGTTACCGGATTCGATTTGCTTGTCTATTGGTGTACAGGTTGCTTGGAGGTCAACGACGGTCAACGGCGAGGAAGATCGGGACTAAGCTTGGAGAGCTAAGGTCCAAAACGATAAGGATGTCAGGTGAGGTCAATGGACTCAAGCATGGCGCAGAATGGACAAGGATGGCTGAACGGGCAGTTCGGTGTGACTGATTGGATCAAGCGGTGCGGGGGTCGGTGCAAGTGCCATGGTGGTCTGGTGGGAGCCGGATGGGAGAGACTTGCCGACACGATGAGAGCCGCTGGATCAACCTACACGTGGCGAAGCATGGATGTGTTTCGCGCAGTTCGGACTCGGTCTTCGGAAAAGATCAAGAAAGGGTATTTTGGTAATTTCAGCAAATACCGCCTCTGTGACCTTGGGCTAAACCGCGGTGCAAGAAGGTACGTGGAGAAGCGGTTTAGGTCAAGAAGAAGCTGAAGACGGCGCTTCAAGATGCGTGCGTGTGTCCCGTTTGTGTTGGGCCTTAACGGGAGCCTATTAGGGTTAACTCTTCTAGAAGCTAGGCCTCATATAAATAGGAGGGAATGCTGTCAAACAGCCTTCAAGCACTTCATTTTGTAAACCCTAGTTTGGTTTTAGGGTATTAGAGAAAGAGAAGAGGCTTAGGGTTTTAGAGAGTTGAATTGAGTTGTGTGCTCATGGATTAAGTTTTGTCCTCCATGGATGGAGTGGCTGTAAACCCTCTCAACCTCATATCAATCTATGGATGATTCCCAAAAATGAGTCTCTTTTGTGTTCTTACTCTATATTTGAGATTTTGGAGGTTTCTTTGATCTATTGCTTTTTGGTTGGTTTCGTGCCCTGTTCTTCCTTGCTGTGACATGTGGGCACATATCTAAGATCACCTAGATCATCAATCTCCCACTAGCAAGTGTTGGATCAAGTTTTCGTTTTTGCCTAGTTTTGAACCTTTCTTAGGTAAAATGGAAAAAGGTTGAAACTTTGACGTGGATCTACTCAATATCTGCTTAGAATAGGTTCCTAATATCCTTAGGAAGGTGTGTTCCAAATTTGGTCAAGTTTGGCTGTGTAGATCAAAAGTTAGACCGATTTTCGTTTTAGTTTTGGATTGTCTGCACTGTTTCTGGTCAGGGCCGGTCGGACCGATCCTATAACGTTGGTCAAACTGCCCGTCGGTCTGACCGAATTTTTGCTGGTGGTCTGACCGATTTCCAGATTAGGGTTTGGTCTTTTTGTTCCTTACTTTGGGGATTTTGGTCTAGTCGCCTTTCCGGTCCTACAAGTGGTATCAGAGCCCAGTTAGCTCTTCTCATAGATATTAACCGGTCTTTGGAGCCATGGCAACTGACAAGTATTCAACCAAACCACCTGTTTTCGATGGAGTTGATTTTGCTTACTGAAGGCATGAATGCATGCCTACATCGAGGCTCAAGGGCACGCTATTTGGCTTAAGGTCAAAAATCCATATGTCGTGCTAGCCAATGACGATGTGATCACTCCAGATGTTGAGGCTAATAGCAAAGCTCGCAACTTCTTGATCCAAGGTCTTAGTCGATCTGAGTTTGAGCGCGTGGCTCATTTGAGGTCTGCTCACGAGATCTGGAGGACTATTTGTGACTACCACGAGGTCTCTACTGCGATCAAGGAAGTGAGATAGAACCAGCTCAAGAAAGAATACTCCAAGATCGAGCAAAGGCCTGGTGAGTCTTTAGATGAGCTGTGGGGGAGATTCTCCAAGATTCTTCATGACGTACGTGCAGTAGATCTTGTTTTCACTGATTCTGAGAACGCACGCCAACTTTTGGGTGCTCTTGATGTGAAGGTCTAGGGGATGAAGATCACATCCATCAATGACAACACTATCATAAGTGAGCTTACCATGGATAAGCTCTACTCGAGGTTGAAGATGCATGAGATTGACTTTATCTGGCGTCTCCCCAAGACAGAGTCAATGGCTTTGGTGGTCAACCCAGCTAAGGGTAGTTCTTCTGATTAATTGGATTTTGGCTCATCTGATTTTTCCTTGTCCGCTTTGCATTCTCTGAGTGATGAGCAGCTAGAGAAGCAACCTGAGGATGACCTAACCCTCCTATCCACAAAATTTTCTAGAGTATACAACAAGGTGAAGAACAAGAGGAGAGGTGGCCCTATCACTTTTTTTAAGTGTGGTGAGCCGAACCACATTCGCTCCAAGTGCCCCAAGCTGAAGGGCAAAATAGAGAATGACTCTCGGAGGCATCCTCAAGCCAAAAACACGAAAGTCAAGAAACCCAACTATCGCAAGTTCGTCGGCCGGGTCCTTGCCGCTCTTGAGAGTGTTGATATGAGCGATGTGGACTCGGGGACGAAGGACGACGACAATGACTCTCATGTCAAGAAGAAGGCTCGGGACTTCACCGTCATGTGCTTCATGGCCAGGGACAGCCATGACGTTGACTCCTCCAATGACGACGACCCTTTCAGCGATCCCGATGAGGTATGTCCCTCACTTGCTGATATAAAACGTGCTTTGGTCCTTACTGAACAAAAACTGAACAAGCAAGCAAAAATGATTAAGAAACAGGATACCATGATTGATAACTTGAACCTAGAAGTTGTTAGGCTCAAATCCATTAATCCTGTTGACATTTGTGATGCTTGTTCTAGCTTGAATAATGAATTGACCAATTTGAAATCTGCTCATTCCTCTGTTGCGAATCAACTGAAAGATGCTCTTGATGAACTAAAATATCTCAAGTCTAGTCCTGCTTGCATGAAGGTTATTGCTTTAGATGTGACTGTTGTAGATGCTATTCCTTTACCTTGCTCAAATTGTGCTTTGCTTGAATTAAAATTTGATAGCGCTACAAAAGAATTGATGAAATTTGATGCTAATCACACTTGCTCTTATTGTGAGATTAATAAGACTAGAATGAAAGAAATGACTGAAATGGTCCTTCACTCTAAATCTGCATCATGTGAAAATTATCTTAAGCTCACAATTGAAAATGAAGCTCTAAACAAGACACTAGAAGAGAAAGCTAAAATTGAACAATCCATATCCAAAACTGCTTTCAAGAAAATTGTTGATTCTGCTTCTTGTGCTTTTTGTACTGAAGTTGGGACTAATTTAGATGAGATACAAGAGGCATTTAGAGTCAAATTTAAAGAGCAAGTGAGTAGGATTGAGAATGCTCCTTGTGTGTCTTGTGAGGCTTTAAAGGTTGAGGTAGCTCTTGCTAAAGATAAGCTTGCTAGGACAATCAAGTCAAATAAGTGTGTTACCTGTAAGGACCTAGTAAAAGAAAATGATTACCTCAAAAGGACTCTTGAGAGATTTTCTGGTGGGAAGAAGAACCTCAACATGATCCTTGACCAATCTAAGGTGAGTGTGAAGAAAAGTGGCCTAAGATTTAATTCTCTAGAGCATTCCAAGAACCATCCACCTAAGATTGTAAGAGCTGTTGAGAGTGGTATGTTTGAGGTAGAACCTCCTGAGCCATCTAAGGTAGTTTTTAGATCTGCAGGTTTTGCCCAAACCCCTTCTAGCAAGATAGGTGTTTCTACTTCAACAGGTCAGACCCCTCAAAAGGTCAAGTACCATTGCACCTTCTGCAAGAAGGATGGCCACATTGTTGAGTTATGCTTTCGTAGAGCCAAGATTGAGAGGAAGAAGAGGATGAGTGCTTTGAGAACCATTAGAGGAGTTCCTTCACCTGTTGTAGTCTCTAAGCCAGGCAGCCTATCTTTCCTGCTAGACATAGGGCCAGGTTTGTAGATGGCTTCTTTGACTCCTTTGGTGGCTCTAGGCAACGCTTTGGGTTAGGATATCGTGAGGAGAGACCACAGGTAGCATCTAGACAGGGGGAGTACCGACCTTTTGGTAGGTCGATTCGGAGAGGTCTAGGTGTTGCTCGTGTGCATTCTTATGATTTTTCCACTAACCATTTTACTGCTACTTCTTCTACTGCTTTGCCTAAGCATCGTGTGACTCAGTACTGGATTCCCAAGACCTTTATCACTAACCCCAATACTGAGGCACAGATGTTTCCTGTTCGTGCTTTGTAGGTCTGTCGTGCGAGGAAGGAGGACATATGGCTTGTCGACTCTGGGTGTTCTCGACATATGACCGGAGATTCTAGATGGTTCTCCTCTCTCACACGTGCATCCGGCAATGAGTTGATCACTTTTGGGGATGCTTCTACCGGTACCATGACAGCCAAAGACACAGTGTGTGTCAACAACAACTTCATGCTTAAGGACGTCGCTTTGGTAAGTAAGCTGAGATATAATCTTTTATCTGTTTCCCAGCTTCTTGATGAGGGTCTAGAGGTGAGATTTAAAAGTGGTGAGTGTAGAGTTCTAGACTCCTCGGGTGAGCTTATCTTTGGGATCTCTAGGTTTGAGAAGATCTTTTGTGCTGATTTCAGTGTCTCTTCTGCTTCTAGTCCTAGATGTCTTGTGGCTTCTATCTCTCATGATCTAGTTTTGTGGCATCGTAGGCTTGGACACATAGGTTTTGACCATTTGACCAGGATCAGTAGCAAGGATTTGATTAGAGGTCTGCCAAAGCTAAAGCCTGTTAGAGACCTTGTGTGTACTCCCTGTAGACACGATAGGATGGTTTCTGCTTCTCATCCACCTCTTACTTTAGTGATGACTTATTGACCAGGTCAGCTCTTGCACTTAGACACTATTGGCCCTTCTAGAGTCCAGTCTGTAGGTGGGGAAATGGTATGTGCTTGTGATTGTAGATGATTTCTCCAGGTATTCATGGGGTTTATTTTCTGGTTTCTAAGGACAAGGCTTTTGGCTATTTTAGAGAATTGGTCCTTAGACTAGCTGTTGATCTTCTTGGAGCTTTGAGAGCCATTAGGAGTGACAATGGGACAGAATTCAAGAATTCTTCCTTTGCTACCTTTTGCACTGATAGGGGACTAGAGCGCCAGTTTTCTTCACCTAGAGTTCCTCAGCAGAATGGTGTTGTAGAGAGGAAGAACAGGACCCTTGTAGAGATGGCTAGGACCATTGCTAGATGAGCATTCCACACCTAGGAGGTTTTGGGCTTAGGCGATATCTACTGCTTGTTATATGTCAAATAGGGTTTTCTTGAGATCTGTGATTAGCAAGACTTCTTTTGAGCTTAGATTTGGTCATAGGCCTAAAGTCTCTCATTTCAAGATTTTTGGTTGCAAGTGCTTCATTCTTAAATATGGCAACTTGTATAAATTTGAATCTAGATGTCATGATGGCATTTTTCTTAGATATCCTGCTCATTCTCGTGGCTATCGTGTATTTAATTTGGATACTAACAAAATTGTTGAGACTTGCGAAGTCACTTTTGATGAGGCTAGTTCTGGTACTAGACCCGTTGATGCAGGTTCATAGGTTTCTGAGAGTATCTTCGTCGATGACGACTCTGAGGATGAGGACCCGATCCATCCTCTAGTCACTTCTGAGATGGTTGGAGAGCATGTTTCTACTTCTCTAGTTTTAGCTGAGCAGCCTCCTCCTACCTTCACCGACGATGTGAGTGGCTCTGCTCCTACCTCCACACTCATGAGGTAGAGGCCACCACGCACCAGACCTCCTCTTCACATTCAAATGACAAGATCCACTTGAGCAGATCATTGGGGATCTCCATGAGCGAGTCACTCGCTCGTGTTTATTCTCCGATTCTCATGCACATTCTGCTTTTGTCGCTTCTTTTGAAGCCCGAGATGTCACCCATGCTTTATCTGATTCCTCTTGGGTCAATGCCATGCATGAAGAGCTTGAAAATTTTGAAAGAAACAAAGTCTGGGCCTTAGTTGAACCTCCACCTAATCATAATGTAATTGGAACAAAATGGGTTTTCAAAAATAAGCAAAGTGAAGATGGGTTGGTAGTTCGCAACAAGGCTAGGCTTGTAGCTCAAGGTTATTCCCAGGTAGAAGGCTTAGACTTTGAAGAGACCTTTGCTCCTGTAGCTAGATTAGAAGCCATTCGCATTTTGCTAGTATTTGCGGCATCCAAGGGCTTCAAGCTATTTCAAATGGATGTCAAGAGTGCTTTCCTGAATGGCTTCATAGAAGAAGAGGTCTTTGTCAAGCAACCTCCTGGTTTTGAAAATCTCAAGTTCCCAAATCATGTTTTTAAACTCTCCAAAGCCTTGTATGGACTAAAGCAAGCCCCTAGAGCTTGGTATGATAGGCTTAAGAGTTTTCTGCTTAAAAATAATTTCAAAATAGAAATGGTAGATAAAATCTTGTTCACTCTCAAGCATGGCATTGACTTTCTGTTGGTTCAGATTTATGTGGATGACATTATATTCGGTGGTTCCTCTCATGCTTTGGTGTCCATATTTTTAGATTCTATGAGCAGGAAGTTCGAGATGAGCATGATGGGCGAATTGACCTTCTTCCTTGGTCTTCAAGTCAAGCAACTGAAAGAAGGCACATTTATTCATCAAAGAAAGTATACAAAGGACCTTCTTCGGCGCTTCGACATGGGAAGCAGTAGGCCAATGTCTACTCCCATTGCCACAACCACCGTGCTGGACCCTGACGAGGATGAAGAGCCCGTGGACCAGAAGGAGTACCGCAGCATGATTGGCTTCCTCCTCTATCTCACGGCTTCGAGACCAGACATACAATTCGATGTGTGTCTGTGCGCTCGATTTCAGGCTTCCTCTCGTGCCTCTCATCATCAAGCAGTGCGTCGCATTTTCAGGTACCTCCAGAACACTTTTGATTTTGAACTTTGGTATTCTTCTGATTCTGCTCTCTCTATTCGAGCTTTTTCTAATGCTGATTTTGCGGGATGTAGAGTGGATAGGAAGAGTACTTCGCACTTGTCATTTCTTAGGCACGTCTCTTATCTCTTGGTCTTCTAGGAAGCAGATCCTCATTTACAGACCCACCGCCGAGGCCGAGTATGTAGTATGCAGCCGATGAGTTGCTCTCGTGTTCTCTGGATCTTGTCTACTCTGCGGGACTACGGGTTATCTCTGGGTAGTGTTCCTCTTTTCTGTGACAACACTAGTGCCATAAACATTGCCAAAAACCCAGTGCAACACTCACGGACTAAGCACATTGATATTCGATACCATTTCCTTAGAGACCATGTAGAGAAGGGTGATGTTGTGCTTCACTTTGTTGAGTCTGAGCAGCAGGTTGCGGATATTTTCACTAAGGCTCTGGATTCTTCTCGTTTTGCTTCTTTGAGGGGAGATTTGGGGGTTATTAGTCCTCTTGGCCTGTTTTGAGGGGGAGTTTGCTCTTTTTGCATTCATTGTACCATAATACATTTTAGATTCAGCAACTTGCATTGTAATATAATCTTGTGGAGCCTTGTTTATTATTCTTGTGTGACATACTTTCATGCTTTATACCTTGCCATATCTTGTGCTAGTTTGCTAGGTTTATCGTGTCTTTTCATGTATAGCTTAGCTTTTGCCTTGCTAGCTTTATTATCTGTGAGTAAATTGAATCAAAACATGACTTGTTAGATATTGTGACTAGTTTTGTCATAGTGATCCTCTCATGATTCACGTCATGTCATATAGGCTAAATTGAGTCTTGAACTTACTTTGAGTTTTAAATTGAGCCATGATATTTCTTAAGTCAAGCAATTGAAAAATGAGTTTTCTGTACGAAAAAACTGATCTCACCAATTCTTTTTCTTGAGACGGCTTGCCATTGCACAAGGCATGAACTCAGGGGGAGTTTTGGATGACCTAGACCTTCTTGCTTGGGATGGTCGCGGCAAGGCTTGAGATCTAGCACAATGCTAAAGAAAATAAATTGTCAATTGGTTGAAGCTTAGGAGGCAGTTGTGGATGGCTCCTAGTCCAGGACTTGCTTTACTAAGATAAAACCAAAAAAATTCAGCAAAAATGCTCAATGTGCTAAATTCGAACTGCTTGAACAAATTGATTCATAACTGAACTCACAGCACTCAAAATTGACTCATTTTCTAGTTTCTGGTCTCCATTTTTCTTATAGACATGGCTTAACTCATTTTTGGATACATGTAGCTAAACTATGATCTTGAGCATCTTATCATGCTAAAATTTCATTTGATCTCAGATTATTGCTCTTTTGGCCTT
Source organism: Phyllostachys edulis (assembly GCA_036346405.1). Taxonomy (NCBI): domain Eukaryota; kingdom Viridiplantae; phylum Streptophyta; class Magnoliopsida; order Poales; family Poaceae; genus Phyllostachys; species Phyllostachys edulis. The sequence continues at coordinate 55,844,970 of CM070558.1, forward strand.
AGCTTTGCTGTACATGTTTTTGCTATAATAGAACGTGGCTTCTTCACATAATATGGCTTGGTGTAATACTTGTACAGTCCTCTTGGATAATTTTCATGGCTTCCTTTGCTAAAAACTGAATGAATTGCAGCCATTCCATATCATTCATGCTCTATCTTCCTTATGCACCTTGATGAATCCATTGTCAAAGGGGGAGAAATCGTAAAAATGGACAAATAGGAATAGGGAGAAAATGAAATTTTCAGGGTGATCATAGTGAGGGGGAGCATCTCATATGCATTTTTGTGTTCTTATTGCTTTTACTGAACTTGAAATGCTTTTCTTGTAGCCTCACAATGATCAAAGGTCAAATTGAACAATTGTTCTTTCATATGGACCTTAAGTGAGATTTTGCAATTTTCTGGAAATTGAAGCTTTATTACGTTCTTTTGCCTTATCTCACTTACCTATGCTATTCTGGAGCCAGCTTGGTCATTTCCATTGCTTTGTCTTGCTTTTGGACCAAGTTGTGCCTTTGCACGAAAACATCGAGTATTTTACTTTTCAAATCTCAAACTTTGCATTTTTAGGAAATTGCCAATGTGTTCATCAAGGGAGAGATTGTGAATATCATGGGGATATGTGCATGATCTTAGGATGATGATACAATTGGCAATGGCATTTGCGGTTTGTCGATTCAAGCGTTTTGGGCAAAGAAACTGAACTGTCAGGTCATTGGCGGTCAGACCGGCCATACCTCGAATAGTTTTTTGGTTAAGTCCCAGGTGCGGTCAGACCGGCCAGAACGACGGTCTGACCGATTTTGACTTGTTTCGTCGAAGTTACTTGGCGATGCTTGTTGGGTTAGCTTGAGGGTATAGGCTTCAGTGCATATGTGTTGCATGATGCATGTTTTCACTAACGTGGGTCAAGTTGTGAAGAACTTGTTCCCGGATTCGATTTGCTTGTCTATTGGTGTGCAGGTTGCTTGGAGGTCAACGACGGTCAACGGCGAGGAGGATCGGGACTAAGCTTGGAGAGTTAAGGTCCAGAACGATCGAGGATGCCAGGTGAGGTCAATGGACTCAAGCATGGCGCAGAATGGACAAGGATGGTCGAGCAGGCGTCGGCGGTCTGTTGGTTGGATCAAGCGGTGCGGTCGGTGCAAGTGCCATGGTGGGTGCAGTGGGAGCGGATGGGAGAGACTTGCCGACACGATGAGAGCCATTGGATCAACCTACACGCGCTAAGCATGGATGTGTTTCAAGTGATTCGGACTCGGTCTTTGAAAAAGATCAAGAAGGGGTATTTTGGTAATTTCACCAAATACCGCCTCTGTGACCTTGGGCTAAACCGCGGTGCTAGACGGTACGTGGAGAAGCGGTTTAGGTCAAGAAGAAGCTGAAGACGACGCTTCAAGATGCGTGCGTGTGTCCCGTTTGTGTTGGGCCTTAACGGGAGCCTATTAGGGTTAACTCTTCTAGAAGCTAGGCCTCATATAAATAGGAGGGGATGATGTCAAACAGCCTTCAAGCACTTCATTTTGTAAACCCTAGTTCGGTGTTAGGGTATTAGAGAAAGAGAAGAGGCTTAGGGTTTTAGAGAGTTGAGTTGAGTTGTGTGCTCATGGATTGAGTTTTGTCCTCCATGGATGGAGTGGCTGTAAACCCTCTCAACCTCATATCAATCTATGGATGATTCCCAAAGATGAGTCTCTTTTGTGTTCTTGCTCTATATTTGAGATTTTGGAGGTTTCTTTGATCTATTGCTTTTTGGTTGGTTTCGTGCCCTCTTCTTCCTTGCTGTGACATGTGGGAACATATCTAAGATCACCTAGATTATCAATCTCCCACGAGCAAGTGTTGGATCAAGTTTTCGTTTTTGCCCGGTTTTGAACCTTACTTAGGTAAAATGGAAAAAGGTTGAAACTTTGACGTGGATCTACTCAATATCTGCTTGGAATAGGTTCCTAATATCCTTAGGAAGGTGTGTTCCAAATTTGGTCAAATTTGGCCGTGTAGATCAAAAGTTAGACCGATTTTCGTTTTGGTTTTGGACTGTCTGCACTGTTTCTGGTCAGGGCCGGTCGGACCGATCCTACAACGCCGGTCAAAACGCCCGTTGGTTTGACCGAATTTTTGCCGGTGGTCTGATCGATTTCCAGATTAGGGTTTGATCTTTTTGTTCCTTGCTTTGGGGATTTTGGTATGGATTCAACACAAGTCTTCTGCTGTACTTAGATGTTGATCTTCATAGCTCTCATAGCTATTGAAGTGAACCTGGTGTTGAATCTAAACGAGGTGAAAAATTAGGCGAGCTCTTATTCACCCCCCCCCCCTCTAGTCGCATTTCCGGTCCTACATATGCAGTCACAAATTAATGCTATCGGTTTCTGGCACACACACTGAGTGATGTATTTCCCAGTTAATCTTGATGTATGCAGTCACAAATTAATGCTACAATATCCATTGCCTCCAACAAAATCAAATTCAGACATTTCAAGTTCAATGATTTCAAGTTCAGACATTTCAAGTATCAGGAATAACAAGTCAATTCAAGCTTAGACATTTGGATCATTCATACAACACAAAACATATAGCTCATTAGCTAATACAAGAATTGAAATCATACATTATTTGTTAGTTAATACTACATGACGCATTACAGTTCACGGATACATGACACATTACAGTTTACAAACAAACTTTCTTCTTCTCCATCAACTGAGTAATGTCAAGACTACACTCTTGCCCCTAAAAGAACTCCCAACTGCCATCCAACATTTCAAGTATCAGGATGTTGCTTCCCATGCTTTTCTGCCCGAAATCACAATGTTGCTTCCATTGCCTCCAATGAATTGTCTCCTGCAAAGGTTCAAATTGAAATGCTTAGTATTGTTTCTACCGAAAACCAAGAACTCAAGATAACATGAACAAACATAGATAAATTTGGGTATGTCTGGCTTAATACTTTGCCACAAACAAACAACCGAATTTATGAAATTAACAGTGCTACATGTCTAACTCCATAATACTACATTCAAGAACAGAATTTTCATCCCATCAGAACTGCAGTGTCAATACCATGTCATATTGGTTATCCAATTCTTGAACATACATTTGGATAGCACAAAACAAATTCAAATACATGCTTCCATTCACTCATTCAGAATCAGATACATTTTCATGAGCATTGCCCCCATCAGCTCCAATTCTTCCATTTGCCCCCCCCCCCCCATCAGCCCCAAGCATCCCATTTTCATCATATATATATATATATATATATATATATATATATATATATATATATATATATATATATATATATATATATATATATCGTGAATGTGGGGTTGGACTACTGATCAAAGGGAGGGAGAAGCTCGAGGGTGTGCGCTAGGTGTCGATTGATTTGATGGCGCGAGGCTCGCCAAATGGGCGATCTGAGAGCGACGCAGCGCCGGCGAAATTTGTCTGAAGGAACGACGCAGGGCCTGCTGGCAGGCAAGTGTGAGCGACGCAGGGGGCGCTGTAGAGGAGCAATGGCGGCGTGAGGCTTCTTCCGCGCTGCAGACAGGCGGTCGCGGATCTGGGCGATCACGTAGGGCGGCGCTTGGTATGCAAGGAATGCTAGCTCGCTCGGACGCTGCAGTGGCGAATGTGCGATGAGAATGAGGGCCGAAGGAAGCAAGAAGGGGCCGCGCGGGGGGTTTTTAGCAAGAAGGGGCCGCGTGGGAGGTGGGGGAATCTCAGCCACCGATTCACTTGGGAACGGCTGGGATTGCCTATATACATATGTCCACAAATGACTCCATGTTCACAAGATATGCTGCCCACTATATTAGACAAATAATCTAACGTGTTAAAAATAGTTTAGTCGGGATAGAAAAATAAAATAAACAACCCTGGTAAATACCACCCCTAGCACGATATGGCCAGGGCCTGTCATTAACAAACACGAGAACAGGCAACCAACGATTCCAGAGCCAGTAGACTGTAGAACAACCATAGTTGAGGAGTGCTAACTTAACGAGGATCCAAAAAATATTGTTTAATTAAAATCTGTTAACACGGGAAATCAACTGATTAATGTACGCCTAGTAGCACAAAAAACAACTAAGTGTTCATTTATTTATTATTCGCATCTGCCATATAATTGCAGAGGACGAACCAACGCGAGCAGGTGTAATTGATCCAGATTTCGTTGACGTCGATCTTTTCTATGAATACGAAGGCAAGCCTATCTCTTGAACATCAACCTAGTTATATTAAATGTAAAAGCTATATTGTTGTATCATATATGTATGTGCATGAAAACTATGTCTCAAAACCAAATCGGATAAAAGAGATAAAGAGAAAAGAGATGGGAAATGAGAAATGCGAAAAGAGCAGTACAGCTGAGATGAGTAGCTGTATTGCAAGAGAAATATTAGGATGGTAAAGGGAGGCCTTGGCAGGAAAAGAGAAGAGGGGTGAGGCGGGACCCTTTATATATGAATAATATATATGGACCAACAAAACTCTTACTCGAATAAGAGATCGTATTTAAGTGTCAACCATTTTCCCGTTTCGGCGGGGCAGAAAATGCTACCTTGCTACGTGGCTATACTCTCCACATCGGATAAATAATATTGCATGGGTTGAGTTATGAAGGAACCCAAGACCGGTAGGCAGAGTCCGAAAGTGGGGGATCCAAGGCGATATAGTACCGTACAGTGGAGTGTTGGGTGCGGCGATGTCCGGCCCAACCAACATTACGAGAACTCGGTAGAGGACTAGGTGAGCACCCCAGGACACCGACGAAAAGTAATCGGTAGAGACTTAATCGCGTAACTTGAAAAACGTTATGTATTCTAAACTCGAAACCGTATCAAAGGAAATGCGGGAGACCTAGTGTAAAAAGAGCTCATAGTAGCTATGGGTAAAGTGGTACAAAGCCTGCGTAGTGCTATACATCAAACTCTGAATTCATGTCTGTCTCCTGGATTAGAGTCTACGGTGACCGCTAGGGGTTTATCTTCTTACCGAGTGAAAAGTAGTCTTTTTAGAATTAAAACTGTCACTTAATTCTTGATAAAGTATTTTTCAGAAAAAGAGATAAGCTAGAAAATGTGATAACGAACAGAGATGAGTCATATAGTGCATATTTGCTAATATATGCTTGCTAAGTACACTAGTACTCCATCTTGATATTATTCTCCTTTGTAGATCCTAGTTTGGCCGGAAAATATCCCGAGTGTAATGAAGGATACGCAGGTGCCAAAGAGGCCGCAAGAGGCAAGGTCACTTACTATGAAGACCAGGGCGAGGTAGACACCTTATTCAGTGAGTGGGATGAGTAGACGACTAGTGGAGCAGGGCAAGCAAGCAGGGAACTTCTTTTCCCGTTGTAAATTAAATACTTGTAAGATCATAACCTTATGTAGCTAACTACTATTTAAAAGTATAGTTTCTATATTATTATTCTGCTACGCTAACTTTGATAAAGTTTACTATTCTTCGAAACGGTATCCAACCGAACAGACGAATAGTAATCTGTATGTTTAAATATGATTACCCCGGGTAATAACACAGGGCGCCGCATAAATCGTAAACTGTATTATGCATGTTAGTAAAACCTCGAGAAACACCTGTATTCCATTATAAGTCTCTCGTCATCTATAACAACACGCCATCACGAACTGACATGGCTCGGCCCTTATCGGCCGTAACAAATTTTCTAAATGGTCATCTTCGTCGAGACCGGCCGTCATATCTATGAACTTCCCCCAACAAGAGGCAAAATTAACACAAGTGTCGATAGCATCAAGAACTGGCGAACGAACAATGTGGATGAAACACGTACAAAAGAACAGGAAGAATGAATAAATAATAATGATCAGCTAGCTCTTCAGGTCGCCTTCCTCGAGGTCGAGGTCGAGGTCAGACGGGGGAAGGCCGCTCACTCTGGCCTTCAGGGGCATGTCCTCCCCGTCCAGCATGTCGCTCTTGTTCCACGGAATCGGCGAGGATGCCTTCTTCTCGGCCTCCATGGCCCAGCTATAGACCACCATGCCCATCACGGCAAGCAGCATTCCAAGTATGTTCTTGATTGTGAGAGCCGAGTCGAATAGGATCCAGCCGAGGATCAGAACGCACACGGTTTTCATGTGGCCCAGGACCTGGAAAGAGGTTGCAGAGAACCGGCCGATGCAGAGGTACTGGCTCATGTTGCAGAAGACAGCCAGGGAGCATGAAAGCAGTATGAAGAACTGCAAATTGATTAAAACAGGAAGCTGTTAGAACATATAGAAACACTTTTCAGCCAGAGCATTAAAGCAGCATGAAGAACTGCATAACGATTAAAAGAAAGCAGCAAGAATTGCATTGACGACTGCAAGCTAACATTTGTGTTTGGCTATCAGTAAATTGCAGTTTAACAGCGCAGACAAGCCATAGAATAGAAATCAAGCAATAAACATGTTTCTCAGGAAGAACGTTAGGCACAACATATAAGAAAAAAGAAAAGAGAAATTGTTGCTACAGTTCCATGACAGAATCAGTTAATCTGGGAAAAGGATTGCAAATTCATTACAGGTGGCGTACTAATGGTGGCGTGCACTCCAGTACAAGAATGGGAAAAATCATAGATGAAGCAAATCTATTAAATACTCAAGAACACAATCAAAAGCAGAAGATAAAATAACATGGGAAAAGTAGCATTCATCAGGAAATCCTGCCTTCAAGAATTGAAAATGGAGTGGCAGAAGTGATAACTTACAGTTGCCCCTGTTGAAAAATTGTAGTTTAATAGCGACCGCCCATTGAGGTAGTAATCCACAAAGGGGCCCAGTATAATAAGAGACAATGCCTGTATTGGTGCAGTCTTGCTCAGCAGCTCAAATGACCCAATGTTGTACTTCTTCTGAAAGGAACCAATTGTCTGGAACAAAAACAAGTACTGTCAGAACTAAGAACATGATGGAATTTATTAAACTGCATTCGCATTAACATGGAAAATAATGTGCCAAGAAGGATCCTATCTCTTTAGCATTCGGATGGAAAAAATGCAACTCTTCATTAACAATTTAGAGGCAATTCGGTAATAATCTATCTTTCTTTCTTTTCAAAAGAAGGCAGAAGCGTTGCCGAGAATTCAGTAATAATCTTTCAAGAACCTAAGACCACATTTTTCTACCTAAAACATCTTAACACACCTACGTAGAGGCAGATATACAATGTCATTTCTAGATGTAACAAGAGGAATGTAAATAGTCCAACACTTGCTTCAAATTGGTTGTCGATTTTTAAAAAGGATACAAAATTAGAAATCAAATGCTACTACGGAAGGCAGCAAAAGGTGAAGGTGTAGACAGAAATTAGCTATCAAGAGAACTGCACATCTGCAGCATACGATGCAAATATATTAACTCATGAGTCATACTATAACTCAGGAAATCGGCAAGCTAGGCGGGGTGGCTGCCTAGGTGGCCCTAGGCGTGGTGGAAATAGGAAGGTGGGCGGAGGTAGGCGGCAGCCGGGTGCTCGCAGAGGGGATGGAGGAGGGAGGGGGATTGAGAGTGTTGGGAGCAATGGCGGTTGTCGCCATTGAAGCAGAGGAAGCGATTCGACGAAGACGAACGGCAAGGCATTGTCTCGAGTTGTGTGGGCGAGATGGGCCTTGGACTGCCTCCATCTTGCTTTGTGAGCTACAGTCTAAAGGCCCAGTAGAGTCCACCTAATAACTAATAACCAAACCCTAGCATTCACACTACAGAGATTGCATGCGGACAGCGGTCGAGCGGGAGCGCTCGTGCGGTGCCAGGTGCAGCCGCGAACAGCAGGCCAGTGGGAGTGCGCCGCCGTCGATTCCACCTCCACCACCTCCCCCGCCGATCGAATCCACCTTCCCCATTGCCACCTGCCAACCGTCGCCACCCACGGCCCACCTTGCCGTCGCCTCACGGAGATGGAGTCCCTGTCTGCAGTGCGCCTCCTCCAGTTAGCATCCTATCTCCTTCCTCCGTTTTGCTGCTCTATTTCTAGATCTTAACCCCCACAATTTTGTTGCTATGTTCTTCTCTCATTCTGGTGTGCATCTTCTTCCTCCCTTGCCACCAGGTTTGCTTCCCTCCCCTCTTCTTCTCCCTTCCTTCACAGCTGAATGTTCCTTCCTTGCCCTCCTACCCCTTGTATCAAGTCGGCCGCGACCGCTTGGCATCATTCAACCGCCCGACTAACGCCTAGCGCCTTGGTGAACATTGTCAACAATAAAAATTTCAAGTAGTTTTAATTATCTAGTATCATTGTGTTTCAGACCTGCTGTTGTAGAATTTGAATTTCAAGGTAGCCAAGCCTCGTTGGCCTGGTTCTGGTATCCACAGGCTTGAGTGCTATTGCAATTCGCAATAATGCTACAATAGTAATGGCCAAAGCAGCTCAACAGATTGAAAAATAAGTAGCACCAGAAAGGGAAGGCTGGTGTGGGGAACCGTATAATCCACAACCAATGAAGATATGGCCTTCTGTAGGACATTGTTTCACCAAAACATCTAATTTTGTTCTTTCTCAACAACACACCTTATCATCAATGGTCATAGCTGTTTCAACTTTCAAACAGTACCTATACTCAAATTCATAATGAAATAACAAAAATATTGGCACACATTGCTGATTATGGTATCCACAACTAGTATTTTTTACATCCTTCACATGAATTTGGAATGCACAAATATAGTATTAAGACAGATAGAGAAAAGGAACTCACAATCTGTTGAAGTGACGTGCAGAACACAGCCACGCAGGCGCAGATGAAACCCTTGGCATTGACCTCCACATCCGTAACCGTGCAAATCCCAACACCAGCCGCCACGACAACCACCGCCGATATAACCTTTGTGGTGTAGTGCTTGCTGTTCAGTACCCATTCCATCAAGCAAACGACTGGAATCATGCTCAATTTGGCGATCTACAAATTTGCAGAGTTTCCACACCTTCAGCCACGCAACCAGACCATACGCCCATTGCCAATGGCCGGCGTAGGCATAAAAACGGAACATCGCGTGTACCTGATAGAACCCAACGGAGTTGAGCATGAGGCTAAGGTTCATCCCGGTGATGGACGTGTTGGCGACGAGCGAGAACCAGACGAGCTCCCAGAGGGGGACGTGCTTGGAGACGGAGTAGCCGGTGGCGTTGGAGACCCATCCGACGAGCGCCGTGACGGTGAAGTGGAACCCGGTCAGCGTGGTGGCTGCATTCGCAAAGGAAAACAACACCTCAGATCCGCGAATTCGCTGCAACAATCCAAAGCGGCGGATCCAGATCTGGAAGGAAGGGGGGAGGGAGCGAGAGGGAGGAAGGGCGCGCGCGGTACCGAAGCAGAAGGCGTAGCCGGAGGAGGACATGAGCTGCTTGTTGGCCATGATGATGCCGACGGAGCTGACGACGTTCATCGCCCAGGCGCCGACGTCGGACACCGCCGGCGACTTCTTCTCCGCCTCCATCTCCTCGCCTTCTCGCAACCTGACACAAACCCGGAGGAGGAAGGGTTCGGCACGGCTCGGCTGATCGGCTCTACCCCCTCGGTGCCTCACGCGGGAGGGGCCGCTCGGTTATAAAGGAGGGAGGCGTTGCCGCCTAGGCAAGGAAGGAAGGAGAGAGGAGTGTGCGGAGGAGGGGTTTCGAATCGCGCTGTGGCAGTGGCGGAAACGTCAACGGCACGGGGGAAGGTGGTGAAAACTTGCGATTTGAGGGAGGTGGAAGGGGGTAAGACGATGGGGAGGGGAGGGGGCGGCGCGACGAAAGGGCGGAGGTGTCCTCGGCTTCGGATGGATCTGGGCGCGGTCGCGGTGCGCCGGGGCCTTTTTTCCCTGCAGTTTCCCCTCTTTTTGCGCGTGGCTGTACGGGATTTCTTCTCCCTGCTTTGCTTGTTCAATTCAAACTTCAAAGCGTCGCTAGTCGCGACTGTTTCCGTTAGGATTGGTGGGGCACTGGGGTTAAAGGCGAAAGCTCTCTTCTTTCTTTAAAGATTGGGTTTACCCCCCACGCGTTGGGACAATAGTACCCCCACCCCCACCTCCCGCTTCTTCTGCGACACATTAGCTAACCATTCTCACCTCTTCCTCCTCTCCATCTTAGGCTACGGTAGCCACAATCCCTTCCTCCTCTCCATCTTGCTCCCCGCAGGTGCACCGAAAGGACCGAGCTGAGCCTCTGCCGTTCTCTGCCTCAGTCGCCACGTTTCACTCACGCAAAGCCACCGCCCTAGTGAGCTCCGTCCGCCAGCATGCTTGCGCCCAGTCCGTCTCGTCGCGCTCGCGCCCATGCGCTGCCTACCCCCTCCCATCGCCGCCACTAGCGCAATGCCACCGCTCGCATCATCATCGTCCTCCTCCCCGCTGCTGCACCTCAGTCACGTAGTCCTTGCGCCGTCGCTCAGCCGCTTGCCCACGTCCATCTGAGCCACTGCTCCCATGCCGCCCTGATGCCACCCCACATGCCATTGTCCCATTGGTCTGCCCCCACCACCGGCTCCGCATTCCCCCCCCCCTTCCGCTTATAAATGGCTGCACCGCACTCACCTCATCCCCTCCTAGCATTCCCTCCCCTTTCCCCCTGCTCCACCAAGCGCAAACGCACGAGGCACAGTGCCCCTGTTTTCGGTCGTCGAAGCTTCCTCGCCGCGTCGTCATCCCGATGAGTTCCGTCCAAAACTACGCCCGTCACGACGTGTTCCTGGACATCCCGCACCAAAGCCCTCACCCAATTTTGGGTTTTACCCACAAGAGCTTGCGCTGTCGGCTTCTTCACCGATTCCGGCCAAAAGCCGTCACCGGCGCCGCCATGCCCCATCCATGGAGCTCTAGCTTGATTCCTCACACCCAGAGCATATCCTCGGCTCCCTCGTCCTCCCCTAACCTCTGATTTGCGCTCTCCACCACCCGGCCGCCGCCCCCAAGTCAAGCCCATCACGCCGCAGGAGGCTCCTACCGCCGGCCCGACTCGGTGCCTCCACCCGCACGATCTACGCCGGTGATCTCCTCTCACTCCCCTCCCGCTCGTGCGCCCCGCCTTTGCTTCCTTCTTCCCCTCCGGCGCCACCACTCCCGTGTCTTGTCCACACCCGGCCACCGCTCACCACCGCCCCGCTGCCACCAGCCACCTCAGGCCACACTGCCACCACCTTGAGCTCGCCACCCCTTAGCCGTTCCATTTTGCCCTCACTAAATCGCCGATGCCTCACGCACGGGCGACAGTGCCGCCCGAGCCGCCCTCCTGCTCCCATGTTTTGCCTCAACTCTCCCCTATCTCAACTCCCTCTTTGTTTATCTCTCTCCCTCTGAGTGTATGTCAGTGTATATCAAGTGGGCCCATCCCAGTTAGTTGATTAGTTAAATCCAATTGGTAGGATTACTGTTAATAGACAGATCAAATTACCCTTATATTTTTATTAAGTTAATTAGTGGTTAAATTTGGGTGATTAATTTAGATAGTTAAATGTTAGTTAGTTTGTCTTTGGTAGTGAGATTGAAAGAACAAAACCTAGCTATGAGTAGCATGCTCGATATAATGGTCTCATTGGCACATGGGCCCTAGGCCATGGGTGTAGTTAGGGACGAAAATAAATCGGATAGTTTCCGACCAATCCAGACAGAAACGGATTTGGATTATCTGGATCGGATTTTTCTCGAATAATTTTCGGATCGGAAACAAATTCGGATTTTTTTTTGTCGGAAACGGAAACGAATATGGTAGACATGCTATTCGGTGGATACGGATACGAATACAGATAATCCAGATAAGACGAAGTCTGGATATCTGGATTTCAGCCCAAAAGAGAAAATGAGATTTTAATTGATTTCCAATTTTCAGAAAATGCAACAAATCAAATAGCCTTTTAGAAAATAGCAAATAGAGTTAAAAAATTCTAGAAAAATCACATAAATTCCTTGAATTATTTTGAACTTAATAAAATTAATTCCAACTTAAACTTGGTTTTTATTTTTGCACATAAATTATTTTTAATTTCTAATAAATAGGAAAAACCTTTTAAAATCCGAGAAAATTCAAGAAATTAATTAAAATTTCATTTTTCACTTTAAATTCAATAAAATCCTAGAAAACTCAATAAATTTTATTTTTGACATTAAAAACTACGAAATTAAATAATTGACTTTATTTTATTATTTTTGTTTTAACCAAGAAAACTCTTTTAAATCTCGTAAAATCCAATAAAATAATAACTTTATTAATTTTATTTTTGGTAACATGCTTTGGGATGTTACAGTCATTTGCGTATAGATTAACCATCCAGCCTGATCAATGTTAGTGTGAAATAAGTTTTATATATGTATGTGATGAACTAAGTCTGAATGCGTGATGATTTGTGACTTTGTAAGTTATTATGAGCTAAATATGATAAACTAAGTGTTATGTTTGTGATGAACTAGTTAATGTAGCTTGCTAGTGCCAATATTATGTGTGGTTACTGAAAATATGAATAATTCATGAATGTTTGCATCAAATAAACTAGTTATATGTTTTCGTTAATTTCTGGCATACAATTTAAGAGGTTTTCATATTCCCGAAAATATCCACGACCGTATTCATTTCGATTCGTATTCACTCCGTATTCGTATTCGATATTATTCTTATACGTATTCGTATCCGAGATATTCGTATTCGTATCCGGATCCGGGAAAAAATACGAAAACAAATATGGCAGAGCTATTATCCGTCTGCATCAGATCCGTTTTCACCCCTAGGTGTAGTACTGATAACAATGGAATGCTAAAAAGGTTGATCAGAGTAATAGGGTATATAGTTGTCGGATATTTTAGTTAACAATTGTATAACGATTAATTTAAGTAATTAGCCCAAAGAGATTAGAAGCTAGCTAGAAATGGACAGCATGTCATTATCATTTGAAGTGCAGAGACAATCGTAATCAAGGGAGAACAATGGAATCGAGTCAATTAGTGATTAGTTAAGATGATGCGGTCATGTTTAGAGAGAGACACACAAACACACACACACACATGTTGGGTTCTTGGTTATCTAGTTGTGGTAAAAAAAACTGAGAGCTTTGATTTGTGCTGGCGTAGCCGCGACATGTTGGGCATTAGAACTAAGAATACAACTTGATTTGATCATACGTTGCTCTCTCACTCCAATCAAATCATGTTTTATATTTGCCATTGGCTTCATTATTGGTCTCTTTTGCAGAAACAAGACAACAAGAAGACAATAAGACAGTGAGACCTTGGACAAGGGGCAAGGAGACCGACAACAATAACAATTGAGGTATTTAATTGAGTATATGGATGGAGCAGAATGGGAGCTTCTATGTTGTAAAATGTCATGTGGGGGCGTACGTATCAGAGAAGATGCGGTAAAGGAAAGGAGAAGCTACTTGATTCGGCTGCGCAAGGAAACAAGCTGCAAACAGATTCGGTTTAGGCAAGTTGAGTTGTAACCGGATTTGTATCCTTAATTAGTATGCTTGGTTAGAATACGTTACAGACATATTGATGTCTTAGTAAACTAGAAGTAGCACTATATATTGTGAGTGATTGTAAACCATAAATATATACAAAAACTATCTTCTTCAGTTCTATCTTCTATCCTATTCTGTCTTTTGGTGCCCTGCTCCTTGCGCCTGCTATCTGCTACCAGCAACACGGAGTGTTCACGATCCGACAACGCGGACGCTTCCCGTCCGCCAACGTGACACAGTTACAATCTCTGATCTCGATCCCGTGCCGCTAACACCTTGGTATCAGAACCAATGGCTGGCACATCTGAGATGGCAGTGTTAACATAGCAGGTCGCAGAGCTCACATCATCCATGATGATGAAGATGGAAGATTTGAAGACCAGGCTGTCAACAGAAGTCGCCGAGCTTAAAGATCGGATTCATCTGTTGGAGAGACGGCCGATGAACACGAGAGAAGGGATACTGCCGATCCCACTGATTCCCACCCTCCCATCCGCATATCAGACTACGCCGGGCGGCAATTATCAAGGAACTCGCCTCCACAAACTTTCCTTTCCCATGTTTGACAGCAAATCAAATCCCCTCGGATGGCTGAACCACTATGAATTGTTTTTCCGGGGATAGCAGATGCCTGAATGTGAGAAGGTGTGGTTGTCTTCGTACCATCTACAAGGAGTAGCTCAACTCTGGTATTATCAGTTGGAACAAGATGACGGCGAACCATCCTAGCACAACTTCAAAAACTATTGTAGTCTTCGCTTCAGGCCGTCGATCCGCAATAATTTCTTGGGCAAACTCACCAAATTACAGGCAACCAGCACAGTTGATGAGTACCAGGAACGATTTGTGGCTCTCTTGTGGCGTGTCAATTCTCTGACGCTGGCTCAACAGGTCCAGTTGTTTACTTTGGGCCTCATGGATTCAGTATGAATGGATGCAGAGTTACAAAATTCGGGAAGCCTTCAGCTTGCAATGGTCTTAGCACGGACGTGTGAGAAACGCCAACTAATCACGTTAGCACCACCCAAGATAGGAGCTCGACCATGGGGGCAACCACGGTCGACGCAGTCACAGCTGAGTTCTCCGATTGGGGCCGTCAAACCTGCAGCACTTCTAGGTACTGGTAGTGATCCAAATAATCCAGGTGCAGTGGCTCCTCCTCACTGGCAACTCAATGCGTCACAGATGGTGGAACGATGACGACAAGGACTCTGCTTGAATTGCGACGAAAAATTTGTTCCCAGGCATCACTACAAATGACTATTTCTCCTAGAAGTATTGCTGGATGAACAGGCAGAAGATGATGTGCTGAAGCAATTTCTTGAAAGCGACGAACAGGCAATTTCCCTCCATGCGTTGTCGGGCGTTCAGTCCAAAGCAACACAGACCATGAAGATTTCGGTATGGGTTGGCTCGACTAGGATAATGGCATTGATTGACTCCGGCTCTACGCACAAATTTATTGTCGAGGATGCCATGCAGCAAACGGGTATTCTTTTACAGCAGCAAGACAACATCCGGGTGGTCATAGCTAATGGTGATCATGTGGCCAGCAATGGAGTTTGTCGTGGACTGCGGTTGCGCATTGACCAGCGTATTTATACACTGGACTGTTTCTCCATCCCTTTGGCAGGCTTTGATATCGTTTTAGGTGTGCAATGGTTAAGCACCCTGGGTCCAATCTTGTGGGATTTCTAGCAAATGACTTTGTGTCGGGAACCCCGGATCTCCGGATCCGAGACCTCTGCAGTATTCGAATTAGATACCGCGATCGAAGATTAGTTCACACAGGGACATCATTGATGAAATCATATCCATATAAAAAAATATCTAAGAAGCAGATAAATTAATATTATTTAGTAGCAACGGACCTTATGGTCAAAGTTTTACAGAGTTTTTCACGCAGGGCTTAAGACAAAAGAGTAGACCTGCAGCGGAATAAAACAACTCGTGGTAGCCATCTGACATGTCCACAGGCAATCGAGTGGAGAACGCATCCTAGTTCGTATAGTCTTCGAAGTACTCCTCAAAGAGCTATGCATTCCCTGGTCCTTCCTCGGTGACTGATCAACAAATGGCGTATAGCCATGAGTACATAAAGTACTCAGCAAGTCGTAGGAAAATGTATGCAAATAGTATTTATACAAGGCTTGACAAGGATAGCTTTATGGCTATTTTGCAGAAAGCGGTATTGACAGTAAATAGATTAAAAGGCATGATTTAAAAGAAATTAATACATAAGTAAACAAGTTTTTTGAAACAACTAGTGAACAACTCTGTTGACTTCCCAACCAATAACCAACATCCGAATCACTTCCCAACCAAACCATTCCAACATTTTTATGAAAATCTACCCCTCGTGTGAAATCACTAGGCATTGTCCAAAACCGGGGACACCACTATTCAAATAGTTTTACACTCTGCAGAGGTTGTACAGCTTGACCCACAAGAGATAATCAGTTTGTACTATCCGTCTGACACACTTCCGAATGTGTGTGATTAAATGATTATCACAAGGCCTTTACAAAATTCTGTTTTGACTCAGTTCTGCTCGCTAAGGATTCGCCATTTTGGGCCCCCTCTTGCGCCAATTCAATAACCAAAATAGAACCAAATCAAAATATTGCTAATTAGTTGGCTAGGTCCATCTCACCCTGGATATGTGGTTGTACGGTATGGCCCAGATCAATGGCGTACAAAGTTAAGTTCTTAGTGGTTGCTCAGGCGAGACTACCTCAACCCATGTAAGCCAAGCACTTTACTTTACTGCAATGTGCTTCACAAGATTCTCCTTTACTATCCGACCACTCGCCCGAGTATAAATCATTTTCGTTCAACTGGCCAAATGACAACCTTTGCCATGGCACAACAAATTTTAATAACAGTGGCATCGCACCACAATTGTGACCTCGTACCACAGTTGCACAACAGTGGTATCGCACCGTAATTCCATATATCATTAAATCAAATTTACCATCACTGAATCATGTGATCGAGAGACCATCGTATAACTAAAGCATGACTAAGCATAGTACGCACCCATGTTAGTATTACAATAATGTCCAACTAAGATTACCCAACCTATCGTGTCCAAGGGTACATGTCAACATATCATTTACAATTATTCAAGGAGTCATACTATCAAGTGGGTATTTAACTGTTCCCAAACCATTATTATAAAACTAGCAATGCATGCTGATATAAAATAATATAATTTCATAAAATGGGTATGACATGATCAAATGTCTACGACTTGCCTTGCTAAATGTTCTAATAAGGCTCTTTGTGCTGATAACTGTCTTGCTCAATATTTTGATAAAACCCAATATTATGATAATCCTCTTCTTGTTCTTGTTCTATCTCGAACCGCTGTTCTATTACATCTTCAGATTCTAACTACGCAGAGTACGATTAAATCTAAGCGCGTCTGAAAATAACCAAATAAAATCCAATAAATCTAAAGACATTCAAACAAATGAAAATACTTCAAACAGAACTAAACATACTTACTAGTGTTTTAAAAGCAAGGGGGGTACTTCAGATGAGATCTAAATATATACCCATCTAGAGCTGATGAAGGAAATACTTCAGACGAAGTATAACCAATGAAGCTGATGAAGGAAATAGTTCAGACGAAGTATAACTAAAGGAGCTGATGAAGGAAATATTACAGACAAAAGTTGATAAATCTAACAGGGAGAGAGAGAATGTTTGTAGGAATATTCCTCGTGAGTTACCTAGATGAGAGAGATCAGCCAGCTAGATAGGATCCTTTGATCCACCTTTGGATCATGAATAGTATTTCTACCGGGAGCGGATAGTGACGAATGAAAGCTAGAGCCTAGATGTTGTTGTTTTCCTTAACAGGCCATCTAGCACTCACAAGCACTCTATTCAGGCTTTCTATGTATACATCCACGATGATCACACAGTCAAAATCAAGCCTCTTATATGCTCTGATGATTATTTTAGTTGTTACTTCCTATTTACCGAGGAAGTTCCATGAAAGTCAGGTGAGACCTATGAATAAGTGCGGGGTCTACACTGAGTAGACATACGTCTCACCAACACATAGGACCTACCTCATTTAATGGTTTCTCTAATCGATTCATATTTATCAAGGAAATTCCATGAGCCTTAGCTGGAATTTTCAAGCATTGGCTAGATATCAGCCTGACATTACATCAGGGGATCTACGGGTTTGGGTTTACTGCCTGTTAGATCGTGTGCACACGTATATGCCTAAACGTGACTATATCAATGTTTGGCTCTAGTCAATTAAGTTATAACTATTACCATTACTATTATGTTAGCCATGTTCTAGGGTTTGTATGTTATTGGGACAACTATACCCTATAGGGTCTATTACTAAATCCTTATTCTTTGAGTTTAGTAGCCAAAGGCATACTAGTTAGCCCCTAATTACCTTAACTTATATAGTCCATTAATCTTTTGACATATAGGTATATATGTATACCTAATCTTATATTGATTACTTGATTTGAACTCACTTAACCTTGGTCACTGATTACTAATTGACACACCATTATATGCTACACTAATTACTAACCGATCAACAACTACTATTCATTTCAGCACAAATCCTTCTAAACTAATCACTATATTTCTATGGATTTCATCGAAGGGTTGCCGCGTGTCAATGGTAAATCAGTCATTCTTTCTGTGGTTGACAGATTTTCAAAATATAGTCACTTCATTGCTCTCGCACATCCGTATACAACAAGTTCTGTTGCTCAAGTGTTTTTTTGAGGAAATTGTATGGTTGCAAGGGATTCCATCTTCCATAGTCAGCGACCGTGATCCCATCTTCACGAGTCATTTTTGGGAAGAGCTGTTTCGCCTAGCTGGAGTAAAGCTTAATCGCAGTTCGACATTTCATCCTCAATCCGATGGTCAGACTGAGATGGTTAACAAAGTTATTGCCATGTATCTTCAATGTCTCACCGGCGATCGGCCGCAACAGTGGTTACATGGTTTACTGTGGGCGGAATATTGTTACAACACATCATTTCACTCTTCCCTCAAGGATACTCCTTTCAAAATTGTCTATGGGCGAGAGCCTCCATCTCTATGCATGTATGAACCATGTTGCGCTAGAGTGGTGGCAGTTGATATTCTCTTACGGGATAGATATCAACTCTTAATTGATATCCGTGACCGATTGTTATAGGCACAGCAGCAGTACAAGAAATATTATGATGCTAAATATCGTGATCTTCAATTGGACGTCAATCAGTGGGTCTTGTTGCATATTCAACATCGCAAAGCGGCTTCTCTGTCTTTACAGGCTCAAGGGAAGCTGGTGCCACGTTTTTTTGGGCCGTATGAAGTGGCTACAAAGATTGGTTCTAATGCATATCATTTACTTTTACAAGCCAAAGCAAAAATCCACGATGTCTTTCATGTTAGTCTTCTGAAACCGTTCTTGGGTCAGTCTCCTTCCAGTCGGCCACCACTACCAGATTTGTTCCAGTCGGCCACCACTACCAGATTTGTTTCATGGCAAGGTTTTGCCAGTACCGGATCATGTTTTTCGTGCCCGAAAGGCCAGGGATCGATGGCAGGTTTTGGTTCAGTGGCAAGGTCTCATGGCTGCAGACGCTTCGTGGGAAGATGTGGTTAAGTTTCGACTCCGGTACCCGTCTTTTCAACTTGAGGACAAGCTGTTTCTTGGAGACGAGGGAGATGTCATGTGGGGGCGTACGTATCAGAGAAGATGTCGTAAAGGAAAGGAGAAGCTACTTGATTCGGCTACACAAGGAGACAAACTGCAAACATATTCGGTTTAGGCAAGTAGAGTTGTAACCGGATTTGTATCCTTAATTAGTATGCTTGGTTAGAATACGTTACGGACATATTGATGTCTTAGTAAATCAGAAGTAGCACTATATATTGTGAGGGGTTGTAAACTAGAAATATATACAAAAACTATCTTCTTCAGTTCTATCTTCTATCCCGTTCTGCCTTTCGGTGCCCTACTCCTTGCGCCTGCTATCTGCTACCAGCAACACGGAGTGTTCACGATCTGACAATGCGGACGCTTCCCGTCCACCAACGTGACACAGTTACAATCTCCGATTTCGATCCCGTACCGCTGACATAGAATCTTTGCAAGTGGAGCTTGGCTTATGGAGTGATCTTGTTTAGGAATTTGGAATTTAGTGTTTTGTATTTTATTGGCTGCGTCCACATAACTCCTTACGTGATTCTTTTTTTTTTTCTGATGTTGCATCTAATGTGATTGTGGTACTTCGGTTTTTTGTTTCCTACGGAGATAGAGGCTAGAGGGTGTATCCTCCTAAATTTAAAAAGTATCCATTGCATAATTCATTTATATCATGATTTTTATTTTGTAAAACATAAATTTTGGAGTTTGGATATGTGTAGTACTAAACCCATGAAATTCCGGTAAGAAGATTTCTCAAAACTAGTATTCCTTATGTGGTGTTTGGAAGATGCTCCTTGTAGAGAGTTATATTTTGCTTCATATGTGTGAAAGAAATTTGATATTTATTGTAGTGTTTAGGATCTCATTTGAAATTATGTATAAACATCTTCCATTTCTTTCATTTCATTGCAATGCACGGACACGTACTAGTGTCCTATACATTTGAAGCGCAGTCAATGGTAATCACGACCGGCACATACCAATCCTGTTCTGCCAGGGTTGGTTTAGAGATGTAACTATTGTTTCTGAAGCGTATACTTGTATATAGCACTATATTATACAAATGAAACTTAGGACTGCACCACTGAATAACCTTTCCTGACGTGGCAAGCAAGAACTCGAAACTTTTCTTGTTAAGGCAGCATCATATAAAACTGGACGGTACAATCGCTTTGTTAATTTAGTCGTCCGCAGTCTACACCCCTCGAGATCCACCACCTCCGTGTAAATATATATGTACGCTAATGCTGGTTAGATACTCCGTTTACCAAAGTAGGAGGGAATCGAATCCTTATAGTTGTTCTCAGAATGTGGTGGTCACTAAACCTGGATGTCGAGTGCGGATTTGCGATAAGGGCTTTCTACAAATTAATCTATGAAAGGATCTCGTCACCCGATCAAAACAATCAATGGACTGATTGGAGTGACAATTCCAAAGCATTATTGTCAAGATCAAATTATCGAGAAATCTCTGCATGCGAGTACTTGTCAGACAGCGAGCAATCTGCTGAGCACTGTTAGGGAGGTCCTTTTAGTTTCGAGCACTTGGGTGATTGAATTCCAGGCCCAGTGGCCCACCAAGGTTTGTTAAGTTCAAAAAAAAAAAAGAAATTTGATATGTCAGGTTACCTTTCAGAGTTTCAGTGATTGTTAGGCCACTGGACCATTGAACTTGCAGACGCGTTCCGGTCTCCGGAGCTGGGGATCGAGTCTCCTGTCCTTGTGCCGTTTGACCCCGCAAACTTCGCTTGCTTCACGTGTCCCGGGCCGGTTCATTTGACTTGGCAAGCACATTTGTGAAGTAAAGCTCACATGCATGGCTTCGTTGCTTAAACAAAGTGCTCGTGTACAAACAGGGGTGGATCTAGAATTTTCAGGATGGATATTCGAACTTTAAAATTACAAAAATATTGATCAATATAGAACAGAAAGTCCACAGATGACAGACACAATAGTAATAATGGAAGTACTAATTGTTTTTACCAGAGATAACATCTCAATTCTCAAATATTTCAAATAAATTACAAAATAGTTAAGAAAATTACAATTTAATTCGACGGTGCTTCATGCCTTGGAAGCGAGATATAACGTCATTGTCCTTAACTTGCATGAAAAATTCTCGCTCAAGAAATGTGACCAAGCAGTCATTCAAGTATTGTTCATCCATTCTATTCCTTAGCTTATTCTTCACATACTTCATTGAAGAAAAGACTCTCTCAACACTAGCAGTTGCTACGGGAAGAATTAGCACCAATTTGAGAAGCTTGTAAACAATTTTATAATAGATGTTCTTCTTTGATTGAACAAGAACGATTGATAACTCGGCAAGATTTTTCACTTTTCTAAACCTATCATCTTTACGCATATTAGTAATGAAGTGTGTAAGTTCAAAAGGAAGATGCATCAATTCTGTGCTTGAGAAATCTTTAGGATATATTGAGCAAGCCTAACCAAGTTTTTCTTGTCATAAGCAGCGAATGAATCAGCAGGAATATGTCAAGTTTTTCTTGACGCAAAATAAACCTTAAGCACTTAAGTGAATATGTAAAGCGAGATTTGTACAAAGCCCTCAATTGTTTGGAGTTTGAAGTAAAAGACTCTTCAATTGATGCTTTAGGTTTAATGAAGAACTCATATTTCTCATGAGCTTCATTGTGGGCACTATTAATACCACCAACATGTTTGTCAAATATATCTTTATGGTTCCAACTTCTAAATCCTCCATTCACAAAACTATCTCCACCATCATAATTAATTTTATCCTTGAACAAATAACATACGAAGCAAAAGGCAGCATCTCGTTCCACACTGTACTCAAGCCAATTATATTGGTCAAACCAGCTAGCTAAGAAGCGACGCATACCTCCAATATTTCTTTTTGGAAAATCATGTGCTCATGGTTGACATGGCCCCAATGCAATATATCCTCTTCTCACTACATCTTGCTCATTGACATCATAGCCTGTGATGGAAATTCTCTTTCCGGGATCATGCACAAGCAAATCAATATCATAAATGGCTTCTTCATCTTCTATGTCATCTTCTATGTCTTCTGTTATTGGGGATAATGGAGAGCCTAAGCCTATCTCTGGTTCTATGCCTGCGCCTATTTCCGGTACATGCACTACCAACTGCAGCTCATTAGAAGGAGATTCTACCTGGTTCTCATTGGAAGGAGATTCTATCTGGTCTTCAACATGACTTTCAATAGGTTTTAGTTCTAGCGTCGAGGTGGATGGTTTCTTAAGTCTCTTTCCGGCTCTCTCCCACGAAGATTTCAAATTGACATACTTCTTCTTTATTTTTAAAGCTCTAATATCTACAATTCGCATATATACAAGATTAAAGATTCAGGACCACAATATGACAATAACACAAATACACAATTCACTTTAATTCATTAACAGGCTCACTGCCAAATTGGGAATTAGGAATTACCTTCTCTCGCTCGACCGCTCTAGTTGCCGCTTGCTCTCGCTTCGAGCCCTCGATGGTCGACGCTCGCTAATCTGCTTGACTGCATTCCACAAATCACAAGTTCTGATACCTGAAGTTTACAACACTACAAGAGTACAAGTCTACAACTACAAGTACAACATCAACATTCAACAAGTCAGCCACCTGCATGAGCAAGACTCTCCATTGATGCGCAGAAGAGCACAGGCCGCCGATCGCAGACGCAATGACGAGCGACGGAGTCGAGAAGCTAATTACCGGGCGAGTGGCGATCGCAACCGGGCGATCGGCGAGAACTAAGCAAGCTGCATGCCGGCTGCCATGGCGCAGAAGACGGCCAGCAGCCGCGGCCGCCTCCGCCTCCGCCTCCGCGCGTTCTCGCCTCTCCTCCCTCTCGTTCCGCTCGTCTCACTGCAGACGGCCACACTGCCATGGCGCCTTGCTGCTGCCACGCATGATCCATGCCCGCCTCCGCCACAGCCTCAGTCTCGCCGCCTGCCTCCTTTCGGTCCTCTCCTTGACCCTTCTCCGGTTCTCCGCCCGGAGTCTCGCCCAACCGCTGCCCGCCGACGCCACCACGCCACCCGCCATGCAAGCCACAAGGCCACTTGCACAGGGATGGAGCCATTTAGATTTAGGGTTGGGAGAATGGGATTGGGAGTTGGCTAGTTCCCAGTTGGGTGTGCTGCGGCGGCTGGATTGATTGGTAGCAATGGTGATTGGGGACCGAGCGTGCTATGGGCCTGTGGCTAGCCTGGGAGCTAGGACGCGAGGCGCGAGCGTAGGAGGTGCTGTGTTGTGCGAGGCGAGTAAACTACTAGTTGATTTAACACGATTTTTTGTATATATATGTATTATACCCTAAATATATAATTTTTGCCAGAAAATTTTGAGTGTTCAGCTGAACACCTGTGACCCTAAGTGAGTCCGCCCCTGTAACACAAAGCTCCATTCGTGATACTTAGGGCTTGTTTGGATCTCATATTTTACCAAAACTAGATTTTGTTAAACAAGTTTTAGAGCC
This sequence comes from Phyllostachys edulis, assembly GCA_036346405.1. Taxonomy (NCBI): domain Eukaryota; kingdom Viridiplantae; phylum Streptophyta; class Magnoliopsida; order Poales; family Poaceae; genus Phyllostachys; species Phyllostachys edulis. The sequence goes on from CM070558.1 coordinate 55,868,594, forward strand.
TAACAACTTAAAGCTTTGTTTGGATGATGTAACAAACTTGCGGATTACAAAAGCTGGTTTTCGGTAAATCCAGATTTTCACGTTTTGGGAAAAACGAGTACTACGTCGTTTTTAACAAAATGACTTTCCTGTGAACTCTAATCTCAACAACCTCAGTTTTCAGTTTGTGTTATCCAAACAAAGAATTCTATAGATACATGCTAACAGAATAACGACCTAAAACTGGTTTTCTTAAAATTCCTAAGAAAACATGTTTAATGAAAACTGATTTCTATTGTATTAGATCCAAACAATCACTTAAATTGTGAAGGTAAGGTTGCTATTGACGTCGCTATCGAGAGAAGAAAAGGCTACTTAATGACCCATCACTTTCGGTATGTACAGTGTCCTAATCACGAGCGAAAAACCTTGGCCATTGGTACGATCTGGCGTTTGGCCCCGACGTTGATGCCGCGAATATTGACGATGCCGCCGTCCTTGCCGTCTCGAGGCCACGGAGGAATTCCACGGCACCGACAGGTGTAACTGCCGGCCGTGGCCGGATTAGTTTAGCAGACGGACGGGACAGCGATCGGGCCAGGACCCCGGCCGTTGGATGAAGGGAACAGCCGGTTTCGTGGGATAGACAAGGTGGGTGCGGTGCGCGGACAAGCTGGTTTTTGTCTCGTCTCGCGTCCCGAATGTTGGAAGGGCACGGGCCGTTTGTTATGGACTGATTTTAGGAGAGAGTAGCTAGGGTAGAGAATTAGAGAAAGGAAAAATTAGCTCAGTGATATCGTGTTAGAGTGTAATCAGAGAAACGACACTTTATTCGTGACACACTAGAAAATAACATCACGAATACCTAAAAATTAGACGAATGATATTGCCAGATTCTTACATTTTTGAATTTTTAAATATAAGCGAGCTCAAAAATTATCAATTTTTTTGTGGAGCTATAAACAGGTTTAATTGCTTGTGTATTTTTAAAAAACTTTATACGTGCGATTTTGTCTCTAAAGTTCATTTAAGTATCTTTGTTTGCATGAATTTTCTAATATAGAAAATGAATTGAAACATTATGAATTTTTTCATGCTTTACACATTGGACTTGATTGTGTAATTTTTCAGAATTTTACAAAATTAGGTAATGCAATTTCATAATGTTATTTGTGTGAGAGTCTAATATTTCATAATATAAGGACATTACGAAATTGCATTAATTAATTTTGTAAAAATTCTAGAAAAAATACACAATCAAATCCACTATGTAAGGAGCTCGAAAAAAAAATCATAATATTTGGGCCTTATTTTCTATATTAGAAAATTCCTACAAATAGTATAATTAAATGAATTTTAGGGACAAAATCAGAACGTATAAAGTTTAGAAAAAATACATAAGCAATTAAACTGCGGGAGGATCCACAAAAAATGATAATTTTTAAGCTCGCTTATATTTAAAAATTTCGAAATGTAATAATCGACGGCAATGTCATTCGTCTAATTTTTAGGTGTTCGCGATGTTATTTTCCAATGCGTCACGAACGGAGTGTTGTTCCTCCGATTACACTCTAACGCGATGTCACCGAGCTAATTTTCCCTTAGAGAAATAGTAATAGATTGGATGGGAACAACAAGAAGGCATAGAGATAGGGGCTTCCGCCAGGGATAAGGTAATGGGAGACGTGAGCGAGATAGGTAATATCTTCTCTTTGCTTAACTCAGTAACAGCCAGATGCCCCCTTATATAGAGATGGCGTCCAACTCCTTTTTGAGGAATCGTCGCTGGTGAGTCCAGTCTGATCAATCATCTTGTAGACGAAAGTCGAATCACACAGAACAATGCAACAACAAATAGTAGATTGAACACAGAGATATATGAGACTTCTTTCTTCTCTTTATTTCTATTCTCATGATCAGCCTTTTACAATGACTAGCACTCCATATTTATAGACTAGAGACCCTACTAGGATTTTGGATGGAACGCCCACCCATGGGCCGGCTGCTGGGCCAAGCTGATGGTTTTCCAACACTCCCCCTTGGGCATCCATCCTCATATGTTCATGCCTTGTCAAAACTCTTTAAAAACTTAGTGGGAAAAATTTAGAGAAAGAGTACATGATACATATTCTACTACGTTGCACAAATTGCCTCATTAAAAACCTTAGTCGAGAAACTTCAGGAAAACTCGTCAAGGGAAAAAGAGTACAATCCACCAAATTTCATTTAATCTCCAGGATTTACTCTTTGGGTACTCGATCTTCATGATCAAGTTTCAATAATGAGTTCGTGACACAAAAAAAAAAGAGACCAAAAAAAAGAGAGACCAAAAAAAAAGAAAGTAAAAGAGTGCTTGGCCGACATTATTCTGTGAGCACACCTAGCTGGTATCTATTTTTAGATTGTGCTATTTTTTTGTTTTGAGCAATCTTGTGTCCTATTTTATATCATTGAGCAATTAGCTAGCATCTCTCCATAACTTGTGCAATACGAGCTAGTTGTCCATCACTTATATTTTTATATGTTAGCTCATTCCTTTGATTGCACTAAGTTCTATCATCTTTGCGTATGAGTTGCTTCGTTCTTCGCTTAAATCTTTTGGATCAGCAACTAAGCATTGAATTCTAGTTTGGATTGTTACCTAGCTTTACAATATCTAGAAATTTCAGATTGCATAGGTAAATACTTTTCCCTCCAAGCTCCACAAATAAGCCATTGTCTAACAGTGCTTGTGCAAATGAATTCTCTTAATCTATCACCTTGTGTTATCTACCGTCACCAAAGTGCGTGCAACTCTTTAATTCCATCAAGGACGCATAAGAATTTCGGTTAGTAAGAGAAGGTGAGGTTGAGTGATTTCCACAAATAAAAACTTCCACATCCACATATATAGTTTTTCTTTGCTTTGCTACTAACCATGGTAGATCGCGAGTATACATATATTCCCTTCTATGGTAGAAATGATCCAGAGGAGTATCTTGAGTAGGTACAAGACATGGAGTTCGAGCTTGAATCCCAGAAGTTGATATCTACCTTTGTGGGAATGTTCAAATCCGGTATGCCATTCCTGAAGATTCCATACTGATGCCAGGTCTCAACTGGCCCCCCTTCTGGTTCTAGGGAACTTCAGTTATCGGCTGTGTCAAGTCCTTCTTATCCTTTTTTTCAACAGGCGTCCCCGGTGGCTTGGAATCCGAGGGGCCAGAGTTCTCGTCCTTTTCCGAGGCCTCTAGATTGGTAGGGATACCTCCAACTTTCTTCGGTATTTCAACCCTCTCCAGTGCATTGCGTGCAAGCACATGCAACTTGGTCACGCTCTTCAAATCACTAAAGTGGTCAAGCAGTCGATTCGCCAATGCTTGCAAATCAATTCGCTAAGCGAGGGTAGCTTCGGGTGGCACAAGGCTCGGCCGGCATGGCTTCGGGCAGCGCACGCGTGGTCAGCGTGGCTTTGGGCGACGCACGTGGCATGGCCGGCGCGGGTGCCAAGGTGCCATGTGCGGGTGGCGTGGCTGCAGACCAACGGTGGCTTGGCCGTACGGGGTTGAGTCGGTCGTTTTTCTTTTCTTTTTCTCATGCTTCGGGGTGCGCGTGGCTCGGCCATGGCTTTCGGCGATGCACAGCGCGAGGCGGCTTCAGCCAAACGGGAGGTGGCCGAGTGGCGCGATGGTGGTTTCGACTTACGGGGCGGCGAGGGCCAAGCATGGCGGTGGTGGTCAAGGGTGCGCAGCGGCGTGGGCGTGTACACGTGCAAGGCCAGCAAGGGGTGCGGCGTGGCCATGCGGTGGCCGGCGGCGTGGCTTTGGGCCGATGGTGCAAGTGGCGCTGTCGCGTGTGGGCGACCGGCGGCGCGTGCGATTTTTTTTCTTTGTGCATCCGTGAACAGTGCAATCAATAGTCCCTCTTTTCAACCAATCATCCGATCGGCATTGTGCCAGTGACTACAAGTCGGCCCACAAATATTAGAGGAAATTTGCAATCTATAATTCACAGTGCAATCGACATCTACTCCTTCATGCAACCTACCGATTGGTATTGTGCCGACAACTTCAAGTCGGCTTGCGGTAGATTAGAGCGGATTTGCACCATAGGAAATAATCTAGAAAGCCAAATTTGCGGAATTGAAAGCGATCTAGAAAATACGATTTGATCTACGAGCATTGTGCTACGACGGTTACCTTTCGATCCAAGTAGAGTATGCCTAGAGGTAGGCCGGAGTTGATCGTGCTGATAACGTGTTGAGGAACTATCGCTGGCGAGTCTAGTCTGATCGATTACCTTGTAGACGAAAGTTGAATCACATAGAACAATGCAAGAACAAATAGTAGATTGAACACAGAGATATAGGGGGAGTTATTTCTTCTCTTTATTTCTCTTTTCATGATCAGTCGTTTACAATGACTAGCACCCCCCTATTTATAGAGTAGAGATCCTGCTAGGGTTTTAGATGGGGCGCCCACCTATGGACAGGCTGGTGGGCTAAGCCCATGGTTTCCCAATACTCCTAACAATCCAACTAACCAAATAGAAAGATAAGATTTAATCCTAACAAAATGTAATGTAACTAATGATAAGGTAGAATCCTAATAAAAGGAAACTAAAGATGGAGTTGCTACTATTGCCTTCTTGTGCGCCTTGCATGGCCCATGGCCATGAAAGTTCTCCCCTCCTAGTAAGACAGTTTGTCCACGAGCTGTGCTTCAAGTAGCGATGTGCAGCAACTGATACATCCTCGCATACGCCTGAGCCAAGCTCATGGCGACCTGAAGGTCCCGCGGATTATACAGTTCTACATCGATACGGATGAGGTCTGATAGCCCCACCGTGAACAACTGCACTTGTTGTTGCGAAGTAAGGGTGTTGATGCGACAGAGTAGTCCTAGGAATTTCTTCTGGTACTCCTCCATCGTTCCTTCATGCATAGATCAGCGAGCTCTCCCAGCGGGTTGCTCCGTATTGGAGGTCTGAAGCGAAGATGCATGCAATCCTTGAAGCATGGCCAGGTCGACACACCTTCACTATGTTCTAGCTGGTAGTACCACTGTTGGGCCACCCCCGTCATATGGTACGATGCCAGCCAAACCTTCTCCTCCTCCATGGTGCATTGGCCACGAAAAAATTGTTCGCAACGATTCAATCAGCGCAAGGGGTCCTCCTTCCCATCATAGGTGGGGAACTCGAGCTTGTGATACCACAGTGCCCTTGCGACCTCAAAGACCAGCCTTGGCGGTGGCGGAGGCCGCGGTAGCGGTGGATGCAGTAAAGACGATGAGGGCGGCAAGCCGATGACCATGCCCCCCAGCGATCTCTCCAGTCACTGCCTCCCTAGATGGCGGTTGCGTAGGCTTGGGTAGCAGCCCTATCGACGCGTTTCCACCAAAATTGAGGACCAGTTTCTTCTCCAAAACTGTGATCCTCGCCTCCTACACTGCTAGATTGGCAGCCATATCAGCGGCGTCCAAGGTAGTGAGGTACACGCCCTGCGTCTTCACCTAGTCAGTCACCTCGATGCACATGGTGCTCACCTTCTGCTCCAGTATAGCCATGCGCTCATGTTGGTAGCAGCTTGTTGCTGCATGTCCGCCACGATTGCGTTCATGTCATCGATCTGCTTGGCCATCACCTCCAGTTGGTCGGTCATGGACTTCATTTGCTCGGTTGTTGCCTTCATTTGCGCCACAAGTTGCGCCATGGTCTTAGAGTTCGCGTCGTCGAAAGCCATGGCAGGTGCCAAGATCAACGGCTCTGATACCAAGTTGTGATGGACTAATTTTGGGAGAGGGTAGCCAGGGTAGAGAATTAGAGAAATAGCAATAGATTGGATGGGAACAGCAAGAAGGCAGAGAGATAGGGGCCTCCGCTAGGGAGAAAGTTGAGGGAGACGTGAGGGAGATTGGTAATATCTTCTCTTTGCTTAACTCAATAATAGTCGGATGCCCCCTTATATAGAGGCCATCCAACTCCTAACAATCCAACTAATCAAATAGAAAGATAAGATTGAATCATAACAAAAGGTAACTAATCTCGACAAGAAGGAAACTAATGATAAGATAAATGCTAATTGTTATGAACCATCATTTCAAGTAGTCCAAATCAACGATCACCTTGCAGACAAGTATAGAATCGCTTAGAACAATGCAAGAACACAGGTATAGAATAATAGATTGAACACAGAGATATGGAAGACTTCATGCTTCTCTTTATTCATTCATCAAGCGATCAACCTTTTACAATGACTAGTACCCTCTATTTATAGGCTATAGACCCTGCTAGGGTTTTGGATGGGGCACCCACCTATGGGCCGATTGCTGGGCCGAGTCCATGGTTTCCCAACACTCCCCCTTGGGCATCCATCTTTACATGTTTATGTCTCGTCAAAACTTCATAAAAACCAAGTGGGAAAAATTTGGAGAAAGAGTACATGATACACGTTCTTCTACGTTACATGAATTGCCTCGTTAAAAATCTTAACCGAGAAACTTCAGGAAAACTTTTCATGGGAAAAAGTGTACAATCCACCCAATTTCATTTAATCTCTAGGATTTATTCTTTGGGTACTCGATCTTCATGATCAAGTTTCAATAATGAATTCGTGAAGATTCTCCCCCTGAATTCCACGTATGCACTTTTCAAAGATAGATGCTGGAAGTGACTTAGTGAATAAATCTGCAAGATTTTCACATGACTTAGTACGCAGTACTTTTATTTCATCCATCTTTTGCAATTCACGAGCTCATAAGAACTTGGGGTTGATATGCTTTGTGAGATGACTCTTCACATAACCTATCTGCACTTGTGCAACACAAGCTGCATTATGTTTATAGATAATAGTGGGGGTTTGCACGGTATTCAATCCACACAACTGCTGGATATGGTGAATCATCCACCGAAGCTAAGCACATTCTTGTGAGACCTCGTACAGTGCTATGATTTCCGAGTGGTCCGTCGAAGTCGATACAAGACTTTGCTTAGACGATTCCCATGAAATTACAGTTTCACCACATAGAAATACATAGCATGTTTGCGGGTCCGACAGGTATCCAACATCTGCATAGCCATTCATAGACATGTCTTGGTTCTTTCTGTAGAACAGACCAATGTCTTTACTTCCTTTGAGGTGTCGGAAGATGTCCTTCATTTCCTGCCAATGCCTTTGGCGGGTTCTGCACTATACCTTGCTAATAGGTTTATGGCAAATGTAGTGTCCGATCTAGTACAGTTTGCTAAGTACATGAGTGCTCCTATTGCACTTAAGTATGGGAATTCCGATCCCAGGACTTCCTCCCCCTCTTCTCTAGATCTGTACTGGTCCTTGTCTTGCTAGAATGATCTCCTGACCATCGGTACTTTTGAAGGGTATGTCTTTTCAAAGCCAAACCTTTCTAACACCTTTTAAGTGAAGGTTGACGGATACACTAATATCCCTTCAGGGGCATGCTTAAGCTGTAAGCCTAGGCAATATTTGGTTTTATCCAAATCTTTCATTTCGAACACCAACTCAAGGTAAGAGTTGCTTTCTTAATACCTTCCAGGGTTCCGATGATATTCAGATCATCTTCATACACTGATATTATACAAAATCCGTATAAATCCACAGGGACAATTCTCATTGTTCGTGTAGCCTTTCTTACATAGAAAGTCACTTCAAGCGATTATACCACATCCTGTCTAGTTGCTTAAGTCCGTACAGTGACTTTTTAAGTTTCACACTGTACATATTTCTATTTGCTCAGTCATGGTTCGGGACAGGGATACATTTAGGTACCTTCATATAAATGTCTGAATCCAAATTTCTATAAAGGTATGCAGTTACCATATCCATCAATTTCATTTCTAAATTCAAGTTTACTGCCATTGAGATTAAATATCTAAAGGTAGTTCTGTCCATGACTGGGGAATAGGTTTCTTCATAATCAACTCCTAGAAGTTGAGTGAAACCTTCTACAACGAGCCTTTCTTACAACTTCAATATTTTCATTTCTCTTTCGAACAAATACCCACTTATGTCCTACGGGGTGCACATGGGGAGGCGTGCGGCTTACATGCCCAAATACCTCTCTTTTATTCAGATATAATAATTCGGTTTCTATTGCCTTCTTTCAATCTTCTCAATCTGATCTTTTCTTACATTCAATGAGCGATGCAGGCTCTGAATCAAGATCGATGATTGTGGCAATTTTCTTTACAAAGTAAATATCGACATTGGCTATTGTCTTATTTATAGATTCTCCCGTGGTCACCAAGTTTATAGCTATTTCTTCATGGGGCGATTCTTCTAATGCTTCTACTTTCCCATTGCCACTTCAAATTACGGGGTCAAGTCCCTTTAGTTTTCATCTCCAATGTGTGCGCACACATCCATACTGCTATCTCCCTTCGTGGGAATTTTCAAATCCAGTATGTCTTTTCTGAAGGTTCTATATTGGTGCCAGGTCTCAACTGGCTCCCCTTCTGGTTCTGGAGAACTTCGGTGATCGGCTGTGTCAAGTCCTTCTTATCCTTTTTTACCAGGCATCCCCGGTTACTTCAAATTCGAGGGGCCGGAGTTCTCGTCCTTTTCTGAGGCCTTAGGACAGGATTAGAGATACCTTCATCGGTATTTCAACCCTCTCCGGTGCATTACGTGCAGGCACATGCGACTTGGTCACGCTCTTCAAATAACTAAAGTGGTCAGACAGTTGATTCGCTAATGCTTGCAAATCAATTATCTTCTGGACTTTAATTGTCTTCTAGACTTCAATTATCTTCTGAACTTCTCTATTTCTTGATATTCTTTCATCAAGGGGTTGATTTTCTCCCCCTAATGACGAGAAACTATCCTCATCAAATATACTATCAGTAAAGCGGGCTGGATGCAAATCTCCAGTCATGGGATCCAAATACCTTATTATGGATGCTGTCTCATAACCAATGTATATCCGAGACTTTCAGAGAGGGCCCATTGCAGTTCGCTGCGGTGGTGGTATAGGTACATAAACCTTGCAACAAAACCTGCGAAGATGAGAGATTTTCGGTGTTGACCCTTGCGCTAGTTGCATAGGTAAATGGATGTTATATGCCGACGGTCTAAAATTGGTGAGAGTTGCTGCGTGCAGGACTGCGTGTCCCCGACATGTAGTTGGTAAATTACAATTATGCAAAAGTCTGCTCATCCATTCTAGGTGTGGACATGAGGTACGGAATGCTCAACTTTAATTCCCATTTCCATTCAATAATCATCAAATGTCTTTGAAGTAAATTCTTCGGCGTTGTCCATTTTGATGGAGTTAACATAATGATCTAGGGAATTATTTTTTAATTTTAATTATCTGCGAGACTAGCTTTGCAAAAGTGTAGTTTCTCGTAGACAATAAACATACGTGCGACTATTTCGAGGAAGCATCAAGGAGCACCATAAAGTACCTAAAAGGCCCTGACAGGGGCTACATAGGACCACAAATATCTCCCTGGATACGGCCCAGGAATGCAGGGACTTTATCCTTCGCTTTCAGAGCAGAAGGTCTAGTAATTAATTTTTCGGTGGCACATGCGGGGCACACAAAATCTTCCTGATTTGGGAAATTCTTTACATCGATATCATGTCCCTGTGAATTGTTAATTATATTTCTAATCATCCTAAGACCTAGGTGGCATAATCTATCATGCTAGAGATAGAGAAGTTCAGAGCTCTTAAATACGGTTTTCAGGGCAGTATATGCTGCAGATGCCTTAATATTAGTGTGGTATAGCCTAGTTTCATATGAAGGATATCGTTCTAATATTATTATTTTTTCACTTTCTTCATGCTTTGTAATGAGCAGGTATTCCTTACCATACTCTTCTTTAGTCTCTACGTGGAAACCGTTAGTGCGAATATCCTTGAGAGTTCTAGTCGATTTTGGGTACAACAAGGCTTCTTAATAACCAAAGTTGTACCCATCGGGAGTATAATTGTGGCCCTTCCTGAGCCTATTATACAAGTATCACTGCCCGCGATTATCGTAAGACTACTAGCATTCTTGCTGATCGACTGAAAAATTTCGTCTCTCTCAAGGTGGTATTCGTTGTGCCGCTATCTGCTAAGCACACTTCCTCCATAGGGCGTCACACGTGTTCTAATACTTCAAATATCATAACATAACTTGCTATTATAAATACGAAAAATAAGCCTTACAGGACTTATCATAATAATTTAATGCTTTGCTCTCCTAGAGCTTACAACCATTATTCAAACTTCCATCACAATCACAAACTGCAAGTGACTGTAAAATATCTAAGTGCAATGCGTGCGCCCGATCGAATCAACGAAGTATGTAGAAACTTCTGTCTGAATCTGTTCCATGCCGATCTTCTCCTCTTGGGCAACTACTACGCGTCGCGATGTCCAAAGGAGGGTGAAGGGGTCACATCGGGCTATCCACATCCATGAGTGCAACTAATGGTTGTGGACCCTCTGTGCCTGCAATGGTGAGGTATGCCTCATACTGTCCTTTACCCTTTTTCTTAGACTTTAAAACATCAATAACGTGCGACCCACAACCTTACCCTTCTTGCCTCTCTCATTTGTGACAGGCTTCCTTACCATGTAGCTGCTAGCATTGGCTTCATGGCCAACATTGCTACTAGGTGGATGTGAGATGTAGTTCTTCTGTAGAACATCATCTTCAGCTTCCGCAACTTGCATGGTGTCAATTAATGTGGCATACTTCTTATAGCCGTCTTGACGATAGTTGCGTGCGGATTGCACCGTATTTTGGTGAAAGGTAGAGAGAGAGAGAGTCTTCTCAATCTTTTGCTCATTCGTGATTACATTATCACAGAGTTGAAGATTTGTACAAATTCTGGCTATGCTGGGTCAGTTCTTCGAACTCTCGATTCATGATGCCAGTCATCTACATATTCATGCAAGGAGTTCATAAGATTACTGCTGGTAATTTGTATAAGATGGTTGCAAAATTCTCATAATACTCTTCGAACTTTGGGTTCATGATCCCATATTTTTCTATGTATTTTTCGTGATTTACTGCTATTTTCAGTGATTAAAAGTAATATAAATAATCGCAGATAATCAAAACAGTAAATACAATATATAAATTGCACAGCAATAATAATAACAAAGTGAAACATGCTACAAATGCTCAAAACAATTCGAAATTGAATTCCTGATACCCTTTTCTGCTGGAATATCAATTTTCAGTGAATGCTGCAATTTCTAGGGGCTAAATCATGAATTTTCAGTTCTGAGAAAATATTCGCGTAATTGTTCAATTTCTGAGGGGTTATTCTGAAAGAATGTACAAAATACCGTAAATTTCCCAAAACTAAGGGGTTTTCGCAAAATTTCCTGATTCGCAAAAATTCTCGTGATTTTCAGAACTATGAGAGCCTTCTTGCAATTTTCTTTTCAGGTTTTCCTTTTTTTTTCCTTTTCTCCCGAAAATCACATGGGCCAAGCCCATTTGGCGTTTCTCGAAATTTCCACCGGGCCGGGCCCATTTGGCCCATAGCCGGTTGGTTAATAGGGAGGGGATTAGGGTTTCCCCTTGCCCTTATCCCCAAAAGCGGCGGCGGCCGCGCCTTGTGCGGAGGCGGTCACGGTGGCGGTGTCGTCCGGGCAGAGGCGGCAGCGCAAAGTGGGTCTGGCGCATGCGGTACTATGTCGTTGGTGGAGGCCACGACGCGATTTTGGCAACGGAGCTGGTGGCGACGATACAGCGCCGGTTAGAGGCGAAGTGACGGCTGCCTCGGTGCTCGCGGTGGTGCAGGCTTGGCGTCACGCGGCTATGCGGGGCGGCGTGGGACGGCTCGGCAGCCGGATGGGGCCGCGATGGCGCATGCGAAGACGGAAAACACGAGGAACGGTGGCGCCACGGGCGGAGGCGCGGCCGCAACGGGCCGGTGGTGCGATGTCGCCATGCGAGGCGACGACGAAAGGTGTCGAGCACGAGGCGGCACGCTAGGCATGGCCTCGAGCACTACGGGCTGCGTCGGCGGTGGCGTGGGTTTCGGCCCTTGGTGGTGCGGCGCCGTGAGCTCGGCGGCGGAGGGTCGGCGGCCATGCAGGCCCGGCTTGGTGGCGCAAAGCGGCCATGTGGCGGCGTGAAGTTTCGGTGCGGCGTCGCGCTTGGCATTGTTTGCACAAGGCGAAGATGGCTATGCGGGCTTACTACCGGTGACGATGTGTGCGACCATGCGGGGCCATCGGCGGTGTGCCCATGCAGGGCCTCGCTCGAGGCTAGCGACGATGCCCGGTGCGAGGGTCGGTGGTCGCCGTGGCGTGGGTTCGCCGCACAGGCTAGCTAGCGCGCAGGGTTCATCGTGGTGGCGCGCTGCGAGGCGCCGTCGATGCGCATGGCGGCGTGGTGTGTATGCGCTGGTAGCATTGTGCGCTACGGTCGACGGTGGGTTTGGCGGGCGCCAAGGTGCCGTGTGTAGGAGGCATTGCTTCATACTAGCAATGCGCCGACTGCGGTGTCAAGGCCGATCACTTCCCTTCTTTTGTTTGTTTATTGTTCATTATTCATGCATTAATCTACAGTACAATTAACATCCTCTCTTTCATGCAATCTACCGATCAGTTTGACTGGCGATTTCAAGTCGGCTCGCGGCAGATTAGAGTGAATTTACACCGTAGAAAATAATCTAGAAAGCAACAATTGCGGAATTGAAAGCGATCTAGAAGATACGATTCAATCTATGAGTGTCGTGCTACGACGGTTACCTTTTGATTCGAGTAGAGTAGGCTGGAGTCGATCGTGCTGATAACGTGTTGAGGAACTGTCACTAGCGATCCAGTCCGAAAGATCACCTTGTAGACAAGCATAGAATCGCTTAGAACAATGCAAGAACACAAATACAGTATAATATATTAAACACAGAGATATGGTGGACTTCTTGCTTCTCTTTATTCGTTCATCAAGCGATCAGCCTTTTACAATGACTAGTACCACTCATTTATAGGCTACAGACACTGCTAGAGTTTTAGATAGAACACCCATCTATATACCGACTGCTGGGCCGAGTTTATGGTTTCCCAACACTAAAAAAAGGAAACTAAAGATGGCGCTGCTATTATTGCCTCCCTGTGCGCCTTGCATGGGCTATGGGCATGACAGTGTGTGTGATATCCGACGCGATGGTTGATGGCGATCGCCTTATTACCATGCCGCCCCGACCACAACGGGGGAGCATAATTGTTTTGGGCAGGGGTTGATTTATTCTCTTGATTTTTTTTAATTGCAGGTAAAATTGCTGGTAAATAAAAAGGTTGTAAATTTAGTTTCGCATAAATTCCAAGGGAAATAATGGCTATGGTATGCAATGAAAACACTGATCATGCGATAAATGTTGTATATGAAACTAGTTTGATAGTTTACACTCTAATCTTCATTTGCAGCTGATACGTTCGATACTAAGAATACTTGATATTTGATGCAAGAAAGCATCGTCGCATTAGCTAGTAGCACCTAGTACACTACATCAATGACATGTTCGAATAGTATAGCAAGCACAACGATGCTGTAACGCGACATCGGAATGTTTGATAATCAACTAATGATCCCAGCCTAATCGACTAAGGGTCCCAACCACTAAGGCCGGCCTAACAATGCAGAAGAAGTGGAGTACTACTTGTTGAGGAACCGTCGCTAGCGAGTCCAGTCCAAGTGATTACCTCGTAGACAAACTCAGAATCGTAAGAACAATGCAAGAACATAAGAACATAATAGTAGATTAAACACAGAGATATAGGCGGCTTCTTGCTTCTCTTTATTCCTTCATCAATCGATCAATCATTTACAATGAATATCACCCCCTATTTATAGGCTAGAGACCCTGCTAGTGTTTGGAATGAGGAGTCCACTTGGGCCAGGACTCTCTGGCCTATGCCCGGTTTCTTAACACTCCCTCTTAGACACTCATCCGACATGTTCATGTCTCGTCAAAACTCCATAAAAACCCAGTGGAAAAATTTTGGAGAAAGAGTACATGACATACGTTCTACTGCGTTGCACGAATTGCCTCGTTAAAAACCTTAGCCCAGAAACTTCAGGAAAACTCGTTAAGGGAAAAAGAGTACAATCCACACAATTTCATTTAATCTCTAGGATTTATTCTTTGGGTACTCAATCTTCGTGATCAAGCTTTAATAATGAGTTCGTGAAGGTTCTCCCCTGAATTCCGCACTTCTCTAAGTCTCATTATTCCAATTCCACATATGCATCTTTCAAAACTAGATGCTGGAAGTGACTTAGTGAATAAATCTGCAAGATTTTCACATGATTTAGTATGCAGTACTTTAACTTGGTCCATCTTTTGCAATTCATGAGCATAGAAGAACTTGGGGTTGATATGCTTTATGAGAGGACTCTTTACATAACCCATCTGCACTTGTGCAACATAAGCTGCATAATCTTCATAGATAATAATGGGGGTTTGCGTGGTATTCTATCTGTCGACGATCGAGTCACCGATCTTACGAAATAAAAGAGGAAAATGACACGATATTTCCTGGAAGAGAATGGGATTGCTCTTTATTGATATGAACTGGATTTACAGGGGGTGCCGTAGACCAGGCAAAGGACTAATCCTAATTACACAGAGAATGCGGTTTGCTATGTCGGATGATCTTGTCTAGATTTGCTTGACTTCGATCTCTCTGTGTGTGTCTTTGTCTTCTACACTCCACCCTTAAATAACTTCCGTAGAGGTGACAGTTACTTCTGGAGAAGGCGTCCCTGGTGAAGCGTCGCGACTGGTCAGTGCGAGGCGCCAGTTGATAATGTATCAACTGCTCTGCGGTTAAGTGTCTGTGAGACACTCAACCGTATGGTGGTTATTGTCAATGTCTTAGAACTATGTAGCATCACGTGGTATGGAGTATACAGCACGTGTTCCATCCATCACACGGTAAAGAATATACCTGGAATCATATCTATACACCAGTTCATAGCTTTTCCGAGCAGCTACCTGGTCGGAGACTAGGCACAGGACCTTGTCCGACCAGGGTACTCATTTTGTAACCTCTAGAATCCTTACAACCAGTGTGGTCGTTAGCCTTAGGGGTTACGACCATGAAGACGTATGGTCTTTTATTATGTATTAAAGTAATACATAGAGGTTTTAATCCTCGTTACTATCCACACGACTGCTGGATGTGGTGAATCATCCGCCGAAGCCAAACACATTCTCATAAGGCCTCGTACAGGGCTATGATTTTCGAGTGGTTTGTCGAAGTCGATAGAAGACTCTGCTTAGACGATTTCTATGGAATTACAGTTGCACCACATAGGAATATATAACATGTTTGCGACTTGGTTGTATGCGGGTTCTACAGGTACCCGTCATCTGCATAGCCATTCATATTCAGGTCTTGATCTTTTTGTAGAACAGACCAAGTTCTTTGTTTCCTTGGAGGTATCGGAAGATGTCCTTCGTTCCCTACCAATGTCTTTGGTAGGTTCTGCACTATACCTTGCTAGTAGGTTAACGGCAAATGCAATAGCCGATCTAGTACAATTTGCTAAATACATGAGTGCTCCTATTGCACTTAAGTATGGGAATTTCAGTCCCAGGACTTCCTCCCCCTCTTCTCTAGGTCTGTGCAAGTCCTTGTCTTGCAGCAAGGACCTCCTGACCATCGACACATTCAAAGGGTATGCCTTTTCAAATCCGAACATTTCTAACACTTTTTGAATGTAGGTTGACTGATGCTCTAAAATCCCTTCAAGGGCATGTGTAGGACCGAAAAGGTGACTAGAGGGGGGGTGAATAAGAGCTCTACAAATTTTTCGCTTAGATTGGATTCAATTCATACTCCAATAGCTATGAGAGCTATGAAGATCAATCAATAAGCATAGTGGAAAGCTTATGTTGACTCCTAACCAACCCCAAAACACAGCAGTTAAAGAGCATATATGATGTGTTGAAAAACCAAAAATTGGTACGACCACAAGCAAATGAGTGGTACGATCGGACATCAATACGACCGACGTACAAACCGTGGTACTACCGATAATCGATACAACCGTAGGTAAATGAGCGGTACGGTCGATTATCTTGGAGTTCAACCCGAAAGTTTGAAAACGAAGACCAAAAATGATATAACTTATGATTCACCTAACTAAACTCCATGAAACTTGAACCATGTCTTCTCTAGGAGGTTAGGAACCTATTCTAATCAAAGATTGACTAGATCCATGTCAAAGTTCCAACCTTTTGCAATTTGAGTGAAGAAGGTTTCAAAACAGAGTAACAAATCTAAACATGATCTAAACCTTGCTCGTGGGTAAAGAATGATCAAGATGATTTTAGATGCACACCCACATATCACAACAAGCTAGATCACAGCAAGTACTCGAGGGAAAACCAAGAAGACATCAAAAGACTCAAAATCAACAAGAAGAGAGCAAGAACATGAATAAACTAATCTAAGGGAAACTTGCTTGGATTGATTCGAGTTTGATGGATGTTTACAGCCACTCCAACCTGGAGGACAAAGCTCAACCAAGAGCATATAATCACATCATCTCTCTAGAACCCTAGAACCTCACTTTTCTCTCCAAACCCCTAAAACACCAACTAGGGTTTTCAAAATGAATGGTTCAAGACTGCTGGACAGCACACCTTCTCCTATTTATAGTGAGGCCTAGCTTCTAGAAGACTATACCTATTGGGCACCCGTTAAACCCACTAACAAACAGGTTAACTCACGCACGCAATTTAAAGCGTCGTTTTCACTTTCTCTTGACCTAAACCATTTCTCCATGCGTCATCTCGCGCCGTGGTTTAACCAAAAGGTTATCAAGGCTGTATTTGGTGAAATTGCCAAAATACCCCTTCTCGATCCTTCTCCGAAGACCGAGTCCAATCTTGGTGAAGCAATCGCCCGCTTCGCCACGTGTAGGTTGATCAACGGCTCTCATCATGTCGGCAAGTCTCTCCCGCCCCGGCCCCGCCGAAACCACCAAGGCACGTGCACCGACCCCGCGCCGCTTGATCCAACTCCGTCGACCGAATCGCCTGCTCGTCATCATTGTCCATTCTGCGCCATGCTTGAACCCATTGACCTCACCCGACATCCTCAATCGTTCTGGACCTCAGCTCTCTAAACTTAGTCCCGATCATCCTCGTCGTTGACCGTCGTTGACTTC
The DNA here is from genome assembly GCA_036346405.1 of Phyllostachys edulis. NCBI lineage: Eukaryota > Viridiplantae > Streptophyta > Magnoliopsida > Poales > Poaceae > Phyllostachys > Phyllostachys edulis. Next base: position 55,885,702 of record CM070558.1, read on the forward strand.
CAAGCAACCTGCACAGCAATAGACCAAGAAATCGTTTTCGGGAACAAGTTCTTCACAACTTGACCCACGTTACTCAAAACATGCATCATGCAACACATATGCACTGAAATCCATGAGCTTGACCTATCCCACAACCAATTCTCCAAATAGGCCGACAATCACAACAATTTCGGTACAACCGCCATGTTGCCAGCAGTACAACCGCACTCTGGAATTTAGCTACCGCCAACTACCAAATGGTATTACCGCGCTTCGGTACTACCACCGCACAACTTGCGGTCGTTCCGTTCTGCGGTCATACCGCTCCTCGAATGCCGGTACGACCGATTTCCCTGACACTTTGCTGAAAACACCACTTTCGACAAAACTTCAAAGCTATTGCCAATTGTCTCATCATCCTAAGATCATGAGAATATCCCCATGATATCCACAATCTCCCCCTTGATGAACACATTGGCAAATTCCCAAAAATGTAAGTTTTGAGGTTTGAGAAAGAAAAACTCAACGTTTTCGCGCAAATGCACAACTTGGTCCAAATACAAGTGAAAGCAATGGAAATGACCAAGTTGGCTTCAGAATAGTAACGGCAAGAGAGATAAGGCAGAAGAAGACTAGAAAGCTTCAATATCCAGAGAAGAGTCAAAAATCTCACTTAAGGTCCATGTGAAAAAACAATTGTTCAATTTGACCTTTGATCATTGAGAGGAACCAAGAAATGCAAATGAGATGCTCCCCCTCACTATGATCATTCTGAAAATTTCATTTTCTCCCTATTTCTTCATTTTTACCATTTCTCCCCCTTTGACAATGTATTCATCAAGATGCATAGAGGAAGATAGAGCATGAATGACATGGAATGGCTGCAATTTAAATTATTCAATTTTTAGTAAAGGGAGCCATGAGAATTATCCAAGAGGACAGTACAAGTATTACACCAAGCCATATTATGTGAAGAAGCTATTGTAAATCATGGCAAATCATATATAGTAAAGCTAAAGCCAAAAAAGCAATAATATGTGATTAAATGAAAGTTTAGTATGTTAAGGTGCATAAGATCATAGTTCAGCCAAAGGTATCCAAAAATGAGTCAAGTCATGTCAATAAACTAAATGGAACCAAGAAGTTATAAAAGAGTCTATTTAGAGCGCTATGAGTTCAATGTTGAATCAATTTGTTCAAGCACTTTGAAATTTAGCACATTAAGCACTTGCTAAAATTTTTATTGGTTTTATCTTAGCAAAGCAAGTCTTGGACTAGGAGCCATCCACAACTACCTCATAAGCTTTAACCAATTTTTACAATTTGTTTTGTTTTTAGCCATGTGCTAGATCTCAAGCCTTGCCGCGACCATCCCAAGCAATAAACTTAAAAGAGTGGTCTAGGTCATCCAAAACTCCCTCTGAGTTCATGCCTAGTGCAATGGCAAGCCGTCTCATGAGAAAGAATTGGTGAGATCAGTTTTTTCGCACAAAAAAGATCATTTTTCATTTGCTTGACTTAGGAAATAGCATAGCTCAATCTAAAACTCAAATTTGATTCAAGACTCAACTTAGCCTATTTGACATGGTATGAATCATGAGAGGATCACTATGGCAAAACTAATTACAAGATCCAACAAATCATGTTTTGATTCAAGTTTCTCATATTTAATAGAGCTAGCATGGCAAAAGCTAAGCTACACATGGAAAGTCATGATAAACCTAGAAAACTAGCACAAGACATGGCAAGGTATAAAGAATGAAATCATGTCACACAAGGATAATAAACAAGGCTCCGTGATTTTATATTACAATGCAAGTTGCTGATTTAAAATGCAATATGATACAATGAATGCAAAAGAGCCAACTCCCCCTCAAAACATGCCAAGAGGACTAATAACCCCCAACTCTCCCCGCAAAGAAGCAAAACGAGAAGAATCAAGAGCCTTAGTGAAAATATCCGCAACCTGCTGCTCAGACTCTACAAAGTGAAGCACAACATCACCCTTCTCTACATGGTCTCTAAGGAAATGATATCGAATGTCAATGTGCTTAGTCCTAGAGTGTTGCACTGGATTTTTGGCAATATTTATGGCACTAGTGTTGTCACAGAAAAGAGAGACACTATCCAAAAACAACCCATAATCCCGCAGAGTAGACAAGATCCAGAGAACCTGAGAGCAACCATCGGTCAGCAGCCTACATACTCAAATTTCTAAGAATGGAATCAGGCAACAGAGGACTCGCTTTCTAGAAGACCAAGAGATAAGAGATGTGCCTACGAAATGACACGTGCCAGAAGTACTCTTCCTATCCACTCTACACCCCGCAAAATCAACATCAGAAAAATCCCGAATGGAGAGAGCAGAATTAGAAGAGAACCAGAGTCCAAAGTCAAGAGTGTCCTGGAGGTACCTGAAGATACGACGCACTGCTTGACTATGTGAGGCACGAGGGGAAGCCTAAAATCGAGCGCACAGACACACAGCAAACTGTATGTCCGGCCTCGATGTCATAAGGTAGAGGAGGGAGCCAATCATGCTACGATACTCCTTCTGGTCCACGGGCTCTCCATCCTCATCAGGATCCAACATGGTAGAAGCGGCAATGGGAGTAGACATTGGCTTGCTGCTTCCCATGTCGAAGCACCGAAGAAGGTCCTTTGTGTACTTGCTTTGATGAATGAAGGTACCTTATTTCAGTTGCTTGACTTGAAGACCAAGGAAGAAAGTTAGTTCGCTTATCATGTTCATCTCGAATTCCCTGCTCATAGAATCTGAAAATCTGGACACCAAAGCATGAAAAGAACCACCGAATATGATATCATCAACATAAATCTGAATCAATAAAAAGTCACTACCATGCCTGAAAGTGAACAAGGTTTTATCTACTATTCCCATTTTGAACTTATTATTAAGCAAGAAACTCTTAAGCCTATCATACCAAGCTCTAGGGGCTTGCTTCAATCCATACAAGGCTTTGGAGAGCTTAAACACATGGTTTGGGAATTTGGGATTTTCAAAACCAGGGGGTTGCTTGACATAGACCTTTTCTTCTATGAAACCGTTAAGGAAAGTACTCTTGACATCCATTTGAAAAAGCTTAAAGCCCTTAGATGTCGCGAAAGCTAGCAAGATGCGAATGCCTTCTAATCTAGCTACAGGAGCAAAGGTCTCTTCAAAGTCTAAGCCTTTTACCTGGGAAAACCCTTGAGCTACGAGCCTAGCCTTGTTGCGAACTACCAACCCATCCTCACTTTGCTTATTTTTGAAAATCCATTTTGTTCTAATTACATTGTGATTAGGTGGAGGTTCAACTAAGGTCCAGACTTGATTTCTTTCAAAAAATTTAAGCTCTTCATGCATGGCATTGACCCAAGAGGAATCAGATAAAGCATGGGTGACATCTCGGAGTTCAAAAGACGCAACAAAAGCAGAATGTGCATGAGAATCTGGAGAGATAAACCTGGAGCGAGTAACTCGCTCATGGAGATCCCCAATTATCTGCTCAGTTGGGTGTTGTCGCTGAATATGAAGAGGAGGTCCTTGTGCAGATGTGGCCTCTACCTCATGGACTGTGGAGGTAGGAACAGAGCCACTCGAATTGTCGGTAAAAATAGGAGGAGGCTGCTCAGCTGAAGCTGGAGAAGTAGAAGCAGGCTCTCCAACCATCTCAGAGATGACTGGAGGATGGATTGGACCTTCATCCTCTATGTCAGAGTCATCGTCGACGAAGATGCTTTCTCGAATATCAGGAACCTGTGTACCTACAGCATCGGGTCTAGTACTAGGACTAGCTTCATCAAAAGTGACTTCACAAGTCTCAACAATTTTGTTAGCATTCAAATTAAATACACGATAGCCACGAGAATGAGCAGGATATCCAAGAAAAATGCCATCATAACATCTAGATTCAAATTTGTCCAAGTTTTCATGTTTAAGAATGAAGCACTTGCAACCAAAAATCTTGAAATGAGAGACTTTAAGCCTATGACCAAATCTAAGCTCAAAAGAAGTCTTTCCTATGACAGATTTCAAGAACACCCTATTGGACACATAACAAACAGTAGAGATCGCATCAGCCCAAAACCTCCTAGGAGTGCTATGCTCATCTAACATGGTCCTAGCCATCTCTACAAGGGTCCTGTTCTTCCTCTCTACAACCCCATTCTGCTGGGGAACTCTAGGTGAAGAGAACTGGTGCTCAAGTTCTCTCTTAGTGCAGAAAGTGGCAAAGGAAGAGTTCTTGAATTCTGTGCCATTGTCACTTCTAATGGTCCTCAAGGCTCTAGGAAGATCAATAGCTAGTCTAAGGGCCAACTCTCTAAAACAGCCAAAAGCCTCATCCTTAGAAACCAGAAAATATACCCATGAATACCTAGAGAAATCATCCACAATCACAAACACATACCACTTCCCTCCTCAAGACTGAACTCTAGAGGGGCCAACCGTGTCTAAGTGCAAGAGCTGACCAGCCCCATCAATCAACACTAAAGTAAGAGGTGGATGAGAAGCAGAAACCATCTTACCATGTCTACAGGGAGTGCACACAAGGTCTCTAACATTCTTAAGCTTAGGCAAACCTCTAATCAAATCTTTGCTACTGATTCTGGTCAAATGGTCGAAGCCTATATGTCCAAGCCTACGGTGCCACAACACTAGATCATGAGAGTCTGAAGCCACAAGACACCTAGGGCTGGAAGAAAAAGAGATACTGAAATCAGCACTAAAGATCTTCTCAAACCTAGATATCCCAAAGACATACTCACCCGAGGAGTCAAGAACTCTACACTCACCACTCTTGAACGTCACTTCCAGACCCTCATCAAGAAGTTGAGAAACATATAGCAAACTATACCTCAGCTTACTTACCAAAGCGACGCCCTTCAGCATGAAGTTGTCGTTGACGCGCACTGTGCCGTTGGCTGTCACGGTCCCGGTAGAAGCATCCCCAAACGTGATCAACTCGTTGTCGAATGCACGTGTGAGGGAGGAGAACCATCTAGAATCTCTAGTCATGTGTCGAGAACATCTAGAGTCAACAAGCCATATGTCCTTCTTTCTCGCACAACGAACCTACAGAGCATAAGTAGGGAACATTTGTGCCTCAGTACTAGGGTTAGTGATAAAAGACTTAGGAATTCAGTACTGAGCCATACGATGCTTAGGAATAGCAAAAGAAGCAACAATAAAATGGTTAGAAGGATAATCATAAGAATGCACATGCGAACCACCTAGACCTCTCCGAATCGACCTACCAAAAGGTCGGTACTCCCCCTGTCTAGATGCTATCCGTGGTCTCTCCTCATGATATCCTAACCCAAAATGCTACCTAGAGCCACCAAAAGAGTCGAAGAAGTCATCTACGAACCTAGGCCTATGTCTAGCAGGAAAGACAGGCTGCCTGGCTCTAGAGACAGTAGAAGGTGAAGGAACTCCTCTAATGGACCTCAAAGCACGCACTCTCTCCTTCCTCTCACTCTTAGCTCTACGGAAGCAGAACTCAACTATGTGGCCATCCTTCTTGCAGAAGATACAATGATACTTGACCTTTTGAGAGGTCTGATCTGCTGACTTAGAAGTATCTGTCTTGTTAGAAGAGGTTTGGGCAAAACCTGCAGATCTAAAGACTATCTTAGATGGCTTAAGGGGTTCTACCTCAAACAAGCCACTCATAACAGCTCTCACAACCTTAGGTGGGTGTTTCTTAGAATTCTCTAAAGAATTAAATCCTAGGCCACCATTCTTCACACTCACCTTAGATTGATCAAGGATCATGTTAAGGTTCTTCTTCCCGCTAGAAAATCTCTCAAGAGTCTTTTTGAGGTAATCATTTTCTTTGGCTAGGTCCTTACAGGTGACACACTTATTCGACTTGATTGTCCTAGCAAGCCTTTCTTTAACAAGAGCTACCTCAACCTTTAAAGCTTCACAAGACACACAAGAAGCATTCTTAATCCTACTCACTTGCTCTTTGAATTTGACTCTAAATGCCTCTTGTATCTCATCTAAATTTGTTCTAATTTCAGTACAAAAAGCACAAGAAGCAGAATCAACAACTTTCTTGGATGCAGTCATGGACATGGATTGTTCAATTTTAGATTTCTCCTCTTGAGTCTTATTCAAAGCATCATTCTCAATTGTGAGTTTAAGACAGTTTTCACATGAAACAGCCTTAGAATAAAGAATCATTTCAGCCATTTTCTTCAGTTTAATCTTGTTATCCTCACAATGAGAGCAAGTGTGACTAGGATCAAATTTCAATAATTCCTTAGTAGCACTATCCAATTTCAATTCAAGCAAAGCACAATTTGAGCAATGTGAAGGAATAGCATCTACAGCAGTCACATCTAGAGCAATAACATCCATGAAAGTAAGACTAGATTTGAGAGATTCTAGTTCATCTAGAGCATCTTTAAGTTGATTTGCAATAGAGGAATGAGCAGATTTCAGTTTGGTCAATTCATCATGCAAGCTAGAGCAAGAATCACAATCATCATCAGGATTAATGAATTTGAGCCTAACCACTTCTAGGTTCAAGTTGTCAATCATGATATCTTGTTTCTTAATCATTTTAGCTTGCCTTTTCATATTTCGTTCAGCAACAACTAAAGCATGTTTCATCTCATCTGGTGAGGGGCATACCTCGTCGGGATCGCTAAAAAGCTCATCGTCGTTGGAGGAGTCGATGTTGTGGCTGTTCTTGGCCAAGAAGCACATGCCGGTGAAGTCCTAGGCCTTCTTCTTGCTATGAGAATCATCGTCGTCGTCCTCCGTCCCCGAGTCCACATCGCTCATATCAACATTCTCAAGAGCAGCAAGGAACCGACTAACGAACTTCCTGTAGTTGGGCTTCTTGGTTTTCGCATCCCAAGCTTGAGAACGCCTCCGAAAGTCCTTCTCCTCCTTGCCCTTCAGCTTGGGGCATTTAGCCCGAATGTGGTTTGGCTCACTACACTCAAAGCAGGTAATAGGGCCATCTCTCCTTCTACTCCTCACCTTGTTGTAGACTCTTGTGAATTTTGTGGATAGGTGGGCTAAATCATCCTCAGGTAGTTTCTCTAGTTGCTCATCGCTCAAGGAGTGTAAAGCGGATAATGAAAACCCAGATGAGCTAAAATCCAAAGAATCAGAAGAACTACCCTTAGATGGGTCAACCACTAAAGCCATCGACTCTGTCTTGGGGAGACGCGAGATGAAGTCAATCTCATGCGTCTTCAACCTCGAGTAGAGCTTATCCATGGTAAGCTCACTCATGACAGTGTTGTCATTGATGGAAGTGATTTTCATCGCCTAGACTTTCACATCAAGAGTACCTAAGAGCTGACGTGTATTTTCAGATTCAGTAAACACAAGATCCACAGCACGTAAGTCATGAAGGATTTTTGAGAAGCTTCCCCACAACTCATCCAAAGATTCACCGGGCCTTTGTTCGATCTTTGAGTATTCTTTCTTGAGTTGGTTTTGTTTCACTTCCTTGATCGCAGTAAAGCCCTTGTGGTAATCACAAAGAGTCTTCCAGATCTCATGAGCGGACCTCAAATGAGCGACACGCTCAAACTCAGATCGACTAAGCCCTTGAATCAAGAAGTTTCAAGCTTTGCTATTTGCCTCCACATCTGGAGTGATCACATCGTCATTGGCTAGCACAATATAAGGATTTTTGACCTTAAGCCAAATTGCGTGCCCTTGAGCCTCGATGTAGGCATGCATGTGAGCCTTCCAGTAAGCAAAATCGACTCCATCAAACACAGGTGGTTTGGTGGAATACTTGTCAGTCGCCATGGCTCTAAAGACCAGTTAAGATCTATGAGAAGAGTTAACCGGGCTCTGATACCAATTGTAGGACCGAAAAGGCGACTAGAGGGGGGTGAATAGGAGCTCTATAAATTTTTCACTTAGATTGGATTCAATTCATACTCCAATAGCTATGAAGATCAATCAATAAACATCGTGGAAGGCTTATGTTGACTTCTAATCAACCCCAAAACACAGCGGTTAAAGAACACATACGATGTGCTGAAAAACCAAAAATTGGTACGACCGCAGGCAAATGAGTGGTACGACCGGATATCGGTATGACCGGCGTACAAACTGCGGTACTACCGATAATTGGTACAACCGCAGGTAAATGAGCGATACGACCGATTATCCTAGAGTTCAACCCGACAGTTTGAAAACAAAGACCAAAAATGATATAACTTTTGATTCACCCGACTAACCTCCATGAAACTTGAACCATGTCTTCTCTAGGAGGTTAGGAACCTATTCTAATAAAAGATTGACTACATCCACGTCAAAGTTCCAACCTTTTGCAATTTGAGTGAAGAAAGTTTCAAAACAGAGTAACAAACCTAAATATGATCTAAACCTTGCTCGTGGGTAAAGAATGATCAAGATGATCTTAGATGCACACCCACATGTCACAGCAAGCTAGATCACAGCAAGTACTCGAGGGAAAATCAAGAAGACATCAAAAGACTCAAAATCAACAAGAAGAGAGCAAGAACATGAATAAACTCATCTTAGGGAAACTTGCTTGGATTGATTCGAGTTTGGTGGATGTTTACAGCCACTTCAACCTGGAGGATAAAGCTCAACCAAGAGCATACAATCACATCATCTCTCTAGAACCTTAGAACCTCACTTTTCTCTCAAAACCCCTAAGACACCAACTAGGGTTTTCAAAATGAATGGTTCAAGACTGCTAGACAGCACACCTTCTCTTATTTATAGTGAGGCCTAGCTTCTAGAAGACTATACCCATTGGGCACCCGTTAAGCCCACTAACAAATGGGTTAACTCACGCACGCAATTTAAAGTGTCGTTTTCACTTTCTCTTGACCTAAACCACTTCTCCATGCGTCGTCTCGCGCCGTGTTTTAGCCAAAAGGTTACCAAGGCAGTATTTGGTAAAATTACCAAAATACCCCTTCTCGATCCTTCTCCAAAGACCGAGTCCAATCTTGGTGAAGCAATCGCCTGCTTCGCCACGTGTAGGTTGATCAACGACTCTCATCATGTCAGCAAGTCTCTCCCGTCCGGTTCCCGCCGAAACCACCATGGCACTTGCACCGACCCCTGCGCCGCTTGATCTAACTTGTCGCACCGAACTGCCCATTCGGTCATCCTTGTCCATTCTGCGTCATGCTTGAACCCATTGACCTCACCCGGCATCCTCGATCATTCTGGACCTCAGCTCTCCAAGCTTAGTCCTGATCATCATCGCCGTTGACCGTCGTTGACTTCTAAGCAACCTGCACAGCAATGGACCAAGAAATCGTTTCCAGGTACAAGTTCTTCACAACTTGACCCACGTTACTCAAAACATGCATCATGCAACACATATGCACTGAAACCCATGAGCTTGACCTATCCCACAACCAATTCTCCAAATAGGTTGACACAACAATTTTGGTACAACCGCCATGTTGTTGTGAGAGGTACAACCAAGATCTGGGTCGCATCTCAATAACGGCGGTCGTTCCGATTTCCAATGAAGACCAGAACTCCACAAAATATCTTCTTTGGAATTTAGCTACCACCAACTACCAAATGGTATTACATTGCTGCTCGGTATTACCACAAGACAACTTAAGGTCGGTCGTTCGCTCATGGTCATACCGCCTCTAATGCTTGCAGACGACCGATTTCCTAATCAGAGGACCTGAAGGCGACTACAGGGGGGTGAATAGGAGCACGAACCCTTTTTCACCTTAATTGAATTCAATACTAAATTCACTCCAATAGCTATAAAAGCTATGAAGATCAATATACAAGCACAGTGGAAGACTTGTATTGAATCCAATCAAAACCCCGACGCAAAACACCCAAAATTATCAAAAACTCAAATATCAAAGTGTTGGGCGGTTAGACCTCTCAAATTGGCGGTCTGACTTCTTCGCCTAGCGGTCAGACCGCTGATTTTGGCGGTCAGACCGCCCCTAACGATGAATAGCAAAATCAGCCTAATCAGCCTGAAAAACCGAAATGAAAATCGGTCTAACTTTTGATCTACACGGCCAAACTTGACCAAATTTGGAACACACCTTCCTAAAGATATTAAGAACCTATTCTAAGAAGAGATTGAGTAGATCCACGTCAAAGTTTTGACCTTTTTCTGTTTTACCGAAGGAGGGTTCAAAACCGGGCAAAAACCAAAAACTTGATCCAAATCTTGCTCGTGGGAGATTGATGATCTAGATGATCCTAGATGTATTCCCACACATCACGGCAAGGTAAAAGAGGGCACGAAACAAACCAAAAACCACAGGATCAAGAAAGCACTCAAAATCATCAAAAGAGAAGGGAAAGCACATGAAGACTCATCTTTGAACAATCATCCATGGATTGATTCATGATTGGTTGCTGGTTACAGCCACTCCCTCAAGGAGGGCAAAACTCAATCCATGAGCACACAACTCAACACATCTCCCTAGAACCCTAAGCCTCTTCTCTTTTTCCTAAGCCCTAAGACAAACTAGGGTTTACCATGAAGTGCTTCAAGTGGCTGCCTAACAGCCCCCTCTCTATTTATATGAGGCCTAGAGCTTCTAGAAGACTTAACCCTAATGGGCTCCCGTTAAGGCCCAATACAAACGGGTCACACATGCACGCATCCCAAAGTGTCGTCTTCACTTTTCTTGACCTAATCCACTTCTTGACGCACCGTCTTGCGCCGCGGGTTGGCATTAGGTCACCAAGGCGGTATTTGGTGAAATTACCAAAATACCCCTTCTCGATCTTTTCCAAGATCGAGTCCAAACCGTGCAAACACATCCATGCTTCGCCACGTAGATTGATCCATGGCTCTCATCGTGTCGGCAAGTCTCTCCCATCCGATTCCCACCGGACCACCTTGGCACTTGCACCGACCTCGCACCGCTTGATCAAACCAACAGACCGAATCGCCTGTTCGGTCATCCTTGTCCATTCTGCGCCATGCTTGAGTCACTCGACCTCACTCGGCATCCATGATCGTTCTGGATCTCAGCTCTCTAAGCTTAGTCCCGATCCTCCTCGCCGTTGACCGTCATTGACCTCCAAGCCACCGCAAAGAATAGACAAGCAAACACGAATCCGAAACAAGTTCTTCACAACTTGACCCCGTTAGCCAAAACATGCAATATGCAACACATATGCATTATCAACAAGGAAATGACCTATCCGAAAATCAATCCACAACTAATATCATCATTCAAGACATAAACCGGCCGATCATTGCTCGCCGGGTCGACCGCCTTGGGATCGAACCAGATTTCACTTTGTCACTACGGTCGATCACGGATTGGCTCGACCGCCACACAAGCCGGTTTGACCGCCACACGTAAACCGTCTCGACCGCCGAGACCGACAGATTCGATTACATTTTGACGAAAACGCTTGAAACTTCAAACCAAAAGCAACATTGCCAATTGTTTCATCATCCTAAGATCATAGGCATATCCCCATGATATCCACACTAACACTTTGTTGAAAACACCACTTTCGACAAAACTTCAAAGCTATTGCCAATTGTCTCATCATCCTAAGATCATGAGAATATCCCCATGTATCCACAGCATGCTCAAGCTGTAAACTTAGGCAATATTTGGTTTTACCCAAATCTTTCATTTCAAACTCCGACTCTAGGTAAGAGCTTGCTTTCTTAATACCTTTCAGGGTTCCAATGATATTCAGATCATCTTCATATAATGAGATTATACAAAATCCATCCTGGGATTGTCGTATAAATGCATAGGGATTATTCTCATTATTCGTGTAGCTTTTCTTGCATAGAAAGTCGCTTCAAGCGATTATACCACATCCTGCCTGATTACTTAACTTCGTGTAGTGACTTTCTGAGTTTCACACTGTACATATTTCCATTTGCTCTATCTTGATTCGGGACAGGGATACATTCAGGTATCTTCATATAAATGTTCGAATCCAATATTCCATAAAGGTTTGCTGTTACCACATCCATCAATTTCACTTTTAACTTCTAGTTTACTGCCATTGAGATTAAATATCTAAAGGGTGGTTCCGCCTATGATCGGGGAATATGTTTCTTTGTAAACAACTCCTGGATGTTGAGTGAAACCTTGTGCAACAAGCCTTGTTTTACTTCATTATTTTCATTTCTCTTTCGAACAAATACCCACTTATGCCCTACGAGGTGCACATAGGGAGGCGTGTGGCTTACAGGCCCAAACACCTTTCTTTTTATTCAGAGATAATAATTCTGCTTCTATTGCTTTCTTTTAATCTTCATAATCTGATCTTTTCTTTCATTCAACGAGCGATACAAGCTCTGGATCAAGATCGATGACTGTGGCAATTTTCTTTGCAAAATCAATGTCGGCATTGGATGTTGTCTTATTCATAGATTCTCCCAAGGTCACAAAGTTTATAGCTATTTCTTCAAGGGGCGATTCTTCTAATGCTTCTACTTGCTCACCACTGCTTTCAATTATGGGGGGCAAGGCCCTTTAGTTTTTCAGCTCTGATGTGTGCGCACACATCCATGGTGATGTCTCCCTTCATGGGGATGTTCAATTCTAGTATGCCTTTTTTGAAGGTTCCATACTGGTGACAGGTCTCAACTGGCTCCCTTTCTAGTTTTGGGGAACTTCGGTGATTGGCTATGTCAAGTCCTTCTTATCCTTTTTCACTAGGCGTCCCCGGTTACTTCGGATTCGAGAGGGCCGAAGTTCTCGTTCTTTCAGAGGTCTTAGGACGGGATTAGGAATACCTTCATCGGTATTTCAACCCTCTCCGGTGCATTGTGTACAGGTATATGCAACTTGGTCACGCTCTTCAAATCACTAAAGTGGTTAGGCAATTGATTCGCTAATGCTTGCAAATCAATTATCTTCTAGACTTCAATTATCTTCTGGACTTCAATTGTCTTCTAGACTTCAATTATTTTCTAGACTTCTCTATTGGCTTCACTAGTGAACGAGTCATGTGCATGAATTTCAATTATCTTCTGGACTTCAATTATCTTCTGGAATTTAGTTATCTTCTAGACTTCTCTTTTTCCCAACATTTTCATCAAGGGGTTGATTTTCTCCCCTAATGACGGGAAACTAGCCTCATCTAATATACTATCAGCGAATCGGGCAGTACGCAAATCTCTTATCATAGGGTGCAAATACCTGATTATGGATGTTGTCACATAATCAGCGTATATCCCAGACTTTCGGAGAAGACCCATTGCAGTTCGTTGTGGTGATGGTATAGGTACATAAACCTTGCAACCAAACCTTCAAAGATGAGGAATTTTCTGTGCTGACCCTTGCGCTAGTTGCATAGGTGAATGGATGTTATATGCCGGTGGTTTAAAATTGATGAGAGTTGTTGCGAGCAGGACTGTGTGCCCCCAACATGCAGTTGGTAAATTACAATTCTTCAAAGGTGGTTAGGCAATAAATTTAATACTTGTAATTAATGCCTCTTCTAGTCCGTTCTGGGTGTGGACATGCGCTACAGAATGCTCAACTTTAATTCTCATTACCATATAATAATCATCAAATGCATTTGAAGTAAATTCTCCAGTGTTGTCCATTCTGGTGGACTTGACATGATGATCAGGGAAATTATTTCTAATTTTAATTATCTGCGAGATTTAGCTTTGCAAAAGCGTAGTTTCTCGTAGACAATAAACATACATGTGACCATTCCAAGGAAGCATTAGTGAGCACCATAAAATACCTCAATGGCCCTTACAGGGGCTGTAGAGGACCGCAAAAAGTCTCCCTGGATACGATCCAGGAATGTAGGGACTTCATCCTTCGCTTTCAGAGCAGAAGGTTTAGTAATTAAATTCCCGGTGGCACATGCGGGGCAAACAAAATCTTCTTGATTTAGAAAATTCTTTACATTGACATTATGTCCTTATGAATTGTTAATTATATTTCTCATCATTCTAAGACCTAGGTGGCATTATCTATCATGCGAGAGATAGAAAAGGTTCGGAGCTTCTAAATACGGTTTTTAGGGCAGTATAGGCTGCAGATGCCTTAATATTAGTGTAGTATAGCCCAGTTTCAAATAAAGGAAGTCGTTCGGATACCATTTTCCCACTTTCTTCATGGTTTATAATGAGTAGGTATTTCTTACCATACTCTTCTTCAATCTCTACGTGGAAACCGTTTGCGCGAATATCCTTAAGAGTTCTAGTCGATTCTGGGTACAACAAGGTTTCTTCAATGACCAAAGTTGTGCCTATTAGGAGTATAATTGTGGCCTTTCCTGAGCCTATTATACAAGCATCGCTACACGCGATTGTCATAAGACTACTAGCATTCTTGCTGATCGACTGAAAAACTTTCATCTATCTCAGGATGGTATTCATTGTGCCGCTACCTGCTAAGCACACTTCCTCCATAGGTGTCGGGACCCTAGCCGAGGAGGACTTATAGGATCTCACAGGGGTCCTCCCGGACCACCCAAAAGATCCTCAAGACCTCTTGGAGGTCCCCTGGGACCTCCCAGGAGGTCTTCAAAAGACCACCTGGATGTCCCGGCCTCTGGGCACCGAGCTAGTCCCAAGATCACACTAGCTCGCATGCACTCCAACGCTTCTGTCATCACATCCATAACAACAAACAAAAGATGAAGGCATAAATTAACAAATAGAAACAAAAGACTTTATAGTCAAGCTTGTTTACAGGGATGCCACGCAGGGCAACAACAAAAGAGGTCTTTGCAGTGGAAACTCAGAATACAACATGGAGCCATTCGATGAGCCACGGGCTATCGAGTGGAGGACGTCCTCTAGTCCACCAGATCTTCAATGAACTCCTCCTCATAGTGCTCTTGAGCACCACGGGAGGTCTTCACCGCCGACAACCAGAGGGCACAAGCCATGAGTACTTTGAATGTACTCAACAAGTCATAGGGAAATGAATGCAATAACAATTATGCAAGGCTTGAAAAAAAAAGTTGTATGGTTAGTTTGCATAAAGCAGCATTTAACAGAAATACAATAGGTAGATTGCAAAGCATAAGTTGAAAAGGTAAAACAAAAGTGAACAAGTTCTTTGAAAGCAACCCGTGGACGTCCAGTCCACTCCCAGACCACAAGGGTCACACAAGACACAACCACAATCACCTAAGAGCAATCACAACCACCCTTTTTGAGAAAAAGTCTACCCCTTGCGTGAAAGAACCGGGCATGTCCATTTCCGAGGACGCGGCTATTTGAATAGATTTTTACACACTCTGCAGAGGTCATGCACTTTACCCACAAGACACGAAGTCCTCTAGTTGGTTGGGCACCCGTCGATGCCCCCCCTCACTTCCTTTGGCAAGTAGTCTAGAGCTCGTGATAAGGCCTTTACAAAGGTCAGTCCTGACTTGGTTCTGCCCGCTAAGGTTTCGCCATGGTTAGGCCCCCTCTTGCGCCATTTTGACCACCACGACAGAACCGCATTAGGAGCTTGCTAATTCGTTGGCCAGGATCACCCCATAATGGACTTGTGGTTGCACGAATGTGACCCAAATCGACGGCGTACAAGGTTAAGTCCTTAGTTAGTTGCTCAGGCGAGTCAAACCACAAACCCAGTGTGCTCAAGGCACCCACTACTCACCCCCTGACTTCTCGCCTGAGCATAAAAACGGTTTTGTGTTCAACCCGCCCAAGGACCACCCCAGTCCCGGGCACACATCTTTTAACAGCGGTGGCATTGCCACGGTTCCATAGCTCATTAGACAGATTTAGCATTTGTTGGGTTCATCCCAGCCAGAGGACCACCCTAGTCCTGGCACCGCACATTTTAGTAAAGTGGCATTGCCACTGTTCCGCAATCCATTAGTCAAGTTTAATCATTGATGAGCCATGAGACGAATACCAACGTCTACTTAGAGCATGGCTAAGCAATAAGGCGCCCCCATGTTGGTATACGAGGACATCCAACTAATAGAGAACCCTTCCTAAGGTGACAAAGGACTTATGTCATTCAAGGATACATGTCATTTGCAAGTTTTAACAAGGAGGCATAATGGCAATTGGGTAATTAACTAGGCCCGAAAACCTTTTATATAAAATTAGCCATGCATGTTTATATCAAAACAAAATACGTTTTTGCAAAATGGGTTCAACATGGTCAAGGTCTATGACTTGCCTTCGTTGTAGAACTGAGCTTCTTCAATGAAAGCTGCTGGGTCCTGGAGGTCTTCGGAACAACCGGAACCTACACGTATGAACGAGAACGAGTAAATAGAACGAATCCACAAAACTCCAGAGAAATAGCCAAACTAAAACCAAAAGATAAACACGGAGCCAAGGAGAAAATAGGGACTTGAACCACTCGAATCAGAGCTTCCAACGAAGAGGAGAGTTCTGTGAAGGGAGGTCCAAGGCACGGGGGAAACAAAAGAGATAGGAGGCTCCTCTGGTGCTTTATATAGGCACGGGGAGGTCCTGAGAGAGAGGACAGTGTAGTCAATGCTCAAGACGGGAGCAGGTGTTGAAGGAAAGCAGGAGCTGGTAAAAGAGGTGACAACAGATGCACAGGAGTACACTGGAGGTGACAGCATTTAATGTGATGCAACAGCATTTAATGCACGCAGACTTTCGTGGGACAGGGTCATGATGAGAGGAAAAAAGAAAGTAAGCAGAGGACCTGAGAAAGCGGTCCCACTGGAGGAGTAGTCATGCCCGTAAGGGAGATCTTTGCAAAAAGACCAAGAGGTCCTGAGGAGGTCCTGACGATCAAATCAAAATAGGGGAGGTCCTGACGGTCGGATCAAATCAAAGGGGAGGTCCTGACGGTCAGATCTCTCAAGGGGAGGTCTTGACGGTCGGATCAAATCAAAGGGGAGGTCCTGACGGTCAGATCTCTCAAGGAGAGGTCCTAACGGTCAAATCAAATCAAGGGGGGAGGTCCTGACGGTCAGATCTCTCTAGTGGAGGTCCTGACGGTCGGATCAAATCAAAGGGGAGGTCCTGACATCAGATCTCTCAAGGGGAGGTCCTGACGGTCGGATCAAATCAAAGGGGAGATCCTAACGGTCAGATCTCTCAAGGAGAGGTCCTAACAGTTAGATCAAATCAAGGGGGAGGTCATGACGGTCAGATCTCTCAAGGAGAGGTCCTGACGGTTGGATCAAATCACAGGGGAGGTCTTGACGGTCAGATCTCTCAATGAGAGGTCCTGACGGTCAGATCAAATCAAGAGGGAGGTCCTGACAGTCAGATCTCTCAAGGGGAGGTCCTGACGGTCGGATCAAATCAAAGGGGAGGTCCTGGAGGACACAAGGAGGTCCAAATGAACAAGGAGAGGTCTTAGAGGACACAAGGGAGGTCCTGTAGGAAACAGGGAGGTCCAAATGAACGAGGGGAGGTCCTATAGGACACAAGGAGGTCCAAATGAATGAGGGGAGGTCCTGGAGGACACAAGGGAGGTCCTGTAGGACACAGGATGTCCAAACGAACGAGGGGAGGTCCTGGAGGACACAAGGGAGGTCCTGGAGGACACAGGGGAGGTCCTGAGAGAGAGGAAGACACAGCATAGCACAAGCAACTTCAAAGAAGAACCGAACCAATTTAGTTGAAGTTTGGTTTAGTCACTTAAAGTTCTTCTAAAATCTCAAGTTAAGCTTTGAACTCTCATCAAAACCAAATGGTTCTTTTTATTTTGAAAACTTTTAAGAGCTCTAGAAAAGCGGGATGTTACAATAGGGCGCCACACGCATTCTAATATAATGTACTTTATTAATATGCAGCAGAAAGCAAGCAACGCATTAATAAAGTACTTCAGATATCAGAACATAACTTGCTATTATAAATACGAGAATAAGTCTTGTAGGACTCGTCATAAGAATTTAATGCTTTGCTCTCCTAGATCTTACAACCATTATTCAAAGAATAAATTAATTCAATGTTCTGCTTCAATTATAAACTGCAAGTTACTATAAAATATGCAAGTGTAATGCGTGCACTAGATCGAATCAGCGAAGTATTCAGAAACTTCTGCCGCAATCTGTTCCATGGCGATCTTCTCCTTTCGGGCAACTACGGCTACAGCCACTGCGATGTCCAAAGGAGGGATGATGGGGGCTGCTATTAGGCTGTCCATATTCATGAGTGCAACTAATGGATGTAGAGCCTCCGTGCCTACAATGGCGAGGTGTGCCTCATGCTGTCTTATGCCCATCTTCTTAGACTGTAAAACATCAATATCGTGCGACCCATGACCTTACCCTTCTTGCCCCTCTCCTTCGTAAGAGGCTTTATCACCTTATAGTTGTTAGCATTGGCTTCATGGCCAACATTGCTACTAGGTGGCTGTGAGATGTAGTTCTTTCGTAGAACATCATCTTGAGCTTCTACAACTTGCATGGTGTTAATTAATGTAGCATACTCTTTGTAGTCGTCTTGACGATAGTTGCATGCGGATTGCACCGCATTTTGGTGAAAGGTAGAGAGAGAGAGAGTCTTCTCAATGTTCTGCTCATCTGTGATTATATTATCACAGAGTTGAAGACTTGTACAAATTCTGGCCATGCTGGGTCAGTTCTTCGAACTCCTGGTTCGTGATGCCAATCATTTCCATATTTATGCAAAGAGTTCATAAGATTACTGCTGGTAATTTACATAAAATGGTTGCAAAATTCTCATAATGCTTTTCGAACTCCTAGTTCATGATCCCGTATTTTTCTATGCATTTTTCATTATTTATTGCTATTTCTAGTGATTAAAAGTAATATAAACAATCGCAGATAATCAAAACAGTAAATATAATACATAAATTGCATATAAATAATAATAACAAAGTTAAACATGCTTCAAATGCAAAAAATTGAATTCCCGAGACCTTTTTTTGCTGGAAAATGAATTTTCGGCGAATTTTGCTATATTCAGGGTTTAAAACGCGAAATTTCAGTTCTGAGAAAAATGTTCGCGCAGTTTTCAGAAAATGCGAGGCCCTTTTTGCAAAATTTCATTACCTGTGTAATTATCCTTGTAATCTTCAGAATCAGGAGGTCCCTTTTGCAAAATCGAGATTTTCTTTTTCCTATTTTTTTTCTTATCCACCGGCCGGCCTTTACTTTCTTTCATTTGGGCCTTCATTTCTTTGGCCCATCCGGGAAACCCTACCTGCCCAAGTGCCTGAGGAGGCGGCGGCTCCCATGGAGCCTAAGGAGGCGGCCGGGCCATGGTGGAGGAAAGCCGCCACAAGCGAGCGATGGAGGCAAGGCACGAGGCCGCCATTGGGAGGCATATTCAAGTCAAGAACTTGAAGTAAAGGAAATCATCATGTGTTCATGATTATCAAGTCAATGACATGGTCTTGAAAAGAAGATGTGCGTCATCAAGTTTCAAGTGAATGTGCAAGGCAAAAGTATGACTAACTAGGGCTAAGAATGTGTTCCTATTCTTTTATCGGTCTTGGTGTTTGGTTGAAAGATCGGATTGCTGGTATAGGTTGCCGTACTATTAAGAGGGGTCTTGACTAGTAGCTTGAGAGTGTCATGTGTTGATAGCTCGTTGTGCTTGCTCCAGCTCTCATTAGCATGTTGCCGATATTTGCGAATGTGTTTTGCAAATAGTCGAGGCTCATGCATAATCCTTGTAGCATGTGACTTTAGTTTGTGAATGTGTTTTACAAATGGTTTAAGTCCATGAGCCTTATTCCTTGTGGTGTGATTCTAAAAGTTGGCAAATGTGTTTTGCAACTTGTTGAGAATCTCGCCTTTAACCCTTATTTGCATCTCGCATCAATTGGCAAATGCATTTCGCAAATTGAGTTGAAGCGGAATACAAAAATGTGTGTTTCTACTCAAGGCCTCGATTGCGAGTCTTTGGGTGGTCTAACCGAACATTGAGAGTTTGACTGGACTGTATGCCAGGTTCCTTGTTCTGGCGGTCTAACTGCCATGTTTGACCGGTGGGATCCTGGTCTGACCGCCATTTGTTGGCTAGTCTAACCGGACCTCCGGGTCTTGTGACTCGGTCAGCTTTTTCTAGTGAACATGTTTCTCTGGTTTTGGTTAGAGCGGTCTAACCAGCATGTGTTGGCCGGACTGACCGGACCTCCGGGTCTTGTGACCCGGTCAGGTTTTTTCAGAAAAGGTGTCTCTGGATTCTGGCTTGCTCCTTTGTGGAGCAGTCTGACCGCCCCTCTGGTGGTCTGACTGGCTTGGTCCGGTCTGACCGGCCATTGGTTGGCAGTCAGACCGGATGTTGTCCAATGGCTAGTTGGAGCCGGGACGGTCGGATCGGCCATCGGTTGGCGGTCAGACCGGGTTCCCTGTTTTTTTGTAGTTTCTACTCCAACGGCTAGTTTTTGTGTGTGGGCTATATATACCCACCTTGGACGGTTGTGAGGAATATTGTTGGAGCCATATTCTCTCCCTTGAGCAAAGAGCAAGCTCTCTCATCTCTTATGTGCCGTGTTTAGGAGCAAACCCTAAGTGCATGTGTTGCATTAGGTAATGGATTGTGTATCCATTGAGCTTAGACACTTGATTAGTGAGCATCTCCGACTTGACTCTTGGTGTTTGCCGAGCAAGCTCTAGTGATCTTCTCTGAGAAGACTCAAAGGTTGTGAGTGGTTTTATGCTCTTGGAGGAAGATCAACCCTGAGTGGATCAAGGTGTTGATCCAAGTGGTTGGACTTACCTCGGCTATGCTTCTCTTAGGAGTCACCAATTTAGTTGCTTACCTCAACGTGATTAGAGAGATCGACAAACACCATGATAAAATATCATTGTGTCATTGTGTTTATTCTTTTTGTGTAATTTACATTTCTTATTTTAAATTGCTTACATGTCTTTGTATGATTGTTATCATTATCCATAGTCTTATTTCGTTGGTACACTTAGTCAAGACTAGTTGATTTAGGTTTTAATATGATAAAACCAAATTGATTTATAATTCCGTATAAAACTTGATTTTAACCAAAAAAAATTTAAAACTGTCTATTCATCCTCTCTAGTTGGCCTCCCCGAGCTTACAGCTGCAATTGGGTTGTGCTCTCCCACTGCGCCGCATCCTCAACCTCGCCACCGCCTCCTGCGTTGACGCGGATCTCCCGGTGCTCTCCACCCACCGCCACCTGGGCTCCGCCGCCGACCTCCTCGTCCTCTACGACAGGGCCACCGAGGCCGTCCGCCTCCTCAACCTGCTCACTAGGGACCTCATCGACTTCCCAACCATCACCGCGTGGGTGTCCGTTGAACCCTTCGCCGCCACCTGCCTGATTCTGCTTCCCCTAGTACTGGACCAACTCCGTTGACCCTTCCGTGATCGACGACGCTGGCATCGACGACTCGACATCCCCACCGACCCTGTTCCTCTTCTTGAGAGGGCGGTGCGGTGGATCGCGTGTGCCAAGCCCGGTGACCAGCATTGGCTGTCCGTCGGCAACTACAACCATGTCGACCAGATCTTGTACGAATCACTACTGTCTTTGCTTTGTCGTATCTACTTCACGATGCCCCAGGGGAGAATCAGGGAAGTGGAGGTGCACCCCAAACCACCCCAGTTGGAGTACGTCATCAACGAGACGACCATTGAGTAGACTGCATTCGTGGCCTCCTACCTCGCCCAGTCCGACGATCACCGCGACGGGATGCTCATGGTGCAGTACATCTCTAACGTCAATGCATATCGCGGCTGGAGAGCGTTCGAACAGTCGGAGATATTCACGGAGGACGGCCTGCCCAGATGCATCAAGGTGTTCGAGGTGGACCTCACCACGAGGAGGCTCGTCTCGGTGAGGAGCCTCGGCCACTGTGCGGTGTTCTTGGGCCAAACACAGTCTGTTGGTCGCGACCAGGACGTTCCCCTCGCTTGCTTCGAATGCGGTGTACCTAAGATATCTTCTCTAGATGTCGTCTCATCTCGTTTCAGCGTCTACCACCTCGAGAGTGGGCGGAGGAGGATGGAGCCGGCGAACAAGTTCGTCGATGGCAAGGGTCTCAAGATATCACCTTTGAACTGCCCCTGCAGCCTCGACGACTATCTGGTATGATATGTTGATCGGGTTCGCACGCTCAACGACTGACACATGACTATTGATAAGTGATAGTAACCAGGGAAAATAATTTTGCTAAAATTTCACCAAAATTTTGAATATTGGGTGATTTCGCCCCCTCCGAAATTTTGAAAATTCATTGAATTTTTTTTGGAAATATTTGAATTTGGACAAATTACATCCTAAATTTGATTTTGGACAAAATTCGTCCAGTGTGAAAACTCAGCAAAATTTTGAACTGAAATTCCGAAATTTCAGTGATTTTAGCTCCCAACGATTTTTTTTTTTAAAAACAAAATAAACTTTCGCGATAGTAACTAGTAAGCATGAGTAGTGCTCGAAGGACTTTAGACTTTTGTTTGGATTCCTTTTAAATTATGACATGCCATCGTGCAAATAGGTGGTTGATTTATAGGATTTTCTTCTGGTTTGCATGTACTCTCTCCAGTCACACAAAATGAAGTCATTTTTGACTTTTCAAAGTCAACAAGGCGTCATTTTGACTATTAAATTTTATCATTGTGTTTTCTAAAAAGTTATAAAAGTGTAATGTTATATAAATATTTTTGTGAATAAATTATTCATACTATTTTTGTATATCTAGACTATATATTTTAGATAATATTTATGATATAAATCGATATCATTCTATTACACATGTTTCAGGATGAATTTCTTTTGTGACCCCAGCGAGTAACTGTGAGTTCGTCGACATTTTCAATTATAAATCCTTTTGGTTAACTTGCCTCTTTATCTCCGACCTGCCTCGCCATGGCAAGGCCACCCTCTCCGTGGTCATCACCAAATCGCTTGGCGTCGTGACGCCCTTCGCCTTCATTCTCACCTCCGAGCTCTTCTCCCTTTGTCGAACCCGGGAACGAAGGATCCCGAATTCTCTGTGTTCATACACTAGTTCAGGATTTCTAGTGTATACAGTCAAACAAAAGTGATGACACAAACATATCACGCATTTTATTAATAATGATCCAGAGTTTATTACAAAGGGTCTGAGGCCAAATAAAGTAAAACACAGCGGAAGCAAAGCAGTAGTAGTAGGCCACACGACTTGCCATAGGCAATCGTCTGGGGGCATAGCCTAAGCGTCTAGATCCTCACCGTCCTAGTAGAAGTCTTCTCCTGAATAATAATATTCAGCAAGAGTGAGCACTACTACCGTGCTCGCAAGTTACACCCGTCAAGTAACAGATTGAATTCATACATAGAGTAAACAAGGGGGTATTGGCAGGGTTTATTTGCATAAAGCAGCATTTTCAAGTTTAAATAATCATATTAATTTCCAATGCCATTTTTATACTATAACTAAAATCAGATTTTAAATGACAATTTTATAGTGTGGATAACCTCCATATTTGAATGGTGAAGGATACCCTCCTATCACATGGCTAACCGCCCAATTTTACCACAAGGATTACCCATCCAAAATCATCTGTTGAAATCATTTTAAAACCAAAAACAAATCTAACTTAAAGTGGTTTTGCTAGCATGTCCATGACCGCGGACGCGGCTATTTGAATAGTTCCTACTCTGCAGAGTTTGTACAGTTTTACCCACACGAGATAATCTGCTCTTGGTGTCGGCCAATCCACGCTTCCTAAGGCGTGTGACAAAGCAATTATCACAAGGCCGTTACAATAATCTACCTCTAAGTACTCATGCCCGCTAATGTTTCGCTTCCATTGGATTGTCCATCCTCCGGAAGCCCCTTCTTGTGCCAGGTGGGACTACTGTCTAACCAACACCCACTCATACAATATAGCACGAATATCTATAAGGTATCCCAAATTAATAAGCCAGGTCCTGCCCATACAGGCTATGTGGTGGTACGGTAAGGCATAGCAAAGGAACGCTCAAAGGCCGGTCCTTAACTGACTTGGGCGTCTTTCAAATCAACCTTGGGCTTTAATCCTAACCAGATTAAACCCGTACATAAATCTACACCCACCATTCAACCATTTTGCCCAAGTCTAAACTATTTTTAATTTTATTTTAATAAAAACCACCTTTACAATAACTCTATGGTAAAACAATACCATAGGTTCAAGTTTAAACAATCTTGTAATGATTTGGCTAAATCCTCCCAAAATCAACATCATGGTCTAAGCATTTGCTAAGCATGAATAATTTCTATACCAATTTATCTATGGTGACAAAGGAATGACATTTCAATATTCAAAATTGGCCATACAATAACAATTGGAATATCTAAGTAATTAAACAGGGACTTGAAATAATTTAATAAAAGTAAGCATGCAATTAATAATTTAAAAACTAAATTAAATAGCTTTAAAATACTGGGAGCAATATGGTCAAGGGTATAACTTGCCTTCGTTGAAGTCTTGAAATTCTAATTCCTCTAAAGGATCTACCTCTCTGGAATCGTCGAAGTCTATACGCGAAAATACGACAAATCAAATGAAATTCAAATAAATTCAAAAATACAAATCAAACTAACTCCAAATCAAAATATTTTAGTTTAGTTAGCTAGATAATGATTTTATACGAATTTAGCTATTTGAATCATCCAATTTGGTGTTTGGATGCAAAAGATATGGATTTTACAAGTTTTAACTTTAATCTGTATTTTAAAAGAATTTCCCGAATTATTTTTCTAAAGGAAAATCCGAATTCTTGCGCCAGCTGACGTCAGCGCTCGGAAAATCGGGATTTAACTGAAATAAAATAACCCTAATATGTGGGACCCACATGTCAGTGCCTCGGCTCACGGTGAACCAAGTCCACCGAGCCTCGGGCCTAGGGCTTTTGGAACACGCCACACGGACGCACACGTGGTGCGCTGGCATTGCGTTGGCGCCACGCTGCACGATTCGTGCGCATTGGACGCCGAGGTGGCGGTTTGACCAGGCAAGCGTTGACCCGACGCCGGTGATCTTGGTTCGCCACGGAAGCCGCGATTGAGGGCTTCGCCGTGAGTGAATGGTTGCATTGGGTAGAGAAGGCTATTGCGCACCTAGGGGTACCGGTTGGAGCACGAGAGGCGGTCGGAGTCGGTCGGCGGCGAGCTTTTGGCGGTGGAGATGTTCGGTTGTTGTCGGACCAGGGCGTCGGCGATGCTCCGGAGCAATGAAGAGGTCCCTGAGGAAGCTCTCGCGACGGGGGTGTCGAAGGTGTACTCCACGGCGGTAGGGCGTCGACGGTGGCGGCGCAATTGAAGAAACAATGCCGTCGGCGACAAAACCTAAAATTGGAATTATGGCGGCGCCGGAGCTCTAGAGGATCGGTGACTTAGGGTTTCGGGGTGTGAGGAGAAGGGCGAACGCTAGGGGCTATTTATAGGGCTTAGGAGGCCTCGAGATGGTGTAACAGCGGCGGAGTTCTTTTCGGAACCGAAAGGGGATAAGAGATTAAACGAGATTCAAACTCAATTTTGAAAAGATAAGATTCGGAATTGGTTGAAGAGAGATAAGGCTTCTAGAACGTGAGACCCACGCGGAGAATTCGGGTCGAATCTGCCGTTGTCGTTTGAAGCTCGGACTCACCGCAACGGCGGCCACGCAAAGAAGACAAAGCCGAGGTTGAAGATAACGGACGGGGCCCACCTGTCGGCGACGGTAGCGAATAGGGAAAGAGGCGGGTGAAGCGATGGCCACGGATCGAGATCAGCAGCGCGCGCGCCGGGTGATGGGGTTGGCGGAGATAGCGAGGTGCGTGGGCAGCGTGCGTGAATAGGAAAGCAGCCAAGAGTTGAATTGCCCGATTGCTTTTGAGGATTTTAATTTGATTTATCAATTGATTTAATCTAGTTAATTCAAAATAGCTTTAGAAAATAGTAAATAAAATCCAAAAATTATGAGAAAATTCACAGAAATTCTCAAAGGTATTTTGGACTTAAATAAAATAGTTCCAACTTAAACTTGGTAATAGTTTTTTTGCAATTAAATTTATTTTAGCTTTAAGGTTATTTAAGTAACGCTTTAAAAATTTTAGAAAATCCATAAAAATAAATAAGTTTTAAATTTTTCTTAGAAATTGAAAATTTGGGCTGTTACACCCTTGACCTCCCCAAGACCGAGGCGCTCGCCCAGGCCTTCTGTCGTGCCGTCGGTGTCTGCATCAAGGAGGAGGCGGAGATCATTGAGGGTGAGGTCATCAAGATCTCAATCGACCGCCCCATCTCCGCCGTAAGCGCCAGTGGTAGCCTAGTCGTGCCTTCCGGTGCTGCCGCGGTCGGGAAGACCGTGTTACGTACCCAACATGAAGGGAGTCTAGGATAATAGTAGGGGATAGATTGGAAGCAAGGGGTAGGAATTCAAGAGAATTAGTCTGGGTAGGGAGGAAGATAGTTAGAGGAGAGAATCTATTGTTTGTTATAAAGACGATGACTCCATCCCCATGTAACCCATCGCTACTTAAACCCTCCCTTTAGGACAGCGTTGAGCCAGCTGTCCAACCGCCTCATGGTTGGTTGTCGGCTGGGCCGAGAACTCCCAATCCTTCGCTGGGAAACGGGTGTTGGGCCTTCGGTCTTGTTGATGTTGGGCCACGGGTAGGCTACGATAGCTACAAATCAAAATTTCTACCACGCAATCTAGGAAGCCAAGCAAGTAGATGATCACAGATCGTTACCACTAGACGCGTAGAGCAGCGGAAGAAGGGTTGGAGCAGCCTGATCTAATGTAGAGCGCGTCGATGTAGTGGTCGTAGTCGATCGTCCAGCGTCGAGCAAGTCGATGTAGTGGTCGTAGTCGATCGTCCAGCGTCCTCGCGAGTTGATCGTCTCCTCCAGCAACCTCTGCAGTTCCTCGTGAAGATCGCGGATCGTCCTCCAGCGCAACAATCGCAGTAGCGCCTCTACGGTATCCACACGTTCAGGGAAGGAACAACCATGCGCAGGTGTGCTAGCACCAAGTCGCACGGTAGAGCTCTCAGGAAGATGGCAGCTAGGGTTTCGTTGGTGATTTACGTGTCCAGCCAACAGCCTCATGCATCTCCTTATATAGTGCTCGTGACGGATCCTATCCGAACACGTTTGTCGAATCATATTCGTACTAGTTTGTTTCAACCCGTTATGTGTGACCTTGTAGGTTCATGCGTAATCGGTTGTGACTCGGAAACCCTTTCCGATCACGAGTTGTAGTGGCTCCTAGCAGAACATAACGATTCCTGAATACACATAAATTATATCGGACGAACCTTAATGCAATATGATCTACGACCAGGTCCTCATCACTTACGACCAGGTCCTATCTCTATACGACCAGTTCGTATTTGGTCACTACCGATTCGTAACTCCTTACGATCGAGTTCGACCACTCTGTGATTACGTTCGACCGATCTCGACCGGCTCGTATCTCCATACGACCGGTCATGAATATTGAACTAAGCGACCTACTCGTGTATACTCCTTTACTTCACAATGTTTGGTTGAACTCCAAGTGAGATGTTGTGTCATCCATGGGTATTCAATACTTTCTCGTCGAGTGTCGGATTACTTCACGTGGTGAACACTTGACTACTAGTGGCACGGCCATGCACTTTCTTTATCCGACCACAACGAGGGGCGAGAGACATCTCTCTGTTATGTTAGGAAGGGCAAATCCATATCCGACCGGTCACATTCCTCTGCATGTTTCATAGCATGCGAAAGCTACCTTTATAACTACCCGATTCACGGTATAGCGTTTGGCAATCCGTAAAGTGCTATTACATATGTAGGAAACCATCTTGATCTCAGGTCTAAGGATTATACATCAACATTGCTTGAGACCAACTAACGACACATAGAATCATAACAATCTCAATAATGCCTCAAGGTGGGTCTAATCCAACATCATGTTCTCCAACATGTGTCCATATTATTGGTTTGATATCTCCATATCCATGACCCGTGAAACATAGTCATCAACCAATACATATACTAGTCTATTCATATGTGTCCTCATATGTTTCCGACCAGGGATCGTATAAGAATAATTATCGCAGAAATATAAAGTTTCACAATCAAGTCACATACTTGATAATCAATATTAACAATATTATTCTTGGAACATGATAACATTTTATCCAATGTTATGAACATAAGGAAATATAATCATCTCTATGATTGCCTCTAGGGCATATTTCCAACAGTTGACTGGTCCTTCTTTTGACTGGTGCCACTTCGCTCTCCGTAGGAATCATGACATCCCCCTTCTTTAGTCCCAGCTTGTCCCCAAACTAGAGCATGCGGGAAATGAGTTCGGAGATCCTCATAATCCTCACAGGTCAGTGCTGGCGGCGTTGGCCCCGACCATTGCACCAAGACTTGAGTGGCCGATGTCGCTCCCTTGTCACGAAGTCATTGTTGCAACACTTGGACAAGAATTTGGATGTCCTCGGTCAGCTCTGGAAGCTCTATCAGAATCACCCTCATGGGTGGCACTGCCTTTTTTAGCTGGGACACATGGATGACGGGGTGAATCGATGAGGTCGCTGGCAGCTTTAGTTTGTACACCACTGGACCAATCATCTTTTCCACCTGAAAAGGGCCAAAGAAACGAAATGCACGCTTATGGTTAGCTCAAACTACCATAGAGCTCTGCACATACGGTTTTAGCTTCAAATACACCCAATCTCCCTCTCGAAATGATCTCTCAGATCTTTTTGTGTCAGCTTGAGCGTTCATGCGTTAGCTTACCCAATTTAGGTGCTGTCTCAAAAGTTCTGTTGATATCATGGAGATATGCTCACGATCTTAGGATGATGATACAATTAGCAATAGCGTTGAAGATTTGTCGAAACACTCATTTTCGGCAAAGTTCAAAGGCTGTCAGGCCTTAGGCGGTCAGACCAGACAAGGTGGCGGTCAGACCAGCCTATGTGGCGGTCGGACCGGCCAAACTGGCGATCAGACCGACCAAGCTTCGGATTAAGGGGCTAGCGGTCAGACCGGCCTTTGGGCAGCGGTCTAACTGCCCATAAAGTTTCTTTTGAGTTTGGAACTGAGCCAAAAATAGTGGGTGTAGGCAAGAAAGGGGATTCTTCTACACTTGGTCTCATAATTTTTGGAGCATCGAGTCAAAAGTTCTATTCGTTTGAAAATTTCAGTAGGTTTCGGATTTCTAGGGAGGAAACTTTGTCTAAGTCCCTGTTGGACGGTCGAGGCCGCCAATAGATGGCGATCGAGCCGGCCGGCGGTCCGGCCGGCCATGGGTGGTGATCGACCGGTTTTGACTTGTTTAAATCGGCCAACTTGGCGGCGATGATTGTTTGTTAGGTCAAGTTCATGGGTTTCAGTGCATATGTGTTGCATGATGCATGTTTTGACTAACGTGCGTCAAGTTGCGAAGAATTTGTTCCCGAAATCGATTTCTTTGTCTATTGTTGTGCAGGACACTTGGAGGTCAATCAATGACGGTCAACGGCGAGGATGATTAGGACTAGGCTTGGAGAGCTCAGGTTCAGAACGATCGAGGATGCCGGGTGAAGTCAGTGGATTCAAGCATGGCGCAAAATGGACAAGGATGACTGAACGGGGAGTTCGGTGCGACGGGTTGCATCAAGCGGTGTGGGGGTCGGTGCAAGTGCCATGGTGGTTTCGGTGGGAGCCGGATGGGAGAGACTTGCCGACATGAAGAGAGTCGTTGATCATTTGTACATGGCGAAGCATGGGATTGAATCATAAAGATTGGACTCAATCTTCGGAGAAGGATCGAGAGGAGGTATTTTGGTAACTTCACCTAAATACCGTCTTGATGACCTTTTGCTAACCCGCGGCGCAAGATGGCGTAAGGAGAAGCGGTTTAGGTCAAGAGGAGATGAAGACGGTACTTTAAAATACGTGCGTATGTGAAACCCGTTTGTGTGTGGGCTTAACGGATGCCCATTAGGGATATTATTCTAGAAGCTAGCCTCCACTATAAATAGAGGAGGGTGCTAGTTGTGCTCCTCCCAACCCTCATATCTAAAACCCTAGTTTGTGTTTTAGGGTTAGGAGAGAATAGTGGAGAGGTTAGGGTTTTAGGGAGATGGATTGATTGTGTGCTCATGTGTTGAGTCTTTGTTCTCCTGAATGGAGTGGTTGTAAACCAACATCAATCCTAAATCAATCCAAGCAAGTTTCCTCAAGATGAGTCTCTTTTTGTTCTTACTCTCTATTTTGTGATTTCGAGGCTTTCTTTGATCTGTGAGTTTTATTTTGGTTTCTGGCCTGGATCTAGCTTGCTATGACATGTGGGAATACATCTAGGATCATCTTGATCATCAATCACCCACGAGCAAGTGTTTAGATCATATTTAGGTTTTGACTCGATTTTGAAGCAACCTTCACTCAAACGGAAAAAGGTCAAAACTTTGGCAATGATCTTCATGATCGTTGATTGGAATAGGTTCTTGGCATCATAGAGAATGTATGTTTCAAATTTTGTGTAGTTTAGAGTTATGGATTAAAAGTTAGATCAATTTGTGATTTTGAGTTCAGGCTGATTTTACTGTTCATTGGCCTGGAGGTTAGACCGCCAACTAATTGGAGGTCAGACCGCCTATGGTGAGAGGTTAGACCGCCCCTGGTGAGAGGTCTGACCGCCCAACTCTGAGTTTTTGGTAATTTAGGTCTATTTGCTTCGGGGTTTTGTTTGGATTCAATACAAGTCTTCCGCCATGCTTGTATATTGATCTTCGTAGCTTTCATAGCTATTGGAGTGAAAATCGTATTGAATCTAATCAAGGAGAAAAAGAGATTATGCTCCTATTCACCCCCTCCCCCTCTAGTCGGCTTTCCAATCCAACAAGTGGTATCAGAGCCCGGTTAGTTCAATCTTGATATTAACCGGTCACTGAACTTGGCGATGGAGAAGTACTCCACCAAGCCGCATATCTTTCATGGGCTCGACTGTGACTTTTGGAAGAATCGCATGCGTGTCTTCCTTCAGAGCGAAGGTCAAGCCATATGGGAGGTTGTTCGAGCCCCGTTCGTTTTGCAGGGTTGCTACAAAGCCCGGCTGACCCTCTTGGCTAACAACCACAAGGCAAAGAACCATCTATATGCTGGGCTAGGTAGACAGGAGTATGACAGGATTTGCAATCTTGAGACCGCGCACGAGATTCGGCACACCCTCAAAACCTACCATGAGGGTTCGTCCCAAATTAAGCAAGTACACCAGTCGGTCTACAAGCGAGAATACAACAAGTTCGAGATGCGTCCTGGAGAGAGCATCGATGATGTATTCACTCGCTTTAACATGGTGATTAATCAGATGAGAGCGATGAGACTTGAGTATTCTCGATGCGAGAATGCCACCCACCTCTTGGCTGCAATCAACACCAAGGAGTGGGAGATGAAGGCTACTGCCATTGAGGAGAATGTCGATATCTCTAATCTCTCTTTGGAGCTGCTCTATAACAAGCTCAGGACTCATGAGATCAAGAGAGATAGTTATTCTAAGAAGGAGAACATGACGAGAGATAGTTATTCTAAGAAGGAGAACATGACTTTGGTGGCTGACGCTTTTAAATGAACTTCTGATGATTCTTCTGAGTCTTCCTCTGGATTTTCACTTGCCTGTTTATCTGCAATCCATGAAGAGGATCTTGAGAGTATTCCAGAGGATGAGTTAGCTCTTCTAGCCAAAAAATTCACATGGGCCTACAACAATGTGAGAAACAAAAAGAGAGGTGACCCTGTGACATGCTATGAGTGTGGAGAGTTCTACCATATCCAGGCGAACTACCCCAAGCTAAAAGGGAAGGGCAACCACAAGAAGGAGAAGGCAGCTTGGAGGAAGCCTCAAGGGAACAAGTCCAAGTTTGATGCTGCCAAGCTCATGAAGGCCGCTCACTGGGTCCTTGCCGCTTTTGAAGAGCAATCCATGAGAGATGTGGACTTCGGGAGCGAGGAGGACAAGGAGGAGGAGCTCCCTCAAGAGATGAAGAAAGAGAAGGCAAAAGACTTCACCAGCATGTACTTCATGGCCGAGTCCATCGACATCAATGACACCGATGAGGATCGCCGCAGAAGGGGGAAGAACACATGGTTCGTCGACTTCGGCTATTCACATTACATGACCGGAGATTCGAGATGGTTCACCTCCTTCACGCGGTCGATGGGTGATGACTTCATCACCTTTGGAGATGATACACAAGGGCGGATTGAAGGAATGGGATCGATCAGGGTGAACGACAAATTCATCCTGAAGGACGTCACTCTTGTGGACAACCTAAGGTACAACTTGCTTTCTGTCTCGCAGCTTCCTAATGATGGCTATGAGACTAGATTTAGGAAAAATGCTTGTCGTGTGCTTGATTCAGCCGGTGAGCTTGTTTTTAGAATTTCTAGAGTTAGTAGGATCTTTGGAGCTGACTTTTCTGAATATCTTGCTAGATCTCTCAAAGTGTTTGATTGCATCTTCTTTTGAGTTTTGGCTTTGGCACGGTCATTTGGGGCACATTGGTTTTGATCATCTGACGCGAGTTAGCTGCCTTGACCTCATGAGAGGTTTGCCCAAAGTCAAAGCCGTCAAGGATGCTGTATGTGTGTCCTGTAGGCATGGCAAGCAAGTTGCCACCTCACCCCCTTCATTGACTATGATGATGACTGACGAACCAGGACAGTTGCTTCACATGGATACTGTTGGTCCTGCTAGGGTTCGGTCAGTCAATGGCAAATGGTATATTCTTCTCATAGTCGATGATTTTTCGAGATACTCTTGGGTGTTCTTTCTTACTTCGAAGGATGAAGTTTTTGATTATTTTCATGATCTTGTTCTTCACTTGGCTTCTGAACTCCCTGGTGCCCTGAGGGCGATTCGCAGTGACAATGGCACGGAGTTCAAGAATGCCTCATTTGCCTCTTTTTTTGCTGAGCGTGGTTTTGAGCATCAGTTCTCTTCTCCACACATCCCTCAACAAAATGGCGTGGTGGAAAGGAAGAACAGAACCTTAATCGAGATGGATAGGGCGATGCTAGATGAGTCTGACACTCAGGAGGTTTTGGGCGAAGCTATTGCTCTGACTTGCCATATTGCCAATCGTGTCTTCTTGAGACCTTCTTTGGGCAAGAGATCTTATGAGCTTCGGTTTGGTAGAAAACCCTTTGTTTCTCATTTTCGAGTTTTTGGAGCCAAGTGTTTCATTTTCAAGGCAGGAAACCTAGATAAATTTGAGTCAAGAACTTCTGATGGTTTATTTCTGGGTCATCCTGCACATTCGAGGGGTTTTCGGGTTTTTAATGTTGAGACTAACGTTGTCCAAGAGACATGCAATATCACTTTTGATGAGACTAGCCCTATTGCTAGATCAGACATTTCAGGTGATTCACAGGTGACAGAGAGCATCTTTGTAGGGGAAGACGATGATGAAGTCGATAATGCTCTTCCACATTCTTGATGCTCTGTGCGGCTCGAACCTACTTGACTATTTTACCTTGATTGAGGCTCTGCGCATCTTCATCATCGCGATAGGCTGCGAAGGTTGAGGAGATGATATCTCCTTCGGGCGCTCCACTTCACATTCAGAGGCATCATCCTCCCGATCAGATCATTGGTCATCTTCATGAGCGAGTCACTCGCTCCAGGTATCACAATCCGAGTCTCTACTCCCACTCTGCATTTGTTGCTTCTTTCGAACCCCATGATATATCACATGCTTTATCTGATTCTAGCTGGGTTAATGCCATGCATGAGGAGTTAGAGAATTTTGAGAGGAACAAGGTCTGGAACTTAGTAGAGCATCCTAGTGGTCATAATGTGATAGGAACCCGTTGGGTGTTCAAAAACAAACAAAGTGAGAATGGTTCTGTGGTTAGAAACAAGGCTAGGTTGGTAGCTCAGGGTTTTAGCCAAGTTGAGGGGTTAGGTTTTGATGAAACATTTGCTCCTGTTGCTAGATTAGAAGTCATTCGCATTCTGCTTGCATTTGCTGCATCTAAGGGTTTTAGGCTGCAACAGATGGATGTCAAGAGTGCATCTCTGAATGGTTATATAGAGGAGGAAGTGTATGTTAGGCAACCCCCAGGCTTTGAGAATCCCAAGCATCCACATCATGTCTTCAAGCTATCCAAAGCCTTGTATGGTCTTAAGCAAGCGCCTAGAGCCTAGTATGATAGACTTAAGACCTTCTTGTTTAAGAATAATTTTGAGATGGGTAAGATAGACAAGACTCTATTCATTCTTAGGCATGGCAATAACTTCTTGCTTGTTCAGATTTATGTAGATGCTATTATCTTTGGTGGTTCTTCTCATGCTCTTATTTCCTATTTTTCTGAGATCATGTCTAGGGAATTTGAGATGAGTATGATGGGAGAGCTCAACTACTTTTTGAGGCTTCAAATCAAGCAATGCAAGGAAGGGATCTTCATCCATCAAACGAAGTACACTAAGGATTTGCTCAGCGCTTGAGATGGGTATTTGCAAAGTTTATCGCTACTCCCATGGCGACTTCGACTGTTTTGGATCCAGATAAGGAAGGAGAAGCCGTGGATCAACGCAGGTACCGCAGCATGATTGGCTCTCTCCTCTACCTGACGGCCTCAAGATCGGACATCCACTTTGTAGTCTGCCTCTGTGCGAGGTTTCATGTGTCTCCAAGTACTTCACATCGCCAAGCCATTAAGCGCATTTTCAGGTACCTTCACTCTACCCTCCAATATGGCATTTGGTATTCCTGCTCTTCTTCCTTGTCCATTCGGGGGTTTTCTTATTCTGATTTTGCGGGCTGTCGGCTAGATAGGAAAAGTACCTTAGGCACTTTTCACTTTTTAGGCACTTCTCTCATCTCTTGGTCCTCTAGGAAGTAGTCCTCTGTTGTTCAATCCATTGCTGAACCTGAATATGTAGCTGCTGCTAGTTGCTATAGTCAGATTTTATGGATGGTGTCCACTCTTAGGGACTTTGGGTTAAATTTTGTGAGTGTTCCTCTTCTCTGTGATAACACTTCTACCATTAATATTGCTAAGAACCCTGTGCAACATTCTTGGACTAAGCACATAGGCATTCGCTATCACTTTCTTAGAGACCATGTAGAGAAGGGTGATATTGTGCTAGAATTTGCGGAGTCCGAGGCTCAGTTAGCTGATATCCTCACTGTAACGTGCCAATTTTCTGAGTCTTTTTGAAGTTTTTCAAAATAAAAAGAACCATTTGGTTTTGATGAGAGTTCTAAAGCTTAACTTGAGATTTCGGAATTAAAGGTGTTTAAGATGACTAAATCAAACCTCAAACTAGTCCAAAGTTGGTTTCTTTTGAGCTTGTTGGAGTTCTCTGGTGTTGTTTTTCCCCTTTCTCTGTTTGCTCCGTATTTCCCTCGACTCAGCTCTTTCTTCTTCATACATCCCTTCGTTTGGATCTAAGGGTCCAGACCTCCCTTCGTTTGGATCTAAGGGTCCAGACCTCCCTTCTGTTTAGACCTCCTTCTTGGTTTAGACCTCCCTGTTGGTTTAGACCTCCTTGTTGTTTTAGACCTCCTTGTTGGTTTAGGCCTCCCCTCAGTCCAGACCTCCCCCTTGTTGGTTTAGACCTCCCTGTTGGTTTAGACCTCCTTGTTGGTTTAGACCTCCTTGTTGGTTTAGGCCTCCCCTCGGTCCAGACCACCCCTTTCGTCTAGACCTCCAGGTTGTCCTGGCGACCTCTGGGTCGTCCTGGAGTCTTGCCACGACCACCCTCTTGGTCTTTTTGCAAAGACCACCCTCCTGGTCTTTTTTGCAAAGACCACCCTCTGAGGCCGCGACCTCCCCTTGGGCCGCGACCTCCCTCTGAGGCCGCGACCTCCCCTTTTGTCATCTTGCCGCGACCTCCCTCTGAGGCCGCGACCACCCCTTTTGTCGTCTTGCCACGACCTCCCTCTGAGGCCGCGACCTCCCCTTTTGCCGTTTTACCACGATCTCCCTCTGAGGCCGTGACCTCCCCTTTTGTCATTTTGCTGCGACCTCCATCTGAGGCCGTGACCTCCCCTTTTGTCGTTTTGCCACGACCTCCCTTTGAGGCCGCGACCAACCCTTTTGCCGTTTTGCCATGACCTCCCCTTTTGTCGATTTGTCGCGACCTCCCTCTGAGGCCGCGACCTCTCCTTTTGTCGTGACCTCCCCTTTTGTCGTTTTGTCGCGACCTCCCCTTTTGTCATTTTGCCGCGACCTCCCTCTGTGGTCACGACCTCCTCTTTGGTCCTGACCTCCCTTTTGACTGGCCCCTTTTGTTAGTCCTGCTCACCTTCTCCTTCCTCTCGTTGCATCACTGCTGACGCAAAGGTCCTTGGGCATTAAGTGTTGTTGTGTCGCATTAAATATTCTTTGCTTTTGCGATTACCTAATCCCCCTTTTGTCACTTCCCCTACTTGCCCCCATCTCTTCCTTCACTTACCCTTGAACTCGTGTGTTTTCTCCGGGCTATAAAAGCCTGAGCAGCCCTCTTTTATCTCCTTTAGCCTTCTCCAACTTTCTTGCACTACTACAAAACAGGCTATAGTAGAAGCCCCATCATAGACGGTTCCTTTGGGCAAATGCGTATTAAATCTGTCGAACTTGTGGTGGCTATTTGCCGATATCCTGACAGTTCTTATATAGAACCATCTGTGATAGTCATTATCCTGAGCGGTTCATTAATAGAAGCCGTCAGTGAATTATCACGGACGGTTCTATTCACAAACCGTCTGTGATAATCCAGCCAATCACAAACGGTTCTCAATAAGAACTGTCTGTGATAATACATAGACGGTTCTAATTAAGAACCGTTTATGATATCCTGCTATCCTCTGCGCCAAGATCTTGCCTGCCTGACGCCTCTTGCTCTGGAGGCCTGTGTCCTGAGCGGTTCTATTAAAAACCATCTGTGATAGGTGCTATCACGAGCGGTTCTTAACAAGAACCGTCTCTCGATTGTTAGGCGGAAACAAAAATTTGAACATAATGGGCGAGCTGCTTTGAAACTTCGCTTTATATAACCTCCATCTCCTCCTCTGCGGTCTCTCCTCCTCACAGACTCATACCTCCATCTCCTCCTCTGCTGGTTTCTCCTCCTCACACCTTGCGCCTGGCCTCCATGAGCTTGTCACCGGTGGCCTCCTCCAACTCGAATCTGGCCTCATCGTCACCGGCCTCATCCAGAACCATCACCCGGCCTCCTCCACCTCACCCAGACCTCGTCGTCACTGGCCTCCCACAACCTCGTGCGCCTTGGCCTCCTCCACCGTCGCCTCGGCCTCCCACGACCTCACTCTCTACCCCCCTTTGCTTTGTGATGTGGATTACTCGGTTGATGCTCTTGTGATGTGGGTGATGCTCTTTGTGATGTGTGTAGTTCATGTTGAGTTATTTGGTTTGGGCAAAAATATAGATGGTAGATCGCGCACCGTTCGGTAAAATCATCATAACTTTTGCATACGAACTCCGATTGCGACGTTCTTTGGCTCGTTGGAAAGTTAATGAAAAGCTCAATCCGAAAATCCATAAGCCAAGTTCAGATTCTCTTCGCGAGGTCTCAAAAAAGTGAAAACCCCAAAAAAAGGTCGTTTAGGGCCTCTAAACGGCCTCCAAAGTTTTAGCAGCCGTTTTCGGTTTTTGTTTGCCCCAGAAAAGGCTATCACAGATGGTTCTAAACAAGAACCGTCTATGAAAACTCATCATAGACGGTTCTGAACAAGAACAAATCGTGAAAATGTCATCACTGAGCGGTTTGTAAATTAACGTCGGTGATATTCTCGATCCTGAGCGGTTTTGATGAAAACCGTGCGTGATAATCTTCTTCCTGAGCGGTTTCAACAAAAAACCGTGCGTGATAATATCCGAGAGCGGTTTTGAACCGTCTATGATACTTACTGTTATCACAGACCAACAAATATAGGCGGTTGGAAGCAAATGCGTGATGACGATTCGAACCGTGCGTGATGAGGCTTCTGTAGTAGTGTTGCTTTGCCCTGAATTTCCTCAGGACCTCTTCCTCAGGACCTCCTCCGCAGGACCCTCTCGGTTGGACCTCCTCCCTTGAGCTGTTTTTAGTTCTTCTGTTCCTGTGCTTCTCTTTTGGTTCTAGTTTGGTAGTTTTTTGTTCTTATTTGTATTCGTCATACTTATTTGGCTCTTTTTGCACGTGTAGATTCCGGCTTCGTGGAAGAGTTCTTGGACCCGGCGACCTCTATCGAAGAATCCCAGCTATTCATTGGAGGCAAGTCGTAGGCCTTTGACCATGTTGTTCCCAGTTTGCAAAAATTACTTTGTTTTATATCAACATGCATGGCTATTTGTATAAAAATGGTTTGAGAATTAGCTAAACACCTACTTGACAGCATGGATCCTTGAGTACTTGTGTTCGACATGTTGACATGTACCTTTGGACACCATAGGTGGGTAATCTTAGTTGGACATTCTTATTGTCATAACCAACATCGGCGCGTATATTGCTTAGACCTGTTGTAGTTATGCGGCGTTTCTTGATCACATGATTCAATAATGTTAAACTTGACTTAATGATATATAGAATTGTGGCGCGACCACTGTTGTTAAAAGATGTTGTGCCATGACTAGGGTGGTCTTTTGGCTGGGTTGAACCCAAAATATTTTTGCTCGGGCGAGTGATCGTGCAGTAAAGGGGGTGCGCAAAGCACATGGGATGAGAAGGTCTCACCTGAGCACCAACTAAGGACTTAACCTTGTAAGCCATTGATCCGGGCCTTACCGTGCAACCACAAGTTCATTTATGGGGTGGACCTGGCCGACTAATTAGCAGATGTTTTGGTTTGGTTTTGTCATGAAGGCGTGATCTCCGAGTACTGGATGGTATCACATGGCGCAAGAGGGGGCCCAGCATGGCGAAACCTTAGCGGACAAAACCAAGCCAAAACGGAGCTTTGTAAACAGCTGGGTGATAGTCTCACCTTGATTCACATGTCTAAGGAAACATGTGTTGTATTAGGTGACTATCTCTTGTGGGTAAAGTTGTACAACATCTGCAGAGTGTAAAACTATTCGAATAGCCGCGTCCGCGGTCAAGGACTTGCCTAGTGATTTCAAGCAAGGGGTAGACTTTCTCAAAATGTTGGTCTTGGTTGGTTCCGAGTGGTCTGGGTCGTGACCAGGGTGGTCGCGTGTGGTCTGGGTAGTGGACTGGGTGGTCCATGAGTGGTTTCAAAGAAAAACTTGTTTACTTATGTATTAATCTTTCAACTTGTGCTTTGCAATCTGCTTACTGTATTTCAAGTCAATATTGCTTTCTGCAAAGTAACCATAAAGACCTCCATATCAAAGCCTTGCATAATATTATTTGCATACCGTTCCCTACGACTTGCTAAGTGCATTCAAAAGTACTCACGTCTTGTGCCCTCTGGTTGATCAGCAGCTGAAGAAGACCTCCCCGGGTGCTCTGACATCTTTGTAGAGGAGGTCTTTGAAGATCAGGCGTGCTAGGACGTCCTCCACTCGATTGCCTGTGGGCATGTCGGGCGGGCTCCACGTGTTATTTTGTTTTCCGCTGAGTTGTGGCCCTGCGGGGCAGCCTCTGTAAACAAGTTTGACCATAAGATCTTTGGTTGTTAATATTATTTTGCATGCTTCTTCTATCATTTGTGGTATGGTTGTGATGACATCGTTGTTAAACTTGTGCGGACCAGCTACTGATCTTGGGACTGGTCTAGTGTGTACAGGAGGTCCCAGGGGTGGTCCACCTCAGGGGTGCGACACTCACAAAGCCTTTAGACCAAACAAGGTTTGCCACCTTGAGGAGTGAGTTAAGGGTAATTTATCCCTATGGGTTGGTTTGAGGGGGAGTTGGTTCTTTTCTGATCTTTTCTTGTTTATCTGATCTTTCCTTGATCTTTTTATGAACTTGCTGATCTTTTTGATCTTTTTAGGCTTTTGAGCTTTTCTTGCATCTCATTGTATCATACTGCATTCATATGAAAATCACAAAATGATGCACTGTAATATAAGTTTTACTGCTTATCTTTTAAATTGATGAAGCTTTGCTTATTACCCTCTTAAGCTTTAGTATTTCAATTCTTGCTCAATGTCATGTCTAGTTCTTTGACTTGCTAGAATTATCATGCTTTCACATGTGTAGCTAAGTCTTTACTAAATGAGCTAGAACTTTAAGACAACTTGAACTAAAAATTGTAATTTGTAGATCTTTTAGCTAGTTGCACAATTAGTGATCCTTTTTATGACACTAGCCCTATCAAAATTACTTTGTTAGCTCTTGAATCTAGAATTAAACATCTCTTGAGCTTCTTGTTCCTCTGTGAATCTAAAACTGCTCTTGTGCAAAATGAAAAATCAAATTTCAAGATTCGCATGTGGTTAAATTGTGCCAAACTACTCTCACGAGACCATATGTCAAAGACATAAACTTGGAGATAGTTTGATGATACAGACAATCTCATGGGGACTGCTTGTTAAAATTGACATGAACCTCAAGATTTGTCACCCTGATTGAAGCTTAGGAAGAGTTTGTGGATGGCTCTTAGTCCAGGATCTTCTTCACTAAGATAGACCTTTAATAAACTTTCGGTTGAAGCTTAGGAAGAGTTTGTGGATGGCTCCTAGTCCAGGATCTTCTTCACTAAGATAGACCTTTAATCAACTTCAATATTCATTGCAAATGAAAAACTGTTGTGAAGAAATGGGTGATTCAGGTTCTTTGGGCAAAATGATTCGATTTAGGACTTTTTGTCTCTAGAATGGTCATTGTTAGCTTCTTGATCTCACATTGACATTCTGACATGGCCATTATCACTTTAGGATCCCTGTTGTTGAACTTGCTAAATTTGAAGCTTTGCTTAAATTGTTAAAAATGCATCGCTTTATCTTGAGCCTTCTAGCTTAGCTTTGATATATATGTCTTAACATGATCTTGCTAGCGCTTTCAGTCTTGATATGTATTGTGTAATGTTAGAAATGCTAGCTTGTTCTTTTGGGTAATCTTCAAAGCTTCTTGTACTAAAAATTGAATATTACAAAAAAATGAAGCCACTCCATTGCAATACATGCATGCTCTTTCTTATGCTTTTTCGTCATTTCTGAATTTGTTATCTCTAGACGAGAGGAAGGCGTGATTCCATGATGCTTCCATTGTCAAAGAGGGAAAAGAAGTAACAAAAATGTTAAAAAGGTGGAGCTATTTGGAGAAAAATGGAGAAAATGAAATTTTCTGAAAAAATAATAATCATAGTGAGGGGGAGTATCTTATTTGCACTTTTATGATCTTATTGACATTTCTGAACTTGAATTGCATTTATTGGAACCTCACAATGATCAAAGGTCAAATTGAAGAATTGTTCTTTCATATGGATCTTAAGTGAAACTTTTGACTCCTCTCTGGAAATTGAAGTTTTCTTGCTTTTTTCTACTCGATCTCACTTGCCTATGCTAATCTGAAGCCAACTTGGTCATTTTCATTGCTTTCTCTTACTTTTGGACCAAATTGTGCATTTACGCGAAAACGTGAGTATTTTCATTTTCAAACCTCAAAACATACATTTTTGGGAAATTGCCAATGCGTTCATCAAGGAGGAGTTTGTGGATATCATGGAGATATGCTCACGATCTTAGGATGATGGTACAATTGGCAATAGCATTGAAGGTTTGTCGAAACACTCATTTTCGGCGAAGTTCAAAATTGTCGGGCCTCGGCGGTCGAGCCAAGCCAAGGTGGCGGTCGAGCCAGGTGGCGGTGTGATTAGGCCAATGGCGGTCGACCGCCAAACCGGAGTTAAGGGGTGATGGTCGACCAGGCCTTTGGGCGTGATCTGGCCATAAAGTTTCTTTTGAGTTTGGAGCTAGGCCAAAAATAAAGGGTGTAGGCAAGAAAGGGAATTCTTCTACACTTGGTCTCATAATTTTTAGAGCTTTGAGTCAAAAGTTCTATCCGTTTGAAAATTCCAGTAGGTTTTAGATTTCTAGGGAGGAAATTTTGACTAAGTCCCTACTGGGCGGTCAGATCGGCCAACAGATGGCGGTCAGACCGGCCATGGGTGTTGGTTTGACCGGTTTTGACTTGTTTCGTCGGCCAACTTGGTAGCGGTGATTGTTGGTTAGGTCAAATTCATAGGTTTCGGTGCATATGTGTCGGGACCCAAAAATGCAATTCTGGACCCTCTGTGTATATTGCACTAGTCCAGGATCACGCTAGTGCACACAGTGGCAACATCGATGAAATATCATTTTCATATACAAAGATGACTAATAAATAGGCAAATAACAATAAATATGAAAATAAAGACCTTAAGGTCAAAGCTTACAATTAATGCCTCAGAAGGCGAATAGCTCAATTAAGGCTGCAAATGGGCGTGTGAAATAACCCGTGAAGCCCATCCATATGCCCACAGCAATCCCAATAAGTAGCGATCTAGTTCTCCACGATCCTTGAAGTAGACCTTGTTGACTGACGATTCCTTCACTTCTGTTGATTGATTATAGCAAGATGAGTACACAACCGTACTCGCAAGTCATATCACAGAAATACAAATATACATGATGGCTTATTTCGATGGAATGGCTTCTGTGGTTATTTTAAAGAAATGCAACATTTGCAATTTGAATACGGATAATAGATTGAAAGCACAAAGTAAAACAAATAATAGTAATAGTTTTAACAGTTGTTTTCACAAAGACACATAGCCTAAACAAGTTATTCACACAACCATATGAGTTAGATCACACAGCTGTCCCTTCCCAAAGTTTTATGAAAATCTACCCCTGTTGTGAAATCCCCGAGCATGTCCATGACCGTGGACGCGGCTATTCGAATAGATTGTTTTAACACTCTGCAGAGGTTGTACACTTTACCCACAAGATACAATCAACTGGATCAGAGTTGATCATAACAAAACCTTTCGGAAACTTCATCTCAAGCATTGATACTCTCAGTGTGCTTACGAACCGTCATACCAAACTATACACAGTGGATGGTAGGACACACACCGTTGGACAGGGAAGCGGCGAACCGTCCTGCAATGCGACTACCTGGTAGCACACACCTCCACCCTTACACACAGCCTAACCTACTACCTCAGTAATCAATGTCAAGACTCCATAACTTACTAAGTAAGGCATGTCCCATACCAGGCATGTGGTCGTACAGTAAGGCTCGTTCAATGGCGCACAAAGTTAAGTCCTTAATTGACCAAGGCAAGACTTCCAATTTCTAACTAAGATACACAGATTATTATTCCCATTCACACAGTTCCACCAGTTCACACAATATCCACCACTTGCCTTAGTCTAAATCCTTTCTCACCCTATTGGTTAAGTGCAACATATGCCATCAACGAGTAATAGCACACAGTACACACAGTTTTTATCACATAGTTCCATAATCACTTAGTCAAGTTTATATTTGCAACTCACATGAGATGATGACTCGTGGCAT
The DNA here is from genome assembly GCA_036346405.1 of Phyllostachys edulis. Taxonomy (NCBI): domain Eukaryota; kingdom Viridiplantae; phylum Streptophyta; class Magnoliopsida; order Poales; family Poaceae; genus Phyllostachys; species Phyllostachys edulis. Next base: position 55,928,949 of record CM070558.1, read on the forward strand.
GGCTAAGCAATCTACTCGTATCTAACCAACCCACGTTGGTGCTACGATATTACCAACTAAATAAACCAATCTAGGGTGACAAAATATTATGACATAACAAATAGACAAGGTGGATATAACAAATGGGATTAATAACTACACCCAAAAGCATTTAAATAAATACTTAAAATAAATGCAATAATTTGAATCAAAGTAATTTTAGAAAACTGGGATTCAACATGATCAAAGGTATAACTTGCCTTGCTATAGCAATGATGATCTTATTTATCTCTAATCTTCTGCTTCCTTAATCTTCAGCTTCTTCTTGATCAGAACTTCTCAAAGTATCAACGTCTACTCACAAACAAGCAAATAAACCGAATAAATAAATAATAGAGAGCAAACAAACTCCAAAAATTAAATAATAATATTAGATAAATAGATCTTAAATTTAGATGAATTTAGGAATTCTAATGGACTCAATCAGAGTTCGGATGCAAAAGATATGACTCTCGGAAGAATCGCATGAAATGATGATATTAAGAGAGAAAAGAATATTCAAAGAATATTCCTTCGGATTAAAATAGATAAAAAGAGTTAGAGACTCACGAGGGGGGTCCACTAGTGAGTGAGAGAGAACAAAGGCAGTGAATGACATGTGGGACCAACTGGATAATTGGATTTCAGAAATTAAAAGAATTCCCAAAAAGGGTTTAAGGGAATGACAAGTGGGCCATTGGTCTGTAGACCATGTCCACGGTCTAGGGTTTATGGTTCACGGTGAACCAAGGTTACATAATAGTGTATAGACATGCGGGACCCGCATGTAAGAGAGAGAACTAATCTAGGGTTTTAATTGGGAGGATGACATGTGGACTATTGGTCCATAGACCAAGTCCACAATCTAGGGTTTATAGTGCACGGTGGACAGGGTGTATGAAATAGTGCTAACATGGTGGGGTCTAGGTGTCAGAGTGGGTTCATGGTGAACCATGTCCACTTGGTTTGGTTTTACGGCTAGGGCTAGGGTGGCGCTTACGTGGCATACACATGGCATCTATGTGTGCACATGTGTGTGACAAGGAGCTGAGGTGGCGGGGTTGATTACTTGGCGGCTGACGTGGCATAACATGGCCCTGATGGAGAAGAAACCGGCGCACAGAACCGGCGCACGGTCAAGGTGGCTTGCCGGCGCGGGCATCTCCGGTGATGGCCGGCGGTGGCGGAGCTCCAGCGGGCTCGACGGCGGCGGTGGCACTAGACGCAGTGGACCAGCGAGTTTGGGCGGGGGCGAGTGCGGCTCGGGTAAGCGCACGGGATGACAGAGGAAACCGAAGCGGCAACGCTTCGGGTTGAGGAAAAGACGACGCTCCAACAGCGGCTCGACGACGGCGGCCATGGGTACGAGACGCGGGCAATGCGGGGACCTTGGGTTGCGGCGTCGGTGAGGGAGGAGAGGCATCGAACGGCGGCGACGAGAAGCTCCAAGCCTCATCAATGGAGGTTGCGGCTCGGCTCCAACCCGGTGGGCTCGCCCGGTGCGACGACGACCTCTCCGATGGTGGCGCCTGTGGCCGAAGGTGGCACGGATCGAGGCAGCGATGGAGGCGGAATCAAAAGCGTAGCATTGCTAGCGTTCTTGCATGAAAGGAAAGGCAGCTAGGGCAGCAAGGTCGTGGCGAGGCGAACGAACGAGAGGGCGTGCTATTTATAGCACCCCGGGGAAAGCGGGTTCAACCCGAACGCCAAGGCGGCAAGCAAAGAAAACGCGCGCTGCGGTACGCAAGAAGAAGGCTCGGTGAAACCCTAGGGTTTGAGCGGCTAGGCAGAGTGATCTGATGCAAAGTCAGACCGGGCCGGCGATCTGCGAGAGGCAAGCTAAACAGGACGGAGGAGGTGGAGCTTAGGTGGGCTGGCGGAAGGAGAGGTGAAGTGGGCCGAAGGCAATTTGGCCCACAAGGACAAACGGAGATTTAAATAGTTTTCTTTTTAGAAAATAGCCGAAAACACAAAGGGCAAGTAGAAAATAGAAAATGCACTTGAAAAAATTCTAGAAAAATCAAGAAAATATATCCAAGCACATAGAACCCAACCCAAGTAAAATAATTTTGATAATAGTTGATGTTGATATTAATCATATTAAATTGTTTTTGACTTATGAAAGTTCCAATTAAGTTTTATTAATTCAAATAAAATTGGTGAATTTTCCAGGGACCTAAACTACTCAAAAGATTTTTGAAAAGCCAAATTTTGGGATGTTACAACCCCCCGCCCCCTTAAAGGAATCTCGTCCCCGAGATTCAGGATGCTATAGAATAGGTTAAAGAACTCGGCCTTCGGGTTCTCTTCTGGCTTTCAAACTGCTTTGACTTTGACGGAACTGCTCTTCTGAAAACTTACCAAACAAACGCCTTGCTTCTTGCTGAACTTCTTGCTTCAACAAAGACTTGACAAACTGGCTCTTGGCAGGAAGGCATCTTGAAACTCGATTACTTCTAACAGGGCTACTTGATTGGTGCTTGAAGACACTTCTGGAGTTGAGGAAATCCTACTGCTGACTGGTAACTCAGGTTGACAACTAACTCTTCTTTTGAGCTTTGGAATCTGAACAGTCTGACACATCTCTGTCACCTCTGTCATATAATCCTTAATACCGATCTTCAACAGGTATTCTGAAGATAGACATGACTGCGAGGGTGATAATTTGCATAATCCATGTATCTTTTCTGCTTGAACCAAGCTACTTATAATCCCTTTAGGATTAAAGACACTTGGCCTTCTGCTTCATGATTAATGCAGAAATCCACATACTTTGTGATCTGATCTGCGCTTAGCTGGGTAATGACTTATAATAAACCACTGCAAACTTTAGATGGTGACAACTGCGAACTAGCTGGCAACTGGTGTTGTAGGGGAACTATGCACAGAACACTTACTTGCTCAACCTGGTACCATGAGTTAAGGCACAACTCATTTTTCTTTCAATCTGTCCGCTGGTTCAGGGTACCATGAGTTAAGGCACAAATAAAATTGGAGAATTTTCTAGGGACCAAAACTACTCAAAAGATTTTTGAAAAGCCAAATTTTGGGACGTTACAATATGTGTTGCATGATGCATGTTTTGACTAACGTGGGTCAAGTTGCGAAGAACTTGTACTTGAAGTTGATGGGAGGCAAAATGAGTCTTCTCTTGATTAGTACATTGGATTGTGTTTAACTTTCTTTCCATGTCTCTTATCCAATCATCTGCTGTTAGTGGTTTCGGTGCAACTATAAAAGTTGGTGGTCTTGTTTTCTGAAAGTCTGCCCATCTTGATCCTGTAGTGATTCCTCCTTGTGTTGATCCATGATAGGGTTCTGATGGTACTAGTGATCTAGTTGCTATTTGCTCTAGGAGTCTAGTGTGTTGCTCCATCATTCTGGTTTGATTTTGCTTTGCTTGATATCTATTTCTTTCCATAATGACCATGACTTCTGTCATGGTTGGCTGATGATCTTCTAAGTTGGTCTCATTTTGGTGGTCGTTATTGCCATGACTTCTTGTTCTGATTCCTGACATCTTAGGAATGTATTTCTGTAGCGATTTTGACCAAATACAGAGAGGTAAGTAAGATCCAGATTTAAGTTAAGTGGAGAAAGATTAAGGTAAGGTTCAAGACGAAAAGAAGGAAATGAATTTTGATAAGGATGATATACAGGTACCGATAGAAAAACAAAATATCAATAAATAACATAGCTCATTTATTTATACGAGTTGTATACATACTACTTAGAGTACAAAGCATAACTTGTGTTACAACCAAAAGTTCGTCTAATTAGGGTTTACTCTATCTAACACTATTCTAGCGTATTCTGAACACCGCTTTTTCCACACTGTAACTTTTGGCAAAAAGTTGAAATTAGGTGAGAAAGGGATAAATCTTTTATAAAACAAATCGAGTTTTTACAAATCTAAGTTTAGAAGAGATAGTAATAGAAGGGAAAAGACAGCAATAATACTTATATTTTTATTTTCAGAAATTCTTTTACAATATTTGAAACTAGGATTTTTGAAGCTCTTCATTTCCTAATTCCTAAAGCCAACTTAAGGTCTCAACCTACAGTCAAGCTAAGCTCTAATACCACTTTGTAATGCCCCCAAAATCTGGGACCGTTAAACTCTTCACAACCGCCCAGGATGTGCAGTTACGAAGTAAGTAGTGTCTCAAACAAGCTTTCGATTACAACAAAATCCAACCTTTTATTACATAAGATTAAGGTTTAACAGCTAGTTTTAACCTGACATGTGCATCCAAGCCCAAAGATAATATAATACAAGACATAAGAACTTCAAACCACAGGCACACTTGAGCGCGGTCGAGACCTAATAACAGTAGTCACTGCCATCCGTGGGTCCACCAAAATCTTGTTCAACCAGATCCTCTGCATTTTTCCAGGTTTCCTCTGTAGATGATTTGCAGATTATGTAAGAATGAATACAACTTTTGTACTCAACAAGCCACATGGAAAAGATAAATAATTACATGTAAGGAGTTCAATGGATGGTTAGGGTTTACTTTAGCAGGCATATGTGGATGCATTTTGCAGTTAAAGCAGTTTATCTTTAAAACAGTAAAACAATCATAAATAATAACATTAGGGGTTTCTCAACAAAACATAATTTCCAACTTAACATCTCAAAACTCTACTTATACCTTTGTGCTGGAATCACCCATTAACACAGCTTCATTAACCGAAAGCACGACATATTCGAATACCTTTAAATATTTACTCTGCAGAACTGCCCAACTTTACCCACAAGATATCTCAAACTCATACTGTCATGCAATATACACGCAACACGATAGTGTGCGACTGAGTTGAGATAATAAAGCCTTTTCACTGCTCAACCTTTCTAATCTCTACCCGGTAGGTTCAAACCCATACAACCCTCGGGAGACTCCACTGGCCGCCGTGGATCTTGGCCCTGATGCTGACAGGACCATACCGTTGTGTAGACCAGCGAGTGTCCCTCCAGGCCCACCCCTATCCCATTCTTGATACTGTAGAATTCAATCGGAAAAGTAGTGTACTAAGAAAGGGAGTAATGGCCACGCATGTGGTTGAGCGATTTTCTATGTCTGTTACTATGGCACAAGGTTTTTGTCCTTACTTGTCTCTAGTGGGGAAGTAGACTGACAACCAACTTGTGGCCTTCCACCCTCTTGGCCCCACCTTTGACTCACTTTTACCACAAGTCTATTGGGTTGTCCAACTTCCTGGACCTAAGCCCCAACTCTCCTCCAAAACCATTGGCGAACTGTCAATGCTGCTTTTCAGGATTTAAGCACATTTGTGTGACAAAGCTACTTATATAGCTAATATTTTATGTGAACTTGTCAATGTGAACATGGCCTACAAGTACTGGGTATTTGTCAAGGTGAATATGGCCTACAAGTACTGGATGGGTTCGTATGTGGGGTAATAGGATTTATCTAATTATCATGGCATTCAAAAGTATTATTTCAATATTTAAAGTAAAAGGCACAAATACAATAATGGAAGTAATAATAAATATATGAAATGTGGGTTCAAAATGATCAAGGAATGCAACTTGCCTCCTTGCATGAATTCTTCTAGTCTTCTAGAGCCTGGTCGTCAAAATCGTGACCTAACGAGAAACAATACAATAAAATAATCCAAATAAAATCTGGCTCGTCGAGGAATGAGCTGGGAACAACATGCAATTAAATAAAATCGGAAAAGAAACATAAAGGAAGGTGGTGTGGAGGGTAGGTATTTATTTGGTGTTTAATTGAACAGAGTTGAGATTTGGATCTAAGTACAACAAAAATATAGAAAAGAGATAATGAATCCTATAGAAAGGTAAAAAGATTTATTGGGAGCTTGATATAGCTGAACGGAGTCAAGAATGAGCTTTTTGGGATTGAGACGGTCGAAAAGGACATAAGTTGTCAAATTAGGGTTTCGGAAATGAAAATGTGTCAAATAATGAATAGTACTATTTTACTATTCATGGACGAAAAATGGGCTGTAAACAGAAATGAGAAATGCTTTTTCAACTAATAAACAATAATTAGGGTTTACTACTTTCAGCTGAAATGAACAGTGTATTTTTCGGATTTTGGAACAGTGTTTTGAATTCTCGGGTGAACAGTAAAAGGGAGCTACTGTGCGGTGAACAGTGTTCGAACCGAATTGGTTGAACAGTAATGGGCTAAGCCCATTACTGTGGTGCCTCACGACCCATGAGGCCAGGCCTTAAAGGCCCCGTGCCCTAGCGGCTTGAGCCACGCGACCATATGGCTGTGCCTGGCCGCCCAGGCAGAGGCGGCGAGCCGTGGGCTCTGGCTGCAGTGGTCGCCCGGGGACGGAGTGGTGTGGGGAGGTACAGTGGGCCAAGGTGAGTGCATTGATGGCTTTGGTGGGGTTTGGGGTGGTGTGTGGCGGCTTGGCGGCCAGAAGATCAAGGGGTGAGAGAGGCGATGATGCAGTGAGCTCGGCGGGTTTTGGGGTGTAGGGGAGGTGGGGAAAGCTTGGCGACAGTGCGGCGAAGCTATTGCCATAGTGGGGAGGGGAAGAAAGGCGAGGGCGAATTTAACCTGGCTCACCTCGGCCGAGAAGAGGGCGGCAGAGGAAAAGCTCGAATTCGTCGGTGTCGAAGAAGAGGGAGGCAGTGGGAGGTGTTGGAGGTGGGGATGAGGAAGAATGCGAGCTCTCGGCAGGCTTTTATAGGGCGATTGATGCGGTGGGAGTAGGGCGCGGCACAGGGAGGTAGTGACGTGTGGGCGGCGGCATGGGTGACCGCGCGCGTGAACGACGAGGTGGCGGGGTGAGGTGGAGGCGGTGAAGCCTGTGGAATCGTCGAGTGGGGCGAGGTGGCGCTGCTAATGGCGGCTGACGGAGGCGACGATGGTGGCGATGACAACCGGGGGATGACGCACGGGCGATGACGCGCGGGGACGAAGGGCGAAGGCGCTGGGGAGAGAAGCCGTTTCCGGATGGGAGAAAACGGGAAACCAAAAAAAGAAAGCAGGTTTTGGGTTGGCTTTTCCAAAAAGGGAAAGTTTTCAAATTTATACCAAAAACTTCCAAATTTTTGAAAAACTTTGAAATTTTGGGGTTATTTTAGCCACGGAGGAATTCCACAGCACCGACAGGTGTTCCTGCCGGCCGTGGCCGGATTAGTTTTGCAAACGGATGAGACGACAATCGGGCGAGCGGCCGTGGTTGGAGAAGGGAACGATCTGTTTAAATGGGATGAGACAAGGTGGAGTCTTGTAAAGATAAGCGGGTTTTGTCTCATCTCGCATTCCGAATCTTAGAAGGGCACGATCATGTGTTATGGACTGATTTTGGGAGAGAGTAGCTGTTGGAAATATGCCCTAGAGGCAATGGTAGAGATGATTGTATTTAATTATGTTCATAATATTGGATAATATGTTATCCTGTTCCTTGAATGAATCATTGGTTATGAAGATTAACAAGTTTGTGACTTGTTGGTGAAACTCTTAACTTATATGATGTTGTTCTAAATGAATCCCTGGTTGGATGTCAATGGTCAGAACACTATTGACTCTATCGACCAGCACATTGTATTGATTGATGACCATGTTTCACCGGTCATGGGTATAGAGATATCGAATCAATAATGTGGACACATGTTAGAGAACATGTGGTTGGATTGACCCACCTTGAGACACTATTGAGATTGTTATGATTCTATGTTTCGTTAGTTGGTCTCAAGCAATGATGATGCATAATCCTTAGACCTGAGATTGGCATGGTTTCCTACATGTGTAATAGCACTCTTAGGGGTTGCCAATCGCTACTAAAGAATCGGGTAGTTATAAAGGGAGCTTTTGGGTATGCTATGAAACATGCGGAGGAATGTATTTGAGTGGGATATGGGATTTGCCCTCCTTACATAACAGAGAGATGTCTGGGCCCTCCTTGTGAGCGGATAAAGAAAGTGCATGGCTATGCCACTAGTGGTCGAAGTGTTCGACCACATGAAGTTATCCGACACTCGATCGAGAAAGTATTGAACAGTCCATGGATGACACAACATCTCACCTGGAGTTCAACCAGGCACCGTGAGGCAAAGGGAGAATACACGAGTAGGTCGCTTAGTTCGAACAGTTATGGACTGGTCGTATGGAGATACGAGCTGGTCGTAGACTGGTCGAACGTAGACACAGAGTGGTCGAAACCTAGTCATAAGGAGTTACGAACTGGTCGTGACCAAATACGAATTGGTCGTATAGAGATAGGACCTAGTCGTAAGTGATGTGGACCTGGTCATAGATCATATTGCATTAAGATTCGTCCGATATAATTTATGTGTATTCGGGAATCGTTATGTCCTGCTAGGAACCGCTAACGACTCGTGATCGGAAAAGGTTTCGAGTCACAACCGACACGCATGAACCTCTGAGGTCAAACACTTAATGGGTTGGAACAAACCGATCGGATCTGATTAAGTCAAGCGTGTTGGATAGGATCCGCCACGAGCACTATATAAGGAGATACATGCGGCTGTTGGGACGTAAGGGTGAAAGTAACAGACGAGACACATGAAAGTCGTGAGTTGAGTTGTTCCACCGAAACCCTAGCCGCCATCTTCTTGAGAGCTCTGCCGTGCGACTTGGTGCTAGCACACCGGCGTATGGTCCCTGGACGTGTGGATACCGTAGAGGCACTACTGCGGTTGCTGTTGCACTTGAGGACGATCCGCGATCTTCATAAGGAACTGCAAGGGTCGCTGGAGGAGACGATTGACCACGACCACCACACTGACGTGCTCGACGCTGAACGATCAACTACGACCACTACATCGACGCGCTCTCCATTGGACTAGGCTACTCCAACTCTTCTTCCGCTGCTCTGCGCGTCTGGTGGTAACGATCTGTGATCATCTACTTGCTTGGCTTCTGGATTACGTGGTAGAAAATTTTGATTTGTTGCTATCGTAGTCTACCCATAACCCAACAGTAGCTAGGGTAGAGAATTAGAGAAATAGCAAGAAGGCAGAGAGATAGGGGCTTCGGCCACTGATAAGGTAAAGGGAGAAGTGAGCGAGATAGGTAATATCTTCTCTTTTCTTAACTCAGTAACAGCCGGATGACCCCTTATATAGAGTGGCATCCAACTCCTCGTCGAGGAACCGTCGCTGGCGAGTCCAATCCAATCGATCGTCTCATAGACGGAAGTTAAATCACACAGAACAATGCAACAACAAATAGTAGATTGAACACAGAGATATAGGGGGACTCCTTTCTTATCTTTATTTTTCTTCTCATGATAAGCCTTTTACAAAGACTAGCACCCCCTATTTATAGACTAGAGACCCTACTAGGGTTTTAGATGAGGTGCCCACCCACGGTCCGGCTGCTGGGCCGAGCCCATGGTTTCCCAACACTCCACCTTGGACACCCATCCTCATATATTCATGCATTGTCAAAACTCCATAAAAACCCAGTAGGAAAATTTTGGAGAAAGAGTACATGATACACGTTCTGCTGTGTTGCACGAATTACCTCATAAAAAACCTTAGCCAAGAAACTTCAGAAAAACTCGTCAAGGGAAAAATAGTACAATCCACCAAATTTCATTTAATCTCCGGAATTTACTCTTTGGGTACTCGATCTTCGTGATCTTGTTTCAATAATGAGTTCGTGAAAATTCTCCCCCTGAATTCTACACTTCTCTAAGTCTCATCATTCCAATTCCACGTATGCATTCTTCAAAGCTAGACGCTGGAAGTGACTTAGTGAATAAATCTATAAGATTTTCATATGACTTAGTATGCAGTACTTTAATTTCGTTCATCTTTTGCAATTCGTGAGCATAGAAGAACTTGAGGTTGATATGCTTTGTGAGTTGACTCTTCACATAACCCATATGCACTTTTGCAATTCTGGCCACGCCTTTGCGCCCGCTCTAGAAGATAATAGAGAAGTCCGGAAGGTAATTGAATTGTAAGCATTAGTGAATCAACTGCTTGACCACTTTAGTGATTTGAAGAGTGTGACCAAGTCGCATATACCTGCACGCAATGCACCAGAGAGGGTTGACATACTGAAGAAAGTTGGAGGTATCGCTAATCCCATCTAGAGACCTCAGAAAAGGATGAGAACTTTGGCCCCTCGAATCCCAAGCAACCGGGGATGCCTGTTGAAAAAAGGATAAGAAGAACTTGACATACCCGATAACCGAAGTTCCTCAAAACCAGAAGGGGGGCCAGTTGAGATCTGGCACCAGTATGGAACCTTCAGGACAGGCATACCGGATTTGAACATTCCCACGAAGGGATATATCAGTATAGATGGTTGCACACACATATCGGAGCTGAAAAAGTTAAAGGGACTTGCCCCCGTAATTGGAAATAGCGGTGGGCAAGTAGAAGCATTAGAAGTATTAGAAGAATCACCCCATGAAGAAATAGCTATAAACTTTGTGACCATGGGAGAATCTACGAATGGGACAACAGCCAATGTCGATATTTATTTTGCAAAGAAAATTGCTACAATCATCGATCTTAATCTAGAGCCTGCATCGCTCGTTGAATGTAAGAAAAGATCAGATTGAGAAAATTGGAAGATTTCAATAGAAACTGAATTATTATATCTGAATAAAAGAGATGTGTTTGGGTTTCTAAGCCGCACGCCTCCCCATGTGCACCCCGTAGGGCATAAGTGGATATTTCTTCGAAAGAGAAATGAAAATTGACGAGAATATAGCAATCCTCATTTTATTATATATCTATAATTCATATTATGGATAATAATGACATCATATAACTCTTGAGTATACTCCTTAATAGCCATAAGGGAGAAGCTGGAGGTTGTAAGTTCTTCTACGACCACCTAGTGGTTGTAAGTCCTCTTACGACTACCCTATAGTTGTAAGTCCTTCTACGACTATCCCATGATTGTAAGTTCTTCTATGATCAGACTGTGGCTGTAAGATCTTCTACGACCACCACCTAGTCGTAAGCTCTTCTACGACCAGTCCCAAATCGACAGGGCTTACAAACATGTGGGCCTAGTCAATCAGGGAATCTTCCGCACCATATTCAGGATATGGGCAGTAAACTACGTGGTTATTCTCTCGAATAATGGCACGATTTTAACTCCTTTGTTATTGTGATAACTGTCTGGCAGCGTGGGAACGTTACTACTCCCGTAATAACCTCCAGTAACGGCTCAATAATCTGGGACATTAAGGCAGTCTTTAAACTGGAGGCGCGACGGTACACCTTGAGGATTGTATAAAAGGCAGAATCATCAGGACAATCGTGGCGATCCGGAGATCATTAGAAGCACAATACTCTAGTTTTTTGCTCCATTTTGTAACCCAGAATACTCAATACATACACACAGGAGTAGGGTTGTTATTCTCCCAGGAGAAGGCTCGAACCTGTATAAAAATCCCCGTGTCTCCATCTCTGTGTGACTTTGAGCCTAAAGGAACCCCCAAATCAAACAATCTATATGTAAGTTCGGTCCTAAAGCACCAATAGTTAGCGCCGACCGTGGGGATCTTCGAGTCATCAGCTTTCCTTTGTCTTTCCAATTCTCATGCTCTCATGGCAAGAGAGTGGAACAAGGAGAACTAGTTCGACTTGGCCGACTACGCAGATATCGACATGGATGATGGTTTCGACTACGAGCAGAGTGATGCATCATTCGATGGTGATGTCGCCCCCAGAGATCTTTCTACAGGAGACTTTACCACCGATGGAGTTGAGGAGGGATCCTTATCCCCCACAACGATACGTCCAGATGGGGAACCAGCTTCCTCAGAGGGCAAGGGTCAATTTGACCACAACGAGTGCTGTCCCAAGGCAGACTTAGGGCATAGCGAGGGTTCCCTCTCCAAATGTTCAAGTCCACCTGAGACAGTCCAACCTGACGCGACAACTCCTGGTAGTCATAATTCCGGATCTTCATCAGCACTTGGTGGTTCTCTCCCTCCGGTTGGCCCAGCCAAGGATGCGTTTGAACATGCCCTTCCCGCGAGTTCGACCATCCCAACGCAAGACTCACTTGTGGACAGAGACAGCTATAACCTGGAATTCCCCTTCCTAAAGGGGTTTGCTCCAAGTCGTCAGATGGTGTCATTCGACAACTTCTCAAGCGAGGAGGCCTCTAGCGCAAGTGGAGATCATCAACGGGAGGTCTTCGTCCTGCCCTCAGGTAGCAATAACTCTTTTAGAGACAGGGCTGAGGACGCTCCCCGAAAATCACACCCTACGACCGCTCGTGGCGATGATAAGGACACCTTCGGCAATGAACAGAGTCAATACTCTGATGAGCGTGCGGGAAATTCTCGAGATCATCGCACTTCACTAAGGCAAGCCCAAGGATCAGGTATGGATGATTCTGAAACAATCCGACGGAAACGAGTTGCGGTTCAGAGAAAATTACTTGGGCGCACTCAATACCAGTCGGAAGAAGCTCAAGAACTTCAGTATATCAATGGTCTGCTCGAGAACCCATCTCGAGAACTTGCCCGACCACCTAGCTACGAGCTCTTCGCTGAAGAGATTGCACGAAGGCTACGGAGCATGATGAACAAGCTCGAACAACCCCGCCGACATCATGCTGGAAGTCGTGGCAGTACGACTCCATCAGCTTCCAGTCGTTCGAATAACTCACCGCATGTGGATCGCCGCAAGTTGCATCGTTCCCCGAACCGAAAAAGAGTTCCTCGAACGCCTGACAATCATAAAGCTCCTAGGAGAGGGGATCATTCACCACTCCGACCCAGAGGTTTGCAACAGCAGACAAAGTACGAGGAGTATTACCCTCGTAGGATCGAGACTTACCATAAGTCGATTCACCGTTCTTTGGGTATCGTCGAGCACGATCACTGGCGGCGTCAACCCTCTTTTTTGCAAAGGAGGCGTTACGACGTAATTACCGGATGTCGGGCATTCTCGCCCAACCTTCGAGCAGTTCATTGGCCGCCGCAGTTTCGACCAGGGAACATGGAGAAATTTGATGGGTCTCAAAATCCCATCGAATTCCTTCAGATCTATACGACCGTTGTTCGAGCAGTAGCGGGAGGAGAGCGCGTCATGGCGAATTACCTTCCGACTGAACTTGAAGGGTATGCTCAATCGTGGTTATTAAACCACCAGTCGAGTCAATCTACTCGTGGCAACATCTCTGCGATCTACTGCTAGCCAATTTCCAAGGCACCTACCATCGCCCTGGAAAGGAGGACGACCTACACAGCATGCGACAAAATGACCACGAAACACTACGCCAATTCATCAGGCGTTTCAGTCAAGTTCGCAATTCAATTCCTGAGGTTTCTGACTCATCTGCTATTAGAGCCTTCAAGTAGAGAGTCCGCAGCAGAAGGATCACGGAGGACATCGCTTTGAACCCTCCACTCATCCTTTGAACTTCGTCGAGATGGTGGAGGCAAGATGCGATCAGCGATAAAGCGATCGAGTGGACCAAAATCATCGATTGAGATGACCAACACCCTCGAGAGAGGCGGCGAAGGTGGCAAGAAGAAGGATAAGAAGGCCAAAAAATCCAAGAACAAGGCAAATGGCCAAAAGCCTCAAGCCAATACTTCTAAGGAGGTCCTGGCCGTAAGTGATAAGGAGCCACGAACTGCCAACCAATACATTTGTCGAGGCAAAGGTAAGCGCCCCAAGCAGAAGACCGATAAGCCTAGGTGGTGTTCTTTCCATAAAAAGAAAGGACATGACCTTCGCAATTACCAAGTTTTCCAACGGAAACTCGAGGACTACCACAACGGCGAAGGACCACTTCCTACTCTCGAGGAGGTAGGGCAAGCTAGTCGTCGTACACAGTCGGACGACAACGAGGACATGCTATTTCAAGATCCCGAGCACAACATCGAGCACATCTTTGGAGGATCATCAGCGTACCAGTCAAAACGACAGCTTAAGGCAGTCGAACGCGAGGTAAACTCCATTGACCCTCCTCTTGTCAATAAGTTGCCAAAGTGGTCGGAAGTCACCATCCCTTTCGAGAAGGTTGACTGCCCGATCCCTTCGACTCGACCAAGTCGATTTCCGATCGTGATCGAGCCCACCATCAACAACTGTCGAGTAAATTGAGTGTTGATTGATGGTGGTAGTTCGTTGAACATTTTGTTTACGAACACCCTGGACGAAATGCAAGTCCCTAGGACCAAGGTAAAACTGGTAAGATATTCATTTCATGGTATTATACCTGGGTCTTCAGCCAAACACATTGGTCAAGTTTCTCTTCCTTTAACATTTGGCTTACCAAGTAATTTTAGGACGGAGAAGATCTCCTTTGATGTGGTCGATTTCGATACGGCATATAACGCCATACTTTGACAACCAGCTTTGACAAAATTCTTAATGGCAACTCATTATGGGTATCAATGTCTTAAGATGTCAGGTCCCAAAAGAGTAATCACAATTCATTGTGATAAGAAGATGGCGCATACGTGTGACCATCGATCCCTCGAGATGGTGGGTCAGATACCAGCTCGGGAAGAAAAAGTGCAGCCTTCGACCAAACACTCGAAGCCTAAGGCTGCACCAAAGCCCAAGGACCAAGTCAAAGAGGTTCCCTCGAAGACTGTTCGCATCGAGGATACTTCCGACCCCAAGTAAGAAGACGCCCTCATCACTTTCCTCCAAGCAAATGCAGATGTCTTCGCGTGGCAAGCATCCGGAGTCCCCAGGGAAGTAATCGAGCACAAGCTAGCTCTACGGCTTGACAAAGTACCCGTAAAACAAAAATTACGAAGATTTGCCCCTGATCGACGAGATGCTATAAGGTCAGAATTGGACAAGCTACTTAAAGCAGGCTTTATAAGAGAAGTCGACCACCCAGAGTGGTTGGCCAACCATGTAATGGTTAGGAAGTTTAACGGCAAGTGACGAATATGCGTAGACTTCACTGATCTTAATAAAGCTTGTCCAAAAGATGATTTCCCTTTACCTCGTATCGATCAGTTGGTTGACTCTACTGCTGGTTGCGAAACATTAAGTTTTCTAAATACATATTCTGGCTACCATCAGATTAATATGTGTCTAGAAGATGAAGAAAAGACCGCATTTATTACTCCATTTGGTATATTTTGCTATGTCAAAATTCCATTTGGTCTAAAAAAATGCTAGCGCTTCTTTTCAATGCTTGATGCAATCGACTTTTTCACCTCAGCTAGGCCGAACTTTGGAAGCCTATGTTGATGATGTAGTCGTAAAAAGCATCAAACGGCTTGATCATGTTTCGGACTTGCAGGAGACATTCGACAACCTTAGAAAACACCGTTTGAAACTCAATCCTGATCTCTGTATGAGGGATCAAAGCAGTGTATGTTTGGAGTCTCTTTGGGAAACTTGCTTGGATTCCTGGTCTCTGTATGAGGGATCAAAGAAAATCCCGAAAAGATAAAAGCCATTGTTCAAATGCGCTCTCCAACCACAAAGAAAGAAGTCCACAAGCTCACAGGGTGTATGGCGACTTTAAGTCGTTTCATAGCACGACTGGAAGAAAAAGGACTACCTTTCTTCAAACTTCTAAGGAAGCACGAGGGTTTCGAGTGGTTGGAAGAGGCAAACGCTGCCTTCGAGGATGTCAAGAGATATCTATTTAGTACTCTATTCGGTTTCCCCAAAACCAGAAGAGCGCTCTTAATTTATCTAAGCGCCACGCCACAGCAAAGGAGCGCGATACTAGTCGTAGAACGGGAAAACGTTCAATGACCAGTGTACTACGTAAGTGAAGTTTTGCACGGACCTAAAGAGCATTACCCTCAGGTCCAAAAGCTTCTCTATGCCCTCCTCATGTCTTCGAGGAAACTACGGCATTATTTTCAGGCGCACAAGATAATTGTGCAGTCTGAGTTTCTCTTGGGAGTGATTGTAACATCCCAATTTTCTAAGCTTTAAAAATCCTTTGAATAGTTAGTAGGATAAAATTTACCATTTGATTTTATTTGAATTTAAATCAAAAGCTTAATATGGACTTTGTACATCAAAACAATTTAATATGATTAAGGTCAACATGAACAATGGTCAAAACTATTTTATTTGGGTTCTTTGAGCTTGGATATATTTTCTAGATTTTTCTAGAATTTTTTCAAGTTCATTTGCTATTTTCTATTGCTTATTTGAATTTCTGGTATTTTATTAAAAAGGAAAAGTATTTAAATCTCAGATAATCCCTTTGGGCCGAAACCCAAACCCTTTCCAAGCCGGCCAATCATTTGTGCGACCCATTCACTCACTTGCACATGAAGCCCGCCTCATGACCCATTCGCTCGGCCTTTCTTCTCCTGCGGCGCGTCGCTGCGTTCTCGTTCGGTCCTTCTTGGCGTGGGCCCGCGTCTCCATCTCTCTACCAATGGGACCCGTCGAGTCGTCGTCTTCGTTACGCTTCCCTCTCCACGTGCGAGTCGACGTCGTCCGCCATTGAAGCTCTTGAGCTCCGTCCGACAACGGAGACTTTCCAACTGATTTTCTTCTAGAAATCGCGTCAATCCTTATCTCTTATCTCCCCCGCACCCGAATCCGGTGGAATCAAGTCCCGAATCAGACTCTATCTCTAAGAACAAACAAATCCGAGATTTTCTAGTTTTGGGGATTCCTTATCTGCGCCCGATCTCGGGGTATAAAAGGGTCCCTAGGGTTCACCCTTGCCTCCTCATCCCGAATCCCCACCTCGTTCCTCTCCTAAAGCTCCGTCACCACCACAATTTGGAGTTTTAGGGTTATTGTGCTGCAACTCTAATCTTCGAATTCCGCCGCCACCAATAGCGCTCCGTCTCCGGGGACTACGTCGTTGTCTTCGCCATCGCCAGGACGACCTCAAGCACTCATCTGCAACCCCGAACCGCCCTTGGAGCTCATCGCCGACAATAGTCACCTCCGTCCTCCGCTCCGACAGCAATTCCGGCCACCACCGTCATTCTCCCGTGCCAAGAAGCCCACCACCAGGTCCGCAATAGCCTCCTCCAACCAGCGCGCCCAACTGCTGTCACCGGCGAGCCCTGTAGCGCCGTTGCCGGATGAACCAATGACCTCGCCAGCGTTGATGTCACTGTAGATTGGACGCCAGGTCACCAAGCCATCTCACCACCACAGCTCCAGCCACAACAGCCTTGTGCCTCGGTGTCAATTGTGTGGCGTCCCTGTCAGCGCCCGCGTGGCACAACCACCCTAACCCCAGATCCGATCCTTGGTGGACGTGGTCCACGGTGAGCCAAGCCACTTCCAAGTGGGGCCCATCTGTCAGATTTGTTTCCCTCCAGCCAAAAACCCTAGTGACGTCATGCTTGCGTCATAAGTTGGTTTTCCAGTAGGAAAATAAATCCCGAAATTCCAGAAAATCCTTTTAAGGGTTATTTCATGGATTTCAATCTTCCCAAGCTCATATCTTTTGCATCCAAACTCCGATTGAGCCCATTCAAATTTCTAAATTCATCTAAATTCAAGATCTATTTATCTGAGATTTTTATTTAATTTTTTGAGGTTTTTTTGCCTTTGTTATTTATTTGTTTTGTTTATTTATTTTGTTTGCGAGTAAACGTTGATACTTTGGGAAGATTTGAAGAAGAAGGAGCATCTCAAGAGCAAGATCAGTACTTAGACCTATTCCAAGGCAAGTTATACCTTTGATCATATTGAACCCAGTTTTCAAAAGTTGTCTTGATTCAAAGTACTACATTTATTTTAATTATTTATTTCAATGCTTTTGGGATTATTTAGTATCCAATTTGTTATGACCTCCTTTTCTAATTGTATGCCATAATCTTTTGTCACCCTAGTTTGGTTTATTTAGTTGGTGCTATTGTATTACCAACGTGGGATGGTTAGATGCGATTAGATTGCTTAGCCATGCTACGAGTCATCATTTCATGTAAAGTTGCAAATATAAACTTGACTAAGTGATTATGGAACTATGTGGTAAGAACTATGTGTACTATGTGTTATTACTCGTTGATAGCATATGTTGCACTTAACCAACAGGGTGGGAAAAGGTTTTGGACGGGGGCAAGTGGTCTGGTATACTTTTATGGTGGATCTGTGTTGGCGGGAATGATATGTTAGAATTTGGAAGTCTTGCCCCGGTCAATTAAGGACTTAACTTTGTGCGCCATTGAACTGAGCCTCTCGTACAACCACATGCCTGGTATGGGACGGGCCTAACTTAGTAAGTTATGGAGTCTTGACATTGATTACTCAAGTAGTAGGTTAGGCTGTGTGCATGGGTAGAGGTGTGCTACCAGGTAGTCACATCACGGGGTGGTTCGCCGTGCCCCTGTCCAACGGTGTGTGTCGGACTGACTTCCTATGTGGGGTTGTCTGGCGGTTTGTAAGCATACCGGGAGTGTCAATGTCGAGATAAAGTTTTTGAACTGTTTTGTTACGGCTAGTGCTAGCTACACTAGTTGTATCTTGTGGGTAAAGTGTACAACATCTGCAGAGTGTTAAACAATCTATTCGAATAGCCGCGTCCGCAGTCATAGACATGCTCGGGGATTTCACACGAGGGGTAGATTTTCATAAAACCTTGGGAAGGGAGCTGTGTGACCTAAGTCATATGGCTATGTGAATAACTTGTTTAGGCTATGTGTCTTTGTGAAATAAAACTGTCAAATTATTACTATCTATTTGTTTTGAATTATGCTTTCAATGTATTACTTGTATTTAAATTGCAAGTGCTGCATTTCTGCAAAAGAACCACAGAAACCATTCCTTTGGAATAAGCCTGCATCTATAATTGCATTTCTGTGGTATGACTTGCGAGTACGGTGTGTACTCATGCTTGTTGTAAAACATGCAACAGAAGAGGAGGATTCTTCGCCTGCTTTCGAGGAGGAGTTCATCGAAGGTGCTTGATCGTAGAGTCTTGATCCCAATCAGTTGCCTGTGGTGAATTGATGGGATTCCGCTGAAGTTTCCTCGTTCCGCTGTAATTTTATTTCTTTGCTAGCTCTACGTGGCTTAATAATTGTAAACTCGACCATAAGGTCAAAACAACTATTTGTTATCAAATTACTCGTTTATGTTATTAATCGCTTGTGTGGATCGATATTCACCTGTGTTGACACTGTGTGCACTAGCGTGATCCTGAACTAGTGCATTATACACAGAGGGTCCAGAATTGCATATTTTGGGTCCCGACAATGATCCTCCAGAATAGGGAAGCACCGGGACGCATGTCTAAATGGTCAGTAGAACTTGGGGAGTTCGACCTCCATTTTGTGTCTCGAACGGCCATTAAATCCCAGATCTTGGCAGACTTTGTCGCCGAATGGACAAATCCTGAACCTGTTCAGGATTCCCAGTACGATACCCACGACAAGTGGACGATGTACTTTGACAGGTCACTTACTTTAAGTGGCTCGGGGGCTGGGGTGGTTTGTAGAGTTGTTTTATTAATCTGTAGCCTTATTGTCCTGCTTTCATTTTGCCATTCATACTAATCATCGTTGTGTCTATCAACCGATGTACATGAGTGATATCTTCTTAATCTTGCAGAGCCTCTCTCCACTTTAGCAAATTGAGTTTCAATCTGGCGGCCCCATTTCTGAGAGAAAATAAAGGTCCTTATGGATTTGGCAATTCTAATATGTAATAACGTATTTAATGTTGATCTAGTGTATCCTTGTGCGGTGCTTTAGTTTGTTCTTATAGTTTCTTGCTTGACTGCGGTTTCTTGGTGAACAATATGATGCTCGAGCATGACTCGAGGAGATCAAACCGCTTTTATCGAAGCTTCATGTTTTCCTACCGGTAGTATTTGACTATTTGTGGTGTTTTTTCACACAAATTATAAGCGTGCATAGTTTGGCGATCTTATGGTTTCTTTGCTAGGAACATATCCTAGAGACACAAGACAAAGCCGAGGTTGAGCGCATTCTAAAAAATTGAGCAATGCAAGAATACACTTCAAGCTCTTGGATACATTGAGTTTACTTTTGAGGACTTCTTCTCTGTAAGTCTATGCAATGGTTATTTTTGCAGATAAGATTTACCATGACAATGCTCCAGTAGAAGTTGATAGATTCATGAGTGTTATTAACCAGTTGTTCCAGGCTTATGTGTCCAGTCCACTTGTAACCCAAGAAAAACAAAGAAGCGCAAATGTGCAAACAGTTGATTCTCAACCATTAGACCAAGAGGTTGAGGATGAGGGGAGTGATGATGAGCTTGATGCAGATCTTGAAAGGTTCTTGCATGGTAGTAATGTTGTAGGTCAAGGTACCAAAACTGAGTTGGAAGTGTACATGGAACAACCACTAGTTGAATGGAAAGCAAAAGGCAAAGTCTTATTTGATGTTTTGTCATGTTTTGTCATGGTGGAAGCTTAAGCAACCTGAGCTCCCTATTCTCTCTCGACTTGCACGTGATGTTTTATCTATTCAAGTGTCGACTGTTGCTTCGGAGTCAGCTTTTAGTGCTGGCGGCCGTGTTGTCGATCCATTTCGCAGTCGTCTTGATCCTGAAGTCGTGCAAGCTTTGGTTTGTACCAAAGATTGGACTGCAGCGTCTCGAAAAGGTAATATCGAGTTCTACACACACTACTACAGGAAGCCTCATCACGCAGCGGTTGAAATCGTCATCACGCAACGGTTTCCGAACCGTCTATATTTGTTGGATGCGTGATAACGAGCAATTATCCTGACGGTTCAAAACCGCTCGCGTGATACGCATCTATCACGAGCGGTTTTTGTTGAAACCGTTTGTGAAGGCTATTATCACAGACGGTTTTCATCAAAACCGCTCGTGATCGAGAATATCACGAGCGGTTTTCATTAAAACCGTATGTGAAAACTATTATCACGAGCGGTTCTTGTTGAACCGTCTATGATGATTTTCACACACGGTTCTTGTTTAGAACCCGTCTGTGATAGCCTTTTCTGACAAAAAAAAAAACGGCAATTTGCTAAAACCCGGAGGCCGTTTAGAGGCCCTAAACGACCTTTTGGGGTTCTCACTTTTGAGACCTCGCAAGAGAATCTAACCTTGACTTATGGATTTTCGGATTGAGCTTTTGTTAGCTTTCCAACGAGCCAAAGAACGTCGCAATCGGAGTTCGTATGCAAAAGTTATGATGATTTTACCGAGCGGTGCGCGATCTACCATCCATATTTTTGCCCAAACCAAATAACTCAACATGAACTACACACATCAAGAGCATCACCCACATCACAAGTAGCATCAACTCGGTAATCCACATCACAAAGCAAAGAGGGGAGTAGAGAGAGTGAGGTCGTGGGAGGCCGGGGCGATGAAGTGGAGGAGGCCGAAGGCGACAAGGTCGTGGGAGGCCAGTGACGACGAGGTCGGGGCGAGGTGGAGGAGGCCGGGGTGATGGTTGGGATGAGGCGGTGACGATGAGGCCGGGACGAGTTGGAGGAGGCATGGGCGACAAGCTTCGGAGGCCGGGCGCAAGGTGTGAGGAGGAGAAATGGCAAGGAGGAGAAATGGTAGAGGAGGAGATGGAGGAGGAGAGACCGAGAGGAGGAGATGGAGGTTATATAAAGCGAGTTTGCAAATTTCGCCCATTATGTTTAAATTTTCATTTCCGCCCAACAATCGAGACGGTTCTTGTTAAGAACCGCTCAGGATATGACCAATCCTGAGCGGTTCTCAATAAGAACTGCTCGTGATAGTACCTGACGGTTCTATTAAAGAACCGCTGCAGGACCTGAACCTCGAGCGAGCGGTGCGGCAGAGGGAAAGGAGGATATCACAAACGGTTCTTAATTAGAACCGCTGCGTGATAACTAATTATCGCTGAGCGGTTCTTATTGAACCGTCTATATCTATCGCTGCACGGTTCTTATTGAGAACCGCTCGTGATTGGTCGATTATCACTGAGCGGTTTGTGAATAGAAGCGAAATGCGTGATAATTCCTGATGGTTCTATTAATGAACCGCAAATGCGTGATAATGACTATCGCTGCAGCGGTTCTAAATAAGAACCGTCGTGATATGCCTCAAAAGCGGCGGTCTTGTTTGGCGGCCTTGCGCAGTTCAACAGAATACGAGCGGTTCCAAAAGGAACCGCGTGATGGGGCGTCTACTATAGCCTGTTTTGTAGTAGTGACATATGTTTGATTGGTTTATGTGTAGTATGTGAGTAAATTTTTTAGCATAATTAATCTTTTTCACATGAAGGTGGAGATATTGGTGGATCTATCCTCACTGAGATGGACATGGAGGGCATTGAGCGATGCTTTGCAAGCTTGGCAACGGTTTGCTGTTTTTTTTTTACCTAACTATCTAGCTTATTGGCTTAATTTAATGTCACCTTGATAAATGATACTCATTAAACTACAACTTGTAGTTGCAGGAGCACGAGGATATTGATGATTTGGAGGAGGACGTGTTGGAGGATATGGATGAATGACCTTTTGATTGTCAAAGTGAATTGCCTTTTGGATTCTTAGTATTATTGAACTGTGATGATCTAAGTGTGAACAAAATTTTATGTGATGAACTGAGTTTTATTCATGTTATGTATGTTGACTTGTGAGTTATGACTTATGAGTTAAATGTGGTACACTAAGTGTTATGTTTGTGATGAACTAATTAATGCACCTTGCTAGTGCCAATGTTATGTGTGGTTGCTGAATATATGAACAATTCATGAATATTTGCATCAAACAAATTAGTTATATGTTTTGTTAATTTCTGGCATGCAATTTAAGGGTTTTATGTTAGAAAAAATATCTGCGATCAGTATTCGTTTAGATTCAGATTAAGCCTCGTATTTGTATTCGATATTATTTGCATCCGTATTCGTATCCGGGATATCCGTATTCGTATCCGGGAAAAAATGTGAAAACAAATATGGCAGAGTCATTATCCGTCCGTTTCCGATCCGTTTTCACCCCTACTCTTGGCGAGGGGAGAAACAAGCTGCTCTACTGCAGCTACGCTGACAACCATCAGTTCGACCTCTTCGTCGTCCTGACGGTTCTCTATGCCTACTTTCTGCAGAAATCAGAAAGAGAGATATTATAAAGTAGTCGTAAGTTCTTCTACAACTATCATCATGTCGTAAGCTTTCCTACGACAACTACCTGGTCGTAAGTTTTTCTACGACCAGAACCTGATTGTAAGCCTTCCTACGATCAGTACCCAATCATAAGTCCTTCTACGACTACAAAGTCTTAAAGATGAAATCAACTCTCGATTACCTTTAGGCGTTCCACCTTGTCCTCTGGGGACAGGTCAGCCAAGATTGGAGACGCCACCGCATGGGCTGGGGGCTTCTCACAGATAAGCTTGACTCGAGCGTCAATGTCCTCATGTGAGAGGTCTGTAGGGATAAGGAAACTTTCAGTAAAGCCTAAATCAAAATCAACAGGAAGAAGGTTAAGCTTGAAGTTTACTTACCCTCCGAGTAGTCCCTCGTCGGGTCCATTGGCCCCGAGTACCTCCACATCTGATGAGCCCTCTTCTTCAGAGGGCTGATAAGGTGTGTGATGAAATCCTTCACCACATGCCATCCGGTAAACCCCTCTTTCTTCAAGTCTGCAATAGCTTGGATGAAGGGGGCAATCCGACCAAAATCATTGGGAGTCGAATCCCAAGCAGAAACCTTCTCGGCCGGCTTCCCGGCGAAGGAGAGGCTGTCCTCATTGGTTATCTCCCAATAGAACCA
This sequence comes from Phyllostachys edulis, assembly GCA_036346405.1. Taxonomy (NCBI): domain Eukaryota; kingdom Viridiplantae; phylum Streptophyta; class Magnoliopsida; order Poales; family Poaceae; genus Phyllostachys; species Phyllostachys edulis. The sequence continues at coordinate 55,952,579 of CM070558.1, forward strand.
CCTCTTCTTCCACCCCGGCCACGACGACTGGGTAAACATCTGAATATACTCCCTCGACTTTCCGTCGTGGAGCTTCAGACTGCAACTACCAGCGATTCCGCCTAGTCGGGTCATTCCGTAGTAGTACCGGAACAACTCCAGATCAGCCGAAATCCCTAAGTAGGCCTCACACAGGTACACGAACACCCCAACATTGTGATAGAGTTGGGAACGAAATTCACCGACTCCACCTGGAAGTATTCGAGTACCAATGTGAGAAAAGGATGAGCGGGCAATCGAATACCACACTCATAAAATGCCTAGAAAACGGGGATTTGCCCAATCTCCCCCGACGGCCAATCCTGCCCAGCGGCCTCAATCCACTTCACAAATTCCTCCTTCGGGATCTTCTCAGAGTCGACCAAAGCTCTGATTTTGGCTGCATCCATCTCCAATTTGACCCACTGGGAAGCGGCTCCGGCCATTTCTCCCAAAAGCTGAAGGTTTGGATTTGGAAAGATTGGGGAAGAAGGCTCGATTTGGTTGATGGCGGAGAACTCAAAAGCTTGAATAGCGAGAGCGATTTGGGGGAAGGTAAAAGACCATATCCTCACCCATGGTGAAAATTTATAACCGCACGCCTGAAGTTGAAAAGACATGGCTACCCAATGGTTGTCAACGCTTCGGGAATCACTCCAACAGACAGACTTAAGAGACCAGAGTTCTCGTCCTTTTCTTAGGAGATACCTTCATTGGTATTTTAACCCTCTCCGGTGCATTGCATGCAGGCACATACAACTTGGTCACGTTCTTCAAATCACTAAAGTGGTCAGGCAGTTGATTCGCTAATGCTTGCAAATCAATTATCTTCTAGACTTCAATTATCTTCTGGACTTCTCTATTTCCTGACATTCTTTTATCAAGAGGTTGATTTCCTCCCCCTAATGATGGGAAACTATTCTCATCAATTATACTATCAACGAAGCGAGCTGTATACAAATCTCTAGTCATGGGGGTCCAAATACCTGATTATGGATGCTGTCCCATAACCAATATATATCCTAGACTTTCGGAGAGGGCCTATTGCAGTTCGCTACGGTAGTGGTATAGGTATATAAATCTTGTAACCAAACCCGCGAAGATGAGAGATTTTCGGTGTTGACCCTTGCGCTAGTTGTATAGGTGAATGGATGTTATATGCCGATGGTCTAAAATTAATGAGAGTTGCTGCGTGCAGGACTGCGTGTCCCGACATATAGTTGGTGAATTACAATTCTACAAAAGTCCGCTAATCCATTCTAGGTGTGGATATGCGATATGGAATGTTCAACTTTAATTCCCATTTCCATTCAATAATCATCAAATGCCTTTGAAGTAAATTCTACGGCGTCCATTCTGATGGACTTCACATGATGATCTGGGAAATTATTTTTCAATTTTAATTATCTGCGAGACTAGCTTTGCAAAAGCGTAGTTTCTTGTAGACAATAAAGATATGTGCGACCATTTCGAGGAAGCATCGATGAGCACCATAAAGTACCTAAAAGGCCATGACAGGGGCTATATAGGACCACAAATGTCTCCCTGGATACGGTCCAGGAATGTAGGGATTTTATCCTTCGCTTTCAGAGCGGAAGGTCTAGCAATTAATTTTCCGGTGGCACATGCAGGGCATACAAAATCTTTCTGATTTGGAAAATTCTTTACATCGATATCATATCCCTGTGAAATGTTAATTATATTTATCATCATTCTAAGACCTGGGTGGCATAATCTATTATGTTAGGGATAGAGAAGTTCAGAGCTCCTAAATACGGTTTTCAAGACAGTATAGGTTGCAGGTGCCTTAATATTAGTGTAGTATAGCCCAGTTTCATATGAAGGAAGTCGTTCTAATATTTTTTTCACTTTCTTCACGCTTTGTAATGAGCAGGTATTCCTTATCATACTCTTCTTCAGTCTCTACGTGGAAACCGTTAGCGCGAATATTCTTGAGAGTTCTAGTCGATTCTTGGTACAACTGGCTTCTTAATGACCAAAGTTGTGCTCATCAGGAGTATAATTGTGGCCCTTCCTGAACCTATTATACAAGTATCACTGCCCTCGATTGTTGTAAGACTACCAGCATTCTTACTAATCGAATGAAAATTTTCGTTTCTCTCGAGGTGGTATTCGTTGTGCCACTATCTGCTAAGCACACTTCCTCCATAGGGCGCCACACGTGTTCTAATACTTCAAGTACCAGAACATAACTTGCTATTATAAATACGAGAAAATAAGCCTTGCAGGACTTATCATAAGAATTTAATGCTTAGCTCTCCTAGAGCTTACACCCATTATTCAAAGTTCCATCACAATCACAAACTGCAAGTGATTGTAAAAGATCTAAGTGCAATGCATGCACCAGATCGAATCAACGAAGTATGTAGATACTCCTGTCTGAATCTACTCCATGGCGATCTTCTCCTTTTGGGCAACTACGACTGCGGCCACTGCGATGTCCAAAGGAGGGGTGATGGGGCTGCTACTGGGCTATCCACATCCATGAGTGCAACTAATGGCTGTGGACCCTCTGTGCCTACAATGGCGAGGTGTGCCTCATACTGTCCTTTGCCCTTTTTCTTAGACTGTAAAACATCAAAACGTGCGACCCACAATCTTACCCTTCTTGCCTATCTCATTTGTGAGAGGCTTCCTTACCATGTAGCTGCTAGCATTAGCTTCATGGCCAATATTGCTACTAGCGGCTGTGAGATGTAGTTCTTCCTGAGAACATCATCTTGAGCATCCGCAACTTTCATGATGTCAATCAATTCGGCATACTCCTTGTAGCTGTCTTGACGATAGTTGTGTGCGGATTGCACCGCATTCGGGTGAAAGGTAGAGAGAGACTTTTCAATCTTCTGCTCATTTGTGATTACCTTACCATAGAGTTGAAGACTGGTACAAATTCTGGCTATGCTGAGCCAGCTCTTCGAACTCTCGATTCATGATGCTAGTCATCTACATATTTATGCAAAGATTTCATAAGATTACTGCTGGTAACTTGTATAAGATGGTTGCAAAATTCTGATAATACTCTTCGAACTCCTAGTTCATGATCTCGTATTTTTCTATGCGTTTTTCATGATTTACTTCTATTTTTAGTGATTAAAAGCAATATAAACAATCACAGATAATCAAAACAGTAAATACAATATATAAATTGCATAGAAATAATAATAACAAAGGTAAACATGCTACAAATGCTCAAAATAATTCAAAATTGAATTCCTGTGGCCCTTTTCTGCTAGAATATGAATTTTCGGTGAATTCTGCAATTTCTAGGGGCTAAACCATGAATTTTTAGTTCTGAGAAAATATTCGCGTAATTTTTCAATTTCTGAGGGGTTATTCTGCAAGAACGTACAAAATCCCTTAAATTTCCCAATTCCAGGGGGTTTTCCGCAAAATTTCTTGATCCGCGAAAAATTCTCATAATTTTCAGAACTACGAGGGCCTTCTTGCAAATTTTTATTTTCTTTTCGGGTTTTCTTTTTTTCTTTCTTTTCTCTCGAAAATAACATGGGCCAAGCCCATTTGGCCTTTCCCGAATTTTCCACTGGGCTGCGCCCATTTGGCCCATAGCCGGTTGGTTAAAAGGGAGGGGATTAGGGTTTCGCCTTGCCCTTATCCCCAAATGCATGTTGCGACCTTGTACGGAGGCGGCATGGCACGGTGTCACTTGTCAGTGTAGAGGCGGCGCAAGGGGGGGTCTTGGCGGTGCTCGTGTGGTGGCGGAGGCCACCAGCCATGGTTTGGCAATGGAGCTAGTGGCGATACAAAGGCGGAGAGCGGGCGTCTTGAAGCGGCAACCTGAGGTGCTGCGGTGGTGCGGGCTTGGCGTCCGCTGTATGCGGTGGCGTGGGGCGGCTCTGCCAGGCGAGGCTAGCGGTGGTGTACGGCGCCGGAAAAGCAGCGGAACCGGGCGGCGCTTCTGGCGCGGAGGCCGGCACCGGCAATGGGGCCGGTGGTGCGACGCGGCCATGCGAGGTGGCACACGAGCACGTTGAGCGCGAGGCGGCGTGCGAGGTGCGGCCTTGAGTTCTGTCGGCTTGTCGGCGGTGGCGCACGGCTTGGACCTTGGCGGTGCGGCACCATGAGCTCGGTGGTGGAGGGCCGGCGGCCATGCGGGGCCCGGCTTGGTGGCGCAAGGCGGCCATGCAGCAACATGAAGCTCGGTGCGGTGCATCGCCTTGGAGGCTTGCCGGCGCGGGGTGCGAGGTGGCCATGCGGGGCCTACTACCGGTGACGGCGTGTGCGGCCAACTACACGGAGGTGCGGCCATGCGGGGCCATCGGCGAGTGTGTCCATGCAGGGGCCTCGTTCGGAGGCAGGCGACACATGCCTAGTGCGGAGGATGGTTGGCCGTGCGAGGCCGGTGGCTTGGCCGTACGGGGCCGGCTAGGGGCATGCGAGGCGGCCGCATGCAGACGGCGGTGTGCGGGGTGGTGCGTGCACACGAGTAGCACGGCGTGGCTACAGGCCGACGTAGCTTCGGGCGACGTGGGCGCCAAGGTGCAGCGTCTTGAGGCGTGGCTCTGAGACCGGCGGTGCGGCCGTCAGACTGCGTCGACCGCTTCCCTTTTTTGTTTGTTTATTGTTCATTATTCATGCATCGATCTACAGTAGAATGGACGTTCTGGAGCTATCTCTCCTTTTCGTCGTAGGATCTAGTCTTCCCTTGCCCAGCTCTTGTGCCCAGATCTCTTTTCCTCAATCTTGTTTGGGCATGCTCTCATGCCCAAGCCACCCTATTGTCTGGCCATCTCCTTGACGCCAGATCTCTGCTCTCATGACAAGTAACTCCTGAAGAGAAAGCTGGATGGAAGTAAAGAAGCAACGTCGTCTCTGCTCTCCAAGGACATTGTGCAAGACCTTTTCAAGACCGAGGATTGAAGCTCGTTTCGTTTGCCCAACCATATAGCTTAAACCACCCAGACTCCTCTTGTGTCATAAGCCCCTTTACCAGTTTAGTGTTCTGATCGTTAGAACGTTAAAAGGTGTGGAGCTCTTTTGAGCAGTTTTTCAGATTGGTTCTTTGTGGGGTGTGGTACTGCTTTATCCCCTCTTGGTCTTTTGTCTCTCCCCTATCCTTGGTCTTTTCTCCTAGCTCTCTAGATGTCCCCTTTCAAGCGTTCTTCGGAACCCCAAGCAACTTCAGTGCTGAAAGGCAGATCAGAAAGGCCTGAGATATTGCCTCTTGAGGAATCAATTGTTCAAGTCAGGAAAGCAAGAATTATTTGAAGACATCTTTGACCTTGAAATACAACATCAGAGTGTAAGTTATTAAGGCATTTCCAATCAGGCTAAGAAAGAGAGGACAATAGGTTCATCTTCCAAACTACCTCCAGAAGCAAAGAAGCTGAGATTTAACAGGACCAATCCTAAGGCACTCAAGTTACAAGTACCCTGCCGACAACAAAACAATGGTCGCAAAAAGGGAGATGGCAGAACAAGGGCAGGACCTTGCAAAGAACTCTGAGACCAGCCCATGCGCCACCTAGCCACTTGTTCAAGACCAGCCTAGTTGAAGCCCTTTGCTGCTACCCCATTTCTCTCTAGCCTCTCCGAATCTCAGGGTCAAGATTCCCTTAAGGGGGGTAGGTTTGTAACACCCTGGTTTTCTAAGCCTTTTTGAAAAAATATTCAAAATAAAAAGAACCATTTTGTTTTGATGAGAATTCAAAGCTTAACTTGAGATTTTTAGAATTTGGGTGTTTAAAATGACTAAACTACACTTCAACTAATACAAAGTTTGGTCCTTTTGGTGTTACTTAAGTTCTCTGGAGCTATCTCTCCTTTTCGTTGTAGGATCTAGTCTTCCCTTGCCCAGCTCTTGTGCCCAGATCTCTTTTCCTCAATCTTGTTTGGGCAAGCTCTCATGCCCAAGCCACCTTATTGTCTGGCCATCTCCTTGAGGCCAGATCGCCTTGTGCCTGGAACTCTTCTATGAGGATAGACCTCTTTTGTGTCTAGACTACCCTTTTTGCTGGTATGGACTTCCTCGTGGTTCAGACCACTTCTTTGTTGACCTGAATCCCTTGGACTACCTCTCTGGTTCTCTTTTACTCAGACCTTCTTAGGTCTGAGCCTCTTCTCTAGCTTCTCTTTGAGTTAAACCTCCTCCTTGGACCAGACCCCTTCCAGGGTGTTGACCTTTCCTTTGGGTCACAACCATCTTAAGGTATTCCAAGTTCAGATTTGCGTTTCAAGTATCCATGATATCTGAGATTCAATCTCGGGTTAAATTCCCCCTTCTGGATCTTCCTCTTGTTCAAACCCTCTTTCCCTTTATGTTCATTTGAACCTCTTTGGGTTCCTTTCAAGGTTGCTCTGTACAATTGAACCTCCTTAGGATCATCTGAATTCCTTCTATCCATTTGAACCCCCTCGGGTTCATCTGGATTCCCTTGTATTCTTTGGCACCTCCTGAGGATCGTTCGTACCTCCCCTGTACTCAATTGAACTTCCCTTGAGTGTTCGATTGGACCTCCTTTGATCTCCTCTAAGGGTCCAGACCTCCTTAGGTCTAGACATTCCAAGCGTTTGGACCGCCTCTGACCCAGACCCCTCTCTGTGATGATTTCTGGCTTAGACCCCCCCAGGTCTAAACCTTCCCTATGTCCTCTAGGACCTACTCCTTGTCTATTCGGACGAATAGACCTCCCCACGTCCTTCAGGACCTCCCTGTGTCCTTTAGGACCTCCCTCTCGTTCATTTGGACCTCCCCTTTGTGAGATTTGGCCGTTAGGACCTCCTCTTTGGAGATCTTAACCGTCCAGACCTTCCCTTTGTTAGATCTGACCGTTAAGTCCTCCCCTTTGGTAATCTTAACCATTCAGACCTCTCCTTTGTTAGATCTGATCGTTAAGACCTCCCCTTTGGAGATCTTAACCGTTCAGACATCCCCTTTACTAGATCTGACTGTTAAGACCTCTCCTTTGGAGATCTTAACCGTTCAGGCCTCCCCCTTGAGGATCTGACCGTCAGGACTTCCCCTTGTGGATCGGCCGTCGGGACCAGACCTCCCTCGAGGATCTAACCGTCAGGACCTCCCCGTTGCTTTTGATCTTGACCTTCGGATGTCCCGTGAGCAGGTCCTTTGGACCTTCTGTCCAAGGACCTCCTCATTGTTGTATCTTTGGACCTCCGGTCCTGTGCTTGGACCTACCCCGTGGGTGAGGATCTCCCTTGACCTCTGCGGGACCTCCTCTAGGTCTCCGCAGAACCTCCCCTTGAGCTTTGACTGGCCCCATTTGTCAGTCACGACCTCTTTCTTTATCCTTTGACCATGTCCTTTGCACTTGGAAGTCTCCAAGCATTTAATGCCTATTGTGTCGCATTAAATGCTACCATCTTTTGGCAGCACCGAGCTATCTTTAGTCTCATCTTTTACCTGCTCCCATCTCCTCTTTTACCTACTCTTGAACACGTTTGCCTCTGGACTCTCCAGCTATATATGCTGGGGCAGCCCTTCATCTTTACCTTTTTTTCCCATTCTCACTCTTTTGCTCACCCAACCAGTTCTCTAGACCTCCCTCTAACCATTGAGCCTCATTTGGCCAGCTCTCTGGATCCTCTCCCCAGCCGTCGGACCTCCTCCAGCAAGCTCCTTGGATCTCCTCCAAACCCATCAAACCTCTCTGTTGGCTCTAGTTTTATGTTTCTTTGGAGTTCTTTTGGTTTTTACTTGGCTTTGGTTTGAATTGCGCTATTTAACGTGTAGACCTCGACGTCGCTGGTGAGCCTAAGATTTGTGAGGGAGAAGGCCTGTAAAGCTTTTAAGCAGGAGACAAGTTACACTCTTGATCATATTGCACCCATTATTTCACCCTGTATATGTTCTGTTTTAAATGTTAATGCATGCTTACTTTACTAAGTTATTTCAATATCTGTCTTTAAATCCATAACTATACCTAAATCCTTTGTATGGCCACTGTTGACCTTGAACCGAACATCTTGTCACCATAGGAAAAACTGGTTGGTACATTAGTATGAACTGGGATCATTTGAAAAACGTATGCTTAGTCTCGCTTAGACCAAAAGTATTTGATTTGGGGAAATTTTACCAACATGACCAACTACTGTTTAAAGGTTTTAAGCCATGGCATTGGGTTGTCATGGAAGCTCCTAAATGTGTTTGAAAAGCAAATGAAAGGAAAAATTGTTTGGACTGGGGCGAATTGGTTGCTTGGTTGGTGCATGCCCATGCACGAGCTCAACTTGGGTAGAGTTGAGGCTCAGGAGTTCTGTGGTTGTCGCCCTAGTCATTTGAGGACCGGTTTTTGAGCCGCAACTTGTTATGCCTATAATGGGCTTTGCCTCACTGTACAACCACATGTCTCCAGAATGAGGCGTGAGACTTGGCTGAATAATTTGCAAAGTTTCACCGCGTCTGTTCCACTTTGATGTGTGGGAGGTCTTCTATGGCCTATGGTCTTTTATAACCTATATTTCCCACTGGCGTCAGATGGGGCACCCCAATAACCCAGAGGGTTTCTATCCAAAGGGGGGATTTGCGAAACCTTAACGAGGAGGGGCTGTGGTGGAATGATGCATTGTAAAGGCCTTGTGGTGATCCCTTAGTCGTACACCTTCGAAAGTGTGTGAGTGGACAGTATATGGGGATCATCTCATGTGGGTAAAGTGTACAACCTCTGCAAAGTGAAAACTATTCGAATAGCCGTGTCCACGATCATGGACATGCTAGCAAAAGCCACTCAAAGTTAGATATTGGTTTTGTTTGCAAAAGGTTTTGGATAAATTGATTTTGGGATGTCTATCCCATGATTGGGCGGGGAGCCTTGTGATAGGAGGGTATCCTTCACCATTTGATGATGAATGTTATCCAACTGAAAAATAGAATTTGGTAAATGAATTTTAGTTATTGTATAACTGCCTTGGAACTTAGTATATGTATTTGAAAGAAACTTGGCTTTACACAAATCAACCATATTATGCCTTCCCTTTGATATCCACTATGCATGTCATTCTGTTATTTGACGGGTGTAACTTGTGAGCACGGTGGTTGTGCTCACTCTTGCTTGAAATAATCTTTTGAGCTGGAAGGAAGCCTTGTGATGAGCTGTGCAGTGGACCAAGTGGTCCTGGACGACTAGGATGCGCCCTCCAGCCGATTGCATGTGATGTATCGGATGGCCTTTATGTTTATCTTCCGCTGTGTTCTGGTTTGTTGGCCTGTATGCCTCCCCTTTGTAAACAACTTTGTTGATATTAATAAAGCTCTCGTTGAAGTGTATGTTACCACTGTTGTATGTTATGAAGAGCTAGCTGTTGATCCTTGGGACTAGCTCAGTTCGCACAGGGGACCTTGGAGCAATTCCACCCCTCCACGACCACCCTCAGGTTTGGTCGTGGGAGGTCTTGGGATGACCTCAGACCTCCACGACCTTCCCTTGGTCTAGTCGTGGGAGGTATTCGGGGTGCTCCTTGGCTCCACGACCTCCTCGGGGACGCTTTCAGGACCTCCGGGTGGTCTTGCAGGACCTCCTGGGTGGTCCTGGAGGTCCTCTCGGGTGGCTCTGTTGGGTCTTCTGGAAGGTCCTGATGGACTCTCCGGTTGATCCAGGAGGACCTCTCGGGTGACCTCGGGCGGGGTGTTACAGGAACCATTGCTAGCGAGTCCAGTCCGAACGATCACCTCGTAGACAAGCATAGAATCATTTAGAACAATGCAAGAATACAAGTACAGAATAATAGATTGTAAGGGTGCAAACGGAGAGGATACGAACGGATATCGCTTATCCCGTATCATTTTCCATATTTTTCTCAGATTCGAATCGACACGGACGGTCTGGGATCACGAATCTGAATCGCGGATAGTCTCGGTCACGAATACGAAGCGAATACATGCCGAACCGAATACAGATTGTCTCGGTCACGAATACTTATTCGGATATTATGGAAAAACATAAACCATATATATCACATAAATAAAGATCAATCAACCATACTACATGTCCAAAATGCAACTAGATTAGTAGTTTAACAAGCAAATTTAAATACATCACACGATAATATAGGCTATTTAAGCAAGTAGTAGTAACAACTAACTAGCAAGTAGCCAGTACATAACAGGGGCTAGGTAAGCAAGTAGTAACTTAGAACATACCAATAATGAATATATATACCGCACTATTTTACGTAGAAAAATAATTGGTTACTTTAAGTTACTTTGTTGGATGAGGAACATATATATCATTACATGGTGCAGATCTCTTTATTGACCCGTGCACCACTTAATAATGATGAGCGGGAAAGGTAAGAATAAGTCATTCAAGAAGATCAGCTGGGGAATGAACTAGTACTTGTTACAAAAGCAAACAAGAGCAATAAGCATAATCTAACGACTGTACCACAAGCTACGAAGGATGAATTGCTTCCTCACAGTCACAGGAACTATATATCCTCATCTCAAATTATAATATCATTGGTAAGTGCATTTCTCAGAGGGCTAGGTAACTTACCACACATTAAGATTGTTCTCGGAGAACTTTGCATTAAAGTAACTAGTAACTAATAGCAATTCCAAGGTTTATTTGTGCAACTCCAAGAAGATTCATTGTATATTAATCCTGTGTAGATTGATTTCGTACAGCGAGGGCAAACCTAATATTACCAAACACGATTTTTTTTGGAAACCAACACGATTACGAAATTGGTGGGACTTTAACTGGCGCTGCTCTAAGCTAAAAGTCACTGGCCTATAGACTTCAGTGTTGTCTTTTAGTTAGTAGTATCCGTTAGTTTCTGATTTAATGTCTCAGTAGTACTCCACTTCTTCTACATTGTTAGGCCGACCTTTAGTGGTTGGGACCATTAGTCGATTAGGTTAGGATCTTTAGTTGATTATCAAACATTCCGACGTCGCGTTACAGCATCGTTGTGCTTGCGATCGTATTCGATCATGTCATTGATGTAGTGTACTAGGTGCTACTAGCTAATGCGGCGATGCTTTCTTGCATCAAATATCAAGTATTCTTAGTATCAAACGTATCAGCTGCAAATGAAGATTAGGGTGTATGAACTGTCAAACTAATTTCATATACAACATTTATTGCACGATCAGTGTTTTCACTACATACTATAGCCATTATTTCCCTGGGAATTTATGCGAAACTAAATTTACAACCTTTTTATTTACCAGCATTTTTACCTACAATTAAAAAAAATTCAAGAGAATAAATCAACCCTCCGCCCAAAACAATTCTGCTCCCCTGTTGTGGTCGGGGCGGCATGGTACTCAGGCGATCGCCATCAACCATCGCGTCGGATATCACACACGCCGTCATGCCTATAGCCCATGCAAGGCGCACAGGGAGGCAATAATAGCAGTGCCATCTTTAGCTTCCTTTTATTAGTGTTGGAAAACATAGACTCAGCTCAGCAGCCGGTCCATAGGTGGGCGTTCCATCTAAAATCTTAGTAGAGTCTTATAAATAAAATAATCTTAGTCGTTGTAAAAAGGCGATCGACGATGAAGGAATAAAGAGAAGCAAGAAGTCCTCTATATTTCTGTGTTCAATCTATTAGGGGTGCAAACAGAGCGGATAATTCTTGACTGACCGAATAAATACGAGCAAAATTTAGAGTCATTTTTCGGATATCTGTTTTTTTAAATTCAGATTCGGATTCGCTAAGTATATATTCGCGTTATTCGGAGTTATCCGGAGATTTAATCGGATGTATCTGGGAATTATCCAACTGCTATCCGGCCGAGCGTCGAGCGAGGGTTCCATCATCCTCCCGCACAGAGCGCCCGCGCCCAGCCGCCCAGCTCCCAAATCGTCCTGCCGTCTGGCCCCCCTAACCCTAACCCTCTCCTTCCTCGCCGCCGCCGCCTCCCCTCCCCCTCCGCCTCATCTACCCGGGACTACCCCTCCCGCGGTCCCCAACCCGAGCCCTCCCCCTTCGCCTCCCTCCTCCCTTGTCGCCACCGCCTCCCTCCTCCCTCGCAGCTGTCGTCGCCTCCCATCCCCCTCCGTCGCAGCCGCCGCCTCCCTCCTCCCTCGCCGTCGCAGCCGCCGTGGCCGCCGCCGCCTCCCCTTCCTCCCTCACCTCTCCCTAGCTCCCTCCTCATCTCTGCTTCCGCCACCCGCACCCTCCCCCGCTGCGTCCCTCCTCCCTCGCAGTCGCCGCCTCCCTCCTCCCTCGCCGCAGCAGCCGCCGCCTCCCATGGCGGAGCTGAAGCGGCTGTCGGAGAGCCGCGACTTGACGCGGATCGAACGCATCGGCGGGCACTCCCACATCCGGGGGCTGGGGCTGGACTCCTCTCTTGAGGCCCGCGACGCGTCGGAGGGCATGGTCGGGCAGCTCCCGGCGCGCCGCGCCGCCGGCCTCATCCTACAGCTCATCCGCAAGGGGAAGATCGCCGGCCGTGCCGTCCTCCTCGCCGGGCAGCCCGGCACAGGGAAGACCGCCCTCGCCATGGGCATCGCCAAGTCTCTCGGCGTCGAGACTCCCTTCGCCTCCGTCGCAGCCTCCGAGCTCTTCTCCCTCGACCTCTCCAAGACCGAGGCGCTCACCCAGGCATTCCGCCGCGCCATCGGCGTCCGCATCAAGGAGGAGGCGGAGATAATCGAGGGGGAGGTCGTTGAGATCACAATTGACCGCCCAGTCTCCTCGGCAGGCGCCGGTGGCAGCTCAGCCACGCCTTCCGGTGTTGCCGCGGCCGGGAAGACCGGGCGGCTTATGCTGAAGACGATGGATATGGAGACGGTGTATGAACTTGGTGGCAAGGTGATTGAGGCCCTGGGGAAGGAGAAGGTGCAGAGCGGGGATGTGATTGCGCTCGACAAGGCCTCTGGGAAGGTCACCAAGCTTGGCCGCTCCATCGGGAGGTCGTGGGATTACGATGCTGTTGGCCCGCACACCAAGTTCGTCAAGTGCCCTGAGGGCGAGCTCCAGAAGCGCAAGGAGGTTGTGCACTGCGTCACCTTACATGAGATTGACGTCATCAATAGCCGGTAACTCCGCATCCCTTTCCCTTGAATTCGTCCATAGCTAAAATTAAGTAGACACGCATTGACACATACATTTAAGCAATATTTCCTACCTTTAACAACTCTGACGAAGTTTATGTTGAGCACCTAGGCTTGGCTGGAAAGGCGGGGCAGCGTTTGGGGAGGACAAGGCGGAGTTCGAGAGGAAGGCCTCGATTGCCGCACGGATCAAGTTCTTCCATGAGCTGCTGCGGGAGAGGAGGTGGCGGGAGTTGCGGGCAGGCTTGGCGCAGATGGTGATCCAACAAGGTGGGCGCACTGTTAATTTTCGGATTTGTAATAAGCAATTACTCTTGGGGAGGAGATGGGCACGCAATTATTCTTTCGTTGCTGAGCTGCAATTCTCGATGCTATTAGTCACATATTAGCTGAAAAGCGTCGGTGTCTCAGTGATAAGTGTGAAGAGGCATAGAAATGTCTTTTAGCAGTTTTGATTGATATGACAAAGAGTATAGTGTTATTCCGGAGTCATGATCATTTATTCATTCTCATACGCAATAGTCAAAACAAAACTGGCAGCGGAGACATTAGTGTGTAAATCTGGCCTTTAAACATGAATAAAGCTGGAGATTACCATCATATGCACACATAGATATTCTTTCATATGTCTTCTACATGATAATTTGTCATCTGTAAAAGTTTATAGTATCTTCATTATCTCTCAACACATATATCAGCAAAGAACACTGAGTTCATAATTCATATTTAATGATATCATATTTTCTGTAGGATCTGGGTCTGCTGCGACTCTTTGTGACATCTTGTGGAATGTATTCAGAGAATGCGATTCCAGCGGTGTTGTATGGGATGCTCTAGCAAATAGTTATGCTAGAGCTCAGATGATTCATGATGCTCTTTACGTTCTTAGTGAAATGAACAGCCTAAACATGCAAATCTCAGTGCCCACCTACGACAGTTTATTGTACAGCCTAAGGATGACAGACATGGCGTTGGAGCTTTTTGAAGAAATGGAGTCATGTGGTATCTCTCCCAGCGAGTATTCACAAAGCATTCTCGTCGATGGCCTCTGCAAGCAAGATAAGGTTGGAGAGGCTTTATCTTTCCTTCAGGAGGCAAGAGAAGGGGGAAAGTTTAAACCCTTGGGGATGACCTTTAACATTCTTATGTCTGCATTGTGTAATTGGGGGTTTATTCAGGCTGCAAAATCATTTTTATGTCTGATGCTGAAGTATGGATTAAACCCTGACAGGTATACCTATTCTACTCTTATACACGGTCTATGTAAAGTAGGTTCCATGGATGAAGCATTGGATCTATTTGAGAGAGTGACAAAAGAAGGAATGGAACTTGAGATTGTCACCTACAACAGCCTTATCAACGGCTACCGCCTGCTTGGTTTAACAAGAGAAATTCCAAAAATTATTCAGATGATGAGATGCCAAGGCATTGAACCCGATCTTGTTACTTATACTATACTTATTGCTGGTCATTGTGAAAGTGGCGATGTTGAAGAAGGGATGAAGATAAGAAAGGACATCCTAGACCAAGGGTTGCATTTGAATATTGTCACATACAGTGTCCTTCTCAATGCTCTCTTCAAAAAGGGTTTGTTCTATGAGGTTGAAAACCTACTTGGTGAGATATACAGTATCGGTCTAGATATGGATGTGGTTGCATATTCCATCCTCATCCACGGGTACTGCAAGCTAGGAGAAATTGAAAGGGCACTTCAAGTATGCAATGTGATGTGCTGTTCTCAGAGGGTAACGCCAACATCACTAAACCATTTATCTATTCTTCTAGGACTTTGCAAGAAAGGACTGCTAGTTGAAGCAAGGTGGTATTTGGAAAATGTAGCTAGCAAATATCAGCCAAGTGATGTAGTACTCTATAATATACTTATTGATGGTTATGCAAAGATCGGTGATATTGGTAGTGCTGTTCGTCTGTATGATCAGATTGTTGTAGCTGGTATGTGCCCAACAATTGTCACATGCAACTCTCTTCTCTATGGATATTGCAAAATTGGGGATCTACAAGTTGCGGAGAGCTATTTTAGGGCTATTCAGTTGAGTAGTCTGCTGCCAACAGCAGTAACATACACTACCTTGATGGATGCACTCTGCCACTCTCCGAAGCTGGAAAAGTTAATACTATGCTAAGTCTTTTTGATGAAATGGTTGGAAAGGGGATCAAGCCAAATGCGATAACTTACAGTGTAGTTATTAAAGGACTTTGTAAGCAGCTCAGATTCCGTGATGCTATCAATGTTCTCCATGACATGCAAGGTGTTAATGCTGACCCAATAACTTACAATACGCTTATACAAGGTTTTTGTGAAGCACAGAACATTAAGATGGCTTTCCTCATATATGAAAGTATAGTATACTGTGGCCTAGTGCCGACACCTGTTACCTATAACTTACTTATTAATGTGTTGTGCTTGAAGGGAAAAGTTATACAAGCAGAAATGCTTTTGGATTCCCTAAGAGAAAAAGGCGTTGAGTTGAGAAAATTTGCCTACACAACGCTCATCAAAGTTCAGTGTGCGAAAGGAATGCCTTACAATGCCATTTTATTATTTGGTAAGCTTCTAGATGCAGGGTTTGAGGCCTCTATTGAAGACTTCAGCGCAGCAATCAATCGACTCTGCAAAAGGCAATTTGCCAAAGAAGCCTTTATGTTCATCCCGATTATGTTATCTGTTGGCATTTACCCAGATACTCAAGTTTATTATGTGCTGGGTAGAGCTCTGCACAGAAGGAATGAGCTTTTCTATCTACCCATATTGCAAACACTTGCTGTCAAAACTGGTGTTGGTATTTAGTACCTTGAGCATGTGAGTGAGATTGCTTTATCATTGTTCTTTATAGTGTACATTACACTCAATGACCAATTCGTATTGTATTTGCTATTATTGTTTGTTGGTGTACAGGTGTTAGAGGTGCTATGTCCTCAATTTTTGGATAGATGAGGATTGAGGGCAACATAGGCCACAGGGACCTACAGGATCAACTTGTGCCAAAGTGTTGGGTTAAATCAATCTTTAACATCCAGTTGCATCACATGATCAGTATATTCGAATCAAGAATTCTAAGGGCCTAACATCATAGTTAACATTTGTTTTACCCTCTTTTTGGCAGTGCCCAGAGGCCCCAGACTGAGTACCTACCAGATGGTGATCTTTTTAGCACAATCAACAATAATGGATATGTTTTAGGTAACCATGTTTTTACCACCGATTATCT
This sequence comes from Phyllostachys edulis, assembly GCA_036346405.1. Lineage (NCBI taxonomy): Eukaryota > Viridiplantae > Streptophyta > Magnoliopsida > Poales > Poaceae > Phyllostachys > Phyllostachys edulis. The sequence goes on from CM070558.1 coordinate 55,968,831, forward strand.
TGTTTTAAAGATAAATGTTTCTAATACTGAATTCTTGTCATTTCTTCTGAATTTGGAGTTAGTATTTGCTATGTTTTGATAGCTTGTCAAACTATTTAAACTTATTCGTAATATTTCTTATACCATGCCAAGATTGTAGACTCGCATTGTGTAGCAGGAACTAACGAGAAGCTTTGTAGTTACCATCATCTTATTAATGGTTTTGCTGTTCACATGTCATCCTTGCAGGTGTCTGGCGTCACAATTGTTCTAGGCCCCATATGTTTTTCTTATTTCCTGTTTTTGCTTATTCCACACTGATATTTCATTGTGTTAGGGCTTTGCCAACTAAACAGATATTGTCGTTTTTTGTATTGGTCCACACAATCACAAGAGAATCAGTCATTTAGTTTAGGACATCAGAGCATGCTAAATGCTGACATGCGTGTTCTGACAGCATGCTTTATTTATTATTGTCTCACCTTCTTTTGGTGCATCTATTTCGTTTTACATCATACTTTTCTTTGGGATACTACAGTTTGGTTTGGCCCGTATTCCAGATGTGCCGGATTCTCACCGGCATATGGAATCTGAAGAAAAAAATTGTGCAACCACTTTTGCTGCTTGATTATGCTCGGTTTTAGGTTTACCACTGCATTCTGTTTTTCGCAGCTCTTCTTCTTGGACTGCTATAGTGTGTGCTATATAGGCTTTGTTAACCGCTTGTTTTGCTGTACCAGATACCATTTAGGTCAGAAACAAAGAAAAGCCTTCACCTACAGTGCTTCTGCCTATAGTCGTTTATAGTCAGGTATCGTACATAGAACCCATGTACTTCTACAAAATATTGCCGACCATTGTTTCTTCCAAGTCTCATGATGCCATAACATTTGTTGGAGCAAACATTCCAGCAGTGCAGGTATATGTTTCCATTTTCCTCTTACAGCATCTCAATTTGAAAGCTTCCTGCAGGTCTCCAATTGACAACAGATTTATAACTATCGGCCACTTTATATATGCTGTTAGACTCTCGCCGGTTTCAAGGAAGGTAACTGTGAATCAAATAAAGGTTGGAATGCTTCCACTCAGCCCTGTGGTTGGTCTGCATTCTTTTAGTTAGTTACAACAGATTGCTTGCCTTTTTTTTAGAAAAAAAAACATTATCTTTTTTTAGGAAGAAACGATAGAGTAGTGGTGTTAGGCATGTTTTCAGTTGGTAACATCTCACATGCATGCTACCCTGTTGCTTTCTCTTGTTTATAGCTGTTAGCCTTTCAAATTATCAATATTTGCAGCGGTTTACTTGTGATATAGAAACGATAACAACAAGAAGAAAAAAGCAACCAGATGCTTGCAATCGTCATTTTTGTAGCTTTTTAAAACTATTGCCTACAATGTACACCGTAATTCCTTCTGAAAATCGTTAGCATGCAGCTCATCCTAGAATAGATAACAACCAACATGATTGTCTATGAGTTATTTTATTCATATGGTACATACTCTCTACGACGTGCTTTCAGGTTGCAGAAGAAACTCTGTCTTACATAAGAACGCAATTTTGCAGGAATTGTAAGAGAGCGAAGGCTATGTTCAAGGAAGTTCAATTGAAGAAGGAACTGTATATTGTGGACCTTTATCAGCGAGGTTTTATTTACATTCAGTTTCGTATTGCTAAGGTATTGGTTTTTTTCCCGTTTGAATGTAATTATGCATTGCGATTTTCTTATGCTATTTGTTTTTCCGTTTGTAAAGGATATTGTCTTTAATAGTTACTGTCATATCCTTTTGTTCTGAGACTTAGATAATCTGTGTATGTGTCGGTTATGCAAATCGTAGATCATTTTTGGTTTATATACATCATATAGGCTTTCTGCGAACTAGAATTTTTTTTTGTATAGTTCAAAATAATGTCACCGTCACACCTTTATAATGTTGTAGAGATGTTATAGGACACTTGGTCTTGCAAATTACTGCAACGAGAAAACACATACAAGTAAAAGGATTCCCTAAAGGATTTGAAATTCTATTAACTACGATAATTGACAATTTGGCATCGACTTTGAGCTACCCTTGCTTTGCTGAGTGTGTGTGTGTGTGTGTTCGTCACCAGCGTGATTAGCTAGGGACCGGTCGGCCAACATTTTTTTTTATAATATTAGAAAAAACTCTGCAAATAAATGATTTTCAGGTTTGCAAGAACTTATATGCTTAACACACGATCACCTATCACTCCAAATCAATGATTGCCTTATGGTTCACTTTCTCCATTCTGAATTGTAAAAATATTTGCTGTAGTATGTCAAGCTATTGTTGTGCTATGTCTGACCTATGTTTATCCAAGCGTCATTGTATATATTTTGATTGACGAGGATCACCTAAATTTATAGTTAATCAAGCTAGTCTCACACCGAGTTTTCATTTTCATCAAATTTAAGCAGCGACTTGTGGTTGATGTTTTGATATTTGTCGGCAAGTCACTTTAGTATGCATGATAATGACATAACCAAATTGGATTCAGAATTTCTAACCTGTTTTGGCATTTTCATGTACTACAAGCATCTGAATAATACTGAGATAAATAGAAGTATAGAACACTTTGGCATGTTTATCATGTCATTTAGTTGAATGTTAACAGACAGAGCTTTGCTTAAGTACCCCCCTTTTAGAAAAGTTTACAAATCTCAAAGCAAAGTAGTTAATATTAAGTGGGTACAAATATGTACCAACATAAAAAAAAGATAATTCAAATTGAAGATTAGATATAGATATAAATTTGAAAATTAGGTGGAGGCAAATCTTCGGCTTCATTTTTTAAGGTTAATATAGATTCCTCCCTACCTAATATTAACTATTTTGCTTTTAACATTCAAAACTTAAAAAAAAAAGAGGAGTACCGAATCACACATATAAGTAGCAAATATTTGCTGATTATGTGTTGAGGTCATCATGTTACCCCTTGCACCAGAAATGTCGTCTACCAAATTCTAATTGTTACCTCCCACAATTCTAATGTGCTAATTGGTTCAGCTATTTTTTGGGGGGTTCAAATTCGAGCCAACCGAGATCCTAGGACCGGTATTTTCTACCATAGGAAACCCCAATCCCATTAAAAATTTGTGGATTAGGATAGAGTTTTACCTACTAATTTAAGCATCCCATAATATTAGCCAATGCCTTGAAATGATGGTCCACTTGGACAACATATCTGATATTGTGGGCTTGGAGCTGGAATACGCTCTGAAGTACAATTCAAATTGTGCTGCACAGACTGGGATCTGATCTGCCATTTGGCTCATAGAGAAATAAGGAGTGCTATGTTATCTAGCAGGCTCCTGTAACTCTTGTCAAAGAAAGGATCTGCAAGATCTTGCTTCAGCTTCCAGTTTGATGCTGGGCTACCCATGGAAAGAATCTGGTCCCATGAAAATAAGTTAAGCCTATTGGTACAAGTTAGTTGATGCCACGTATATAAGGAAATGGACCTTGTGCTCAAAGATGAGCTTACATGTATATGTTGCAGCCATACAATCTGCAGATATCTCGAACCATTGATATCTCTTAACTGATCTTGATGCTATATTTTAGCTAAATGTCATCTCAACCAAACTATTGACCTTGTTCTATGGTTCTATTCGATGGTACTGTTCAAATTGTTTTGAACCTTTTCAAAAATTTCCTACAATCTTATAGTAGCAGGTCTTCTTTTTCCGTCATTGAGCACATAATACAGTAGTGTCTTGGGTTTCATGTAATTATGAAATTAGTTTACTGTGAGAACTAAAGCATCCCAACCAACTCATTTCTATTATCTTGTTATTTGTTGTCCAGGACACAGGGTTTTCTTGCACTTTTCACCGGTGACACTGGTGAAATTCGTGCAGAGGTTCGAGAGCAGATTGATACAAAAGTTGCAGAGTGGAGAGAGGAAGGAAAGGCTGAGATCGTGCCTGGTGTTCTGTTTATTGATGAAGTCGACATGCTTGATATTGAATGTTTCTCCTTCCTAAACCGTGCTCTGGAAAACGATATGGCTCCAACCCTAGTAGTTGCAACAAATCGAGGGATTACATCCATACGTCGGACAAACTACCGATCGCCACACGGGATACCACCCGATTTTCTTGATCGCCTCTTAATCATCACAACACAGCCATACACAGAGGATGAACTCCGGAAGATCTTAGACATCAGGTGTGACGAAGAAGATGTGGAAATGTCTGCGGATGCAAAGGTTTTGCTCACAAAGATTGGCGTGGAGACCTCCCTGAGGTATGCGATCCACCTGATAACTTCCGCTGCATTAGCTTGCCAGAAGCGCAAGGGTAAGGTGGTGGAGATGGAGGATATAAGCCGGGTCTACCAGCTCTTTCTGGACGTCAAGAGGTCGACGCAATACTTAATGGAGTATCAGAGCCAGTACATGTTCAATGAGGTGACAGGGGAAGCAGATGGAGATGATGCCATGCAGTCTTAGATGAATAGTGTTACAACGTAACTGGGTTGGTTTGTACGGCTCGTGTATCTTGGATACTTTTTGCTCGTTTAAATGACTAGTGTTAAACCTAAGAGGAAAGGAATTCCCTCCCCCCGGGCCCTTAGATCAGGGGGGGAGGGGAAATGGATGGAGATGGGGGAGGGGCCTCCCCTGAGGCCCTCCCCCATAGAATTTATTTTCAACCTAAGATGCTATTACCCTGACAACCATGCTTGGTGGATGCGATGGGCAATGCTAGCTACTGTAGTTAAGCTTTATAGTTCAATGTATCTTTTCTCATTTCATCACTGTTTTTTTTTTTTTGGTGTTCAAGTTATCTTTAGAGTCTGTTTCTTATTTTAGGTGTCTTAGGATAGCTATATAAGCCATTGTAAACATCTTTTGTAGGGGTCGACAAGTTATGATTTAGATAATGAAATTCAGAAAAGCCGTTTTGGCCCATATCGTGTGTTCTTGAGATGTGTTGGGAGAGATTGAGATAAGTATTGAGAGAGAGAGAGAGAGTTTGGGTATTGTTCATACATCATACATGGTCACTCTTCATGCGTGGATACTGTTCACCGATGCTACTACAATACTTGCAATTCAATCTGCTATTAGATTGGTTTATGAGTGGTGATTTTTTTGCAAATCAATTCAACCGAATTGGTTTGTGAGTTTGCTATTCCATCACGAAAGATCGAGCAACTAACGGATTAAGTCTTATCTAGAGGTTTGATCCACATTATGTAACTAATGTATTAAAAAATTTCAGTAGAATCGGCCTCCTGTTGATGTGTTGCTTCTTCTCGTTCTTTTCTGTTAGACAAACGCATCTTCCACATTTCTTCATGTGGCGACCCGGCTAGGAGCTAACCCGAGAGGTCCTCTAAGATCTCCCTGGGAGTCCACCAAGACCTCCTAGGAGGTCCAAAGGATCTCTCGGGCAGTCCTCTAAGACCTCCCAGGAGGTCTAGCTGGATCACCTAGAGGTCCAGAGCACTAGCCTGTAACGTCTCGTTTGTCCAGAGTTTTGAAAAGGTTTCAAAATAAAAATAACCATTTTGTTGGAGTTCTCTGGAGTTCTTTAGCTTTTAGTTTTCCTTCTTTGTTTCCTCTGTGTGACTTTTAGGCCTAGCTCCTCCTTTCCAGGACCTCCCTTGTGTTGGACCTCCCCTTTTGGGTTTAGACTACCCCTTCTGGTCTAGACTTTCCCTCGGTTGTGACATTCCCTTATGAGTCACGACCAAACCCCAAGTTATTCTCAGCTTGGGTTTGTGTTTCAAACCTCTTTGATTTCTGAGATTCAGTTCGGGTTGGTTTTCCTCTCTCCGGACCACCATCTTATCTGACCTCCTCCTCTTCTTTTTCTTCTTCTCTTAGGACCTCCCTTGAGTTCCCCTTTGGACCTCTTAACTTGGATCTCCTCCTTTTGGAGATATCATTCCTTGGGTCTTCCCTTTCATCCAGACCTCTCCTTCATTGGATCTATGGGTCCAGACCTCCCTTCAGTTGGACCTCCTTGTAGGTTCAAACCTCCTTTGCTCTTTAGACCTTTTTCTTGTATCTTTTGTTTGAACCTCCTTTAGTTCAGACCTCCTCTTTGTTGGTTTGAATCTCTTTGTGTTTAGATCTCCCCTTGGGTCTAAGCTTTCATCTCTATTTATATCTCCTTTGATCTAGATCTCTTGCTCTACTTGGACCTCCCTGTGGACCTCTCAGCGTTCATTTGAACTCTTTAAGTTCATTCGAACACCCAGAGCTCTTTTGGACCTCCCTGTGCCCATGTGGACCTCCTTGTGTCCATATGAAGCCCCTTTTGAACTCCCCGCGTCCAATCGGACCTCCCGGTGTTCAGTTGGACCTCCCCCTACCCATTTGAACGCCCTCTAGTCCATTTGAACCTTCTCGGGTTCAAATAGACCTCCCTGTCCCTTTGGACCTCCTCCTTTGTTTATTTGGTTTGCCCTCGGGTCTGCTCGGACCTCCCACTTGCTCCAGATCCTGGCGCAGTTGTACCGCCCCTTTATTGCGGTTGTACCGCTCCTCTATTGCTTGTGAACCATCCGATCTATGTCAGACAGCTTCATCGCGTTGCAACCTCTGCTCAGTCCGAACGTCTCAATCATTTGGCTCCATTCGATCGAGATCTAGCGGCTCTAGCCTTCCCCGCGCTTTTCCTCGCTATCGCTCCACCTCCCCTTGGAGATCTTAGCCGTCAGGACCTCCCTTTGTTCAAATCTTGACCATTAGGACCTCCCCTTGGAGATCTTAGCCGTCAGGACCTCCCTTTGTTCAGATCTTGACCGTCAAGACCTCCTTTGATCTTGATCTGACCATCAGGACCTCCTTTGGTTTTGATCTGACCGTCAGGACCTCCCTTTTGGAGCTCCTCCGTTGGATCTCCTTTTTGGTTTCGGACCTCCCTTGTCCCTTCGCGCGATTCGAACCAACCTCGCGCCCTTCCCACTTGTGGACCGTCCGATCCTTTTTGGATGGTCTGATCGAGGTGAAAGGTTAGGTCAGTCCAAACGTTCCCAGGTGTTGTGGATCGTCTGATCCATATCGAACGGCCTAAATGAGATGTAACGTTCGGATGGTCTGAATGTTCCTTTCCTTTTGGACCGCCCGATTCCAATCGACAGCCCTGCTTCACCACGCCTTTAACCTCTTGTCCTTAGGACCTCCTTTTCATCTGGACCTCCTTTCAAGTCCAGACCTTTCCTTTGCCCTTTGCGTGGCACTGGACCTCTTGAGAACCATCCGATCAGGATCGCACGGCCCTACTTTGCTGTGCGCCTTTCCCTTGTCCCTAGGACCTCCTCCTGGTTATTTTGCAAGGACCACTTCCTTTATCTTTGCTGGTCTTTTTATAAAGACTACCCTCCTGGCTCATATTATCCCTTATGGTCAGGATCTCACCTTGTGGGCCATGACCTCCCGTTTTTGGGTGTGACCTCCTTTGTTGATCCTTTTGTAAAAGACCTCCCTCTAGGTCACTTTGCACAGACCACCCTCTCGATCTTTTGCAAAGGATTACCCTCCTGGTCTTTTGCTGATCTTTTTGCAAAGACTACCCCATTGGGTTGGACCTTGAGTCCAGACCTCCTTGTCCGCATGACTTCTTTGTCCCCAGGACCTCCCCTTGGTCTTTTGTAAGGGCCACCCTTGTTGTCCAGGGCCATCCTTTAGGTCACGACCTTTCCTTGGTCGGGACCTCCTCAAGGCCTCCTTCCCTGGTGGTTTAGGCCTCCCCTGAGGCTTAGGCCTCCCTTGAGGGTCCCCTTTATGTTGAGACCTCTCTAGCCTAGACCTTCCTCGTGTTTGGACCTCCTCGTAGGTTTAGACCACCCCTGTGTTTGGTCCTCCTTGAGGTCTCCTCCTTTGAGGTTTAGATCTCCCTTGAGGTTTAGATCTCCTTTGTGGTCTAGACCTCCTCTTTGTGTTTAGACCTTTGTTGTCTAGACCTCCTCTTTGTGTTAAGACCCTTGTGGTCTAGACCTCCTCTTTGCGCTTAGACCTCCCTGAAGGTCTAGATCTCCTCTTCGGGTTTAGACCCCTATTGTGAGGACCTTCTCGGAATGTACATGGAACCGACCGATTTTTTTTTGAGCTGCTGTACTACTGCACGGAGGAGCGGTAGTACCGTTTGATACATTCCGAGAGGAGGTCTGCCAGGACCTCCCAGGAGATCTTCAAGACCTCCTAGAGGTCTTGGCCTCTGTGCACTGAGCCACTCCTAGGAGCCCAAGCTAGCTCGCACAGACAAACAATGGTGTGATCAAATTCATACAACAACTGAGAAGAAGCAAAAGAGAACTTAACATATATTAATTAAAGACCTTTCGGTCAAGCTTCTTACAGGGGTTTGCCTCTTGGGCTACAACAGAAGAGCACTAACAGCGGAGATAAAAAAAACACAAATGCGCGGAGCCAGCCGACAAGCCCACGGGCTATCAAGTGGAGGACATCCCCTAGGTCACATGGTCTCCAAAGACCTCTTCTTCATTGAGCTTTGAGCTCCGTGGAACTTCCATTGCTGCTGATTTAAACAGAGGGCAAAAGCCGTGAGTACTTTGAATGTACTCAGCAAGCCGTGGGGAAAAATATGCAATAAATATTCATGAAGTGTGAGACCCCGAGGTATTTAGTTTGTAATGCTTAGTCTTCCACTTGACTCTAGCATCACAAATAGAATATCCCGTGCCTCGGGACAATGTGTACCTCCCAGAATTGCTATACACACACCCTTTTACAAAATCATGTATCAATTCCATAGAAGCACAGAACCGAAGCAAGAACTTTACAAAGCAAAAGACATACATAATAGAGTTATTACAACAGAGGCCAACCGGCCACAAGACAAGCTAAAGAGCTAAATAAACAGCGGAAGCAAAAGCCATAAGATAGTGATAAACAAAAGCCACGGTTTGCCATTACCCACAAGGCAACTGACCGGGCCGCCAAGCTAGTCGTCAAAGTCGAAGTCAGTCTCACGATAGTCGATCCCTTAGGGATCAACCTCCTCTGCAACAATTAAGTAATGCAAATGAGTACAAAAATGTACTCGCAAGACTACGAGTAACAAGCCTATACATAGCTACATGCAAGCTTAATCAAAGGAGAAGGCTAGGGTTCATTTTCAGCATAAAGCAAGTTTTCATTTGCAATAATGGAATAGATTTAAAGCCATTTAACAATCTATTTTTTAATTGTTCAAATAACAGCGAGACAATAAATAATAACATAAATACAACCTGGAGGTGACTAACCCAATAGCCACTACAACATATGTAACGTCCCGTTTGTCCAGGATTTTGAAAGGCTTTTAAAATAAAAATAACCATTTGGTTTTGATGAGAGTTCAAAGCTTAACTTGAAGATTTCAGAAACTTGGAGGTTTAACTTGAACTAATCAAACTTCAATTAATTCCTTTTGGATGATTTGGAGTTATTCCTGTTCTTTGGCTTTTAGCCCCTTTTCTCTGTTTGCCTTGTTTGTCCTTCGGGCTAGCTTCTCCTCCCCCAGGTCTCTCTCTGTCCAGACCTCCCTTGTGTTCCTCTAGACCTTCCCCGAAGCCTTGTGTTTGGATTTCTCTAATCCAGACCTCTCCTTTGTTGGTTTGAATCTCTTTGTGTTTAGACCTCCCTTTGGTCTAAATGTCCATTTCTGTCTGGATCTCCTTGATCTAGACCTCTTTATCTGTTTGGACCTCCCCGTGGACCTCTCAACATTCATTTGAACTCCCTGAGTTCATTTGGACGTCCCTGAGTCCTTTTGGACCACCCCGTGCCCATATGGACCTCCCTGTGCCCATATGAAGCTCCCTTTGATCTCCCCGCGTCCAATCAGACCACCCTGTGTCCCTTGGACATCCCCCTTTGTTTATTTGGTTTGTCCTCGTGTCCTCTGGACCTCCTCTGCGTTCATAGGATCTCCTTTGAGTCCTCTGGACCTCCTCTACGTTCATAGGACCTCCTTTGAGTCCTCTAGACCTCCTCTGCATTCATAGGACCTCCTTTGAGTTCTCTGGACCTCCTCTATTTTCATAGGTCCTCCTTTGAGTTCTTTGGACCTCCTTTGAGCTTGGATTTCTCCCTCTCCTCTAGTTTAGACCTCCTTTGTTGGGTTGAATCTCTTTTGAGGTTTAAACCTCTTCTCTGTTTGGATCTAAGGGTCTAGACCTCTTTTCTGTTTGGATCTAAGGGTCCAGACGTCTCCTTTGTTTGATCTAAGGATCCAGACCTCCCCTTTGTTTGGATCTAAAGGTCCATGCCTCCTTAGGTTTAGACCTCCCTAGCGCTTGGACCCACCGCTGGCTCTTGCGGTCGTACCGCTCGAGTTTTGCCTTCATCGCCTGAGGACCATTCGATGCTTATTGGACGACCCGATTTTGTTGGCACGTTCGGCCGGTCCGAACGTCCCATCCTTTCTGTACCCTCCGATCTGCATCGGACGGCTTGGTCTAGTTGGACCGTTCGCTCGGTCCGAACGGCCCCTTTGCTTTGCTCCGTCTGATCTTGATCTAACGGCCCTAGCTGTCCCCGCGTATCCTTGTTTCCGCGGACCTCCCCCTTGCTCTTGATCTTGATCGTTGGGATCTCTTTTGAGAAATCTAACTATCAGGACCTCCTCGTGTCCTTAGGACCTCCTCTGTGTTCCTTTGGACCTCCCCGTGTCCTTAGGACTTCCTTAGGTCGGACCTACCGCTTGCTAGGTCGGACCTACCGCTCGATTTTGGTCTTCGTCGCTTGAGGACCTCCCCTTTGGAGATCTTAACCGTTCAGACCTCCCCTTGTTTAGATCTAACCGTTAGGACCTCCCCTTTGGAGATCCTAACTGTTCAGACCTCCCCTCATTTAGATCTGACTGTTAGGATCTCCCCTTTGAAGATCCTAACCGTTCAGACCTCTCCTTGTTTAGATCTGACCGTTAGGACCTCCCCTTTGGAGATCCTAACCGTTCAGACCTCCCCTTGTTTAGATCTGACCGTTAGGACCTCCCCTTTGGAGATCCTAACCGTTCAGACCTCCCCTTGTTTAGATCTGACCGTTAGGACCTCCCCTTTGGAGACCTTAACTGTTCAGACCTCCCCTTGGAGATCTTAGCCGTCAGGACCTCCTCTTGTTCAGATCTTGACCGTTGGGATCTCCTTTGAGAGATCTAACCATCAGGACCTCCCCTTGCTTTCGATTTTGATAGTTAGGACCTCCCCCCTGTGAGATCTTAACCGTCCTAGGCTTCCCCTTGTGGATCTCGCGGTTAGGACCTGCCCTTGGTTCTGATCTCCTCGTCCTCCTTTGAACCGTGTCTCTGGTTAACTCCCTTTCTCTCTCTTCGCGCAGGTGCGCACTGTAACATCCCCAAATTTATAAATGATAATTAGTATGCATCTCATTAACATCCAAAATGTTTTTGAATCTTTTGCATCATTTATTGCACTTGGGTTTGTATTTCAAATGTATAAAAATGAGGAGAATTTAAAACTTTTGAACATGCATTGGTTTTTCTGGAGCATTTGCATAATTTGTTGCTTTTGAAAATTTTGAACTCAAAGAAAACATACACTTCAAATTTAAATTCCAAAAGAAAACAAGAATAAAAATTTATGAACATCATCTAGAAATAATTTATTCAAACAATATAATAATTATCATGAATAAATATAATTTTTCCCAAATTTTTGGGAATAGTTTTAACCCTCAGAAAATTCAAACACAATCCAATAACATATCTCGGGTTTGATTTTAAACTGAACGAATTATAACATGAACAGTGAGGTTTAATAATTTTTATGGACACTAGACCTTCCCAGGAACCCCTCTGATTTATTTCAGAATTTTAGAAATTTTATTCCTATTTTTAGAGCCCCGGTCAAACTTCTTGCTAGATTAGTCAAATCTGGATTTCAAATCCTCAGCACTGTTCATTTGGCTCGAGTCGTTCGCTGTTCCGACCCGAGCCAACCGACGCGACCTGGTCCGACCCAACCCTATTCGCCGCACCCGTTCGCTTGTGCCTCTGACCAGCGGGCCCCGCGCGACAGTGCCTTCTCCTTCCTCGTGCTGGCGGGTGGGCAGAACTCGAGTGCCACACGCCCGCCGAGCCCTGCGCTGCCCCGTCAACGGTGTTGCCGCACCGCCCTCAGTGACCACTCGCAGACCTTCACCCTCTCACGCCGTCCTCTCCTCCGTCCTTAGGCTCGCACAAAACAGACCCTGGCCCGTTCTCTCCTCTCACTTCTCTCTTCGGCCGAGAGAAAGAAGGAGGTCGTAAGCCCCTTCCCGTCCCGATAAGCGCCGCCGCGGCCATGCCATTCTCTCTGTCTTTCGGTGCCGTTTCCATTTTTGCTAACCCGAGCCCCTCATTCGCAGCTTAGCACTCGAAACATGGCGATGTCTTCTTCGTCACCGGTGCACGTCCCGTGGAGCTCCGCCGCGCCATTCGCGCTCCGGTGAGTTTTGGGTCCCCGCACCTTGTCCCTCTTGTTCGCATCATCATGCTGAATCTTCTAACGGGTTTAATTGGATTTTTGTGCAACGTCGAGGGAGTGCGGTCCTCTTCTTCTCCGACTTCGGCCAACCGCCGCCACCTCAATTCCAGCCCCCACCAGCCTCCATCGACATCAAGGTCGTGGGAGTTGTGCTCCAGGAGTCGAAGCGATGCCGAGGCGCTCCTTCACGAGGCTCCACGACCGTTGAAGCGTCATCTCCGCGTACATCGCTTCTTCGGCTCCGCCTCCAGTCGTCGCCAGCTCGACACCGTCCACCTCCGGTCTCCGCTCCACCGCCACCATATTCACGAGTGTCTTGCGCACCTTGAGGTGCCAGCCTCGAGCCCAGAGCGTCTCTGCTTCACCAGCTCCTCCGCACGGCCACATCGCCGCGTATGGGAGCTCCGTCGAGCCGCCGGCAGCGTTAGGGTAAATCCCATCATTAGAACTTAACCGTCCATTTAAGTGTCTGTATGGCATGTGGACCCCACCAGGGATAAGCGAGATTAGAAGTTTAAGTCTAAACGTTTTAATCCTCTGAGCCTATGACGTGTGGGCCCATGAGGCCGGTTAAGTGGATGTGTAGATAGAAATTATGTTTGCTCATAATGATAACGTTTTTATTTAGTGCCTAGATAGAAATTCCGTTTTATTAAACCGAAGGCGTATTCTCTGAAATACGTTTTCGACTTCTCTCTGGCCGGGATCAGTCAAAGTTGACCAGGTCAACTCCTGACCTCGGGTCCCACGTGTCATCTACTATGGCTAGCTGTCTGCGAGTGTAAAAAAGTATTTAACTCTTTAAGGAATTCCGAAATAATAATAACATGTATAAGATGGTTGCAAAATTCTGATAATACTCTTCGAACTCCTTGTAATTCCTTTTCGTCGTAGGATCTAGTCTTCCCTTGCCCAGCTCTTGTGCCCAGATCTCATTTCCTCAATCTTGTTTGGGCATGCTATCATGCCCAAGCCACCCTATTGTCTGGCTATCTCCTTGAGGCCAGATCTCCTTGTGCCTGGAACTCTTCTGTGAGGATAGACCTCTTTTGTATCTAGACTACCCTTTTTGCTGGTATGGACTTCCTCGTGGTTCAGACCACTTCTTTGTTGACCTGAATCCCTTGGACTACCTCTCTGGTTCTCTTTTTCTCAGACCTTCTTAGGTCTGAGCCTCTTCTCTGGCTTCTCTTTGAGTTAAACCTCCTCCTTGGACCAGACCCCTTCCAGGGTGTTGACCTTTCCTTTGGGTCACAGCCATCTTAAGGTATTCCAAGTTCAGGTTTGCGTTTCAAGTATCCATGATATCTGAGATTCAATCTCGGGTTAAATTCCCCCTTCTGGATCTTCCTCTTGTTCAAACCCTCTTTCTCTTTATGTTCATTTGAACCTTTTTGGTTCCTTTCAAGGTTGCTCTGTACAATTGAACCTCCTTAGGATCATCTGAATTCCTTCTATCCATTTTGAACCCCCTCGGGTTCATCTGGATTCCCTTGTATTCTTTGGCACCTCCTGAGGATCGTTCGTACCTCCCCTATACTCAATTGAACTTCCCTTGAGTGTTCGATTGGACCTCCTTTGATCTCCTCTAAGGGTCCAGACCTCCTTAGGTCTAGACATTCCAAGCGTCTGGACCTCCTTTGATCCAGACCCCTCTCTGTGATGATTTCTGGCTTAGACCCCCCAGGTCTAAACCTTCTCCATGTCCTCTAGGACCTCCTCCTTGTCTATTCGGACCTCCCCACGTCCTTCAGGACCTCCCTGTGTCCTTTAGGACCTCCCTCTCGTTCATTTCGACCTCCCCTTTGTGAGATCTGGCCGTTAGGACCTCCCCTTTGGAGATCTTAACCGTCCAGACCTCCCCTTTGTTAGATCTGACCGTTAAGACCTTCCCTATGGAGATTTTAACCGTTCAGACCTCCCCTTTGTTAGATCTGACCGTTAAGACCTCTCCTTTGGAGATTTTAACCGTTCAGACCTCCCCTTTGCTTGATCTGACCGTTAAGACCTCTCCTTTAGAGATCTTAACCGTTCAGGCCTCCCCCTTGAGGATCTGACTGTCAGGACTTCCCCTTGTGGATCTGATCGTCAGGACCTCCCCTCTGAGGATCTAACCTCAGGACCTCCCCGTTGCTTTTGATCTTGACCTTCAGACCTCCCGTGAGCAGGTCCTTTGGACCTTCTGTCCATAGGACCTCCTCATTGTTGTGTCTTTGGACCTTCGGTCCTATGCTTAGACCTCCCCCGTGGGTGAGGACCTCCCTTAACCTCTGCGGGACCTCCTCTAGGTCTCCGCAGGACCTCCCCTTGAGCTTTGACTGGCCCCATTTGTCAGTCACGACCTCTTTCTTTATCCTTTGACTATGTCCTTTGCACTAGGAAGTCTCCAAGCATTTAATGCCTGTTGTGTCGCATTAAATGCTACCATCTTTTGGCAGCACCGAGCTATCTTTAGTCTCATCTTTTACCTGCTCCCATCTCCTCTTTTACCTACTCTTGAACACGTTTGCCTCTGGACTCTCTAGCTATATAAGCTGGGGCAGCCCTTCATCTTTACCTTTTTTTTTTTCCCATTCTCACTCTTTTGCTCACCCAACTAGTTCTCTGGACCTCCCTCTAACCATTGAGCCTTATTTGGCTAGCTCTCTGGATCCTCTCCCAAGCCGTCGGACCTTCTCCAGCAAGCTCCCTGGATCTCCTCCAAACCCATCAAATCTCTCTATTGGCTCTAGTTTTATATTTCTTGGAGTTCTTTTGGTTTTTACTTGGCTTTGGTTTGAATTGCGCTGTTTAACGTGTAGACCTCGATGTCGCTGGTGAGTCTAAGCTTTGTGAGGGAGAAGGCCTGTAAAGCTTTCAAGTAGGAGGCAAGTTACACTCTTGATCATATTGCACCCATTATTTCACCATGTATATATTCTGTTTTAAATGTTAATGCATGCTTACTTTACTAAGTTATTTCAATACCTGTCTTTAAATCCATAGCTATACCTAAATCTTTTGTATGGCCACTGTTGACCTTGAACCGAACATCTTGTCACCATAGGAAAAACTGGTTGGTACATTAGTATGAACCGGGATCATTTGAAAAACGTATGCTTAGTCTCGCTTAGACCAAAAGTATTTGATTTGGGGAAATTTTACTAACATGACCAACTGTTGTTTAAAGGTTTTAAGCCATGGCATTGGGTTGTCATGGAAGCTCCTAAATGTGTTTGAAAAGCAAATGAAAGGAAAATTTATTTGGACTGGGGCGAATTGGTTGCTTGGTTGGTGTATGTCCATGCACGAGCTCAACTTGGGTAGAGTTGAGGCTCAGGGGTTCTGTGGTTGTCGCCCTAGTCATTTGAGGACCGGTCTTTGAGCCGCAACTTGCTATGCCTATAATGGGCTTTGCCTCACTGTACAAGCACATGTCTCCAGAATGGGGCGCGGGACCTAGTTGAATAATTTGCAAAGTTTCACCGCGGCTGTTCCACTTTGATGTGTGGGAGGTCTTCTATGGCCTATGGTCTTTTATAACCTATGTTTCCCACTGGCGTCAGAGGGGGCACCCCAATAACCCGGAGGGTTTCTTTCCAAAGGGGGGATCTGCAAAACCTTAACAAGGAGGGGCTGTGGTGGAATGCTGCATTGTAAAGGCCTTGTAGTGATCCCTTAGTCGCACACCTTCGGAAGTGTGTGAGTGGACAGTATGTGGGGATCATCTCATGTGGGTAAAGTGTACAATCTTTGCAGAGTGAAAACTATTCGAATAGCCGTGTCCACGGTCATGGACATGCTAGCAAAAACCACTCAAAGTTAGATATTGGTTTTGCAAATGTTATCCAACTGAAAAATGGAATTTGGTAAATGAATTTTAATTATTGTATAACTGCCTTGGAACTTAGTATATGTATTTGAAAGAAACTTGGCTTTATGCAAATCAACCATATTATGCCTTCCCTTTGATATCCACTATGCATGTCATTCTGTTATTTGACGGGTGTAACTTGCGAGCATGGTGGTTGTGCTCACTCTTACTTGAAATAATCTTTTGAGCAGGAAGGAAGCCTTGTGATGAGCTGTGCAGTGGACCAAGTGGTCCTGGACGACTAGGATGTGCCCTCCAGCCGATTGCCTGTGGTGTATCGGATGGCCTTTATGTTATCTTCCATTGTGTTACGGTTTGTTGGCTGTATGCCTCCCTTTGTAAACAACTTTTTTGATATTAATAAAGCTCTCGTTGAAGTGTATGTTACCACTGTTGTATGCTGTGAAGAGCTAGCTGTTGATCCTTGGGACTAGCTCAGTTTGCACAGGGGACCTTGGAGCAATTCCACCCCTCCACGACCACCCTCAGGTTTGGTCGTTGGAGGTCTTGGGATGACCTCAGACCTCCACGACCTTCCCCTGGTCCAGTCGTGGGAGGTCTTCGAGGTGCTCCTTGGCTCCACGACCTCCTCGGGGACGCTTCCAGGACCTCCGGATGGTCCTGCAGGACCTCCTGGGTGGTCTTAGAGGTCCTCTCGGGTGGCTCTGCTGGGTCTTTTGGGAGGTCCTGATGGACTCTCCGGTTGATCCAGGAGGACCTCTCGGGTGACCCCGGGCGGGGTGTTACAAAGTGGTATCAGAGCTTTTCGACTGCAGGTCGTAACCTAGTAGAATGGACGTTAGCTTGAAGTTTCAAAAACTTATTATACAACAAGAAAAATAAGTTGTTCTTTCCTTATCTGGGTTATCTTTCTATTCTTATCCCCTTCTCTGTATCTCCCCTTACACTAAATCCCTCTTATCTTTTTGCTTGCCCCAACGTTCTATAAAAGCTAAATGGATCCTCTTTCCTCTGGAAAAGTTCTATAGGGCCGAACCCTTTGTGTTCTAGCTCTGGGAGCCTCGGGAAGACTGGTGCAGAAGATTCAAGACCCCAGATTGCCAGACTCTTAGGAGTTATAGTTGTTTAAATTACAAGTGCATTTGGAGGCCCAGCTAGGTAGCTTTAGAGAAGTCTTGGTAAATTTGTTTTGGTGAATCAAAGATTCTAGAATTTGATCATAAGGAATTTTATTGGATTCTGGGGATTGATGGAGGATATGCCTTGGTTGCAAATGGAATATAAAGGAACAAGTTGGTGGATTGTATAGATTGTGCTTGTAGGAGTGATCTATGAAGGAAAGGTTTTTAAGGGTTATGCAGGAGATAGGAATTTGAATTATTGACTCGATTATTGGTGTAAATTGAATACTCTGGAATCTGGAATAGATTGTAATGCTAATTGGAAGCTTACAATACATGTGTGGATTGTGTTGAATCCAATTAAGTTTGACTAAATAAAAATATGGACATGAAGGAAACCTTGGTCAGATTTTGGATAAAAGCCTTGCTCAGATCATGGATTAGTAGGATTTAAGATATAGGATTGAGTAGTAATGATTCGATCGTAGAATGAATTGGATTGCCCATAAACCTGGAGCCGAATGTTTTGTTAATTCGAACTTGTATTAGATTATGGGGGTTGTGTCGGATTTAGTGGGATATAATTGGATTAGAGAATTTGAATTTGAAATAGCGTTGACCTGATTATCAGGGTATGTTATAATCAGATTTTGGAATGGCGTGATGATTGAATATTGGAATGTATGATTAAGGTGTACCTTTCGGAGATTGATAATAATCGATATAGTTGCTAGATAGCTGGTGATAAATGATTTGGTGGACTAAATTGAACTCATGATTCCAGAAGAGCCGCTTGGGAGAACCTTTGATTCAAGATTGAATATAGTAATCTTGGAGCTTTTGGATTAAAAGAGAATCCCCAAACTTTGGGTAAAGAAGGAGTATGCCAGTCAAAGTGATGGACTTGTTGAATTATCTAAGCTTATGCCCAAAAAGGAATTGTGAATTGTGTTGAATTACCAATATCTTGGGAGATTGATTGGATGGCTGAAATTCTAATTGGATAACTTTAAAGCACGTGGCGGAGGAAGGATAAGAAATCTTTTGGGAGACTTTGTTATGAAGGTTTGTGGGTTTTGTGCTCTTTCCAGTTGGTTGTGATTTTGATTAAATAATTGAATTCTTTCAGTTGAGTGATTTCAAAGTAAGCAGATTGGTGGATCTTTACAATCATAAGCTTAGGATCTAGTAAAGACATGAAGGCAGATTTTTGGCTCCTGGCTAGTACCCAGCCATTGCTTATGACAAGTAACTCCTGAAGAGAAAGCTGGATGGAAGTAAAGAAGTAACGTCGTCTCTGCTCTCTAAGGACATTGTGCAAGACCTTTTCAAGACCGAGGATTGAAGCTCGTTTCGTTCGCCCAACCATATAGCTTAAACCACCCAGACTCCTCTTGTGTCATAAGCCCCTTTGCCAGTTTAGTGTTCTGATCGTTAGAACGTTAAAAGGTGTGGAGCTCTTTTGAGCAGTTTTTCAGATTGGTTCTTTGTGGGGTGTGGTACTGCTTTATCCCCTCTTGGTCTTTTGTCTCTCCCCTATCCTTGGTCTTTTCTCCTAGCTCTCTGGATGTCCCCTTTCAAGCGTTCTTTGGAACCCCAAGCAACTTCAGTGCTGAAAGGCAAATCAGAAAGGCCTGAGATATTGCCTCTTGAGGAATCAATTGTTCAAGTCAGGAAGGCAAGAATTATTTGAAGACATCTTTGACCTCTGAAATACAACATCAGAGTGTAAGTTATTAAGGCATTTCCAATCAGGCTAAGAAAGAGAGGACAATAGGTTCATCTTCCAGACTACCTCCAGAAGCAAAGAAGCTGAGATTTAACAGGACCAATCCTAAGGCACTCAAGTTACAAGTACCCTGCCGACAACAAAACAATGGTCGCAAAAAGGGAGATGGCAGAACAAGGCCAGGACCTTGCAAAGAACTCTGAGACCAGCCCATGCGCCTCCTAGCCACTTGTTCAAGACCAGCCTAGTTGAAGCCCTTTGCTGCTACCCCTTTTCTCTCTAGCCTCTCCGAATCTCGGGGTCGAGATTCCCTTAAGGGGGGTAGGTTTGTAACACCCTAGTTTTTTGAGCCTTTTTGAAAAAATATTCAAAATAAAAAGAACCATTTTGTTTTGATGAGAATTCAAAGCTTAACTTGAGATTTTCAGAATTTGGGTGTTTAAAATGACTAAACTACACTTCAACTAATCCAAAGTTTGGTCCTTTTGGTGTTACTTAAGTTCTCTGGAGCTATCTGTCCTTTTCGTTGTAGGATCTAGTCTTCCCTTGCCCAGCTCTTGTGCCCAGATCTCTTTTCCTCAATCTTGTTTGGGCATGCTCTCATGCCCAAGCCACCTTATTGTCTGGCCATCTCCTTGAGGCCAGATCTCCTTGTGCCTGGAACTCTTCTGTGAGGATAGACCTCTTTTGTGTCTAGACTACCCTTTTGTTGGTATGGACTTCCTCGTGGTTGAGACCACTTCTTTGTTGACCAGAATCCTTGGACTACCTCTCGGTTCTCTTTTGCTCGAGACCTTCTTAGGTGCGAGCCTCTTCTCAGCTTCTCTTTGAGTTAAACCTCCTCCTTGGACGAGACCCTTCGAGGTGTTGACCTTTCCTTTGGGTCACTGACCATCTTAAGGTATTCAAGTTCAGGTTTGCGTTTCAAGTATCCATGATATCTGAGATTCAATCTTGGGTTAAATTCCCCCTTCTGGATCTTCCTCTTATTCAAACCCTCTTTCCCTTTATGTTCGTTTGAACCTCTTTGGGTTCCTTTCAAGGTTGCTCTGTACAATTGAACCTCCTTAGGATCATCTGAATTTCTTCTATCCATTTTGAACCCCCTCGGGTTCATCTGGATTCCCTTGTATTCTTTGGCACCTCTTGAGGATCGTTCGTACCTTCCTTGTACTCAATTGAACTTCCCTTGAGTGTTCGATTGGACCTCCTTTGATCTCCTCTAAGGGTCCTGTAACATCCCAAATATAGGTTGTGTTTCAAATGTAACCAAACCATGGTTTGTATTTCAAATGTAATCAAATCTAGGTTTGTGTTTCAAATGTAACCTAATATAGGTGTGTGTTTCAAATGTAAGAAAATGAGTAGAAATTAAAACTTTTCTTACATCTTGTAGTCTTTGAACTTTTTTATAATTCTTGTAAAGGATTTGTGGAATTCAAAAACCTAAACCTCCAGTTGACTAAAGTCAAACCCTTTTCAACTTTGTCAAGAATCATGTGTTCAACCTTTGGAAATATTTTTCCTTGGTTCTAGGGATGCTGTGTGACCCCTCTGAAAAATTTCATAATTTTTAGAAATTATTTGATAATTTTTGGAGGCAAGTCAAACCAATTTGACCTTAGGTCAAACCCTAGAACAAATTTTGAGGAATTTCTTGAGAAAAATGCATTGCATAAAAATCTCTGAAAATTTTATGTAAGGTTAATCCTGGAGTGAGGAACCTCCAGTCAAAATTTCAGAATTTTTGGAGTTAGTTTGCTACCTCTAAAAATTCTTCCAAACTCAGCTTTCAAATTCAAACCCTATCTGGTGCACTGTTCCTCGGGCGCGGACCAGACTCGGGCTCGAGCCAACGGACTTGGTCGAACCAACTAACTGCACCGCTTGGCCCGTTGAAGTGGCGCGCGCTGTGAACCCTTGGATCTCCATCGGGCGGTCGACGTTGGCGCGGAGCCGCGATTGACCTCGAGCGCGTGAGCCGTCAGATTAAAATCCAACGCTGGGGCTATTCGTCCCCTTCCTCTCGCCCTCTCGCGTGCGCGTAGCGCCATGGCAGGGGTGGGTGGAGCTCTGCAGCGCCCTGTCCGCTCCACTCCGTCCTGCAATGACTCTTTTCTTTGACGCATTAAATGGCGTCGTCTTTCTGGCCCAAAAATCTCCTTGTCAGCTCCTTTACCTGCTCGGCTCGCCCATGGTAGCAACTTTGACCCGTGAGCTTGCTTGGCTAAGACCGTTGCTCCTCTGGCTATTTAAGCCCTCAGCTCCCTTCCTTAGCTTCCTTTAACCACCACATCGGTTTGCCTAACTTCTTCTCTGCTCTAGTGAGCTCAAGCACCCGTGAGCCCCCAACTGCCATTGCTATACCTCGGAGCTCCTCGGTGCCGACAGGGTTCCAGGGGTCCTTTATCCTTTCTCTTTGCTTCCACTTAAGCCCCTCATCACCCTGGTGCCTTCCCCTAACTTGATTTTAGATTGTCTCCACAGGAGCGACTTAATTTCGGGTTTTGGATCCTTGCGGCCGTGAGCACCCCTTCTTCCCCATCGCCAAGATGAAGCTTCTCTCGCAATTACTTGCTCGGGAGCATCTCGGTGTGTTGAAGCTATCCAGATGATCGGCTTTTCTCTCGTGCTCGAGCTACCTTGTCCCGTTTTAGTCCTCGGTCTTAAGCAAGTCTCTCCGCCAAAGCTCCTCCAGACCACCTTTGAGCCTCCTCCGTGTTCGGTACCTCCTAAATAGCCCCTAGATGCTCGGCGCGGCTTCCTTGAGCCGCAGTGGAGCATTTTCTTTGTTGTCACCATGGCTGTGAATGGAGCCACCGCTCATCGTCGGCACGTCGCCGTTCTGGGCCGCCTCCACCGCTGGGAATGGTCCCGGTGTGTGCGCAATACTATTGCACACATGTTGGTGTCCTTGGGTGACACCAGCGAGGTCCACGTCGTCGGCGGCGAGCTCGGGAGCACCCTTGGTTTTTGTCGGGCGAAAACAGCGCGCGCGGTTGTCATTAGGGCACAGTAATTACATCGTTAAATGTTTAATCATTGGTTAGTATTTAATGTGTCCTAAACCGGCTCTTATGAGTCGCTGACGAGTGGGCCCTGCTCCCTTAAACCGCCGCTGTGCGTGCGCAGTGCGAGATCAAATCTGAGCCGTCCGTTTTTGGATCAACGGCTGAGATTTCGCGGGGTCTGTGCGTACGCGGTGTGTCGCGTTGATTGTGAGCTGTCCATCTCGCGATCAACGGTCCACATTCGCTGAATCCTTCGCGCGCGTGAGTTCAAACGCGCCGCGCGCGATTCAACCTGGGCCGTTGGATTCAAGATCAGCGGTCCACGTTCATTGGTTCCGCGTAGGCGCAAGCGCGCGTTCGTCCCGTGGGCTGGACCGTCCAATTCAAAATCGACGGCCCAGGTTTTTCCACGTTGATTTGATTTTAAGAAAATCACGAGAGGTTTATTTGTGAATTGAGAAAGGTAATAAACTTCAAAATTTCATAACTAATTCATTTTAGCTCCATTTGAGTTGATTCAAATTTTGGTAGCTCTGGTTTGAATTGAGCTTTAATCTAAAAATGGTTGGAAGCTTGGTTCGGCTCCAGAAAATGGATTGGTAAATTGGTTTAGAAAAAGGCTTTAATTGTTGCTCTAAAAATTGCATTTAACTTGTAAATTGCATAAGTAATTCTCTCTAGATCCTTTTTGAGTAAATCCAATTTTGTTGGCTTCCTATATTAGTGTACTAAATGGTAGAATAGTTTTTAAGCATGCCACTATTTTTAAAATCTTTGTGAGTGTATTTTATTTTGTGCTCTTTTGCATGTCTTTGAAAAATCATAGAGAGTGCATCCTAGCTCCAAATGAGGTGAATTCAATTGTGTTGCTCATCTCATAAGGTGCTATAATTACCATAAAAATCTTAGGTGCAACACCTCTTTGGAAAATTGTGCTAAAGAATTTAATTCGGATGAGCGATGCTTAGGTTTGAATTTTTGACCTTTTTCGGTGAGCAGATTTGTTTTGGCCATAACTTTTGCATTGAGAATCCAAATCAATTGGTTCTTATTGATAAATTCCTTAAAAATCATGCTCTTGCTGCTGTAAAAATTTCAGTGCCATTGGAGAAAGTTGGCTGTGGAGTCTTTTCAGTATTCTTCGTTCTTGTCGGTTCTTTTTCGCTTTTCCGTTAGGTGCCGATGAGTGCATTGATCTCGAGAGCGTTCCTCTGCAGCATAGTGAGCATATCTAGCAAGGCAAGCAGTTTGATCATGTTTAATCCCATTACTTTCAAAGTCTAATATATTGTTTGCAAAGTGTATGTATGCATGCTCTATTTTGTTGTTAAATTATTGTCGATTAGTTGATCCTATAGATGCATACTCTGTAGGTAAATGTTCAATCTCTACTACTAAGCCTAGGAATATCTTGCTGTGATTTAGAGTTCGTTGGATGAGCTCTTGTCACTTAGTAGATCACGTGTTGGTATTGCTTAGAAATGCTTAGCTAACGGTAGAATTGGGCGGTCATCGACTTAGTCGATGATCTTGATCACACAAATCTAATTATTATTCCATTATGTCCAGCACTTGTGCTTTGTTAATTTGTAAAGTCAAAAACTGAAAATGAAAACTGTTTGGACTTGGGCACAATGGATGATGGTGTGATCTGTTGGTGTGTTGAATGGTGCCTAAGTCAACAAGGACCGAACATCTTGTTACACTAAACCAAGCAAATTTGCGTGCTAACCACACGAGGGTATTGGGAACCCCTCTTGACTAAGTACTTTGGGGGGTGTTAATTATGAGTCGATGGTGGTTAAAATGTTTTATAGGGATTGGGAGCACCATGATTTGCTTTTGGTAGGTGCATCCTACCCTTCGGGTTGTCGCGACTCTTAATTAGCATCACCCATTGAAAATGTCTCGTAGGACTTAGCCGTGCCGGCATACCAAAGGAAGTGTGCTAAATAGCTTGGCGAAAAAGCGGTCTGGCGTGTGGGCACATTGGTACACCCCTGCAGGGTTTAAACTATTCGAATAGCCTTGTCCTAGGTTATGGACACGCTTGGGGAGGTCTTTCGAGAGTTAGACTATAACCTTTTAATTAAAACTTGATGTGGGTGGTATGAATAGGTAATTCATGCTATTGTTGTGGTGACTATTGGGTTAGTCACTTCCAGGATTGTTGTTGTCATCTATCTATTGTTATTATGTTGTTGTCTCATTTGTTAATTGCAAATTAAAAGCAGTTACAAAAGCGCTTTAAATCTATTACATTATTGCAAATGAAAATTGCTTTATGCTGAAAAGAACCTATAGCCTCCACTTAAATAAGCTTGCATGTAGCATATGTATAGGTCTGTTACACTACACGTAAGTCTTGCGAGTACATTTTTGTACTCATTTGCTTTGCTTAATTAATTTGTTGCAGAGGAGGTTGATCCTTGGGATTCACTTTTGTGAGATGTCTTGGTGGATTTGGCGACTAGGTTGGCGGCCGGTTGGTTGCCTTGTGGGCTATAGGCATCTTGTATGGCTTTTGTTTATCGCCATCTTATAGCTTTTGCTTCATTGTTTATTTAACTCTCTTAGTTGTTATTTGGCGGTCGGCCCTTTTGTAATAACTCTATTATGTATGTCTTTTGTTTAATCTAGTTCGTGCTTTGGTTCTATGTCTTGAATGGAATTGATGCATGATTTTGTAAAGGGGTGCGTATACTGCATTTCTGGGAAGTATACATATCTCAAAGACACGGGTTATTTTGTTTGTGATGCTAGGGTCAATGGATGACTAAGCATTACAAGCCAAACAAGCCGGGGTCCTCACAGGTCCAGACCTCCTTAGGTCTAGACATTCCAAGCGTTTGGACCTCCTTTGACCTAGACCCCTCTCTGTGATGATTTCTGGCTTAGACCCCCCAGGTCTAAACCTTCCCTATGTCCTCTAGAACCTCCTCCTTGTCTATTCGGACCTCCCTGTGTCCTTTAGGACCTCCCTCTCGTTCATTTGGACCTCCCCTTTGTGAGATCTGGCCGTTAGGACATCCCCTTTGGAGATCTTAACCGTCCAGACCTCCCCTTTGTTGGATCTGACCGTTAAGACCTCCCCTTTGGAGATCTTAACTGTTCAGACCTCTCCTTTGCTAGATCTGACCGTTAAGACCTCCCCTTTGGAGATCTTAACTGTTTAGACCTCCCCTTTGCTAGATCTGACCGTTAAGACCTATCCTTTGGAGATCTTAACCGTTCAGGCCTCCTCCTTGAGGATCTAACCGTCAGGACTTCCCCTTGTGGATCTGACCATCAGGACCTCCCCTCTGAGGATCTAACCGTCAGGACCTCCCCGTTGCTTTTGATCTTGACCTTCGGACGTCCCGTGA
The DNA here is from genome assembly GCA_036346405.1 of Phyllostachys edulis. Classification (NCBI taxonomy): domain Eukaryota; kingdom Viridiplantae; phylum Streptophyta; class Magnoliopsida; order Poales; family Poaceae; genus Phyllostachys; species Phyllostachys edulis. The sequence goes on from CM070558.1 coordinate 55,994,318, forward strand.
GCAGGTCCTTTGGACCTTCTGTCCATAGGACCTCCTCATTGTTGTGTCTTTGGACCTCCGGTACTGTGCTTGGACCTCCCCCGTGGGTGAGGACCTCCCTTAACCTCTCCGGGACCTCCTCTAGGTCTCTGCAGGACCTCCCCTTGAGCTTTGACAGGCCCCATTTGTCAGTCATGACCTCTTTCTTTATCCTTTGACCATGTCCTTTACACTTGGATGTCTGCAAGCATTTAATGCTTGTTGTGTCACATTAAATACTACCATCTTTTGGCAGCACCGAGCTATCTGTAGTCTCATCTTTTACCTGCTCCCATCTCCTCTTTTACCTACTCTTGAACACGTTTGCCTTTGGACTCTCTAGCTATATAAGCTGGGGCACCCTTCATCTTTACCTTTTTTTTTCCCATTCTCACTCTTTTGCTCACCCAACCAGTTCTCTGGACCTCCCTCTAACCATTGAGCCTCATTTGGCCAGCTCTTTGGATCCTCTCCCAAGTCGTCGGACCTCCTCCAGCAAGCTTCTTGGATCTCCTCCAAACCCATCAAACCTCTCTGTTGGCTCTAGTTTTATGTTTCTTTAGAGTTCTTTTGGTTTTTACTTGGCTTTGGTTTGAATTGCACAGTTTAACGTGTAGACCTCGACGTCGCTGGTGAGCCTAAGCTTTGTGAGGGAGAAGGCCTGTAAAGCTTTCAAGCAGGAGGCAAGTTACACTCTTGATCATATTGCACCCATTATTTCACCATGTATATGTTCTGTTTTAAATGTTAATGCATGCTTATTTTACTAAGTTATTTCAATACCTGTCTTTAAATCCATAGTTATACCTAAATCCTTTGTATGGCCACTGTTGACCTTGAACCGAACATCTTGTTACCATAGGAAAAACTGGTTGGTACATTAGTATGAACCAGGATCATTTGAAAAATGTATGCTTAGTCTCGCTTAGACCAAAAGTATTTGATTTGGGGAAATTTTACCAACATGACCAACTGCTGTTTAAAGGTTTTAAGCCATGTCATTGGGTTGTCATGGAAGCTCCTAAATGTGTTTGAAAATCAAATGAAAGGAAAAATTGTTTGGACTGGGGCGAATTGGTTGCTTGGTTGGTGCATGTCCATGCACGAGCTCAACTTGGGTAGAGTTGAGGCTCAGGGGTTCTGTGGTTGTCGCCCTAGTCATTTGAGGACCGGTCTTTGAGCCGCAACTTGTTATGCCTATAATGGGCTTTGCCTCACCGTACAACCACATGTCTCCATAATGGGGCGTGGGACCTGGCTGAATAATTTGCAAAGTTTCACCGCGTCTGTTCCACTTTGATGTGTGGGAGGTCTTCTATGGCCTATGGTCTTTTATAACCTATGTTTCCCACTGGCGTCAGATGGGGCACCCCAATAACCCGGAGGGTTTCTATCCAAAGGGGGGATCTGCGAAACCTTAACGAGGAGGGGCTGTGGTGGAATGATGCATTGTAAAGGCCTTGTGGTGATCCCTTAGTTGCACACCTTCAAAAGTGTGTGAGTGGACAGTATATGGGGATCATCTCATGTGGGTAAAGTGTACAACCTCTGCAGAGTGAAAACTATTCGAATAACCGTGTCCACGGTCATGGACATGCTAGCAAAAGCGACTCAAAGTTAGATATTGGTTTTGTTTGCAAAAGGTTTTGGATAAACTGATTTTGGGATGTCTATCCCATGGTTGGGCGGGGAGCCTTGTGACGAGAGGGTATCCTTCACCATTTAATATTGATTGTAATCAAACTGAAAAATAGAATTTGGTAAATGAATTTTAGTTATTGTATAACTGCCTTGGAACTTAGTATATGTATTTGAAAGAAACTTGGCTTTACGCAAATCAACCATATGATGCCTTCCCTTTGATATCCACTATGCATGTCATTTTGTTATTTGACGGGTGTAACTTGCGAGCACGGTGGTTGTGCTCACTCTTGCTTGAAATAATATTTTGAGCAGGAAGGAAGCCTTGTGATGAGCTGTGCAGTGGACCAAGTGGTCCTGGACGACTAGGATCGCCCTCGGTAGGTGCATGTGGTGTATCGGATGGCCTTTATGTTTATCTTCCGATGTGTTCTGGTTTGTTGGCCTGTATGCCTCCCCTTTGTAAACAACTTTGTTGATATTAATAAAGCTCTCGTTGAAGTGTATGTTACCACTGTTGTATGCTATGAAGAGCTAGCTGTTGATCCTTGGGACTAGCTCAGTTCGCACATGGGACCTTGGAGCAATTCCACCCCTCCACGACCAAACCTGAGTCAGGTTTGGTCGTGGGAGGTCTTGGGATGACCTCAGACCTCCACGACCTTCCCCTGGTCCAGTCGTGGGAGGTCTTCGGGGTGCTCCTTGGCTCCACGACCTCCTCGGGGACGCTTCCAGGACCTCCGGGTGGTCCTGCAGGACCTCCTGGGTGGTCCTGGAGATCCTCTTGGGTGGCTCTGTTGGGTCTTCTGGGAGGTCCTGATGGACTCTCCGGTTGATCCAGGAGGACCTCTCGGGTGACCCCGGGCGGGGTGTTACAGGAACCATAGCTAGCGAGTCCAGTTCGAACGATAACCTCGTAGACAAGCATAGAATCATTTAAAACAATGCAAGAATACAAATACAGAATAATAGATTGTAGGGGTGCAAACGGAGAGGATACGAACGGATATTGCTTATCCCGTATCATTTTCCATATTTTTCTAAGATTCGGAATCAGACATGGACAGTGCCGGATACAAATATGAATGCGGATAGTCTCGGTCACGAATACGAAGCGAATACATGCCGAACCGAATACGGATTGTCTCGGTCACGAATACTTATTCGGATATTACGGGAAAACATAAACCATATATATCACACAAATAAAGATCAATCAACCACACTACATGTCCAAAATGCAACTAGATTAGTAGTTTAACAAACAAATTTAAATATATCACACGATAATATAGGCTATTTAAGCAAGTAGTAGTAACAACTAACTAGCAAGTAGCCAGTACATGACAGGGGCTAGGTAAGCAAGTAGTAACTTAGAACATACCAATAATGAATATATATACCTGCACTGTTTTCTGGTCAGAAAATAATTGGTTCACCCCAAGTTCGTCTGTTGGACTAAGGAACATATATATCATTACATGGTACAGATCTGCTGTTGACCCCGTGCACCACTTAATAATGATGAGCAGGGAAAGGTAACCGAATAAGCTGTTCAAGAAGATCAGCCAGGGAATGAACTGGTACCTATTACAAAAGCAAACAAGAGCAATAAGCATAATCTAACGATTGTACCACAATCTACGGAGGATGAACTGCTTCCTCACAGTCACAGGAACTATATATCCTCATCTCAAATTATAATATCATTGGTAAGTGCATTTCTCAGAGGGTTAGGTAACTTACCACACATTAAGACTGTTCTCGGAGAACTTTGCATTAAAGTAACTAATAGCAATTCCAAGGTTTATTTGTGCAACTCCAAGAAGATTCATTGTATATTAATCCTGTGTAGATTGATTTCGTACAGCGAGGGCAAACCTAATATTACCAAACACGATTTTTTTTGGAAACCAACACGATTACGGAATTGGTGGGACTTTAATTGGCGCTGCTCTAAGCTAAAAGTCACTGGCCTATAGACTTCAGTGTTGTCTTTTAGTTAGTAGTATCCGTTAGTTTCTGATTTAATGTCTCAGTAGTGCTCCCCTTCTTTTGCATTGTTAGGCCGGCCTTTAGTGGTTGGGACCATTAGTCGATTAGGTTGGGATCTTTAGTTGATTATCAAACATTCTGGCGTCGCGGTACAGCATCGTTGTGCTTGCGATCGTATTCGATCATGTCATTGATGTAGTGTACTAGGTGCTACTAGCTAATGCGACGATGCTTTCTTGCATCAAATATCAAGTATTCTTAGTATCAAACGTATCAGCTGCAAATGAAGATGAGGGTGTATGAACTGTCAAACTAATTTCATATACAACATTTATCGCATGATCAGTGTTTTCACTACATACCATAGCCATTATTTCCCTGGGAATTTATGCGAAACTAAATTTACAACCTTTTTATTTACCAGCATTTTTACCTACAATTAAAAAAATTCAAGAGGATAAATCAACCCCCCGCCCAAAACAATTCTACTCCCCTATTGTGGTCGGGGCGGCATGGTACTCAGGCGATCGCCATCAACCATCGCATCGGATATCAGACACGTTGTCATGCCTATAGCCCATGCAAGGCGCACAGGGAGGCAATAATAGCAGTGCCATCTTTAGCTTCCTTTTATTAGTGTTGGAATGCATAGGCTCAGCTTAGCAGCCGGTCCATAGGTGGGCGTTCCATCTAAAATCTTAGTAGGGTCTGTAGCTTATAAATAAAATGGTACTAGTCATTGTAAAAGACTGATCGCTTGATGAAGGAATAAAGAGAAGCAAGAAGTCCTCCATATTTCTGTGTTCAATCTATTAGGGGTGCAAACAGAGCGGATAATTCTCGACCGACCGAATAAATATGAGCGAAATTTAGAGTCTTTTTTCAGATATCTGTTTTTTTATTCAGATTCGGATTCGATAAGTATATATTCGCGTTATTCGGAGTTATCCGGAGATTTAATCGGATGTATCTGGGAATTATCCAACTACTATCCGGCCGAGCGTCGAGCGAGGGTTCCATCATCCTCCCGCATAGAGCGCCCACGCCCAGCCGCCGAAGCGTGGACACAATTGGCCCCCTGTTCATTTGAAATTCCAAATCTAGCCTCTCTTACGTGAAAATTCCAAATCTAGCCCCCTCCTTCCACCTGCTGCGCTTGGGAGAAGGCAGCGACTAGAGTCTTGCCCTCGGGGACGACATCAACTTGCCCTCTGCGCTTTGGGGACCGCAGCGGTGGGCTATGAGACTATAGCGAAATTTTTCATTTAAGTATATTTTTTGGAGGAATTTATAAATATAGCAAATGAGCTCAAAAAATTATGAAATTTTTTGTGGAGCCTCCAAACATAGTGTACTTGCTTGTGTATTTTTTTTAAATTTTTTATCTATTCTACTTATTTCTCAAAAAATCATTTAAATATACTATTGGTAGGAATTTTCTAATATAGAAAATGAGGTCCAAACATTATGATTTTTTTTTCAAGCTCCTTACACAGTGTACTTGATTGTGTAATTTTTTCATAATTTTATATGTTCTGAAATTATCGCGACAAATTAAGAGTTTAGGTCTCAAAAATTAGGACGAAAGGTTTCAGAAATTAGGGTTTCATGATTTCATGTGACTTGGAATGTGGGAAGTTTAGTACCACATGACTACTGCAAGTGTACTGCTGGAAAGTGCAGAAAATTAACAATTAAAGGGGTAGAGTACCATGCATTAACTGTCGATTCCTGTTTCATCTGCGAGTTCAAACCAGTTCAAACATTTAATTTTAAAAGTACCATCCTTAATCAATAATAGAGCATGAAAGATTTGTTGCCAACTTACCATGGCCTCACCACCTAATTCTTCATGTGTCATTTTTGGAATTTTTGCCGTATTGGCACCTTTTAGGACAATTTTATATGACGATAATATTGTACCCAACGGTCGCTTAGCACTTGCTCACCCTATACCCTTTGCTGTAGCCACTTGGGAATCACCAAGTATGGTGCACAAACCTATTTCTATGGTGGTTCACCCATGCCACCTACTGGTACCATTAGCCCTATTACTCAATCAAACAATTGCTTCTGATGTGGTGAAGGACACTGGTACAAGAACTGTCCTAAGCCACCCCGGTCTTGTTACACTACAACGCCATATACTGCAAGGAGCACGTAGCACACGGTAAGGTTCGGTTTAACACCGCGTCACAGAACACCCTTGCCGTGGAGGTACGCGAGCGAATCAATTGGGAGTCAGGTCCAGATATTCGGCACGCCATAAAAGCGAGAACTGCGGGCAAGGGGGGACAACAGCGACGGGGCGACAAATGTGCAGAGGAGAGAGTGTCTCTTACCTAGAGTATTCATGTGGCACTAAACTTCTCACATTCCACGTTACATAAAATCATGAAACCCTAATTTTCGAAACCATTCGTTCTAATTTTCGAGACCTAAACTCTTAATTTGTCGCGATAATTTCAGAACATATAAAATTATAAAAAAAATTGCACAATCAAGTCCACTATGTAAAGAGCTTGAAAAAAAATTCATAATGTTTGGACCTCATTTTCTATATTAGAAAATTCATACAAACAATATATTTAAATGAATTTTTGAGAAAAAAAAGCTGAATAGATAAAATTTTAAAAAAATTACACAAGCAAGTACACTATGTTGGGAGGCTCTACAAAAAATTTCATAATTTTTTGAGCTCATTTTCTATATTTATAAATTCCTCTAAAAAATATACTTAAATGAAAAATTCTGCTACAGTGCTGCGGCCACCTGCTGCGGTCCCTAGGCGCAGTAGGCAAGATGCTGCTGTCCCCGATAGCAGCACCTAGCTGCTGCCTTCTCCGAGCGCAGCAGGTGGAAGGACGAAACTAGATTTAAAATTTTTGGATAAAAAGGCTAGATTTAGAATTTCGAATGATGGGAGGCCCAATAGTGTCCACACTTCCAGCCGCCCAGCTCCCAAATCGTCCTCCCGAGTCCCGTCTGGCCCCCCTAACCCTCTCCTCCCTCGCCGCCGCCGCCGCCGCCTCCCCTCCCCCTCCGCCTCATCCACCCGGACTACCCCTCCCCCAGTCCCCCACCCGAGCCCTCCCCCTTCGCCTCCCTCCTCCCTTGTCGCCACCGCCTCCCTCCTCCCTCGCAGCTGTCGTCGCCTCCCATCCCCCTCCGTCGCAGCCGCCGCCTCCCTCCTCCCTCGCCGTCGCAGCTGTCGTCGCCTCCCATCCCCCTCCGTCGCAGCCGCCGCCTCCCTCCTCCCCTTACTCCCTCACCTCTCCCTAGCTCCCTCCTCATCTCTGCTTCAGCTGCGTCCCTCCTCCCTCGCAGTCGCCGCTGCAGTCGCCGCCTCCCTCCTCCCTCGCCGCAGCAGCCGCCGCCTCCCATGGCGGAGCTGAAGCGGCTGTCGGAGAGCCGCGACTTGACGCGGATCGAACGCATCGGCGCGCACTCCCACATCCGGGGGCTGGGGCTGGACTCCTCTCTTGAGGCCCGCGACGCGTCGGAGGGCATGGTCGGGCAGCTCCCGGCGCGCCGCGCCGCCGGCCTCATCCTACAGCTCATCCGCAAGGGGAAGATCGCCGGCCGTGCCGTCCTCCTCGCCGGGCAGCCCGGCACAGGGAAGACCGCCCTCGCCATGGGCATCGCCAAGTCTCTCGGCGTCGAGACTCCCTTCGCCTCCGTCGCAGCCTCCGAGCTCTTCTCCCTCGACCTCTCCAAGACCGAGGCGCTCACCCAGGCCTTCCGCCGCGCCATCGGCGTCCGCATCAAGGAGGAGGCGGAGATAATCGAGGGGGAGGTCGTTGAGATCACAATTGACCGCCCAGTCTCCTCGGCAGGCGCCGGTGGCAGCTCAGCCACGCCTTCCGGTGTTGCTGCGGCCGGGAAGACCGGGCGGCTCACGCTGAAGACGACGGATATGGAGACGGTGTATGAACTTGGTGGCAAGATGATTGAGGCCCTGGGGAAGGAGAAGGTGCAGAGCGGGGATGTGATTGCGCTCGACAAGGCCTCTGGGAAGGTCACCAAGCTTGGCCGCTCCATCGGGAGGTCGCGGGATTACGATGCTGTTGGCCCGCACACCAAGTTCGTCAAGTGCCCTGAGGGCGAGCTCCAGAAGCGCAAGGAGGTTGTGCACTGCGTCACCTTACATGAGATTGACGTCATCAATAGCCGGTAACTCCGCATCCCTTTCCCTTGAATTCGTCCATATCTAAAATTAAGTAGACACGCTTTGACACATACATTTAAGCAATATTTCCTACCTTTAACAACCCTGACGATGGAATTTATGTTGAACCTTTATAATGTAGTAGAGATGTTATATGACACTTGGTTTCGCAAATTACTGCGACGAGAAAACACATACAAGTAAAAGGATTCCCTAAAGAATTTGAAATTCTATTAACTATGATAATTGACAATTTGGTATTGACTTTGAGCTACCCTTGCTTTGCTGAGTGTGTGTGTGTGTGTGTTCGTCACCAGCGTGATTAGCTAGGGACCGGTCTGCCAACATTTTTTATAATATTAGAAAAAACTGTGCAAATAAACGATTTTAAGGTTTGCAAGAACTTATATGCTTAACACACGATCACCTATCACTCCAAATCAATGATTACCTTATGGTTCACTTTTTCCATTCTGAATTGTAAAAATATTTGCTGTAGTATGTCAAGCTATTGTTGTGCTATGTCTGACCTATGTTTATCCAAGCATCATTATATATATTTTGATTGACGAGGATCACCTAAATTTATAGTTAATCAAGCTAGTCTCACACCGAGTTTTCATTTTCATCAAATTTAAGCAGTGACTTGTGGTTGATGTTTTGATATTTGTCGGCAAGCGACTTTAGTATGCATGACATTGACATAACCAAATTGGATTCAGAATTTCTAACCTGTTTTGGCATTTTCATGTACTACAAGCATCTGAATAATACTGAGATAAATAGAAGTATAGAACACTTTAGCATGTTTATCATGTCATTTAGTTGAATGTTAACAAACAGAGCTTTGCTCAAGTACTCCCCTTTTAGAAAAGTTTACAAATCTTAAAGCAAAGTAGTTAATATTAGGTGGGTACAAATATGTACCAACATAAAAAGGATAATTCAAATTGAAGATTAGATATATATGTAAATTTGAAAATTCGGTGGAGGCAAATCTTCGGCTTCATTTTTTATGGTTAATATAGATTTTTCCCTACCTAATATTAACTATTTTGCATTTAACATTCAAAACTTTTTTAAAAAAAAGAGGAGTACCAAAGCACACCTATAAGTAGCAAATATTTGCTGATTATGTGTTGAGGTCATCATGTTACCCCTTGCACCAGAAATGCTGTCTACCAAATTCTAATTGTTACCTCCCACAATTCTAATGTGCTAATTGGTTCAGCAATTTTTTTGGGGGTTCAAATTCGAGCCAACCGAGATCCTGGGACCGGTATTTTCTACCATAGGAAACCCCAATCCCATTAAAAATTTGTGGATTAGGATAGAGTTTTACCTACTAATTTAAGCATCCCATAATATTAGCCAATACCTTGAAATGATGGTCCACTTGGACAACATATCTGATATTGTGGGCTTGCAGCTGGAATACGCTCTGAAGTACAATTCTAATTGTGCTGCACAGACTGGGATCTGGTCTGCCATTTGGCTCATAGAGAAACAAAGAGTGCTATGTTATCCAGCAGGCTCCTGTAACTCTTGTCAAAGAAAGGATCTGCGAGATCTTGCTTCAGCTTCCAGTTTGATGCTGGGATACCCATGGAAAGAACCTGGTCCCATGAAAATAAGTTAAGCCTATTGGTACAAGTTAGTTGATGCCATGTATATAAGGAAATGGACCTTGTGCTCAAAGATGAGCTTACATGTATATCTTGCAGCCATACAATCTGCAGATATCTCGAACCATTGATATCTCTAACTGATCTTGATGCTATATTTTAGCTAAATGTCATCTCAACCAAACTATTGACCTTGTTCTATGGTTCTATTCGACGGTACTGTTTGTTCAAATTGTTTTGAACCTTTTCAAAATTTTCCTACAATCTTATAGTAGCAGGTCTTCTTTTTCCATCATTGAGCACATAATACAATAGAGTATTAGGTTTCATGTAATTATGAAATTAGTTTACTGTGAGAACGAAAGCATCCCAACCAACTCATTTCTATTATCTTGTTATTTGTTGTCCAGGACACAGGGTTTTCTTGCACTTTTCACCGGTGACACTGGTGAAATTCGTGCAGAGGTTCGAGAGCAGATTGATACAAAAGTTGCAGAGTGGAGAGAGGAAGGAAAGGCTGAGATCGCACCTGGTGTTCTGTTTATTGATGAAGTCCACATGCTTGATATTGAATGTTTCTCCTTCCTAAACCGTGCTCTGGAAAACGATATGGCTCCAATCCTAGTTATTGCAACAAATCGAGGCATTACATCCATACGTGGGACAAACTACCGATCGCCACACGGGATACCACCCGATTTCCTTGATCGCCTCTTAATCATCACAACACAGCCATACACAGAGGATGAAATCCGGAAGATCTTAGACATCAGGTGTGATGAAGAAGATGTGGAAATGTCTGCGGATGCAAAGGTTTTGCTCACAAAGATTGGCGTGGAGACCTCCCTGAGGTATGCAATCCATCTGATCACTTCCGCTGCATTAGCTTGCCAGAAGCGCAAGGGTAAGGTGGTGGAGATGGAGGATATAAGCCGGGTCTACCAGCTCTTCCTGGACGTCAAGAGGTCGACGCAATACTTAATGGAGTATCAGAGCCAGTACATGTTCAATGAGGTGCCAGGGGAAGCAGATGGTGATGATGCCATGCAGTCTTAGATGAATAGCGTTACAACGTAACTGGGTTGGTTTGTTCGGCTCGTGTATCTTGGATACTCTTTGCCCGTTTAAATGACTAGTGTTAAACCCAAGGTGCTGTTACCCTGACAACCATGCTTGGTGGATGCTATGGGCAATGCTAGCTACTGTAGTTAAGCTTTATAGTTCAATGTTTCTTTTCTCATTTCATCCCTGTTTGGAGCAGTGGGTTGTTTTGCACTTTTGCTTAGATCTTTGTTACACTAAGTATTTGTACCGGGCTACTGGCTATGCCCAAGATGCATGGGATTGTGTGATCAGTTCAAAGGTAGGTAATGAGCAATGTTGTTCTAGAGCGAAGAAGGGTACACCTGTCATACATTGAATTGAACTGCGGTTTGGCCAATGCTTGAAGGATTATCGTGGGATTTTTGTAGCATTCTAGTTCGTAAGGATTTTTTTTCTTCTGATAGGGCTGTTTGGAACTGTGAAGGAAAATATCCTATGAAATGCTTTCCTATGCCCCAATTTCATAGGAAAACTAACATTTGGTCCCACCTCTTGGAAAACTTCCTGCACCAAACAAAGCGCTAGCTCCCGTCGGTCGTCTGATCTCTCGTCCTTGATGCCCCGACGAACATCATTGTGCAGCAGCAACCAACCATGCTTACTCCATCATGATCTCGAAATTATCATTCACACAATGAATTCCCTATTCTACTAATCAAACCATTTCGTGTTTTCTTTCTTTTCCCATCTATTGAACTGATAAAGGATGCTAGGGCTTTAACAACTAATGTCTAATGACATCTGAAGCATTCAAAATACCATATTTTCTGTATTTTTCTTGTGGTGTAAACAAACAGCTTAAATGGTACTACACGTTCTGTTTCTGCAGATTAAATGGTACTACTACTTGATCCTTGGCATAGTTGGTGTGGAGGCTAATGTGATCTCATTGGAATTTGATTTCTGTTTTCGTTTTTGTTCACACAGTTGTGAAGGCTTATCGGTACACATCCTTCACGGGTGTGATGCTCCTGGACTGTTGGTCGATTCCATGTGTCATTGTCCTCACTTGTTGGATCTTCTTGAAGACAAAGTATGGGTTGCGGAAGTTTATTGGTGTTGTAGTATCGAATTTGACTCCGAATCCAGAATAAAAGTATGGGTTACCGCATCTGCCCCGTGTCCGTATATCGATAAATTTATATTCATTTCTGTATCAGGTATCCGTATTCGACTCCAAATTTAGGATAAAAATATGGTTAAGATACGGAAAAGCAATCCGTCCGTATCCCACCGTTTTCACGACAAAACCTAGAGCTCAAAAAGTGTTTCGTCCAAAACCAGGCCCAGCAGAAGAACACGGTCCGGTTGTCTGCCACTGTGCCCCCCAAAAATTTGAGGCATTGGCGAACCGGGCCGGGCCCGCACGCCAGGGTGCCCATGGAGGGCTCAGACTCACGGACACAAGGATCCCGCTAAGTCCCGTTTAGAACACGGAAGTTTTTTCTTATTCCAAGAGACCATTTTTTGGCGAAATTCCTCTAAAATTCTCACATTTCAACGGAGCGTAAACCTTCTCCTTCCTGCTTCTCCTCTCCGATTCATTCCATTGTACCCATGCTTGCTGCCTGTATGCAACTAGATACCAACACCATGAAGTACATTTTATTTGGGTCTCACGGTGTCGACTCTTATTTCAGAAGGGACACTATGGTGCCCTGTCCCTTTCGAGTCTGGTAGCTCATCACCTGATGTGGATATCTCCAGAGCCATTTCAGGATCTAGCTAATATATGTTATCCTTAGGGTTTCATCACAAGTCACCTTCCAAAAATAGGAAGGGTGTCAGCACAAGTGGAAGGTCATTATCATGGATCCATGGTAATCTCGAAAGATCTCCGACACCTCCATTGTCATTAGCTCTTGCCTTGATTCATACCGCAGGAGTTTCAAAGAGGAAAAGCTCGCATCCCTGTACTTGGCCTCTCTATGTGATGCTGGCGAAGTCTTTTCAGGTTAGAATAGAGTCGTAACATGCTAACGTACTGTAGACTGTGGCCGCAAGATTTTCATCCGCGACACTCTTGCTGCTGTTACCATTGACCGGCTGCATCAGCATACCAGAGAGACAGCCAATGCTGTTTTCTACAGATCAGGCTTGCATAATTCAGGTACAGGTGACTGCCCATTAGTAGTTTTCCAGCTAACCAAACACCATCCTCTCTGAATTTTCAGAGGAACTTTCTCTCCAGTTTCCTTATCATTTGGAACATTTGGAAAGAAAGAATTTGAAGCAAACTTTGTCTTGAAATACTTGGAAAGAAAGAGATGGAACAACGGCGCGCGCTGGGCCGATCTTGAGCTTATCCTGGAGATCAAGAGTGAGGGCAGGCAGGCGATGCAGGCTACACGGCCATTCTCTGATGGCCTGATCTCATTGAGCAACGATCATCTGATCGGCAGCAGAGTGGGTGCCTAGCCTTTACAGGCAAAGTACTGCTGCTGTCCTGATTGCAGTTACTGGTAGGAGTTCTAGTCAGAGTCAGTTACCCCTGTACAGTCTTGTAACTGTAGCTTTTCCTTCGGTGATTCCATCCCTTTCATGCTCATCTCGCCTGCATACTTTCGGATAAAAAAGTGTTGGCCTGAAACCATGACTAGCGAGGGTGAATAAAATCCTGCAGAACAACAAAAAAACACCAAAAACTCAAATCAAAATAAGTCTGGTGGTTAGACCTCTCAAGTTGAGCGGTCTGACCGTTGGTCTGGCGGTCAGACCTTTCACTAGGAGCGGTCTGACCTCCAGCCTGATAAACAGTGAAATCAGTACGAAATCAAAATCACAAATTAGCTCAACTTTTGATCCGGTAATCTAAATCCCCTCAAATTTCAACTATAGTTCATCAAGAAGGTCATGAATATATTTCAATTGACGATCGGAAATATCAAAGCTAAGGTTTTATGAATTTCATAGATGAGGAAAGGAGTGCACAAGAACTTAGGAAAATCAAACTTTAATCTCAAAATTTGCTCGTGGGTAAAAGATGATCCTAGATGCATTCTCACATGTCACAGCAAGCAAGATCACCACAAAAAACCAAAGGAAAACTAAATGATCGTCAAAAAACCAAAAGTCATCAAAGAGAGAGCAAGAACAAGAAGAGACTCATCTTGGAGGAATCTTGCTTGGATTGATTTTAGATAGATGTTGGTTTACAGCCACTCCACTATGGAGGACAAAAGCTCAATACTCGAGCATACACTCAATCCATCTCTCACAAACCCTTGCCTTAACTACTCCAAAATCTCTAAAATACAAATTAGGGTTTTTCTCTTGGAAGGACTTGAGAACTCAACATCTGGACATTCTCTTTTATACCGGAGGCTAGGCTGAGAGAGAAGACCCTAACGGGCATCTGTTAAGCCCACACACAAATGGGTCTACACTCACGTATGCTTCTCAAAGTAGATGACAAACCGGGCTTCCAAAATCCGTTTCTTCACGATCTTTATCTTCATTTGACCTAAACCGTCTCTCCTTACGCCGTCTTGCATCGCGGTTTAGCCAAAAGTCACCAAGACGGTATTTTAGTGAAGTTACCAAAATACCCCTTCTCGACCATTATCCAAAAGGCCGAGTCTAATCTTCATGAAGCAATCTCATGCTTCGCCACGCGTAGGTTGATCAACGGCTCTCTTCATGTCGGCAAGTCTCTCCCATCCGACTCCGACCGAAACTACCATAGCACTTGCACCGACCCCGCATCGCTTGATGCAACCCATCGCACTGAACTTCCCGTTCAGTCATCCTTGTCTATTTTGCGTCATGCTTGAATCCACTGACTTCACCCGGCATCCTTGATCATTATATACCTCAGCTCTCCAAGCCTAGTCCCGATCATCATCGCCGTTGACCGCCGACCGTCGTTGACCTCTAAGCCTCCTACACAACAATAGACCAATAAATTTATCCCGGGAACAAGTTCTTCACAATTTGACCTATGTTAGTCAAAATATGCATCATGCAACACATATGCACTAAAATCCATGAAATTGACCTAACCTACGAACATCGCCACCAAGCTGGCCAGTGAATAGCACAAAATCTATCAGGCTGCCACCCATGGCTGGTCTGACCGCCCAGTAAGGGGACTTAACCAAATTTTCTCCCTAGAAATTTAAAACGAATAGAACTTTTGGCTCGAAACTTCAAAAATTATGAGATCAAGTGTAGAAGAATCACCTTTCTTACATACACCCTTTATTTTTGGCTCGGCTCCAAACTCGAAAGTCACCTTTATGGCTGGTCAGACTGCCAACCATTTGACCAGACCTACAACCGGTCTGACCGCCAAAGGTGACCAGTCAAACTACCACCGAGGTTAATCTGACCACCGCCCTAGTCGGTCTGATCACCGCCTTGGCCGGTCTGATCGCCTACTGCCTAAGAGAACCTAAATTTTGTCGAAAATGAGTGTTTCGACACCTTCAATACCATTGCTAATTGTATCATCCTCCTAAGATCATGAGCATATTCCTATGATATCCACAATCTCCCCTTTGATGAACATATTGGCAATTTCCCAAAAATGAAGTTTGATGTTTGAAGGCGAAAATACTCAATGTTTTCACATAAAAACACAACTTGGTTCAAAAGCAAGAGAACACAATGGAAATAACCAAGTTGGCTTCAGATTAGTATAGACAATTGAGATAACGCAAGAAAGCTTCAATTTGTAGAGAAGAGTAAAAAATCTCACTGAAGGTCCATATGAAAGAACAATTGTTCAATTTGACCTTTGATCATTGTGAGGTTCCAAGAATTGCAATTCAAGTTCAGAAATGACAATAAGATCACAAGAATGCAAATTAGATGTTCTCCCTCACTATGATCATTGTTTCAAAAAAAATTCATTCTCTCACTTTTCCTCCAAATAGCTCCCCTTTTAGCATTTTTGGTATCTTCTCCCCCTTTGACAATGGAGTTATCAAGGAATCACGCATTCTTCTTATTCAGAGATGACAAATACAGAAATGAGAAAGAAGTATAAGAAAGAGCATGCATGAAATGCAATGGAGTGACTTTATTTTTTTTTATTTTTCAATTTTTAGTACAAGAAGCTTTGAAGATTACCCAAAAGAATAAGCTAGCATTCCATTATTACTCAAAATACATCAAACATGAAGGTGCTATCGAAACCATGTTAAGACATATGTATCAAAGCTAAGCTAGAAAGCTAAAAAATGAAGTGATGATTTTTTGCACAAGATAAGCAAAGCTTAAAAATTAGCAAGTTCACCAAAAGGGATCCTAAAATGATAATGGCCATGTCAGAATGTCAATGTGAGATCAAGAAGCTAACAATGACCATTGTAGAGATAAAAAGCCCTAAAATGAATCAATTTGCTTAAGGTATCTTAATCACCCAATTTATTACAACAGTTTTCATTTGCAATGAATGTTGACGTTGATTAACGGTCTATCTTAGTGAAGAAAAGCCCGGACTATGAGACATTCACAAACTCTTCCTAAGCTTCAACCGGGGTGACAGATCTTGAGGTCCATGTCAAAATTTGACAAGCAGTCCCCATTAGATCGTTTGGATCATCAAACTATCTCCAAGTTTATGTCTTTGACATGTAGTTTCGTAAGAATAGTTTGGCACAATTTAACCACATGAGAACCTTAAAACATTTATTTTGCACAAGAGAAATTTTAGATTCACAATGGAACATAAAGCTCAAATGATGTTCAATCTTAGATTCAAGAGCTAATAAAACAATTTTGACATGGCTAGTGTCACAAAAAGATCACAAACTGTGCAACTAGCTAAAAGATCCACAAATTACAATTTGTAGTTCAAGTTGTAAAAACATGATAATTCTAGCAAGTCAATGAACTAGACATACACTACAAGAAATCTGTTGAACAGTGACAATCAGAATTCATCACGGATCTGTGTTTTTTTGTCACAGTATGGGATCTGTGACGCTCCCATGACGAAAAATCGAATCGTCACCTATAGTGCATCGCTGATTGGTTTCTGTAACGAAATAGCGAAATCGTCACAGATCACAAATTTTATGATGCTGCCACGTCAGATTCTTATTGTCATTGGTAGCCTGGTTTGTGACGATGTCTACCGTCATAATGTGAGTTAGGCCCATGTAAATTTTCGTCATAATTTCTACAATGCCCATTTTGATTCCATTTTGTAGGCCCAACTTATTTTAGGTTAGCCCAAATTGCAGGCCCAATTTTTTTTGGGTGTAGCCCATTTTGATTGCCCAGTCAGGGTTCAAGCCAGCGGTTTGTGGTTCTATGAAGCATAATTGCAATGAACAATCAACAACAAAATCAAATAAGCATGGGCATAGAATGTAGAAACAATTTCATTCTAACAAGACCATCCAAAGATGTTTGTGGTTCTCATGACACATGCTAAATTCCCATAACATCAAATATCAAAATCCTTAACTTGAGTACCTCTTGTACTGAAAACCTAAAAGACATACATAACATAAGATAGTCTTTGGAAGACTAGGAGAATTTGCTAACAACTGGGCTCGGACTGCTCAATCGAACAAGCTAAAACCCATGTCATCATCACTCTCTTCCTGAGCCTCCTCCTGAGGATAGTCAACCAAAAAATATTTGTAAGTTATTGAACACAGTATTAGTTGTGCAAATAAAAGTGTTGTCTAGATGTATGATAGCTCACCTTCTTCTCCTCAAGAATAAGGCAAGAAATGCTACACCACCACCAATTTGTCAGGCTGCGGCAAGAATCGAGCAAAGACCACCACCACCTACAAACGAAATTGATACACAACTAAACATTCTTGTTTCCAGAGAAGAAAATTAAACCATCATCAACAGAGCAATGCAACAACCAAGCACAGAAGAAACCTCAATTTCAATGTAATGCATCCAGCGTTGATAGTACAAAAGCACATGAATAATTTTAACTTGATTTCAATGTTGTAATGCATCCAGCGTTGGCAGTATAGAAGCACAAGAATGGCAAATAACAAACATGCTTTTTCGTTTGAATGGTATATTCTTGCTCAAGTTAAAGAACTTGAAAATGGGAACATGGAATTGGAGAGGGAAAACCAAATGCTGTTGTCCAAGGTATTTTGTCTGCAATTGGGGTATATGGTATAGTTACTTGAGGATGGGCAGGCCCTAACACAACATGCTTTCCCCAGATTGCTGAGAAGGAAGTCGAGAAGGACTCCTTGGTTAACCGCTTGAATGACCTTGTGAGTTTCATATAGTATATTGTTAACTGGTACTGACTACTGACGGTGCACCTTAGTGCATCCGATCTTGCATGCATTTTAACCTTTGGGACTTGTTTTGTAACTTGCAGGAGCGGAATGTAGTACCCTCCTTAAAAAAGGCTCTGAATGACATTTCGTTGGAGAAAGATGCTACAGTTGTTGCTAAGGTATTCAACACTTGTTTATCCTTGTAGGAGTATATATGTTATTGTGCATGGTGATCTGCTAATTATGTATGCATGATTAATCCCCATTATCAATTCTTCCTGGTATGCTAAGTAGGAGGATGCTCTAGCAGGCAAAAGAGGAGCAGTACAGGGTATTTCTGAAGTTTATGCCTTCTTAGCATTACCGTCAGTGTGCTAATCTTGTAACTCACAGGCAGAAGAAGACTCAGCATCCTAGAGAGCACAGCTAAATACCCTGCAGTAATGAGCAACTCTTACAGTTCTTATTCAGTGGGAACATCAAGCGAGCAAACTATTGCCATGGAAAAAGAGATACAAGATTTACAGGGCAGCTAAAGGTTGGCTGTTTATGCTTTCTGCTTTAGTGTTGTACTTGCTTTTGTTCTTATTTAATCCATATAACTTCTAAAATGACAAACACAGCAAGAATCACTGCTAAGGCAACAAGAGCAGCAAAAACTGGCTGAAGAGTCCCTACTGAGGCATCAAGATCAACAAAAACTAGCTGAAGAACAATCCTATCTGCTTCTTTGGCAGCTAAAAAGCAAGAGTTGGAAGACAAAATTGCTGTGTTGACAAAGAAAGCTTCAGGTGTGGATGACACATATGTTTTATGGTATTATATCATTTCTAAAGTGAGGAAGTATAACAATTTATGAAATCCTAAGTAAACATGTAACTCTAGATATTGACGTAGGTGTTTTCTCCCACGTTTATCATTTTGTAGTGTTTTCCATTATTTCACACTTTCTATATTTTACTGGCACATGTAAGGTACTTATTTATCTTGTGGCATTCAAAATTATGCACCCACTTGTTGAGCATTCATTGAATATAGTCTTTACATTAATTCTATGCCTTGAAATAAGTTTTCCATTCCATGCAGAGGAGGCTTCTGAATTTATTGCACGTGAGGCATTTTCAATGGTAATGCATCTATCATGTTCTTTAGTTTTGTCAGGACTTATGCTTTCTACAGTATATGCTGCATAGCCCATTTTTCAGTGATCAAGGGTTCAAGGTTTGGTTGAGAACTTGAGTTCATGCATGATACATGTAGTCCTGAGGGCATAAGTCAAAAGTTATAGGGGTGAACAGGGTGAAAATGGGAACATGAAATTGGAGAGGTATATACTGTAGAAAGCATTATTTGATTATGTTATTATGTGTGAAGAAAATATGTTGAATATGAGGATTGGGATTCCGTTGCAACGCACGGATTTGAGATTTGAGAGAAGTGGATCAAAGGACAGAGTACTTACCGGCAGTTGTTGTAGGCCTTCTTGTTGGTGCCCTGTAAATCTTAACATGAGCTAACATACAAGACTATGAAATCTGAGCAGGCAGAATAACAAATACTTCTTACCCTGGAAGCCCACAGGTATGGTAGACAGCCACATTTGGACAATCTCTAGCAAAATGCCCTAGACGCTTACAATTGTTGCACAAATCACTAGCAAACCTGCAGGAAAAGAAGGGAAATGACTAGGGCTGGGAAATGAGGTTAGGCACAGTTCCTCCTTGACGCGGCCAGGAAATGTCTGCAAGGTGGGTGTTGACGGATGAAAGCTAGCTGATGTTGGTCCAACAAGTATGCATGCCACAGATCTGCAAAAAGGGGTGCTTTTGGGATCTAAGTTCAGTGACAATATTCAAGAATTCACCACCAAAATACACACTAATTTCAGTGAGAGTATCACAATACACTCCTATAGTAAAACTGAACAGTATAGTAGAGATGGAAAGTAGATGATTAAATAACAAAGAAATGGTGGGAGCATTCGTCACCTTGCTGATCTTGGGCACCACAGAGCGCAGCATGTAGAGGCGGTCATTGAGCTTCTTCCAACGCCGCCGCTCCGCCATGAGGTTCTTGGCCGGCATCCCCTTCTTTTTGCCCTCCCTATGCCGTTGCCGTTGCCGTTTCCATTCCCACCACCTGCCCCCGCCACCACGGTCGTGGCATTCTCCAGCGGAGCCGAGACCCCCATGGAGGAGGCGTCCATGCTCTGCTCAATATCGTCCTCTCCTCGTCCCACCCCATCTTGTTGGCGAACGCACGAGGCGCAGTCGCCGATTCGGCTAGTGGAGGACCCGGGAGGCCGGGAGGAGCCTCTGTCAGGACCCAAGATTGTCGGCACGCACGACTGTGACCTGCTCAAGGCTAGGGAGCAGAGCATGACCTTGCTCTCACTGCCCCAAGACCCGAGATTAGATGCATCGGCGAGGCAACGAGATTAGATGCATCAGCGTGCGAGAAGAAGGCGAGATAGTAGGAGGAGGCGGCGGCGGCGCGCTTACCATAGGGAGGTGAGAGAGGTGGAGGCACAGAAGGCAGGTGGGTTCTAGGGTTTGGAAGGAGGAGGCGTGGGTGGGATTTTATATTGGGATGAGGAGGGAGGAGTTTGGGGCAGAATGGGCCATCTCGTGGGCTTTCGTTTGGATTTGTTGTAGGCGTGGGTGGGATCCGACATGTGGGTCCCACTTCTGTGCGTCTACGGAGGCAACAACGCTCTGTTAATGACAATTTGAGGTTTGGGAGTTAGTGACGATTTTGACATTTTTTGTCACTATAAGTAGGGTCCCAGCCCCGGAATGCTCTTTATGACGCTGCTGCCGAAAAACGTCATAGAATATAGGCAGATAATGACGATTTACCTAGTTGTCATAGAAATTTTGTCATAGTTTAGCAGATTTCTAGTAGTGATAGAATTGATCAAGAATTGAGGTACTAAAGCTTAAGAGGGTAATAAGCAAAGCTTCATCAATTTAAACGACAAGCACTAAAGCTTATATTACAATGTTTTTTTTTGTGATTTTCATATGAATGCAATATGATATAATGAGATGCAAGAAAAGCTCAAATGCCTAAAAATATAAAAAAGATCAGAAAGTTCAGAAGAAGATCAAGAAAAGATCAGATGAACAAGAAAAGCTCAAAAGAGAACCAACTCCCCCTTAAACCAGCCCATAGGGATAAATTACTCCTAACTCACCCCTCAAGGTGGCAAATCTAGTAGGATCTAAGGGTTTGGTGAGGATATCAGGTAGTTGAGCCTCGGACTCCACAAACTCTAGCACAATGTTACTCTTCTCTACATGATCTCTAAGGAAGTGATAGCGAATGTCAATGTGCTTGGTCCTAGAATATTGCACATGGTTCTTAGCAATATTAATAGCAGAAGTGTTCTCATAGAGAAGAGAAACACTAGCAAAAGCTAACCCATAGTCCTTAAGGGTGGACACCATCCACAAAATCTGACTACAGCAACTAGCGACAGCTATATATTTAGCTTCTGTAGTGGATTGTGCAATAGATGACTGCTTCCTAGAAGACCAAGAGACGAGAGAAGTGCCTAAGAAGTGACAAGTGCCTGAGGTACTCCTCTTATCTAGCCGACAACCCATAAAATCAGAATCAAAAAACTCCCGAATGGACAAGGAAGATGAGCAGGAATACCAAATGCCATATTGGAGGGTTGAGTAGAGGTATCTGAAGATGCGCTTGACGACTTGGCGATGGAAAGTCCTCGGAGACGCCTGAAACCTCGCACAGAGGCAGACCGTGAAGTGGATGTCCAGTCTTGAAGCTGTTAGATAGAGGAGGGAGGCGATCATGCTACGGTACCCGCGTTGATCCACGGCTTCTCCTTCCTCATCTGGATCCAAAGCAGTTGAAGTCACCATGAGAATGACGATTAGCTTGCAGTCACCCATCTCGAAGCGTTTAAGCAGATCCTTGGTGTACTTCGTCTAATAGATGAAGATCCCTTCCTTACATTGCTTGATTTAAAGCCCCATAAAGTAGTTGAGCTCTCCCATCATACTCATCTCAAATTCGTTGGACCTGGTCTAAGAAAAACGGGAAACAAGAGTGTGAGAAGAACCACCGAAGAGAATATCATCTACATAAATATGAACAAGCAGGAAGTCATTGCCATGCCTAAAAATGAAGATGATCTTGTCTACCTTACCCATCTCAAAGTTATTCTTAAGTAAGAATATCTTAAACCTATCATACCAAGCTCTAGGGTCTTTCTTAAGACTATACAAGGCTTTGAATAGCTTGAAGACATAGTGTGGATATTTGGGATCCTCAAAGCCTAGGGGTTGCCTATCATACACTTCCTCCTCTATGTAACTATTTAGAAATGCACTCTTAACATCCATCTGATACAAGCTAAAGCCCTTAGATGCAGCAAATGCATGCAGAATGCGAATGACTTCTAATCTAGCAACAGGAGCGAAGGTCTCATCAAAGTCTAACCCTTCAACTTGGCTAAAACCTTGAGCTATCAATCTAGCCTTGTTTCTGACCACAGAACCATCCTCACTTTGTTTATTTTTGAACATCCAACGGGTTCCTATCATATTATGACCACTAGGAGGCTTTACTAGGTTACAGACCTTATTCCTCTCAAAGTTCTCTAACTCCTCATGCATGACATTGACTCAGCTTGAATCAAATAAAGCATGTGATATATCGCAGGGTTCAAAAGAAGCAACAAATGCAAAATGAAAGAAAAGACTCGGATCGTGATACCTGGAGCGAGTGACTAGCTCATGAAGATGACCAATCATTTGATCCGAGGATGAAGCATCTGAATGTGAAGTGGAGCGCCCGGGAGAGATAGCGCCTCTTCGATCTCCACAGGTATTGCTGATAATAAAGATGCAGCAGGAGCCTCAACTGAAAGTGAAGAGGTCGAAGTAGGTTCTTGAGCTGGAACAAGAGCATCAGCAGCAAACGGGAGATCATCATCATCTTCCTCCACAAAGATGCTCTCCATCGCCTGTATGTGACCTGAAATGACTGATCTAGCTTTAGGGCTAGTCTCATGAAAGGTGACATTGCATGTCACCTGAATAACGTTAGTCTCAACATTAAGAACCCGAAAACCCCTCGAATGTGTAGGGTAACTCCGAAATAAACCATCAAAAGTCCTTGACTTAAATTTATCTAGGTTTCTTGTCTTGAGAATGAAACACTTGGCTCCAAAAACTCAAAAATGAGAAATATGGGGTTTTCTACCAAACCAAAGCTCATATGATGTCTTGCCCAAAGACGGTCTCAAGAAGACATGATTTACGATACGGTAAGCTGTAGCAATAGCTTCGGCCTAGAACCTCCTCGGAGTGCTATACTCATCTAGCATCGTCCTAGCCATCTCGACTAAGGTTCCGTTCTTCCTTTCCACCACGCCACTTGTAACGTCCCAGTTTTTCTGAGCTTTTTAATTTTCAAAATAAAAATAATCATTTGGTTTTGTTGAAGTTCTAAAGCTTAACTTAAGATTTTGGAATTAAAAGTGTTTAATTTGACTAAATCAAACTTCACTTAATTCGAGTTTGGTTTGTTTTGAGTTTGTTGGAGTTCGCTGGTGTTAAATTTTCCCTTTCTCTGTTCGTCCCGTTCCCTCTCTCTCGTTTGGAACTCCCCCTCAGTCCAGACCTCCCTCTCGTTTGGACCTCCCCCTAGTCCAGGCCTTCCTCTCGTTTGGACCTCTCCCCCAGTCCAGACCTCCTGGGCGGTCCTAGGAGACCTCCCGGGTGGTCCTAGAGACCGGTCCCGACCCCCCCTTTGGTCACAACCTCCTCTTTGGTTGCGACCTCCTCGTTGGTCACGACCACCTCTTTGGTCATGACCACCTCTTTGGTCATGACCACCCCTTTGGTTGGACCACCCTCCTGAGTTTTGACTAGCCCCACTTGTCAGCCCTGCTCACCTTCTCCTTCCTCCTGTTGCGTCACTGTTGGCGCAAAAGTCTTCGCGCATTAAATGTCGTTGTGTCACATTAAATACTGTCGCTTCTGCAGTACCCGTTCCCCCTCTTGTCTCCTCCCATACCTGCCCCCATCTCCTCCTTCACCTACCCTTGAATGCATGCGCCATCTCCTCTAAGCTACAAAAGCCTAAGCAGCTCTCTTTCATCTCCTTTTTCCTCACCCAACTCTCTTACTCTCGCCCAATTCACCGTGCTTCAAGTTTCACCACCGCTGGCTGGAGCCTGCGCCGTCGCCTCCTCATCGCCAAAGGGTTCACCAGAGCGCCCACACCGTTCACCGTCCTCCTCCAGTCTTCTCCGGTCTCTCTCTTTCTCTGTCCTGGTGAGTTTCTCCGTGCCTTGTTCTCTTCCCTTGTTCCTACGACCGCGTTGCGTAGTCGTATCCTTCATGTATCCCTCTTACGACCACGTTGAGTAGTCATATCCTTCATTGGACCTCCTCCTCAGGACCTCCTCCCAACCTGTTGGACCTTCTCCCGAGAGCCTGTTCCTAATTCATCTATCTCAATGCCTTTCTTTTGGTTCTAGTTTGGTATTTTTTGGTTTTTATTTGGATTTGTTGTATTTATTTGGTTCTTTTCGCGCGTGTAGATTCTAGCTTCTCTGAAGAGTTCTTGGACCCGACGACCTCTAACGAAGAACCTTAGCTCTTTAACGAAGGCAAGTCGTAGACCTTTGATCATGTCGTACCCAGTTTACAAAATTACTTTGTTTTATACCAACATGCATGGCTAATTGTATAAAAATGATTTGGGAAATAGCTAAATACCTACTCGACAATATGACGCCTTGAATGCTTGTGTTTGACATGTTGACATATACCCTTGGACACCATAGGTTGGGTAATCTTAGTTGGACATCTTTGAGATACTAATATGGGTGCGTTTATTGCTTAGACATGCTTTAGTTATCGATGTCTCTCGATCTCATGATTCAATAATGATAAATTTGACTAAGTGATATATGGAATTGTGGCGCGGCCACCGTTGTTATAACATGTTGTGCCATGGCTAGGGTGGTCATTTGGCCAGGATGAACCCAAAATGTTTTATACTCGGGCAAGTGATCGTGCAATAAAGGGGGTGCAAGAAGCATATTGGGATGTGGATGTCTCGCCTGAGTAGTCCCTAAGGACTTAACCTTGCAAGCCATTGATCTGGGCCATACCGTGCAACCACAAGTTCATTATGGGTGGACCTGGCTCTGATACCACCGCTGTCGGATCCCCGGGTGAGCAACCCCAAGACCCTCTGTGCATTCCGAGCTAGTCCCAAGATCAGCAGCTAGCTCACACAGTTTCAACGTCGATGTAATCAAAACCATACAACAAACTATAGACGATTCTGACGTCCTCCACTCGATTGCCTGTGAGCATGTCGAATGGCTTCCACGAGTGTTTGGTGTTCCGCTGCGAGTTCTCTTTTGTTGTAAGCCCTGCATGGCAACTTTGTAAAAACCTTGACCATAAGGTCTTTTGCTTCTATTAATATTAATTTGTTTGCTTCGTCTATAGTTTGTTGTATGGTTTTGATGCTGATCTTGGGACTAGCTCGGAATGCACAGAGGGTCTCGGGGTTGCTTACCCGGGGATCCGACAGCGGCAAGGAGACGTCCTCCACTCGATTGCCTGTGGGCATGTCGAATGGCTTCCACGAGTGTTTGGTGTTCCGCTGTGAGTTCTCTTTTGTTGTAAGCCCTGTGTGGCAACACTGTAAAAACCTTGACCATAAGGTCTTTTGCTTCTATTAATATTAATTTGTTTGCTTTATCTATAGTTTGTTGTATGGTTTTGATTATATCGACGTTGAAACTATGTGAGCTAGCTGCTGATCTTGGGACTAGCTCAAAATGCACAGAGGGTCTCGGGGTTGCTTACCCGGGGATCCGACACCATTTTGTTAAGGGACATGCGAAGAGGAGAACTGATACTCAACACCACGCTCAACACAGAAATTGACAAATGAGGCATTTTTGAACTCTGTGCCATTGGCACTATGAATGGCTCTCAAGGCACCGGGGATTCAGAAGCCAAGCGAAGAACAAGATCACGAAAATGATCAAAAGATTCTTTCTTTGAAGCGAGAAAGAACGCCTAAGAATATCTCAAGAAATCATCAACTATGACAAGAATATACCATTTACCATCGGCTGACCGAACCTTAGCAGGACCAATAGTATCCATGTGAAGCAACTGTCTCGGTCCGTCAATCATGATCATAGTCAATGACGGGTGTGAGGCGATGTGAGAACCCGAGAAATTAAACTAATCTAATTAACGCTAAGTGGGAATTAGCCGTAAATAAAAATTCATTTAAACCAGAGCAAGACATGATTTCATATTAGTATCGGGCGCATTGTCAAACAATTTCGTACGAGAATTATACTGTCAAGAATTAATCAACACAAATGACATCATGAATTACTGTAACAAGAAAGAATCACCTATTAATCTCAGAGTCATTTACAAAGATTCTTTACAAGCAAGATAAAACAATATTGCAATCGCTGAATTAATTACAAGAAGTATTTACATCAGACCCCAATTTATATTACAAGTTTTGAGTACAAAGATTAAAATAAAAATATTGCATTACATGTCGTCGAAGCCTTCCTTGCAATCTCACTCATATATCGTCAGCCGTCGAACCCTTCCTCGATCCACATTGTCATCGACCACCAACAACCCAAAAGATCAGTACCAAACCAAAGGCAATAAATAGAAATTAAAGTATAGAATGAGGCCGTCAGATTACCATAAGGATCATTGAGGATACCAGACCAACCTAGGTTAGTTGGCACCCTCGCACCTCAGTGGGTTTCATCACCCAGTAGTTATTAATACCCAACACTCACGTTTACGAGTATAGTAGCCAAAATAGTGCCATGTGAGAGCAATGTGGATAAGGCAGGAGCCTAAATATCTTGCACAATGCCGGAGAGAAATGCCCAGCCAAAGACCTCACTTCTTTAAGGCTCTCACCCTTCAGTCAAAGCCACAACCACACCCATTCCTTCACAGCCAAGAGAGAGCAAACACTTCCATCCACACCCACAACATGTAGCCACAACCGAACACAACACCATCCCCAACCCCCAACCCATCCAACTGAAGGAGGAGGAGAGCAAGGTAGCAAGACCGCAAGGCCAAGAGTATCCAATCCAGCACGAGGAAGGGGAGCAAGCCCTAGGAGGCCGCAACACTGGGAGGACGGCGAATGAGCCCACCTCAAGCCAACCACAAGCTTCACCAAATCAGGAAAGTGACCAACAAAATCAGATTTTGGTTCTGTCCCGAATTGGGCCAGCCATCAACCGACAAGGTAGCCCACATCCTACTCTCATTTTTGCTGTCATTTTCATGGAGCCACCCCACGTCTAGTATGACATGCCATTCACACCTCACACAACCATAGCAAACCATAGCAGCATAGCCCTCAGTATACATCACAGGGCATTACCCGAATCTACCTCGGTAACAATATTTTTCATCATCTTCATCTCAGAGCACAAAGGGGGCGGGGGAGACAGGGTAGAGAGGAGTAGAAGGGAAATGGGTAGTATACCTCAGAGCAACCATGCATGAACCACGACCACGGCATTAGCCCACTACCATTCCATTCACCATGCACAAACCATGTGCAACAAACCTCAGAACATGAGTCAGCAAAGCATAAAAACCAAAATGTCAGTAACAAAAAAAAGTGGGGAACCAAATCCAAGAACCGGGCCAAGCAAAGGAACCAGGCTAGGGAGAGGAGGTGACGCCGGCCACTGGAGGCGCGTAGGCGCAACAGACCTCACAGGCGCGGTCTAGCGTGCAGGAGAACCGGACGGCAGGAGCGGCGGCGAGCCAAGGGGCCGGCGGCGGCACTGGATGAAGGGGAAGGCGCTAGGAGGAAAGTAGGCTAGATGGAGGAGGAGCCATGGAGAAGAAAAGCTCTAGGAAGAGAGCCATGGGGGGGAGAAGGAAACGAGAATAGGGAAAAGCAAGAAGATGAGTGGAAGCCTGGGATGTGTCTCGGCCGAATGAGGATAGGGTAGAAAGAGAAAGTGGAAAGGAAAATAAGAAAGAAAAGGAAAGGAGGAAAAATGAAAAGGAAAATATGTAGAAAAAATTTATAAAATAAAAAAAATAGATGGAGAGAGCACGTACACGGCATACCTGCAATTTTTGAACAAATCGCTAAAAGTATGAATTTTTAAACCATGTTAGAATGTTTAACAACAGACCGACCGGTAGAAAAATTAAAAGTGGGGAAATAAGGTAAAATAAATCTCATAAAATCGCCACTGAGTTAGATAAATAATTTGATACATTACCTGCGAGTTGCAGACAATCGCTAGTAGTATAGATTTTTTTAACCTCATACAGATAAATAACAGTATACTGACCAGCGAACTCTAACACCTTATCCTGACTAAGCAATTGCTCATATATGGTATCACATCTAGCTAATAGAACTTCATATGATGAAGGTACCCCATCGATGTCGTCGATCGGAGTCGGCCATGAAACACATGCCGATGAAGTCCTTTGCCTTCCCTTTCTTCTTCTCTTAAGGGAGTTTCTACTCCTTGTCCTCCTCGCTCCTAGAGTCCACATTGCTCATGGATTGCTCTCTAAAAGCGACAAGGACCCAGTGAACGACCTTCATGAGTTTGGCAACATCAAACTTAGACTTGTTCCCTTGAGGCTTTCTCCAAGCTGTCTCCTCCTCCTTGTGGTTGCTCTTCCCTTTCAGCTTGGGATAATTCGCCCAGATGTGGTAAAGCTCTCCACACTCATAGCATGTCACAGGACCGCCTCTCTTCTTGTTCCTCATATTGTGATAGGCCTGTGTGAATTTTTTGGCTAGGAGGGCTAGCTCGGGCTCAGAGATAGTCTCAAGCTCTTCTTCATGAATTGCAGATAAACAAGCATATGAAAATCTAGAGGAAGATTCAGAAGAGCTATCAGATGTTCTCTTGAGAGGATCAGCTACTAAAGCCATGTTCTCCTCTTGATCTCATGAGTCTTGGGCTTACTATAGAGCAACTCCAAAGTGAGATCAGAGAAATTGACATTCTCCTCAAAGGCAGTAGTCTTCATCTCCCACTCCTTGGTGTTGATTGCGGTCCAAAGGTGGGTAGTATTCTCGGACTGAGAATACTCCACGTCGACCACTCTTAACTGATTGAGCACCTTGTTGAAGCGAGCGAATACATCATTGATGCTCTCTTCAAAACGCATCTCAAACTTGTTGTATTCTCACTTGAAGACCGTTTGACGTACTTGCTTAATTTGGGACGAACCCTCATGGTAGGTCTCGAGGGTCTACCAAATCACGTATGTGGTCTAAAGGTGATAGATCCTGTCACACTCTTGTCTACCAAGCCTGATATATAGGAGGTTCTTTACCTTGTAGTTGTTAGTCAAGAGGGCTGATGAAGCCAGCATAGCAACCTCGGGCAAGACGAGCGAGGCTCGAATAACCTCTCATATGGCTTGACCTTCGTTCCGAAGGTAGACACGCATGCGATTCTTCCAATAGGCATAGTCAAGTCTATCGAAGACATGCGACTTGATGGAGTACTTCTCCATCGCCAAGTTCAGTGACCAGTTAAGATCAAGAATGAACTAACTGGGCTCTGATACCACTTGTTGGACTGAAATGATGACTAGAGGGAGTGAATAGGAGCTCTGCCTCTTTTTCACCAACTCAATTTTCTCTCCAATAGCTATGAAAGCTATGAAGATCAACGAACAAGTACAGCGGAAGTCTTGTATTGAATCCAATTGAAACCCCGAAGCACAACAACTAAAAACACACAAAAAAACTCAAATCAAAGTGAGTCGGGCGGTCAGACCTCTCAAGTTGGGTGGTCTGACCGTTGGCATGGCAAGCAGACCTCTCAGTAGGGGCAGTCTGACCTCCAGCCCGATGAAAAGTGAAATCAGCACGAAATGAAAATCACAAATCAGCTCAACTTTTGATCCGATGATCTAAATCCTCTCATGTTTCAACCATAGCTCATCAAGAAGGTCAGGAAACTATTCCAATCGACGATCGGGAAGATCAAAGCCAAGGTTTCATGAATTTTATAGATGAGAGAAGGAAGGCACAAGAACCTAGGAAAATCAAACTTTGATCCCAAAAC
Organism: Phyllostachys edulis; assembly: GCA_036346405.1. Lineage (NCBI taxonomy): Eukaryota > Viridiplantae > Streptophyta > Magnoliopsida > Poales > Poaceae > Phyllostachys > Phyllostachys edulis. Next base: position 56,024,207 of record CM070558.1, read on the forward strand.
TTTCTCGTGGGTAAAAGATGATCAAGATGATCCTAGATGCATTCTCACATATCACAACAAGTAAGATCACCGCAAAAAACCAAAGGATCATAAAAAAAACCAAAAGTCACCAAAGAGAGAGCACGAGCAAGAAGAGACTCATCTTGAAGGAATTTTGTTTGGATTGATTTGAGATAGATGTTGGTTTATAGCCACTCCATCATGGAGGACAAAAACTCAATACTTGAGCACACACTCAATCTATCTCTCACAAACACTAGCCTTAACTACTCCAAAATCCCCAAAACATAAATTAGAGTTTTTTTTTCTCTTGGAATGACTTGGGAACTCCATATCTGGACATTCCCTTTTTATAGTGGAGGCTAGGCTAAGAGAGAAGACCCTAACGGGCTCTCGTTAAGCCCACACACAAATGAATCTCCACTCATGCACGCTTCTCAAAGAGGATGATGAACCGGACTTTCAGAATTCGTTTCTTCGTGATCTTTATCTTCATTTGACCTAAACCGTCTCTCCTCACGCCGTCTTGCGTTGCGGTTTAACCAAAGGTCACCAAGACGGTATTTTAGTGAAGTTACCAAAATATCGAGTCCAATTTTAATGAAGCAATCCCATGTTTCGCCACGCGTAGGTTGATCAACGACTCTCTTCATGTCGGCAAGTTTCTCCCATCCGGCTCCCACCGAAACTACCATGACACTTGCACCGACTTCGGTGCCACTTGATGCTATCCGTCGTACTGAACTTCCCGTTCGGTCATCCTTGTCTATTTTTGCACCATATTTGAGTCCACTGACTTCACCCGGCATCCTCGATCATTCTGAACCTCAGCTCTCCAAGCCTAGTCCTAATCATCCTCGCCGTTGACCGTCGTTGACCTCCAAGCCTCCTACACAACAATAGACCAAGAAATCGATTCCGAGAACAAGTTCTTCGCAACTTGACCCGAGTTAGTCAAAACATGCATCATGCAACACACATGCATTGAAATGTATGAAATTGACCTAACCTACGAATATCGCCGCTAAGCTGGCCAGCGAATAGGGCAAAACTGGTCAGACTGCCATCCATGGCCGGTCTGACCGCCCCCTAACCGATCTAACCACCCAGCAAAGGGACTTAGACAAAGTTTTGCCCTGGAAATCTGAAACCTTTATGGAAATTTCAATCGAATAGAACTTTTGGTTCGAGGCTCCAAAAATTATGAGACCAAGTGTAGAAAAATCATCTCTCTTGTCTACATCCTCTATTTTTGGCCCGGCTCCAAACTCGAAAGTCGCCTTTATAGCCAGTCAGACCGCCGCCCATGGCTGATCTGACTGCCAGCCACTTGACCTGCCCAACGGCCGGTCTGACCACCACAGATGGCCAGTCAAACCCCCACTAAGGCCGGTCTAACCACTGCCCTGGCAGGTCTGACCGCCTACTGCCTGACAGAACTTGAATTTTACCGAAAACGAGTGTTTTAACAAACTCTCAACACCATTACCAATTATATCATCCTAAGATCATGAGTATACTGCCATGATATCCACAAAAAGATCACGCTCGTGATGAATGATCAGGGTTTGATTAGTTGAACCAGAGTTGCTAAGCCGAGGAGCTCTCCTGTAGATAATGTAAAAGAACCACAAGGAACTAAAGCTGTTCATGTTCAACAACAGCAAGCTTTTCTCCACTCAACCGTACTTCATAGGTGCTTGTAGTCTGTTAATTAGTACTATGCAGAGTATAGTTCCGTCAACAAGTTGCTTGTAGTTTCCGTTGCCTGAAAATGACTTCCTTACCATCGAAGGGGCACAATGATCGGTTCCACTGAATGATTGAAATGTTGCATATGGCCCATTTGTCTTGAGCTCCTTGGCCGTAGCATTTATCCTATCCTTTTGTTCCGGAACTGATTTTTTTTATGCAGCTTTTACTTCCAGTTCGCTATGATTTTTTTTTACAATCCAAACATGCAGGTGGAAACTTTTTAGCCAACAATTCCCATTGGCCATTGTCACCTTTTATCCTCATGGCATGGCGCCACACGACGCGATAAACATAAAAAGATCTTTGTGGAGATGATCACGAGCGAAATGGGTACATGTGACGAGGGGTGAAAACAAATCGAATACGGACGACTAATAATTTTGCTATATTTGTTTTTATATATTTTTTTCTCGGATACAGATACGAATACTCCGGATATGAATAAGAATTATGTCAAATACAAATCGAAACGAATACGGTCACATATATTTTCGAAACATGATAACCTTTTAAATTGTACGCTAGGAATTAACGGAAATATATAACTAGTTTATTTGATCCAAACATATAACCACGGCGGCGCGGCGGCTCCTAGCAACATAGGCGCATGCAGCGCGGGCTGCGCCAGCCTAGAGCGGCGGCAACGCCTGGTGCCTAGCAGTGGTGGACGGATCTGGCCAGCTCGACCGGCTAGAGGGAGATAAGAGAGGAACCAGAGTGAGTAGAGAGATGAAGGGAGAGCTCTGGAGGTAGAAAGAAGAAAGAAAGAGACAGAGGAAGAGAAGAAATGGGCTGGAGGTGTAACATCCCAAAATCTATAGTTTAGTAATACATAATAGAAATGCATCGAAAAAAACACTTTGATAATTTTGCATATGAAAATCTACCCATGTTTGAAATTTGAACTTTTGTTTAAAAGCAAATACTAAAATACAAACAAACAAGCACTTAAAGGAAATTGAGTTAAAAAAATAAAAATGGTTGAGAGAATTATTTTGAGCATAATTGCTCAGGGGAAAAAATTACTAAACAACTTATATGAATTGTTATTGAGAATAACAAATACAATTACATAAGAACAGAAACTTATAAGAATTTTAGAGAAAATCACAGAAGGGATAAACTTATAAAAAAATTACATAAGGGACTACATTAGGTCAGGAGCCCTCACAAAAAGTTTTATAAAATTTAGACTTAGTTTACCCAAGGGTCCGACAGGAGGATTGCTAGTGTTGGGCTGAATTGCGGATATCTGGCTTGGTATAATCTGGATAATCCGCATCTGTATTCGACGGATATACTAGGGCTACCGTATTCGTATTCGTTTCTGACAAAAAAAAATCTGTATTAGTTTCTGATCGAAGAATTATCCGAAAAAAATCCGATCCGTTTTCACCCTACGCGTGACTAAGTGTGTGTGAGGGCTAGAACCGAGAAAGAACAGATCATCCAACCATGCAATAGACTATGGACCAAAATGGAACAGTAACCTCTTACTGCTGGTTCCTTTTTGTTTGTTGTAACTGTTTCTCATTTTTTATGCTTACATACTCTAATTGCGAAAAGGATGCAAGGAATCCTTTACGTTAGTGGGGGATTGGACAAAAAGAATCAAGGAAAGACAAGCAAATTAATTTAGGAATTTTTATTATAAGCAAATCCTATTTTTCTTCCTCTAAAATATTTGGTTCTATATTCCCTGACAGTGCAACACTTGCACCGTTGCAATCCCTACTCACATTGCTTCATGTTTTTAGAAAAGTTTAAAAGGCCTTTTCCTAGTTTTTAAAAAGGCATGTTCCTTTTTAAAAAAGGACTTTCTCATTAGTACCGGCCAATTTTGGTAGTGAAGGATAATATGGGGATGTCAGTGATATGTCCTAAAGGCAATCATAGAGATAATTGTATCGTTCTTATGTTTATGAACTTTTGACTAATATGTTATTTTGTTCCTTGAATGAAATATCATTTATAGTGATCGGCAAGTATGTGCCTTTTTTTGGTGAAAATTTCTATTTATGTTTATGATGTCATTCTAAACATCCCTGGTCTTATATCATTATGTGGGATACTTATGATTTATGGATCAACACATGTATTGATTGATGATCACGTTTCACGGATTATGGATATGATATATCGAATCAATAATGTGAACATATGTTGAAGAACATAGTGTTGGATTGACCTGCTTTGAGACACTACGAGAATTGTTATATTCTTAAGTATCATCAATGGGTGTCGTACATATTGTATGTGGGATCCTACCTGAGGTCGTCATGGTTTCCTATATGTGTAATAGTATACTTAAGGGTTGCCAAACATTTCTCTATAAATGGGTAGTTATAAATGTAGCTTTCGGGTTTACTATAAAACATGCGAAGGAATGTGAGCGATCAAGATGAATTTTGCCCCTCCTATTTAACGGGAGAGATATATCTGTCTCCCTTGATGTGGTTGGATTAAGAAAGTGCATGGCCATGCCGAATATGGTTGAGAAGTCAACTACAACTAAGTAATCCACTACAAGATCGAAAGAACTATTGAGCTATCATAGGATCGCACACATCTCACCTTGAGTTCGATCTGGTATCGCGAGGCAAGAGGATCAACATATGAGTTTTATAAAGGTTTGTCTGGTATGATCTTTTTTGTGTATTCGGGAGTCGCTGTCTTGCTAGGAACCGCTACCGACTTGTGGATCGAAAAGGAGTTTTTTCAGGTCACGGCAGACTACACATGAACCTAGGGGTCACACACTTAATGGGTTGAAACAAACTAGTTCGGATTTGATCTGTTAGAGGCTTAAATCGGATTATAATCCATATGTGGTTATGGGTCCTAATGAGTTTCTAACACACGGATCCATTAAAGGCTCTTTATAAAGAGAGCGTGTGGGGGGGTTTTTGGGAGGATGTTGCACCACTCACCGAAACCCTAGTCACCACCTCCCCGAAGGCCCTGTTGTGATCGCTGCTACGTAGATCGAGGGCAATTCGAAATGTGTGTAGGGGACGCAAGAGGCTGCCAGAGGAGACAATTAGTGTCCAAGGACGTTGGACAATCGATTACTTTCATTACATCGACGCACACGATGTTGAATTGGGCTGCTACAACTCTTCTTCTACTGCACTATGCGTCTAGTGATAATGATCTATTATCTCTCACTTGCATGACTTCCTGGTTTACATGGTATAATTTTTTAGGGGTTGGATGGGTGCTGACATGGTGCATAAAACGAATGGAAAATATTATATACTAAAGAATAGGAACCTGTTGGATCCCATCTCGAGTTAACCTCGTGTTCATACGATCCCCTGCATCCAACGATCACCATCTATGATTGGCTATACTCATTAGGTTAATTGGTTTTCTCCCCTGAGGGGTTCTAACATATTTTGTACATAAACCTTTTCTCTTATATATTTATTGTTGGGTCACGGGTAGGCTACGATAGCAACAAATCAAAATTTTCTACCACGTAAACCAAGAAGCCAAGCAAGTAGATGATCACAGATCGTTACCACCAGATGCGCAAAGCAGCAGAAGAAGGGTTGGAACAGCCTGGTCCAACGTAGAGCGCGTCGATATAGTGGTCGTAGTCGATCGTCCAGCATTAAGCACGTCAGTGCGGTGGTCGTGGTCGATCATCTCTTCCAGCAACCTCTGCAGTTCCTTCTGAAGATCACAGATCGTGCTCAAGCGCAACTGCGACCGCAGTAGCGCCTCTACGGTATCCACACGTCCAGGGTAGGAACAGCCATACGCCGGTGTACTAGTACCAAGTTGCACGGTAGAGCTCTCAGGAAGATGGCGGCTAGGGTTTCGGTGAAACAACTCAACTCACAACTTTCGTGTGTCTCGTCTGTTACGTTCACCTCCCTCTCAACAGCCTCATGCATATCCTTATATAATGCTCGTGACGGATCCTATCCGAACACGTTTGACGAATCGTATCCATACTAGTTTGTTCCAACCCGTTAAGTGTGTGATCCTGTAGATTCATGCGTAATCAGTTGTGACTCGGAAACCCTTTCCGACCACGAGTTGTTAGCGGTTTCTAGCAGGACATAACGATTCCCGAATACACACAAATTATATCGAACGAACCTTACCGCAATATAATCTACGACCAGGTCCTCATCACTTACGACCAGGTCCTATCTCTACGATCAGTTCAGATTTGGTCACGACGATTCAGAACTCCTCACGACTGTGTTTCGACCACTCTGTGATTTCGTTCGACCAGTCTACGACCAGCTCGTATCTCCATACGACCAGTCCATAACTGATCGAACAAAGCGACCTACTCGTGTATTCTCTCTTTGCCTCATGATGTCTGGTTGAACTCCAGGTGAGATGTTGTGTCATCCATGGACTGTTCAATACTTTCTCGATCGAGTGTCGGATAACTTCACGTGGTCGAACACTTCGACCACTAGTGGTATGGCCATGCACTTTCTTTATCTGACCACAATGAGGGGCCTAGAGACATTTCTCCTGTTATGTTAGGAGGGGCAAATCTCATATCTGACCAGTCACATTCCTCCGTATGTTTCATAGCATACCCAAAAGCTACTTTTATAACTACTCAGTTATGAGTAGCGATTGGCAACCCCTAAGAGTGCTATTACACATGTAGGAAACCATGCTGATCTCAGGTCTAAGGATTATACATCATCATTGCTTGAGACCAACTAACGACACATAGAATCATAACAATCTCAATAGTGTCTCCATTAAGGTGGGTCAATCCAACCCCATGTTCTCTAACATATGTTCACATTATTGATTTGATATCTCTATATCCACGACCGGTGAAACATGATCATCAATCAATACAATGTGCTGGTCAATAGAGTCAATAGTGTTCTGACCATTGACATCTGTCCAAGGATACATTTAGAACGACATCATATAAGTTAAGAGTTTCACCAACAAGTCACATACTTGTTAATCTTCATAACCAATGATTTATTCAAGGAACAGGACAACACATTATCCAATATTATGAACATAATGAAATATAATAATCTCTATGATTGCCTCTAGGGCATATTTCCAATAGTCTCCTACTTGCACTAGAGTCAATCGTTCAGGTATCTAATACCGATAGCTCTTGCGTGCGCCTCATGCTTGGGCTATGTGAGAGGCTTAGTCAACGGATCAGCAATATTTAAATCCGTATGAACTTTGCATATCTTAACATCTCATTTATTCACTAACTCGCGAATAAGATGATAACGCATGAGTATATGTTTGGACTTCTGATGGGATCTAGGCTCTTAGCCTGAGCAATGGCTCCATTGTTGTCACAATAGAGATCCATGAGGCTCGAGGCACTCGGAACCACACCCAACTCTGCAAGGAACTTCCTTATCCAAACACCTTATCCAAACACCTTCTTTCGCAGCTTCAAAAGCCGCAATGTACTCGGCCTCCGTCGTAGAATCAGCAACCGTCTCTTACTTGGAACTTTTCCAGCTAACTGCTCCTTCATTCAAAATGAATACAAAACCAGATTGCGAACGATAATCATCTTTGTCGGTTTGAAAACTTGCATCGGTGTAACTATTTACAACGAGCTCTTCATCACCGCCATAAACTAGGAATGCATCCTTAGTCATTCTCAAGTACTTAAGGATGTTTTTCACAGTTGTCCAGTGACCTTCACTGGGATCAACTTGGTATTTACTCGTAACACTTAGAGCATATGATACATCTGGTCGTGTACATAGCATGGCATACATGATAAATCCAACAGCCGAAGCATATGGAATACTACTCATTTTGTCTCGCTCATCAGTGGTCGTAGGACACTGATTCTTGCTAAGATTAATGCCATTTGCCATGGGCAAGAAACTTTTCTTGGAATCTTGCATGTTGAACCGTTTCAACACTTTATCTATGTACATATCCTAGCTTAATCCAATTAGCCTCTTAGATCTATCTCTATAGATCCTTATACCAAGAATGTATGCTGCATCTCCTAAATCTTTCATTGAAAAACTATTTCTTAATGAAGTTTTAACAGATTCAAGCATTGGAATATCATTTTTGACCAGTAGTATATCATCTACATACAAGATCAGAAACACAAGCGTGCTCCCACTAACCTTTTTGTAAACACAAGGTTCTTCTTCGTTCTTGATGAATTCAAACCCTTTGATCACTTCATCAAAATGAATGTTTCAACTCCGAGATGCTTACTTCAGTCCATAGATGGATTTATTAAGCTTGCATACCTATCTAGCTTCCTTTGGATCGACAAAACCCTCAGGATGTGTCATGTACACATCCTCACTAAGGTTTCCATTAAGGAAAGCCATTTTGACATCCATCTGCCATATCTCATAATCGAAATATGCAACAATAGCTAGAATGATCCGAATAGATTTAAGCATCGCGACATGAGAGAAGGTTTCATCATAATCAACCCCTTGAATTTTTCTAAAACCCTTCGCAACCAGTCGTACCTTATGAATGTGAACATTTCCATCCATATCTATCTTTTCTTAAAGATCCACTTGCACTCAATGGTCTTAATACCATCAGGTGCATCAACCAAATTCCAAACTTGATTATCATGCATGGACTTTATTTCGGATCTCATGGCCTCATGCCATGACTCAGAGTCTGGGTCCATCATCGCTTCCGCATAAGTTTTAGACTCATCATTATTCAATAATAATACGTCATGCCCATACCTTATAAGCAATAGACGTGGCCTCTTTGATCTACGTGGGGCTGATGCCTCATCTACAGGTTCAATAACATTTTGTTCATCCTGTAGAGGTTTAGTGGGAGTTGAAACATTTTCAGATGCTTCCCGAATTTCTTCAAGTTGCACATTACTCCCACTGACTCCTTTGGAAAGAAACTCTTTCTCCAAGAAGACACCATTACGGGAAACAAACACTTTGTTATCAACCCGATTATAAAAAAATATCCTTTAGTTTCCTTAGGATACCCCACAAAGAAGCACTTATCGGACTTGGGTGTGAGTTTGTCAGACGTCAAACGTTTAACATAGACATTACATCCCCAAATCTTTAGAAAAGACAAATTAGGACTCTTCCCAGTCCATATCTCATATGGTGTCTTATCTACTGATTTAGATGGTATCCTATTCAAAGTGAAAGTAGCAGTTTTTAGAGCGTAATCCAAAAAATACAATGGTAGATCTGATTGGCTCATCATTGATCGAACCATGTTCAACAAGGTCCGATTACGCCGCTTGGACACCCCATTCCATTGTGGAGTGCCTGGGGTGTAAGCTGTGGAACAATTCCACATTGTTTCAAATGATCACCAAACTCATGGCTCAAAAACTCACCTCCATGATCAGATCGTAAAGATTTGATTGTCTTGCCAAGTTGATTCTGTACCTCATTTTGGAACTCCTTGAACTTTTCAAAGGATTCCAACTTATGCCTCATTAAATAGATATATCCATATCTACTAAAGTCATCGGTGAAAGTAATGAAGTACTGAAAACCACCTCTAGCTGTCGTACTCATTGGTCCACACACATCAGTATGTATGAGTGCCAACAGGTCGGATTCCCTTTCACTCCGACCAGTGAAAGGTGTCTTGATCATCTTTTCGAGCAGGCAAGATTTGCATGTTTCAAATGATTCCAAATAAAATGAGTTTAGAGTTCCATCATCATGGAGCTTTTTCATGCGTTTCTTACTTATGTGACCCAAACGACAATGCCAAATGAAAGTGAAATTCAACTCATTAGGCCGAAGCCTCTTTGCATTAATGTTATAGACGGGTGCAACATCAAGATTTAAAATATACAACCCGTTCAAAACAAGAGCATAGCAATAAAATATTTCATTCAAAAATATAGAACAACTATTGTCCTCTATTATGAATTTATAACCCTCTGCCATCAAACATGATGTAGAGATGCTGTTTCTACTTATGGCTGAAACATAATAACAATTATTTAGTTCCATAATAAATCCCGAAGGCAAAAGTAATGGCAAAGTCTCGACGGCTAATGCAGCAACTCTTGCTTTATTCCCGACGCGAAGATCCATTTCACCCCTTGCAATTCTCCTACCCTTTGTTAGACTCTGCATCGAATTGTAAATATGAGTAACCGATCTGGTATCAAATACCCATGAGTTAACATAAAAGTCAGCAAGAAAAACATCTATAACATTAATACCTGGAGTTGAGGGTTTAGTTCCACCATTCTTTTTCAGATCAGTCATATATTTCTTGCAGTTCCTTTTCCAATGGCCTTATTCTTTGCAGTAAAAGCATTTATTCTCTTGAGTCGGGCCAGACTTACTCTTGGGCTTAGGCTTGTTAGTTTGGATCTCATCCAAAACTTTCTTGCCTTTACCTTTGACCCAAGTCTTAGCCTTCTTCTTGAAGCTTGTACTCTTTTGCACTATCATCACATGATGGTTGCTTTTCTTAATGCTATCCTCAGCAGTCTTAAGCATCATATGCAGTTCGGTGAGATTCTTGTCTAAGCCATTCATATGGAAGTTCAGAATGAACTGCCCATAGCTCGAAGTTAGCGAAGCAATAATCAAATCTGTAGCTAACTCTTGGCTAAGTGGGAAATCAAGTTTTTCCTAGCTCTGTGTGTAACCAACCATTTTGATCACATGAGGGCTCACCGGACTTCCCTCAGCTAGCTTACTCCCAAATAATTTCTTTGAGATATCATATTTCTCAGTTCTTGCTTGAGTCTTAAACATGCCTTTGAGCGCCACGATCATATCGTAGGCCTCGATGTTCTCAAACTGCTTCTGAAGGTCTGAGTTCATCGCAGCAAGCATGAGACAGCTAACATCAAGGGATTCATCACATGCCCTTTTATAGGCAGTTTTAAGATTAGCAGCAACATTTTCAGCAGGCACATCTGGAATTGGTTCCTCTAGAACATGTTCCTTTTTATCTTGCCTAAGAACAATTCTCAGGTTGCGGGACCAATCCGCAAAATTTGTTCCATTCAGTTTTTCCTTATCAAGTATCGAACGTAATGCAAAACTGGATGTAGGTACAACAGTTGGTGCCATGATCTACAACGTACAATATGCAAAGCTAAGACATATGTTCAAGTAATTTCCATTAAACAATTTAATAAAGATACTCCCACTAAATACCATATCCCTCTTATGATATTTTAGTGATTCAAGATCCATAATCAGTTAATCTACTAGTGAGCTTTGGCATCACTGCTAGAAGACTAGTAAAAATGGTAAGCAACCCTTTGCTAATCTTATCTCTATATGATTCTTGTTGTTGGGCAGCATCTCCATGCTCCGGGACCCAACCCTATGCCCCAAGGTCCATAATCGTTATGATGACCTTGTCAAGTTAAACCAATGGCACTCTGCGTATAAGTGTCCGACACAAACCCATCTAGTCAAGTAATATTAATGACACTCTGCTTTAGCAAGACCTACCATTAAAATACATGACTTTGGATGGTGTAGCCAATTGGGAGGGCATCAATTTAACTTAATATTATGTGAGAGAATTTTACTTCTACCATGTTAAAAGCATTTAAATAACATGTATAGAAATAAATGAGCAGGAGTATAAGGGCATTCACAGACAATCAAATTGCATTGTGATATAGTATGACCCTTCCACATGATGATCTCCATCGCCATACATCCTGTTCGCCATGTCTCCAAGTGGTCGACTCCTCCAAGTACTCCCACTAAGCCATTACTCCTAATAGCACTAGTAATGAATCACAAGGAATAAAGAAGCATCACAAGTCGACACGTAGGCTGTTATATAAATATAGATAGCATTGGGCTGCAATAAACATGACACGCAGGTCATGAATATTACACACATACATGCAATTCATACATTATGGGTCATACTATTCACATCAATCCCTGCAAAAACAAGTTATGCATAGAATCTAATTCTATCGAACGACATGGGCACACACTACCTATAGCGCGTGGTACGAATACCCAGCACGGCGGTCCCGCTAGCCAGTTAGCGGGTGGGGTTCAAGGCAAATACCGGTTGAGGCGCTGCGTTTCTAAACTTTTTTCGAGACATGAATCTTATTCACGTAACTGAGCCTTGGAAATCATCGGATTAATCATATTAACCCTATTTCGAACAATTCCGATCATTGCCTTGATACGACCACATACTGCGGCAAACTCCGATGACGGAATTTTGACCGGTAGGAGTGATATGCACTATGATCGTGTACAAGCGCAATAAACCATCTAGTCCTTTTGGGCTCATACCTCCTCGTAAACCCATCTACTATCACCGAAAAACCAACCGATTTCATCGACCAGGGCCTAGTTCGTTCCATCTCTATGAACCGATCTATGTTCCCAGACCCGACCAGTAATGGATTCAATCTACTACTACCACACATCAATTATATGTGATTGATCTAGATCAAAAATCACGCAGGATGGCTTTGATACCACTGTTAGGTCACGGGTAGGCTACGATAGCAACAAATCAAAATTTTCTACCACGTAAACCAGAAAGCCAAGCAAGTAGATGATCACAGATCGTTACCACCAGACGCACAAAGCAGCGGAAGAAGGGTTGGAGCAGCCAGGTCCAACGTAGAGCGCGTCGATGTAGTGGTCGTAGTCGATCGTCCAGCATCGAGCACATCGGTGCGGTGGTCGTGGTCGATCGTCTCCTCTAGCGACCTCTACATGTAGGAAACCATGCTGATATCTGGTATAAGGATTATACATCATCATTGCTTGAGACCAACTAACGGCACATAGAATCATAACAATCTCAATAGTGTCGCAATTAAGGTGAGTCAATCCAACCTCATGTTCTCTAACATATGTTCACATTATTGATTTGATATCCCTATATCCATGACTGGTGAAACATGGTCATCAATCAATACAATGTGCTGGTCGATAGAGTCAATAGTGTTCCGACCATTGACATCTGTCCAGGGATACATTTAGAACGACATAATATAAGTTAAGAGTTTCACTAATAAGTCACATACTTGTTAATCTTCATAACCAATGATTCATTCAAGGAACATGACAACACATTATCCAATATTATGAACATAATGAAATATAATCATCTCTATGATTGCCTCTAGGGCATATTTCCAACATTTATACCATACGGGCCTCCTCTACTGTTTACTATAAAAAATGGCCACCATCCTTGACCTCCTCCCAATCTTCTATTATTTCTCTTTCCATCATCCTATCTTCCCCTATCTCGCAAAACCATTCTCGATCTCCCCCCCCTAGCGCCGCCGCACAACATTCCCCTAGAGACGGCATTGTTGACCAATCCTTGTGCAATAAGGAGGTCATGCTCATGCCAGATTTAGTCAACACCACTACCATCGTGTCATATCTCCCCCGCTAGCACCGTCAAGCTAGATTTCCACCCTCACCATTTCCAAAAAGACTTCTCCTCTGCCATGGCCATCAACTCAATAGCCGTCCGCTATCGCCGAGATAGATCTCCACTGCCGTCGCTCTCAAACCAAAGCGTTGTTGCCGCATCAAGTTGTCCTCAACATCATCGCTCCCCAACGAATTGACGTGTAGTGGCTGCCTTGAGTTGGATCTAGGTGACGCCGCCACCGCCACCGCCACCGATTGATGATTGAAACATTGCTAGGTTTTATTTCTCTCATTAAAAATGTTTGATTTAATTTTGTTGTGTTGATATTTGCAAAAACTTCCGCTAAAATTTGAAATTGAGATTTGTTTTTTTAAACCTGGAATTGAAACTAGGGTTTGAAATCCAAAACTTGGAAAGTGGAGCCTGAATTTGCAATCCTGTTGCAACAATATACTGTTGGCTAGCACGCCAACCAAAGAAAACAAAGCAAACAATATTTCAGGGAAAAGGTATAATTTTGCAACAAAAAAGGGTCAAAATCCCTATCCCTCTCCCTCAACTAAAAAAACACAAGAAATGGTTACCAAAATCACACCCCGTTTGCATGTTGCGTTGGCATGGTTGTTACTTGCTTTTCTTCCGTACACGGTGATAGATCCAACATATACAAGCAAGCGGTGGGTCTACGCGACCCCACGGTACTCTGCGATAGCATCTAAAAATATCCACCCGAAACCTAGCGAAAACACCAATCCAAGCGCGGTTGTACCAACACCGCGCAGCTAATCCTTTTCCACTAATAGTCCACCTTGCAAGAAACAAGTGAAACAAGCTCTGCTAATCTACTATACCCGCCGTGCCGCGTCAACCACCACCCTCCCACGACAAGTCAGCCCCTGCCTGATTAGCAAACGCACACTACCCTCGCCTACTTTTCCTCGTTCGACCACGGCAAATACGCTCGCGGCTCGTACATTCGCGCGTATTTTCTCTCGAGAGACACGGCACCCCACCGTCATGTGGATAACGGCGGTCGCTGGCGAGGAGCGCTGGCTGGGCCAGCCCGGCCTTTTCCGCCCTTATCACGTCCGCAGATCCATCCGACCGCTGCCGCTTGGTTCACTTCCTTTTCTGTGTAACCGAGCAGGAGCAAACAACAACGCCACCTTTCTTTGCTCACTTGACCACTCCCAGTCCCAGGTCTCCATGTCTCCAAGTCCAAGTCTTTTAGCTCACACAATTATACGTAGCTTATATCTACTCTATATACTATCAGCTCGTCCATACGCACATGGAATTCAGTACACGAAATAGAAAACGAAAGGAAATGGGAAAAAAAATTAGAGAGAGAGAGACTGAGAGAAACAGCATAGACGATTGGAGAGGGGGGGGGGGAGTTTTGAAGGCGGAAGCCACCAAAAAGGGTGCGTCTCCGCAGGGCAGTAAAACCGCGGACCCGCGGCGGCAGGAGGGCGACCACGTGCGCACGAATCGTGGCGCGGAATCCGACGGCGGCGCTGGGACGCTACCCGCAGCGAAAAGCAAACGTGCCGGATTGGCACCGCGCGGTACTGTACAACGCCCACACCCCGCACGCCCCCCCTCCCATCCCAATGCCTCTCTGACTCCCACCACATCTCCCCGCAATAGAAAGCCACAAAAACCAGAGAGAGAGAAGCAGAGAGAGGGGGGAGGAGAAAAAAAAAATCTCCGTCCACCACTCGCCGCCGCGGGCGATAAGGAGAAGCTGAAGCCCAGTGAGCGGAGCGGAGCCGAGCCGAGCAGCTGCGGCGCCAGATCGAGCGGAGATGCCGCCCAATCCGACGGAGCCGGAGCAGGCGGAGGCGGCGCCGGCGCCGGAGCCGGCCAAGAAGAAGAGGAACCTCCCGGGGACGCCAGGCGAGAGCGCGCGCTTCGGGTTGGGGGGCGGGGTGGCTGGTAAAGTTTGTGTGGCCTATGTTGGTCTGATGGTGGGTTTGTGTGTGCTGTGCGCGTGCAGATCCGGACGCGGAGGTGATCGCGCTGTCGCCGGGGGCGCTGTTGGCGACGAACCGGTTCGTGTGCGAGGTGTGTGGTAAGGGGTTCCAGAGGGACCAGAACCTGCAGCTGCACCGTCGGGGGCACAACCTGCCGTGGCGGCTGCGGCAGCGCGGGCCCGGGGCGGCGGCGCCACGCCGGAGGGTCTACGTCTGCCCGGAGCCCGGCTGCGTGCACCACTCCCCGGCCCGCGCGCTCGGGGACCTCACCGGCATCAAGAAGCACTTCTGCCGCAAGCACGGCGAGAAGCGCTGGGCCTGCCCCCGCTGCGGCAAGCGCTACGCCGTCCAGGCCGACCTCAAGGCCCACGCCAAGACCTGCGGCACCCGCGAGTACCGCTGCGACTGCGGCACCCTCTTCACCAGGTACTACTTTCCGCTCTCTTTTCCCCCAATTCCAATGGTCCCTCGAGGGGGAAAAAGTTTGCATTCCTGTTTGATTCATCAGCCGGCGTGCTGGCTTGGTTCAGGAGGGACAGCTTCGTGACGCATCGCGCCTTCTGCGGCGCCCTCGTGGAGGAGACCGGCGGGGTGCTCGCGGTGCCGGCGCCACCGTCCCCTCGGCCGCCTGATTTGGAGGCTGAGGAGAATGTGGACAAGGACAAGGAGAAGGGGGAGGAGGAAGAGAATGAGAATTCTGCTGTGGCCGAGGTGGATGGGCTTCAGCGCGGCGAGGCGGTGACGGAGGAGCCGCAGCTGCGCCTTCCTTCGCAGTCGCCTCCACTGCCGCAGGAGCAGCAGCCACTGGTGGCAGTGGTGCCAAATGTGGATGGTATGCTTCCTTTGCATTTTGGTTGTGTGTTTGTCTTATTGTCCATAGATAGACTAGATGAGATTTGTAGCAAATTCGTGCTCCTGAAGCCAATCTTATTACTGTAAAAAGAAAGCAATGCATGAGTCTTGTTTCTTTCCCAATTCGGCTAGTCATTTGATCAATTACCTGAGCAATGAGTGACTTGTTCTTTCGTTTGCTGGTCCATATGTTGCAGAGCCAGAGGTGGTTGCTGAGCCAACTGTCGATGCTAAGCAAGAGGTGGAAGACAATCGAGATGAACACATTTGCTTCAAGGAAGCTGATCAATACAAGGATGCTGAACTAGAGGACTCCAACCTGCCAGACAACGATACTCCGATGCTTCCTTGTTTCCTCCCCTCACCCTCTGAAGCCATTGTTACGGATGGCAGCAGCACCAGTTGTGGCGCAGGCAGCAGTGCTTCCAATTCCATCGCCCCGCCAGCTACAACGACTAGCACATTTGCCGGTCTGTTTGCATCAGTCACAACAAGCACCACTCCCCAGAGTAGATCCCTGCGTGATCTTATCGGCGTTGATCCCACCTTCCTTTGCCTTGCGATTGGTGCGCCCTCTCTGTTCCCGCAGACAAACACAAGCAACCCCTGCACCTTTGCTCCACCTCCAGCACCGCACATGTCCGCGACTGCACTCCTTCAGAAGGCTGCTGAGGTTGGAGCTTCGCAATCAAGCTCATCTTTCTTGAAGGAATTTGGGCTTGCCAGTTCCTCGTCATCAACCCCATCCAAGCCACCTCAAGGAAGGTTCACTCATAACTCACCACCATCCAAGCTACCTCAAGGAAGGTTCACTGATAGCTCACCGCCATCCAAGCTACCTCAAGGAAGGTTCACTGATAGCTCACCACCATCCAAGCTACCTCAAGGAAGGTTCATCGATAACAGTGCACAGCAGTGGCACCACCGGAGTAATCAGCTAATGGATATGGAGCCTGGGCCGATGCTATCTGGCGGTCTTGGCCTTGGCCTTGCCTATGACAGTGGGAATGCAGCGTTGCCGGACTTGATGATGGGGCCATCACCATTGTTCGGTCCCAAGCCTGCTACTCTGGACTTTCTTGGGCTTGGCATTGGAGAGACCATGGGCGGCTCCACCCCCAATGGTGGTCTCCCGGCATTGATGGTTGGAGGAGAGCTGGATATGGGGTCTGCACAGGCGCCCTCTCCATGGGAGGAGGCCAAGAGAAAGGCCAATGGCCGCACAATCCTGTGAGGTTTTCTTTTTTGTAACCTTAGGGGTTTTGTGCTTTGGATTATCATTCTTTCAGCTGCTGTGTTGCTACTTGCTAGAGCTAGAACTCTGTAAGATGCAGACCTGTATATAGATCGATGCTTCCTCTCCCGCCGCCTGTCTAAATTAAAAGATATTATTATAGAGAGAATTTGATCCTTCAAAGATGGAACCTGAACTTGATGACCTGTTGGTCCTGTTCCTGTCAAATATAATGAGCTAACAAGTAGTTGTTTTTATTACTGAAACCTTGTGGTCCCCAATTGCGATTGCAGGGTTTTTTCCGAAAAGAAAAGGATGAGATAGGGACAGTTAGGGTGACATGGGAAAGGTGTTTTAACTTTTACTGTTGCTATCGGTCGGCACGGTCAATATCTCCCTCTCCCATTCAACCAACTTCTTTGCGAGTCTCTGTACTTTTGAGAATTGACGGAGGTTTTCCCTGGTACTACAAGAGCCTTTTTTTTACTTTGCGTTCTGTCCTCTATGTCATCACCGGTGATGGACCATTTCGTGATACTGACAGTCTCTTGCGTCTCGTATTATGTTTTACTGCTACAGTTATCAATCAGGTGTTTTGTCACAGCAGAAACAGCATGAGAACCCTGCCGAGGTGAACTTTGGAGCTAACGCCCCACACCATACCTGCCGATACCAATTTGAAAGCCATACCATTCTGGTACCGGACTATACCGATGTATCGTTCTGAAGTTTAATATAATAATATATATCTATAAGTATATATATGTTTAATTATATATACACTAAATTTTACTTGTAATACTACTATAAATATATAGTAGTAGGATTAAATATAACATATACTTCAACTAATTCAATAGATTCAGATACCAATTCCTTCAGATATCCGTATTAATCGGCATCGTTTGCATTATGACGGTGATTGACGAGATCGGCGTCGATACAGAACGCATGGTTATTCTGTATCGTCTTAGGTGAGGAATGGTATTGATAAATTAGCCCCCTACACACGTGGAAAGCAAAATCAGTGAGGGTCATTCTCTCGTGAGGACATGTCTATAGGCCGTCCAATCACGAGAGGACATGTCTATAGGCCCGTCCGATCACTATCAGGACCTCCTTATCGAACGATTAGGGCTGAAAGTGCGATTGCTAGTGTACAGATGCAGGGGTACAATTTCTTCGCTGCATTCTGATGTGCAAACACAAGAGTTTCTGATGCGAAACAAAGACATGGTACTGATCTAGGTCCCTGGAGCTACTAGATATGGAACTAAAGCTATTTTGTTGATTAACGGCACTGAATTTTGGGATCGGTGAGCTGTATAGCCTTGTAGGGTACCCCTACCGAAAGAATCGAATCACATCCTCCATTCTCCTCCGTCCCTTCCTTTCCTCGAATATAAACAGTAGAACTAGTACACTCCACGAGAGAGAGAGAGAGAGAGGGAAGGAGGGAGAGGGAGTAATCGCTGTTAAGTAAGGACTTGAACAGACTAAAGACCGTATGTTTCCTCAGACTCCTGTCATTTTCTTTCGTCAGGGTCAGGCTAAACGGCGTATATGTTGATCCAAACTCACGTCTTTTGATTCTTCCACATTTACTAGCGGTGCTATCAAATGTTGTTTATGTTAGGTTACAGTCTGATCACCGACGAAACCAACCACACAAGACCAGTTCTTTTCATTAGGCATGTCAAGTTCTTCTCAGTAAAAACAAAAGGGATTGAACGTGTCGAATCGTGAAACTGTAAAAGAAAATATCAAAAATTTATCACTCGAGGATAATTTTAAAAAAAGAAGCGTACAAATGTTGGCTAATTGTATCAAAATTCCAAAATTATTAAAGCATTGTTGTATATAGGTTCATTTTGAGACCCGATTATACCTGGACACTTTACCTAAACAGATGCTCATTAGAGGGGTTGTTGGCCCACAATACCCATTAGTCCATTTAGTCCCATATTGCTTATTCATATATGAAGAGAGATCCCCCTTATATAAACAGAGCAGAAGCTTTCATTGCACACACAAGCCTATGGCAAAGAGATCAATAAAGAGATATGGCTGAGACTACATCATTGTGTTCTTGTCTATTGTTTATTATTTGCAAGTTGAGAGCTTTATTCATAAAAAACGTGACCTCGAATACACAACACGTTATTAGCACAATAGCGCTCTAAGCTAACGCTTCCTGGTACGTTGCTTTGATCTAAGTTTTCAATTCTACTGGTAATGTTTTTTTTTGTAGATTTTTTTAATGTTCATTGCCGCCTATCCTGCCGGACGGCTGGGCACACTACTACAGAAAAGGCTTTCACAGACGGTTCAAAAACGTCATCACAGACGGTTCAAAACCGTCTTTCGTGAGCCGTCCGAGTTTATGGGTCGCTGATAACATGAGGTCATCACGCACGGTTTTGAACCGCTCGTGATGTATACTTTCACGCACGGTTTGTGGTTCAAACCGCTCGCGATAGTAATATCACGCGGTTTCATCCACAAACCGCTCGTGATAGCACATATCACGAGCGGTTTCACGAACCACAAACCGCTGCGTGATAAGCACATCTCACGACGGTTTGACCACAAACCGCCTGGTGATAAGCACATATCACGTATTGTTTGTGGCTAGAACCGCTCGCAGGATGAGAAGGATTCTATAGTTTTATGCATTGAGCCCTTGCAAGTTCAAGTATGGATGCAAGATATCGACATCATTCGGGAGATCGGTATCATGTATTAGCAATTATCCATTTTGAGTAATCGTTTTAAATCCAACAAGAACACTAGCAACCATTCTCATATTTCAAAAGAATTCTCAACTTGTTGCTTGGTGTTCTTGTTGGCTTTAAAGACAATTACATGCTCAAGAATTGTTGGTTGCTAATACATGATGCCACTTCCCAATGGAGAAGGCGATCAACATCACTTTTCAACATAGCGACGCCCAATCCTGTAATTGGATGTCCGACCGCTCTTTGCATCCATACTTTTAAACTTACAAGGGCTCAATGAGATTGCCCGTGGATACCGCCTCATTCTTCTCATGTCATGGGACTAATTTCCTAAAGTGGCCGAGATCATTTAATAATATATATATAATATATATATGATGCTGGTTTTAATGGCATAAGCGTACCACCGCTGGAGACTTTATAGAGAAGAGATTATGAATGGAATGGTAGGACGACTGACACGCAAGAGGTAGGAGAACTTGACCGTATGAACAAGGGACTATTAATATGAACTAATTATCAATTCAATTTCAGCATAAGACTATTGACACCATTACATCACAGAGCAAGGGACTATTAATATGAACTAATTATCAATTCAATTTCAAAGATAAGACTATTGACATCATTACATCACACAAAGAAGAGGACTATTAATATGAACTAATTATCAATTCAATTTCAGCATAGGACTATTTACATCATTACATCACGAGCAAGGGACTATTAATATGAACTAATTATCAATTCAATTTCAGATAAGACTATTGACATCATTACATCACACAAAGAAGAGGACTATTAATATGAACTAATTATCAATTCAATTTCAAAGATAAGACTATTTACATCATTACATCACGAGCAAGAGGACTATTAATATGAACTAATTATCAATTCAATTTCAGCATAAGACTATTAACATCATTAAACAGTTCATCAAGAAGAGAACAAGACCAAGGGTGTCCAAACCCACCACACAAGTAGTAGCCCTCAGATCCATCGCAGAGCACTAGCTAGCCATTTTCATCACAGAGCAAGGGGTAGAGACAGAGAGGGACCTTAGTACAATAAGAACCACGGTGGCGACCCCACCACCAAAGACAACCCTCATCCATTTCCTTTACCTTGCATAAATCACACAAACATCGTGACACAACTTAAGGTTCATGCATAAAAATCAAACTCAATAAAAGACATTAAGCTAATAGATCTAGAGGAGAATAGAGGAGGATGGGGAAAGCAAAGTCGCCAGCCGCCCTAGCAGTATGCTAACGGGGTCGGGCGGCGGCGTCGGCGACGAGGTCGAGCCAAGCGCCGAGGTGGAGAGGAACGGAGTTAGGATGGGCGCAAACCCTAGCAGAGCCGGGAGTGACGAGAGTTTGACGTCATCAGAGTTAGGCATTAACAGTGATGCCGCAAAAGACACTCTTATCGCACGAGTGTCTTTTGCAAAGGTCACCAGATGCTACAACCGCCGGCGACGGAAGAATGGCGCATCGCCAGGCGACGGGAGGGAACGGACGAGAGTAAGGTCACTGAGGGAGTGACGAGTTAGAGCGCAAACCCTAGCGGCAAGTCGGGCTAGCTCCTACTTATAAAGAGATTTATCGAGACGGTTCTATTATGGAACCGTCTGATATTATCACAGACGGTTCCATAATAGAGCCGCTCGTGATATGGAGATATATCACGCACGGTTCCATAATAGAGCCGCTCTGTGAAATGGTTTTTCTCAAGTATATATATACAATTACATGATATGAAGAAATTACATGTTTATATTAAAAAGCGTAAACCTATAATTAAACAAGGTTTTTCTAGTGGCGAAGGTAGGTCGCTATCTCCATCTCGCAATACTTCATAAGCGGCGGTGTCAGATCGGACGGTTCTCGATCATCGAACGAAGCCTAAAATGCGCCCACCCGCTGACGCCTGCTCGAAAGTGTCTCCCAAGACCTCAGATCGTTGAACTAAGAAGAATTGAGCCCATAGGCTCTCTTCCTTGCTTGAGGGTCTCGGCCGTCGACTCGGCCGCCGCCTCGATTACAGCCCAAGTGACGGCAAGCCTCCCGAGATGTGCAACGTCGTTTTGGAGGACTACGACGATGACGCCAGAACTCGCCGAAAGTGCGAGATCAACCGAAGACACGGCGGAGGAGGATGTCAAGACGGCAGAAGGTGGCCGCCACCGCTCCGCAAATTCTCCGCCGGCAGAGGAGTGAAGACACCGTTGATCAAGCGGTGTTCTTCCGCAAAGACGGTTCAACTTATACCGAGAGAGGTGCTCAGACAAGGCGGCCAGAAGGCCATCGATGCGGCGACAAGGAAGAGGCAGCCATTTGCTTTTTTATAAGTATGTGGGGATGATCATCTTGGATGGCGGATGATCCTTTTATAAAACAAGGAATAAATTCGAGCGGAGATTTAAGAGACGCGTCGGGAGCGAAGCGGATCGATGCGATGAAGAGACGATCGGGAGCCGAAGCGATGGCGATTTAACACGACGCATCGTGGCCATCACCGCCCAAGCTCCCGTCGTCGCCGCCTCTATGGTGCCGTCTGGTTGTCATCGCCACCGGGTCGGACTAGGGCCAAAGCCTGTCACCGTCGTCGTGCGGGATGGAGCCATCACCGCCGTGTGCCTTCGCACAAGGGCAACAACGAGCCTGCCACCACCTTCCGCCTCCACGCAAAGGATGGGTCCAACGAGCCCCCGCCGCCATCCTTGGCACGGACGGGACGGGGCAGCAACGTGCTGCCATCGCCTCCCTATGCCGCCAGAGCGACCGCCGCCACCGCCTTCCTAGGTCGTCGAGCGAGGGAAGAGGAGGGGCTGCTAGTGCCGCTGCCTTCCTATTCCAGAGAGCGAGGGAAGGGTATCAGGGTCGCCGGCGAGAACCGCCTGTCGAACCTGGGAGCGAAGGATCCCAGATTCTCTGTGATTCATACACTAGTCTAGGAACAGCTAGTGTACACAGTTAAACAATAGTGGATAGCACGACCATAAAACGCCATACATGAAAATAATTAAAGTTTGTTACAAAAAGGGGCATAAAGCCAATAAGTAAAATATAGTAGAAGCAAAAGCAGTAAAGTTGACCACACGATTCGGTACAGGCAATCGTCTGGGAGCGTAGCCTAGTCGTCCAAGTTCTCATTCTCCTCGTAATACTCCTCTCCTACTCAACAATTGTATTAAGCAAGAGTGAGCACAACAACCGCGCTCCGCAAGTTACATGTAACATCCCAAATCTGGGTTTGTGTTTCAAATGTAAGAAAATGAGAAGAAATTAAAAATTCTCTTGCATCTTGTAGTTTTTGAATTTTTCTGTAATTCTTGTAAAGGAATTGTGGAATTCAAAAACTCCAATCTCCAATTGACTAAAGTCATGACCCCTTTTTTCTAAATCTTGTGTTCAACCCCTGGAAATATTTTTCCTTGGTTCTAGGGCTGCTGTGTGACTCCTCTGAAAAATTTCATAATTTTTAGAAATTATTTGATAATTTTTGGAGGTTAGTCAAACCCTAGAACAAGCCTTGTGAAATTTCTGGAGAAAAATGCTTTGCATAAAAACCTCTGGAAATTTTATGCAAGGTTTATCCTGGAGTTAGAAACCTCCAATCCAAATTTCAGATTTTTTGGAGTTAGTTTGCTACCTCTAATAATTCTTCCAAGTTTCAGCTTCAAATTCTAACCCTAAGTCAACTTGTTGTTGGACTCAGGTCGGACCCGAGCCCAACCTCTTGACTTGGTCGAACCCAACCCATTCCCACGCTCAGACCCAGCTGTTCAAACACGCAATTGTAACATCCCAAATCTGGGTTTGTGTTTCAAATGTAAGAAAATGAGAAGAAATTAAAACTTTTCTAGCATCTTGTAGTTTTTGAACTTTTCTGTAATTCTTGTAAAGGAATTGTGGAATTCAAAAACTCCAATCTCCAATTGACTAAAGTCATGACCCTCTTTTTCAATCTTTGTTGAGAATCTTGTGTTCAACCTCTGGAAATATTTTTTCTTGGTTCTAGGGATGCTGTGTGACTCCTCTGAAAAATTTCATAATTTTTAGAAATTATTTGATAATTTTTAGAAGCCGGTCAAACCAGTTTGACTGCTGGTCAAACCCTAGAACAAGCCTTTAGGAATTTCTGGAAAAAAATGCTTTGCATAAAAACCTCTGGAAATTTTATACAAGGTTTATCCTGGAGTGAGGAACCTCCAGTCAAAATTTCAGAATTTTTGGAGTTAGTTTGCTACCTCTAAAAGTTCTTCCAAGTTTCAGCTTGTATTTCAAACCCTAGTCAAAGTCCTGTTTGGGTTTGAGTCGGACTCGAGCCCAAACACCCTTCTTGGTTCAACCCAACCATCCCCGCGCTCGGACTCAGCCTGTTCAAACGCACGATCCTTTTTGGCAGTTGGAGTTCGATCGGATGGTCCACATTCGCTGGAACCTTTGGACCTCCCGATGGTGCCATTGCTTTTCAGCCGTTGGATCTTGATCCAACCGTCACTGGGCGTGACCCTTTTCGCTCTCGGTTCAAACTGTGTAGGATTGGAAAGGCGACTAGAGGGGGGTGAATGGGCGCTCAATCAATTTTTACAACCCCTCAAAGAAGCAGCAACAGAAAACAGAAACTTTGCTGAAAAACTTCAGAATGAGGTACTACCGCTGTTCAAGATGCGGTATTACCACCCCTCGTGATTTTCTCCATGACAGCAAAGTTTCAAAACCAAAAAGATGATCAACTTGTGTTTTATCCAATCAAACCCTATCAAACTTGAAACATAACATCTAGAGAGGGTCAAGATCCTATTCCAATCATCCATTCAACAGATCCATGACAAAGTCCTGACCTTTCTCAGTTTTGACAAAGAAAGAGACAAAACCGAGTCAAAAAACAAACTATGATTTTAGACTTGCTCGTGGGCTATGGATGATCTAGATGATCTAAGATGGTCTCCCACAAGTCACAGCAAGCAGGATCATCACAAAGATCCAATAGAAAATGAATGGATCAACAAGAACACCAAAACATCAAGGAAAAGTGCAAGAACACGAAAAACTCAGCTTGGAGAATCTGCTTTGATTGATTGGAGATTGAGGTTTACAGCCACTCTGTAACATCCCCAAATTAATAAATGATAATTAGTATGCATTTCATTAACATGCACAGTGTTTTTGAATCTTTTGCATCATTTATTTCACTTGGGTTTGTATTTCAAATGTATAAAAATGAGGAGAATTTAAAACTTTTGAACATGCATTATTTTTTTGGAGCAATTACATAATTTGTTGCTTTTTGAAAATTTTGAAATCAGAGAAAACAAACACTTCGAATTTAAGTTCCAAAAGAAGACAAGAATAAAAACTTATGAACATCATCTGTAAATAATTTATTCAAATAATATAATAATTATCATGAATAAATAGAATTTTTCCCAATTTTTTGGAACCTATTTCAACCCCTAGAAAATTCAAACTCAAATCAAAGACCTATTCTAAGTTTGAATTTGAATTATACAAATTAAGTCATGGAAAGCGGGTTTTAAAATTTTGTTTGGGAAATAGGTCACCCCAGGAACACCCCTGAATTATTTCAGAAATTTTAGAAATTTATTTCTATTTTTAAATCCTTGGTCAAATATGCTAATAGTTGGTCAAACTGAAATCAAAACTCAGGCTGGCACTGTTGCACCGACTCGAGTCCGACCCGGGCGAATGGACTCGGCTGAGTCAACTATTCACACTGCGCTGAACTCAATTGAGATCGACTGTCCATTCGTGATCGGGTGGTCCGAACTAAACCGCACCAAACCTAATATTGTTCTTACGGCTCGGGCCATCCTGTTCCGGTCCGACCCAGCCGCTCCTGTGCCGCTGCCGGTGGGCCCGCCCTTCACGCGCCCTTCTTCTTCCTCGGGCAGAGGTGAGCTCAGGAGTTGGGCTCTAGGTGGCCATTGTGCCCTGCCCGCTCTGTTCATGGCGTTCCGCCACCGCCCTCTTCCACCTATCCTGGTGCGTCACCTTTTCACGCCATCGGCAGCTTCCCCCGTCCAATGCCAAGTTCTCGTGCGAGAACCGTCGCGGCCGCAAGGACAAAGCGCAACATCCCGCGAGCTCGAGTCACCATTTAAGGCGCATATGGCTGCTCGGGTTTGCGCCTCCCTGCCTCACCCTCTCCGCCTCCCAACTCCCCGAGCATTTTCCTCTCCTCTCCGAGCTCCATTTGAGCCGAGACTGAATGCCACTCTCGAATCCGCCGCGCCGCCTCCAAGCTCACCAGCCGCTCCGGTGAGTTTCGACCACCCGCAACCCCATCACAGCGCGCCTTACATCACCAGGAACCCAAACCCTCCATCAATTCGAGGTTCGCGCCACCGACCGCCCGCGTGCATGCCATCTTCTTCGTCCGCCAACTGCCGCTATCGCCGCCGCGTTTCCTCCAACGAGCCCCACCAATTCCTTCCTCGTGAGCATTCCCTAGATTCCTCTCCTCACGCTTATCACTCACTTGTTTCCCGTTCTCCTCAGTCGCCGCCGCTGGTTTCTTCCTGCGTCGCCACAAGACACGTTGTTGGACCACTTGCCCTCCTCGCCTCACCCGAGCACACCGGTGAGTTCTCCATGACCCACTGGTGCCCATGCTCCTCCGTTTGCCCCAACTCGCTCCACGCCCGGGCACCTTTTCACCCCATGGCCGGCCCGCCACCATCGTGGCGCCCGCCACAAGGCTCTCTCCGCCACCTCAGTGACCACCCCTAGCACCCTTGTATGTCAGGCAACCCATTTTAGCCTTTCCCACCGCCGCTCCACCGCCGGCGCCAACCACCGCTCCCTTTCAGCCGAACCTCCCCCTGTTCCCCCTTGAGCTCCCTGTGGCTGACAGTGGGACCCACTCATTTAATCCCAACCCTTGACTGCTAACCAACTTTGTAAATGACAATTAGGTTACTCTGATTGTTTAACAAGGTTTAAGATTGAAATTAAGAGTAGCATTTTAAGTACAGAGATGTTTTGTATTTGTCTGTTGGTTGAACTGTAAAGGAAATCTGAAATGTTTTGAATTGACAATAGGTTAGTGGTATTCGAATACAATTAGTCCGAACATTTGTCGATTCATCTAGCTAATTTGGTGATGAATTAATTAGATCACTCATGCTTGTGCCTAGCAAAATTGAATTAAGGAGAAATTAGTTGGCAAAGCAGTGAAACTCTTTGATGAAATAATAATCAGGTCAAGTTTTCTGAAAATGCTCAATTTGTCTTTAAGCTATTAGCTTGAGTTATGCAGTAGATAGCAATATCTTCAATTCAAATAGTCTTTAGGCAACTACTTAGCAATTATCAAATGATAGCTTCTAAATCTAAAAATCCTTAGGAGTGTAAAATATTTGAAAGACCAACAGAGAACAACTTTGATAACTGACCTTAGTGCCACTCAAGATGATGATTAGAAGGAAGATATATTATCAGAGTAACCCTTTGGCCAAACTTATGTTCCTTGCTATTAAAATTTTGGGTTGGATAATTAGGTCATTTCAATGAGTTAGCAGGTGGGAAGATTGTATTGAAGGGAGTCCAATTGTAAGCAGTTCTGCCAGAGATAAGTATGGATGAATCAGTGACCTCAAGAATTACAGATTTTAGTCAGTTGGGCATTTAGATTTGTAGGACCGGAAAGGCGACTAGAGGGGGGGGGGGTGAATAGACGATTTCTCTATTTTTCTACTCGATCGAACTCAACACTACTTTCACTCCAATGGCTATAAAAGCTATGAAGATCTATATACAAGCACAGCGGATGACCTATGTTGAATCCGATCAAACCCCGAAGCAAAAGACAAAAAACCTCTCACAACCGCATGCACAAAATCCAGAGCACAAGTAAACAACAAGAAACAGCGTATATAAAGTGTGTGCACTAATACACCATAAGATGATAGCTAGCAAAGCAATGGCACAATTAAGGCAGTGTCATAACCCTCGGACTTGTATCTCAAAGATGCTCTTAGTAATCACTGCTTTAATACCCAGGAGCATCGGTCCCTTGACAGCCCATACAAGACCGAATGAATCCAAACATAGTCAACAAGCAAAATTGCACATCAATTAAAAACAAAGATTCAGTCGCCGTCAAGGTCATGCATAGCAAGAATCCACTCACAGCCACAGGACATGTGCTGCACCAATCCTCACAGTGCCGAGCCACCAAGCAATCACAAGAACCAGCAGCCCGAGCAATAAACAAAGCAACACAAAATCTTTACTGCAAGCATTGATGGCAGCAAAATAAAAAGGATCTTGTAACAGCGAACAAACAAGAACGGCAATTAACAAATCCAAAACGAGGTCCGAGTTACAGCAATAAACAATTCTAATTTCTGACCGAATCCAGTGGGAATCCAGTGGAGAGCTAATCAACAAGTTGCAGCAATAAACAAATCTGGAACAACAACTTGCCGGCGATTAAAGCCAACATCTCATCCGCTTCATTGATGGCAGATTCAAATAGCAAACAAGATCTATTTAATGCAACAACAAATCATACAGTGAATGAGTCCTTACACACATCAGGCAAAAGCACCGGAAATCTTACAGAAACTGCAAGGCCTTGAAAAAGCAGCCGCCGACCCTCTGATTTTTGTGTCTACAATCGAAGCTACAAGCTGCTGCGAGCAGAGGCAAAAGGCCGGCGCAAGCTCCGATTTTCTCTGTCTAGTGATCACTCTACAAGCCGCCGCCTACCTCTATTTCATCGGGCAGCACAGGTCGCCGCCCAGCCTGATTTTACGGGGGCTCATCAGGGCGCCGCCACAGGGCTTCTACAGGCACCGATCTTTTGGGGGCGCCGCCACTAGCTCCTCTTTTCTACCAGGCGCGTCGCCAGGGGCTCTAAAAGCGCGCACACACAGGCGCCGCCGCCACAGCCTCTCAATTTTTTTTAGGGCAGCTCTCCAGGCATGCCAACCCTCCAGCGGCAACGCCAGATGACCCATCTGAAATCCTTTTATAGGGCATCCTCTAACCCTAAAAAACCTTAGAGAAGATTTACCCTAATGGGCTTCCGTTAAGGCCCAACATCAACGGAACACACACGCACGCAAATTGAAGCGCCGTCTTCAATTCTCTTGACTTAAACCACTTCCTTTGCGCCGTCCCGCACCGTGGTTTAGCCAAAAGGTCACCAAGATGGTATTTGGTAAAATTACCAAAATACCCCTTCTCGATCCTTCTCCAAAAGACCGAGTCCATCTGCGCGAAGCACTCGCCTGCTTCGCCAGGTGTAGGTTGATCAACGGCTCCATGTCGTCAAGTCTCTCCCGTCCGGATCCCACCGGCACCACTGAGCACTTGCAACGACTCCCGCACCGCTTGATCCGACCAGTCGCACCGAATCACCCGTTCGGTCATCCTTGTCCATTCTGTGCCACGCTTGAATTCATTGACCTCACTCGGCATCCTTGATCGTTCTAGACCTCAGCTCTCCAAGCTTAGTCCCGATCCTTCTCGCCGTTGATCGTCGTTGACCTTCAAGCCACCTGCACAACAATAGACAAGCAAACACGAATCCGGGAACAAGTTCTTCACAACTTGACCCACGTTAGCCAAAACATGCAATATGCAACACATATGCATTAAGAAATATGGATATGACCTATCCCAAAAATAATTCACCACTTAAATCAACATTCAGCACAAAAGTCGGTCAGACCGCCGCTGACCTGACAGATCTGAAACTTTGACGAAAACACTTGAAACTTCAAACCATCAAAGCCATTGCCAATTGTTTCATCATCCTAAGATCATGAGTATATCCCCATGATATCCACATTCTCCCCCTTGATGAACACATTGGCAATCTCTCAGAAAATGTAAGTTTGTGGTTTGAAAAGTAAAGAACTCGCAGTTTTCGCACAAAGGCACAATTTGGTCCAAATGCAAGAAAAAACAAAGGAAATGACCAAGCTGGCTCCAGAATATCATAAGTAAGTGAGATAAGGCAAAAGAAAGCATAAAAGCTTCAAATTCCAAAGAATCGACAAAAATCTCACTTCAGGTCCATATGAAAGAACAATTGTTCTATTTGACCTTAGATCATTGTGAGGCTTCAAGATTTGCAATTCAAGTTCAGAAAAGGCAATAGGACCAAAAGAATGCAATATGAATGCTCCCCCTCACTATGATCATCATTTTAAAAGAGAGAATATAAAATTTCAATTTCTCCATTTCTCCCCCTTACAAAACTACTCCCCCATAACCAAAAAGCTCTTTATTAACATTACATTTTTGCTATATCTTCTCCCCCTTTGACAATGGATTCATCAAGAAATCATCCCTTCCTCTCATCCAGAGATGACAAATGCACAAGTAAGGAACAAGCAAAAGAAAGAGCATGCATGAAGTGCAATGGAGTGGCTTCATTTTTGTTTTGATTTTTCACTTTTTAGGTAAAAGAAGCTTTGGAGATTACTCAATTGAACAGGCTAGCATTTATACCATTACTCAAGATACAACAAGCCTGACAAAGCTAGCAAGATCATGATAAGACATATATAGCAAAGCTAGGCTAATGAGCTCAATATATCACATGTTGTTGGATTAAATTAAGCAATACTTCAAAATTAACAAGTTAACAACAGGTATCCTAAAGTGATAATGGCCATGTCAGAATGTCATTGTAAGATCCAGAAGCTAGCAAAGACCATCTTAGAGGCAAAAAGTCCTGAATTGAATCATTTAGCTCCATTTTTGTCAAAAGCCCAAATTTCAACTGTTCCTCATTTACAAAGAATATTTAAGTTGATAAAAGGTCTATCTTAGTAAAGAAGATCCTGGACTAGGAGCCATCCACAACCTCTTCCTAAGATTCAACCAATTTTGACAATTTGCATTTTTAGCCATGTGCTAGATCTCAAGCCTTGCCGCGACCATCCCAAGCAACAAAAGCTTAAAAGAGTGGTCTAGGTCATCTAAAACTCCCCCTGAGTTCATGCCTAGTACAATGGCAAGCCATTTCATGAGAAAGAATTGGTGAGATCAGTTTTTTCGCACAAAAGAGATCATTTTCATTTTGCACAAGGGCTGTTTTAGATTCTTTAATGAACTGAAAGCTCAAAGATGTTCAATTCTAGATTCCAAAGCTAACAAAGCAATTTTGACAGGGCCAATATCACAAAAGGATCACTAATT
This sequence comes from Phyllostachys edulis, assembly GCA_036346405.1. NCBI lineage: Eukaryota > Viridiplantae > Streptophyta > Magnoliopsida > Poales > Poaceae > Phyllostachys > Phyllostachys edulis. Next base: position 56,055,315 of record CM070558.1, read on the forward strand.
GTGCAACTAGCTAAAAGATCCATAAATTGCAATTTTTAGTTCAAGTTATATTAAAGTTCTAGCTCATTTAGCAAAGACATTGCTGCACATGTAAAAGCATGATAATTCTAGCAAGTCAAAGACTAGACACAATCTTGAGCAAGAATTTGAAATACCAAAGCTCAAGAGGGTAATAAGCAAAGCTTCATTAATTAAAAGAAAGAAGCGGTAAAGCTTATATAACAATGCATCTTTTTTGATTTTCCATATGTATGCAATATGATACAATGAGATGCACAAAAGACTTAAAAGCCTAAAAAGATCACAAGGATCAAAAAGATCCAAAGAAGATACCACTTGAAGAAGGTATCGGAAAAGATCCACACAAAAGTTCACATGAACAAGGAAAGTTCAAATGAACAAGAAAGGTTCAGAAAAGAACCAACTCCCCCTCAAACCAACCCATAGGAATAAATTATCCCTAACTTGTTTCTCAAGATGGCAAACCTTGTTGGGTCTAAAAAGGCTTTGAGAGGAGATCTGCCAATTTTCCTTGGACTCCAAAAAAACTAGCACAAAGACTTCAAACACCACAAGATCTCTAGGGACAGCAACTTGAAAAGCTAGGGAGCGAAACACCAACACCAAAAAGCTTACAGGCAACTCAAAAACCTGCTAACACTAGTGATTGGGAGACAAGCTCGACCTAGGCTGTGAGAAGAATGCATCCTAGCAAATCATGGGATAAGAAGAGTGCCTAGAAGGAACACGTGCTAGAACAGAGCCTCCTATCTACCCTGAACACAACAAACCCAACACCTGACACAAAACAGATGCTATGCAAGGTAGACTAGGGATGCCATACAGAAATGAAAGGTATAGAAGCTCGAACCTGAGTCGCACTGCTTGGCAGTGAGATGTAGTCATGATGGATGAAGATCCATTCCTTGAAGCTCCAGAAGGTAGTTGCGCTCACCTATCATCCTCATCTCAAATTCCTTTGTCTCCAAGAAGTGATAGCCATCATTGAATGCACATATGAAGAAGAACTAACAGTTTGAAATCATGAATCACATGTTCTTCTTCTCAACTGAAAAGACTACACCAAAGAGACAGAAAAAGTCTATGCCTTGGTACTGGGTTAGTGAGAAAAAAAATCTAGAGAAATAGTACCAAGACACATGACTAGCAAGAATAGCAGTAAATGATCCAAAACTTATAAAAGCATATAATCAATAATTTAAGATATGAGCATGGAGATAGACAAGACAAACACAACACATGCTATCCAGGATATGATAAAGCTCAAACTATCCTTAATCCACAATAAGGCATAGGAGCAACTAAACAAGCACATAGCATATCACACATCATATATACAGTCATAGATAAAACATGCTAGTGAAAGCTATGGCAAGACTCATGCATCCACAATTAACAGTGAGGAACAATACCATGTAAGCATAAGACAAGTTATAGAACAAATCATATATAAAGTATGCTAATATGGATATCAAGTAAACAAGTGGATACATAAGACAAAAATCAACAAGAGCAAGATGATAACTGTATCAAATCAGTACAATCTCTTGATGACAAAACAAAGCTCACATAACCATGGAAATAATGAACAACAATATAATACATGGATATATAAGCAAGAATCAACAGGAGTAAGATAATAAAGGAACAAGACAGCATAAGCTCATGTTGACAAACCAAGCTTATACACCCATGGAAATAATGAATAACAATCTAGCCCATGGATACAAAAACAAGGTAAATGCATGATAAAAGATATCAAAGAAGTAACACATGCCAAAAAGGTACAAGTGAGCACAAAGATAAGCACAATATGCCAAGATTGAATAATCATGAAAGGAAATGCATGAAGGTAAAAGATAGCTCACAAAACAGGTGTAGATCCCGATCATTAAAGCACATGCCTCTTGGAGGCCATCATTGGGGTGGAGAACCATCAAGTGTCTCGATCATGTAATGAAGCAAAAGATCAGAATCCTTTAAGTCCATGTTCTCCAACCTGCGTTCTTGGTACCTACACATGAGAAAGGCAAGGTGTCCAAGTCTTGGATCCCGAAGGGTTAGAGAGCAAATGCTGGGAACCCAAACCTTGGACACACCACCACCAGAGGCAGTCGAACCATTATGTAAGTTAGCATGATGCAAATGATGGTCCATGCAAGAAGATCCAATCTTATCCTTGGAGGCACGCCGCGAGTGGACAACTCGAAGAGGAAAACGAGATCCATCTCTAGAAAAGCGGCGATGGCCTAGCTTGAAAGCACCATGATGAGAACCAACAGAAGCATCAAATGAACTCACACATCCTCGCCGTGGGTGTGTACCTCGATGAACAAAGCGGGGTCCACCTCTTGGACAATGGCGGAAATCCTGCCTCGGGGCAGCTCGTGGACCAAAATCAAAACTACGCAAACCATGTCCACGGTGCTGTTCGACACCACTAGAAAAGGTGTCAAAGAAGCTATCAACAAATCGAGTCTTTGTGCTAGGCTCTTTAGTGTGCATGTCATGAGAGAGACTATGTCCACTAGGAGACTTAGAAGCATGAGCTCGACGCATCTGTTTTGCACGCCGAAAACAAAAGTCAACAAGATGTCCATTCTTCCCACAAAATGAGCAATGGTGTAAAGGTCTACTAGTAGACACGGTCCGAAAGGACGAAGCACCATTATGGCTCAAAGAAGAAGTCCTGGAAGAACTAGCATCATGACTCGTCCTCGTATCGACACTAGACCCACACATGCCATGAGAAAGGCTATGTGTGTTCCTAGAGGTACGACGACGCACTCGACGCTCATGTTTCAAACGGCGAAAGCAAAACCCAAGAGTGTGTCCATTCTTCTTACAAAATGTGCAATGGTACTTCTCTTTTGAAGATTTAGTACCATTTGAGAAAGAAGCACATTTATCTTTTGAAATCCATTGGACAACACAAGAAGAGTCCGAAAGAGTCGAACTCACCAAAGAAGAGCTATCCAAAGCGATGCTGCAAAAACCAACATCAAGTGACTCACATTTAGTATAAGAAGACTTCAACTCCGAATGCAAAGAAACAAGAGAAATCTTAAGAACATCAATTTCGGAGTGAAGGCAAATACAAGAGTCACAAGATTTGGCGCTCATATCATCGCGCAAAGACTTAACCTCGCTCTTCAATGAAATGCAAGATGTGCAAGAAATTAATGATGCTTTCGAATTAAGCATGCAGTTCAAAGCATCAATTTCAGTTTCTAAACAAGCACAATTCTTGCAAGAGACTAAACCATCCTTAAGCAATTTTTTATGTTCTAAGCACATGCTACAAGGCATAGCTTCAATTTCAATAATCTCAGCCCTAGCATTTTCTAATTGCTCAAGATGCATGGAATTAGTCAATTTAAGCTTCTCAATTTCAGCAAGCATGCCTATACAAGAATCACAATCATTTCTACCTATAGATCTAAGATTGCCTATTTCTAACTTAGCATTGTCAAGCTCATGATGTAAGGCAATACAAGAATCACATGGCATAGAAGCATTTGAATTCAATAATTCATTTTCAGATTTTAGGCATACAAGAGAGTTATTCAGGTTCTCCATCTCTACAAGCAATGAATCATAAGCATTCATGGAGGTTTTTAATTCAGAGAGCTCATGAGACAAATCATTCTTTTCTCTTTTTAGCAATTTTATTTTCTTCCTAAGAGTATGCAATTTGTATTCATAAGAAATCAAGCCATCAGTGAGTTTTTCTTTGCTCACCTTGCTTAGCTTGAGTAGGGGATCGTCCTCGAAAGAATCATCATGATCATCCTCGAAATGCTCTTCATCATTCTCATCCTCAATCGCCGCCGCACCCACGCCCATCGGGCTTCTTCTCCGGGCTCTAAAAGTGACTCATCCTCAAACTAGGACAATCAAAACAAAAGGATTTGCCACAGATATCACAGGAGACTTCCTCCTCCATCGCCATTAGACTTATCATACATTCAAATATAGTGTTACAACCAACACCATTGGTAAAAGAACTACAACAAGATGCAAGGAAGTGCTCACAAGTCCTCATATCAGTCGCCATGCTCAAAGATCGGTGAAGATCACAAAAGAGCAAACTTGGCTCTGATACCAATTGTAGGACCGGAAAGGCGACTAGAGGGGGGGGTGAATAGACGCTTTCTCTATTTTTCTACTCGATCAAACTCAACACTACTTTCACTCCAATAGCTATAAAAGCTATGAAGATCTGTATACAAGCACAGCGGATGACCTGTGTTGAATCCGATCAAACCCCGAAGCAAAAGACCAAAAACCTCTCACAACCGCATGCACAAAATCCAGAGCACAAGTAAACAACAAGAAACAGCGTATATAAAGTGTGTGCACTAATACACAATAAGATGATAGCTAGCAAAGCAATGGCACAATTAAGGCAGTGTCATAACCCTCGGACTTGTATCTCAAAGATGCTCTTAGCAATCACTGCTTTAATACCCAGGAGCATCGGTCCCATGATAGCCCATACAAGACCGAATCAATCCAAACATAGTCGACAAGCAAAATTGCACAGCAATTAAAAACAAAGATTCAGTCGCCGTCAAGGTCATGCACAACAAGAATCCACTCACAGACACAGGACATGTGCTGCACCAATCCTCACAGTGCCGAGCCACCAAGCAATCACAAGAACCAGCAGCCCGAGCAATAAACAAAGCAACATAAAATCTTTACTGCAAGCATTGATGGCAGCAAAATAAAAAGGATCTTGTAACAGCGAACAAACAAGAACGGCAATTAACAAATCCAAAACGAGGTCCGAGTTACAGCAATAAACAATTCTAATTTCTGACCGAATCCAGTGGGAATCGGTGGAGAGCTAATCAACAAGTTGCAAAGAATAAACAAACTGAACAACAACTTGCCGGCGATTAAAGCCAACATCTCATCCGCTTCATTGATGGCAGATTCAAATAGCAAACAAGATCTATTTAATGCAACAACAAATCATACAGTGAATGAGTCCTTACACACATCAGGCAAAAGCACCGGAAATCTTACAGAAACTGCAAGGCCTTGAAAAAGCAGCCGCCGACCCTCTGATTTTTGTGTCTACAATCGAAGCTACAAGCTGCTGCGAGCAGAGGCAAAAGGCCGGTGCAAGCTCCGATTTTTTTTCTGTCTAGTGATCACTCTACAAGCCGCCGCCTACCTCTATTTCATCGGGCAGCACAGGCCGCCGCCCAGCCTGATTTTATGGGGACTCATCAGGGCGCCGCCACAGGGCTTCTACAGGCACCGATCTTTTGGGGGCGCCGCCACTAGCTCCTCTTTTCTACCAGGCGCGCCACCAGGGGCTCTAAAAGCGTGCACACACAGGCGCCGCCACCACAGCCTCTCAATTTTTTTAGGGCAGCTCTCCAGGCACGCCAACCCTCTAGCGGCAACGCCAGATGACCCATCTAAAATCCTTTTGTAGGGCATCCTCTAACCCTAAAAAACCTTAGAGAAGATTTACCCTAATGGGCTTCCGTTAAGGCCCAACATCAACGGAACACACACGCACGCAAATTAAAGCGCCGTCTTCAATTCTCTTGACTTAAACCACTTCCTTTGCGCCGTCCCACACCGTGGTTTAGCCAAAAGGTCACCAAGATGGTATTTGGTAAAATTACCAAAATACCCCTTCTCGATCCTTCTCCAAAAGACCGAGTCCATCTGCGCGAAGCACTCGCCTGCTTCGCTAGGTGTAGGTTGATCAACGGCTCCATGTCGTCAAGTCTCTCCTGTCCGGATTCCACCGGCACCACTGAGCACTTGCAACGACTCCCGCGCCGCTTGATCCGACCAGTCGCACCGAACCACCCGTTCGGTCATCCTTGTCCATTCTGTGCCACGCTTGAATTCATTGACCTCACTCGGCATCCTTGATCGTTCTGGACCTCAGCTCTCTAAGCTTAGTCCCGATCCTTCTCGCCGTTGACCGTCGTTGACCTTCAAGCCACCTGCACAACAATAGACAAGCAAACACGAATCCGGGAACAAGTTCTTCACAACTTGACCCACGTTAGCCAAAACATGCAATATGCAACACATATGCATTAAGAAATATGGATATGACCTATCCCAAAAATAATTCACCACTTAAATCAACATTCAGCACAAAAGCCGGTCAGACCGCCGCTGACCTGACAGATCTGAAACTTTGACGAAAACACTTGAAACTTCAAACCATCAAAGCCATTGCCAATTGTTTCATCATCCTAAGATCATGAGTATATCCCCATGATATGCACAAGATTTCTGTGGCAGTCAGATCTGAAAATCAGTAATGAATGTGAAATTTCAGAATTCAACAAAGTGGGTGTTTAGGAGGAAAGTTGAAGTGTTAGTAGAACCCTTCCTCAAAACCATCTGTCTTTTGATTATCCACTTTGGTGGATATCAATTAGGTAACTCTAGTGAGCTAGCAAATCTGCGGATTGAATTTAAAGGAAGTTGAATTGATAGCAAGTATTTCAGAAAAGCATGATGTTGTAAGTTATGTAAACAGGTTTATGAAAAATCAAAAGTGTCAAAAGGCTAATAGCATGATTAATTCGGTGAGATAGAGTTAATTCTAGTGCCTAAGTTTATGGATTAGAAGATATAAATTATTAGCATTTAGCATCTAATCTATAAGAGTAACATTGAACCTTGAGTCAAGAGTAGAATTAGTGGTTAGTAAGCAACAGTAGACCTTTTGCCATAATCTTAGCTTCAAAAATTCATAACTAATGCATAAAAACTCCAATTGAGGTAAACTCAGTTATTTTGGTCTTATAATTTTATCCTCTATTTATCTATGTAATCCTTTTTCCCACTACTATTATACAAATTTTGACCAAATAATTAAATTAGTATGAACAGTAACCGGTTCTAATTATTTTGGATTTTCTAGAAATCTGATTTTCAAACTGCTATAACTCTCACATACTAAGTCCAAACGGAATAATTCTTTCACCTAAATTCATCTAAAATCATGATCTACCTACTGTGAATTTTTCATGATTTTTTTGGATAACTTTGAATTTTTGAGTATTTTGGTGTTATCCTTTCTTATCGGTTCTTTTCGATTCTTTCACTAGGTTTCGATGATTCTATTATATACGAGAGTGATCCTTTGCATCAAGTCGAGTATCTTCAACAAGGCAAGCAGCCCCCCCCATTGATCATATTGATCCTATTACTTTCTTTATAAAATATCTTGTTTTCAACTTGTATGTATGCATGTTCTACTTGAATGATTATTTTTCATTAGAGGTAGTTATTCCTAGTAGATGCATGAGATGTAGCAAATGTTTATCCCTTGCCACTAACCCTAAGTTATTATTCCCGCTGATGTTAGTGCTCGGTGGATGTTATAGAGTCTATACATGTGTATGCGAATTAATGCTTAGTCATGCTTAGCTTTCGATAGAATTGGGCGGTTATCGACTTAGTCAATAACTTTGATCACACAAATCATTTTATTACACTATGTCCAGTACCTTGTGCTATATTAATTTGAAAACTAAAAGTGTAAATGAAATGATTTAGACTTGGGCAAGTGGTTGGATGGTGTGATATCGGGTGTGTGAATGTCTTGCCTAGGTCAACAAGGACCGAACATCTTGGACACTGACCCAAGCACTCTTGCGTGCTAACCACATGAGGGTATTGAGAACCCCTCTTGACTTAGTACTTTGGCGTGTATTAGCTCCGGGTCGCAGGAGGTTGTGTTGTGTTGAAAAAGGATTTATTTCATGTGTGTGTTGGGCGTGACATGATGTGTTTTGGTATTAAATCCAAGTTCCCTACCCCGAGGAGCATCGGTAAGTTCTCTCTCTGCCGTTGACTCCATCACAACGTATGGGGGTTTCCATTCCCATACGGGCGACTCGTAGTTGATACACAATATTGGAAATGTCTCGTAGGACTTAGCCGTGCCGGCATACCTAAGGAAGTGTGATTAATCATATGGCGAAAAGGCGGTCTGACATGTGAGTACATTGGCACACCCCTGCAGGGTATAATCTATTCGAATAGCCTCGTTCTAGGTTATGGGCATGCTTGGTTAAGTCTCTACAAGAGTTAGACTCAACATTTTGGAATTTTTAACTTAAAACTTGTTCTGGTGGTATTGAGAATGGTCTCATGCTATGTTGGTGAGCTGTGGGGCAGCCACCTATTGTTGTTTAGATGTTGTCTAATTATGTTTATCTGCTGTTATTTAAAGTTATTAAAATGTTTGCTTACTTGCCATTTCAATCTATTATTTGTACGTCAAATCAAATGTTGCTTTATGTTGAAAATTGCCTAGTGTAGCAGCCTTCCTTTGATACATGAATGCATCTAAATATTCTTTTGCTTGTAAGACTTGCGAGTACAATTGTACTCAACCCGCTTGCTGCAATTTCAGAGGAGGTTGATCCCCAAGGGATCAACTATTGTGAGATCGACTTCATTCAGAACGACGACTAGCTTGGAGTTTCCGGTTAGGTTGCCTTGTGGGTAAGGGCACACCAGTCGGTTTTTCTTTTGGTGCCATCTTATGGCTATGTTTCTGCTGCACTCTTAGTTCTTGTATTTATGCTATTTGGCCGGTCGGCCGTATGTATGAAACTGGAGATGTTATGACTTTATTGTAACCTTTTGTGACTTCGGTAATGATCTATTGTTGTATGGAATTGATATTGATATTATTTTGTGAACGGTGTGTGTATACCGCTCCTGGGAGGTATACAATACATCGAGGGCGGGATATTTGATTTGTAATGCTAGGACCAATGGATGGTTAAGTATTACAAGTTAAATACCCCGGTTCCTCACAAAAGTTGGTATCGGAGCCATACTGACAGTAGAAACCCTTAGCTTGGTTGTCCTTAGGATGTTTTGAAAAGCGTATCTTCAAAATATCAAATACTTGATGAAAACTTAAGTAAGTTTTCAGATTTTATTCCTTACCTATCTTAGATTTCTCATCTCACCTTGTTCTTGTTTAAGTTTCGAAAAGTTGTTTCCTCTCATCTTCTTTCAAAAGATAGTTATTACCGTTCAAATTCGGTTTTGGGATTCAATGAGTGTTGTAAAATTGAAGTGTTGGCTATCCTTTGATGAATATTAGAAGCTTTTGAAGTTGGAGAACTCAGATCGGAGCACAGTTACAAAATCTGGACAGCGAGCGCAAGTTTTGGACAGCAAGCGCTTAGATCGTCGTTAGGGCTGAAAATGAGAGGATAATTCAACTAAAACTCATGGGAATTGAAAGGGTAAGATGTGATATTAGTTGGCTAGTGCCTAATACACCCTTAGATGGTTTTTACCATGATCTTTAGATGCGATAAGACTTGAGTTGTGTTCTAAAATTTTTCTTCTCAATCGATTGCTCGTTCTTTCAATACGAGTTAGTCATACCGAGAAGTTGAGTTTATGTCTTATGAGTTTTGCTCTGGATCTTACGTCCTTGTCCAGGTATTTGGAGTTCATTTCTTGTTATTCGCCTTCCTTTCGTTTAATTCCAGTTGATTTTTGTGTTTTGAAGTTTAAAATCTCTAATGTAAATAAGGACCTTACCCCTGTTATTTTCCCCTACCTTGTGCTTTTCCCTCTCACCCCCTTAATGGAAGTCGCTGGTTGATTAAAGGATTGATAGCGAAATCGGTAAAGAGAAGGATATGATTGAATAACTGCTATTTTATGTTTAACTAGATCTATGATGTTATGTTGATATCGGTGGTTTTGCATTGTCAGAGTGATGTTTGATAATCGAGAAATTGGATTATTACTCTTGGTCCCTGATTATGATCTTAGAAGAGTTGATTAGATCTTTGAACCTTGAGATATTAACCTTTGTGAGATCTTCTACAGATTATGGTAGGCGTTACCATAGGAAGTTGCGATATGAGTATCTATGGAACTATTGTATTGAGGTATAAGCTCGTTTGCAGGTGATGTTGGATTTATATCGAAAGAATATGTAGGTATAACTCATAAAACACATGGAGTAGGTTGAATTAATAACTTTGTGGATTCACTTGGGGATTTAGATTTTGATATGCCTTAGTCAACCAGTTAATAAGATTGTTAGTCAGATATTAGTCTAAGGTGATAGAGTTCAAAATTGAAACTATGATGATAATGTAAATTTTGATGGATGCTTATGTTGGTAATTTGAAATTTATGGAGTTGTAATTGGGTATATAACCGGATTGTAGTACTTCCAGAAATGAAGAGTGATTAAATGATTGATTGGTCGTGTAGCGTATGACTATGAGGATTGGATACAAATTTATCTTTGTGGGAATAGTTATCCCAAGGATGGTATAATGGGATTAATAAGGGATGATAAATTGGGGCGGTAGGATTTAGATGATACTTGGGGATCAGTAGATTTTTGGAAGACATTGAGTTAATATTATTGAATTTGACTAAAATAATTTTTGTGGATAACTTGATCTGGAAGAGGTTAGTCATTAAGATTATTTGGATCATAATTGGATAACGAATTCACCTTGGATGGATGATCTTCTTGATGAATGAATGGGATGGAGTTGACTGTGGATAAAGAAGGTATATTTTTAACCAAGGATAATTGAGTTGATTTTGGTAATTAATTAGATCCTAAAGCGGGGATAATTGGATCAGATCTTAAGAGATTAATTGGTGTATTTGATGGATCGATTGTTGCAAGTGGATTGATCCTGCTAACAAATGGGATTGAGAAGCAGAAATATGGAGACATTGCTCGAAGACGCAATTGGATCTTGCTTAGATGTACCCTCTCTTAAGGATTGAAATTATTGTGAGGAAACTTGCTGGAAAACAACAAACAGTTGATAAATGGTTAATAGTATATGTCAATCGGTGGATTATAGACAGTGAAATACAGATCTTTAGTGCTCATGATTTGGAAGTTATATGGGAAATACCCTATGATAGGAATTTAGAAGGCAAGTGTAATGGAACATATGAGCAATATGCTGGTTTTGCTTAAGATTCGTAATGTTGTTGGAATTTTGATCAAGATGGGAGTGAACCCGCGAGATAGATTGTGGGAGTAAATCAATAGTTGTTTGTGCTTATTCATGGTTTATTAAAATTGGAAGCAAGTTAGTGTCCTTCCTAGAAATTGAATCAAACCTGAGAAATTATGGTGGGGATTTCTTCAAAGCAAGCGATTTCGGGGGTGTTGTATAAATTGTGGAATAATAGATTACAGTATGCTTGCTATAGACTCAATGTGATTGGTGGATTTTAATTGGATAAATGACAATTAGGGGTTGTCAAACCCAAGAATAGCAAGTTAGTAGTGGTTCGAGATCGAGTCTTTCGGTCCTTTGAAAGAAGTTTGGATTTTAGCAAAGCGATAAAGTTTTTCTACCCCTTCTCTTTTCCACCGGAATCTCGGGACGAGATTCTGTTTAAGGGGGGTAGGTTTTGTAACATCCCCAAATTAATAAATGATAATTAGTATGCATTTCATTAACATGCACAGCGTTTTTGAATGTTTTTCATCAAATGGCACGCGGACGCTCCAGATCAACTGGCCCGATCGGACCGCGAGTCTCAACCGTCAAGATCTGGTCACTGTGGAGTGGTCCGAACGTTCACACGATTTCCAACCGTCCGATTTCGATCGAACGCCTCTCAAATCCTAACCCGTTTGGACAGTCCGAACGTTTATCGCAATAGAGACCGTTAGATTAAGATCTAACGGTTCGAGCAAATCACGTGTTCAAAACCTAGACAAGCGGTAGTTCCGTTCCATCCCGCGGTCATACCGATACGCGGTAGTACCGTGGCTTCCAAGCCGGTACTACTGTTACCAGAAAATCACACGCTCTCACAAAAGCATCTGGTAGCACCGCTCCACTTAATTAAACCAGTCGTTCCGCAATGCGGTATTACCGCGGTTTACACTCCGGTACTACCGATTATCCTGATACTTTGCTGAAACTTTCTGAAAAACAAGAATTCCAACAAACCTTCAACCAAATTGCCAATTGTAACATCACTTAAGATCATGAGCATATCCTCATGATGTCCACAATCTCCCCCTTGATGAACACATTGACAATTTCCCAAAAATGAATGTTTTGAGGTTTGAAAGAAAAAGAAAACAATTTTTCACACAAAGGCACAACTTGGTCCTAAAAGCAAGTGAATGCAGGGAAATGACCAAGTTGGCTTCAGAATAGCTTTAGCAAGTGAGATAAGGTAGAAGAAACAAAAAGAGCTTCAAATTCTAGAATTTTCTCACTTAAGGTCCAAAGGAAAGAGCAAGTTTTCAACATGACTTAAGGCACTGAAAATTTCACAGAAGCTACACAGAGACTCCAAAACAACATTTTTATCCAATTATTCTCCCCGTTTGACAATGGAGTCATCAAATTGCATGGAGGAAGAAAAAGAGCAGAAATGACAAGGAATGGCTGCAGTTTTAAATTTTTCAGTTTTTCATTTTTTTGTTTTTAATTTTAGCAAAAGGAGCCATGAAGATTATCCATGAGGACTGTACAAGTATTACACCAAGCCATATGATGTGAAGAAGCTATGTTCTATCATGGCAAAATATGTACAACAAAGCTAAGGCCAACATAGTAGTAATCTGAAATTAAATGAATTGGTAACAAGACAAGGTGCTCAAGATCATAGTTTCACTAAAGGTATCCAAAAATGAGTCAAAGCCATGTCTATAAGCAAAATGGAGCCCAGAAACTAGAAAATGAGTTAATTTTGAGCACTATGAGTTCAATTTTGAATCGATTTGTTCAAGTATTTAGAATTTAGCACTTTGAGCACTTTGCTGAAAATGATCGGTTTTATCTTAGTAAAGCAAGTCCTGGACTAAGAGCCATCAACAACTGCTTCCTAAGCTTCAACCAATTTACAATTTTGTTTTCTTAGCATTGTGCTAGATCTCAAGCCTTGCTGCAACCATATCAAGCAATAAGTTTAAAAGAGTGGTCTAGGTCATCCAAAACTCCCCCTGAGTTCATGCCTAGTGCAATGGCAAGCCGTCTCATGAGAAAGAATGGGTGAGATCAGTTTTTTCGCACAGAAAAACTCATTTTTCATTTGCTTGACTTAAGAATTATCATAGCTCAATTTAAAACTCAAAATAAGTTCAAGACTCAATTTAGCCTATATGACATGGCATGAATCATGAGAGGATCACTATGGCAAAACTAGTCACAAGATTCAATAAGTCATGTTTTGATTCAATTATTCACAGATAATAAAGCTAGCATGGCAAAAGCTAAGCTATACATAAAAAGCCATAAAAGAAATCTAGCAAACTTGCACAAGACATTGCAGGGTATAAAGCATGAAATCAAATCATACAAGGATAATAATCAAAGCTCCATGGATTTAAATTACAATGCAAGTTGTTGAAATTTAAAATGCATTAAGGTACAATGAATGTAGACGAGCAAACTCCCCCTCAAAACAGGCCAAGAGGACTAATAACCCCCAACTCTCCCCGCAGAAAAGCAAAACGAGAAGAATCAAGAGCTTTAGTGAAAATATCCGCAACCTGCTGCTCGGACTCTACAAAGTGAAGCACTACATCACCTTTCTCTACATGGTCTCTAAGGAAATGGTATTGAATATCAATGTGCTTGGTCCTAGAGTGTTGCACTGGGTTTTTGGCAATGTTAATGGCGCTAGTGTTGTCACAGAATAGAGGAACACTACCCAAAGACAACCCATAGTCCCGAAGAGTAGATAAGATCTAGAGAACTTGAGAGCAACTACTAGCTGCGACTACATACTCGGCCTCGGCGGTGGACTGTGCAACAGAGGACTGTGTCCTAGAAGACCAAGAGATAAGAGATGTGCCTAAGAAATAACAAGTGCCAGAAGTACTCTTCCTATCCACTCTACACCCCGCAAAATCAGCATCAGAAAAAGCCCGAATAGAGAGAGCAGAAACAGAAGAATACAAAGTCCAAAGTCAAGAGTGTCTTGGAGGTACCTGAAAATGCGACGCACTGTTTGACGATGAGAAGCACGAGGAAGCTCGAATCGAGCGCATGCACACACAAAGAAATTGTATGTCCCTCGACGCAGAGGTGGTAGAGGAGAGAGCCGATCATGTCGGTACTTCTTCCGTCCACGGGCTCTCCATCCTCATCGTGGTCCAAGATGATGGTTGTGGCAATGGGAGTAGACATTGGCCTAATGGCTTCCCATGTCAAAGCGCTCAAGAAGGTCCTTTGTATACTTACTTTGATGAATGAAGGTGCCTTCTTTCAGTTGCTTGACTTGAAGACCGAGGAAGAAGGTCAATTCGCCCATCATGCTCATCTCGAACTCCCTGCTCATAGAATCTGAAAATCTGGACACCAAAGCATGAGCAGAACCACCGAATATGATATCATCCACATAAATCTGAACCAACAGAAAGTCACTGCCATGCTTGAGAGTGAACAAGGTTTTATTAACCACTCCCATTTTGAAATCGTTTTTAAGCAAGAAACTCTTAAGCCTATCATACCAAACTCTAGGGGCTTGTTTCAATCCATATAAGACTTTGGAGAGTTTAAAACATGGTTTGGGAACTTGTGATTTTCAAAGCCAGGAGGTTGCTTGACAAAAACCTCTTCTTCTATGAAACTATTCAGGAAAACACTTTTAACATCCATTTGATAAAGCTTAAAACCCTTAGAAGCCGCAAATGCTAACAAAATACGAATGGCTTCTAATCTAGCTATAGGAGCAAAGGTCTATTCAAAGTCTAAGCCTTCTACCTGGGAATAACCTTGAGCTACAAGCCTAGCCTTGTTGCAAACTACCAACCCATCTTCACTTTGCTTATTTTTGAAAACCCATTTTGTTCCAATTACATTATGATTAGGTGGAGGTTCAACTAAGGTCCAGACTTTGTTTCTTTCAAAATTCTTAAGCTCTTCATGCATGGCATTGACCCAAGAGGAATCAGATAAAGCATGGGTGACATCTCGAAGTTCAAAAGAAGCGACAAAAGCAGAATGTGCATGAGAATCAGGAGAAATAAACCTGGAGCGAGTGACTCGATAATGGAGATCCCCAATGATCTGCTCAGGTGGATGCTGTCGCTGAATGTGAAGAGGAGCTCGGTGCAGAAGTGGCCTCTACCTCATGGACTGTGGAGGTAGGAGCAGAGCCACTTAGATCGTCGGTGAAGATAGGACGAGGCTGCTCAGCTGAAGCCGGAGTAGTAGAAGCAGGCTCTCCAACCATCTCAGAAGGGACTTAAGGATGGTTTGGGTCCTCATCCTCAGAGTCATCATCGACGAAGATGCTTTCTTGAATATCAGGAACCTGTGTACCTGCAGCATCGGGTCTAGTACCAAGACTAGCCTCATCAAAGGTGACTTCGCAAGTCTCAACAATTTTGTTAGTATCCAAATTAAATACACGATAGCCACGAGAATGAGCAGGATATCCAAGAAATATGGCATCAGAACATCTTGATTCAAATTTATCAAGGTTGCCATGTTTAAGAATGAAGCATTTGCAACCAAAAATCTTGAAATGAGAAACTTTGGGATTATGACCAAATCTGAGCTCAAATGAAGTCTTGCCAATCACAGATCTCAAGAAAACCCTATTAGAGACATAACACGCAGTAGAGATCGCCTCATCCCAAAACCTCCTAGGTGTGGAATGCTCATCTAGCATGGTCTTGGCCATCTCTACAAGGGTCATGTTCTTCCTCTCTACAACACCATTCTGCTGAGGAACTCTAGGAGAAGAAAACTGGTGCTCGATTCCCCTATCAGTGCAGAAGGTGGCAAAGGAAGAGTTCTTGAATTCTGTGCCATTGTCACTTCTAATGGCTCTCAAAACTCCAGGAAGGTCAACAGCTAGTCTAAGGACCAATTCTCTAAAATAGCCAAAAGCCTCGTCCTTAGAAACCAGAAAATAAACCTAAGAGTACCTAGAGTAATCATCCACAATCACAAGCACATACCATTTCTCACCGGCAGACTGAACTCTAGAAGGACCAATAGTGTCTAAGTGCAAGAGCTGTCCAGGTCCATCAATCATCACTAAAGTAAGAGGTGGATGAGAAGTAGAAACTATCTTACCATGTCTACAGGGTGTGCAAACAAGGTCTCTAACAGCCTTTAGCCTAGGCAACCCTCTAATTAGGTCCTTGCTACTGACTCTAGACAAGTGGTCGAAGCCTATGTGTCCAAGCCTACGATGCCAGAACACTAGATCATGAGAGTTAGAAGCCACAAGACACCTAGGGCTAGAAACAGAAGAGATACTGAAATCAGCACAAAAGATCCTCTCAAACCTAGAGATCTCAAAGACAAGCTCACCCGAGGAATCTAGAACTCTACACTCACCGCTTTTAAATC
This sequence comes from Phyllostachys edulis, assembly GCA_036346405.1. NCBI lineage: Eukaryota > Viridiplantae > Streptophyta > Magnoliopsida > Poales > Poaceae > Phyllostachys > Phyllostachys edulis. The sequence continues at coordinate 56,071,685 of CM070558.1, forward strand.
TCACCTCTAGACCCTCATCAAGAAGCTGGGAAACAGATAAAAGATTATACCTCAGCTTACTTACCAAAGCGATGTCCTTGAGCATGAACTTGTTGTTGACTCGCACTGTGCCCTTGGCTGTCACGGTCCCGGTAGAAGCATCCCCAAATATGATCAACTCATTGCCGGATGCACATGTGAGGGAGGAGAACCATCTAGAATCTCCAGTCATATGTCGAGAACACCTGGAGTCAACAAGCCATATGTCCTCCTTCCTCGCACAACGGACCTACAGAGCACGAATAGGAAATATCTGTGCCTCAGTACTGGGGTTAGTAATAAAAGACTTGGGAATCCAGTACTGAGTCACACGATGCTTGGGAGCAACAATAGAAGCAGCAATAAAACGGTTAGGAGTAAAATCATAAGAATGCACACGAGAACCACCTAGACCTCTCCGAATCGACCTACCAAAAGGTCGGTACTCCCCCTATCTAGATACTACGCACGGTCTCTCCTCACGATATCCTAACCCAGAACGCTGCCTAGAGCCACCAAAGGAGTCAAAGAAGTCATCTACGAACCTAGGCCTATGTCTAGCAGAAAAGACAGACTGCCTAACTCTAGATACTATAGCAGGTGAAGGAACTCCTCTAATGGACCTCAAAGCATTCATCCTCTCTTTCCTCTCAATTTTGGCTCTACGGAAGCAGAACTCAACAATGTGGCCATCCTTCTTGCAGAAGGTGCAATGGTACTTGACCTTTTGAGGGGTCTGACCTATTGAAGTAGAAGCACCTGTTTTGCTAGAAAGAGTTTGGGCAAAACCTGCAGATCTAAAAACAATCTTAGATGGCTCAGGGGGTTCTACCTCAAACATGCCACTCTCAACAACTCTCGCAATCTTAGGTGGATGGTTCTTGGAATGCTCTAGGGGATTAAAACCTAGGCCACTATTCTTCACACTCACCTTAGATTTGTCAAGGATCAAGTTGAGGTTCTTTTTCCCACTAGAAAATCTCTCAAGGGTCTTTTTGAGGTAATCATTCTCTTTGGCTAGATCCTTACATGATGCACACTTATTTGAATCGATTACCTTATTATATCTCTTCTTAAGAAGAGCTAGCTCAACTTTCAAAGACTCACATGACACATAAGAGGTATTCTTAATCTTATCCACTTGCTCCTTGAATTTGACTCTAAATACCTCTTGTATCTCATCTAAATTTTGTCCAACTTCAATGCAAAATGCACAAGAGCTAGAGTCAACAACTTTCTTGGAAGCTATCATGGACCTTGATTGTTCAATTTTAGCTTTTTCTTCTAGTGTCTTGTTTAGAGCTTCATTTTCAATTGTGAGCTTAAGACAATTTTCACATGATGCAGATTTAGAGTGAAGGACCATTTCAGTCATTTCTTTCATTTTAGTCTTGTTAATCTCACAATAAGAGCAAGTGTGACTAGCATCAAATTTCATTAATTCTTTTGTAGCACTATCCAATTTTAGTTCAAGCAAAGCACAATTTGAGCAAGGCAAAGGGATAGCATCTACAGCAGTCACATCTAAAGCAATGGAATTCATGCAAGCAGGACTAGACTTGAGAGATTCTAGTTCATCAAGCGCATCTTTTAGTTGATTCGCAACAGAGGAATGAGCAGATTTCAAATTGGTCAATTCATTATTCAAACTAGAGCAATCATCACAAATGTCAACAGGATTAATGGATTTGAGCCTAACAACTTCTAGGTTCAAGTTATCAATCATGGTGTCCTGTTTCTTAATCATTTTTGCTTGCTTATTCAGTTTTTGTTCAGCAAGGACCAAAGCACGTTTCATATCAGCAAGTGAGGGACATACCTCATCGGGATCGCTGAAAGGGTTGTCGTCATTCGTTGTGGCTGTCCCTGGCCATGAAGCACATGCCGGTGAAGTCTTGAGCCTTCTTCTTGCCACGAGAGTCATCGTCGTCGTCCTCCATCCCCGAGTCCACATCGCTCATGTCAACACTCTCAAGAGCGGCAAGGACCCGACTGACGAACTTGTGGAAGTTGGGCTTCTTGGTTTTCGCATCCTTGGCTTGAGGACGCCTCCGAGAGTCCTTCTCCACCTTGCCCTTCAGCTTGGGGCACTTGGAGCGAATGTGGTTTGGTTCACCACACTCAAAGCAAGTGACAGGGCCACCTCTCCTCCTATTTCTCACCTTGTTGTACACTCTGGAGAATTTTGTGGATAGGATGGCTAGGTCATCCTCTGGTAGCTTCTCTATCTCTAGCTGCTCATCACTCAAAGAATGCAAAGTGGATAAGGAAAAACCAGATGAGCCAAAATCCAAAGAATCCGACGAGTTACCCTTAGATGGGTCGACCACCAAAGCCATCGACTCTGTCTTGGGGAGACGCGAGATAAAGTCAATCTCATGCGTCTTCAACCTCGAGTAGAGATTATCCATGATAAGCTCACTCATGACAGTGTTGTCATTGATGGATGTGATCTCCATCCCCCAGACTTTCACATCAAGAGCACCCAAGAGCTAGCGTGTGTTCTCAGACTCAGTGAAAACAAGATCTACTGCACGTAGGTCATGAAGAATCTTGGAGAACCTCCCCCACAGCTCATCTAAAGACTCACCAGGCCTTTGCTCGATCTTTGAGTATTCTTTCTTGAGCTGGTTCTGTTTCACTTCCTTGATCGCAGTAGAACCCTCGTGGTAGTCACAGAGAGGCCTCCAGATCATGTGAGCAGACCTCAAATGAGCCACGCGCTCAAACTCAGATCGACTAACACCTTGGATCAAGAAGTTACGAGCTTTGCTATTAGCCTCAATATCTGGAGTGATCACATCGTCATTGGCTGGCACGACATATGGATTTTTGACCTTAAGCCAAATAGCGTGCCCTTGAGCCTCGATGTAGGCATGCATGTGTGCCTTCCAGTAAGCAAAATCAACTCCATCGAAAACAGGTGGTTTGGTTGAATACTTGTCAGTCGCCATGGCTCCAAAGACCGGTTAAGATCTATGAGAAGAGCTAACCGGGCTCTGATACCACTTGTAGGACCGGAAATGCGACTAGAGGGGGGTGAATAGGCACTCAATCACTTTTTACAACCCCTCAAAGAAGCAAAGAATGAAAATGTAAACTCAATGAAAAACTTGTAATGCGGTACTATCATTGCTCAAGATGCTTGATATACCGCCTCCTGATTTTCTCCCTAACAGCAAAGTTTCAAAACCAAAAAGATGATCAACTTGTGTTTTATCCAACCAAACTCTATCAAACTTGAAACATAACATCTAGAGAGGGTCAAGATCCTATTCCAATCATCCATTCAACAGATCCATGACAAAGTCCTGACCTTTCTCAGTTTTGACAAAGAAAGAGACAAAACCGAGTCAAAAACCAAACTGTGATTTTAGACTTGCTCGTGGGCTATGGATGATCTAAGATGGTCTCCCACAAGTCACAGCAAGCAGGATCATCACAAAGATCCAACAGAAAATGAATGGATCAACAAGAACACCAAAACATCAAGGAAAAGTGCAAGAACAGGAAAAACTCAGCTTGGAGAATCTGCTTTGATTGATTGGAGATTGAGGTTTACAACCACTCCATCTTGGAGGACACAACTCAATATAGAAGCATAGCTTTCCTCTCCCTCTCCAGAACCCTAAAGACACTTAGGGTTTTTCTTAATGAACGCCTTAAACTGTTGGAAACAGCACACAACCCTTATATAGTGGATGCTAAGCATCTAGGGAATATTCCACTTAGGGCACCCATTAAACCTTAACACACAATGGGTTAACACACGCACACATCTCAAAGTGCCGTCTTCACGTCTTCATGACCTAAACCGCTTTTCCAAGTACCGACGTGCGCCGGTTTAGACAAGAGATAATAAAGGCGGTATTTGGTGAAATTACCAAAATATCTCTTCTCGATCGTTCTCCATGGACCAAGTCCAATCTAGTCGAAGCAATCGCCTGCTTCGCCACGTGTAGGTTGATCAATAGCTCTCATCATGTCGGCAAGACTCTCCCGTCTGAATCCCATCGGAACCTCCAAGGCACTTGCACTGACCCCCGCGCCGCTTGATCCAACCAGTTGCATCGAACTGTCCGTTCGATCAACCTTGTCCATTCTGCGCCATGCTTGAGTCATTTGACCTCACACGACATCCATGATCGTTCTGGACCTCAGCTCTCCAAGCTTAGTCCTGATCCTCCTCGCCGTTGACTGTCGTTGACCTGCAAGCTACCTGCACAGCAATAGACCAAGAAATCGTCTTCGGGAACAAGTTCTCACAACTTGACCCACGTTAGCTCAAAACATGCAATATGCAACACATATGCATAGATAAACATGGATATGACCTATCCCAAAATCAATTCTCTGAAAGAATAAAAAACAACCAAAATTCTCAGTAAGTGCGGTACTACCGCCATGTAATATCCGGTACTACCGCATTACGGTAGTACCGCTCTCAGCATTGCGGTCATACCGCTCTCGAAGAATTCAAAACTTCCTAAAAACATCGCTTCTGGAATTTCCATACCGCACTCAAAACGGTCATACCTTTGCATGGTACTACCGCCTTTAACTTGCGGTACGAAAGTTTTGCAAAACAGCTCAAGACCTCCGAGGGCACCAAATGACACGCGGACGCTCCAGATCAACTGGCTCGATCGGACCGCGAGTCTCAACCGTCAAGATTGAGTCACTGTGGAGTGGTCGGAACGTTCACGCGATTTCCAACCGTCCGATTTCGATCGAACGCCTCTCAAATCCTAACCCGTTCGGACAGGCCGAACATTTATCGCAATAGAGACCGTTAGATTAAGATCTAACGGTTCGAGCAAATCACGCATTCAAAACCTAGACAAGCGGTAGTTCCGTTCCATCCCGCGGTCATACCGATACACGGTAGTACCGTGGCTTCCAAGCCGGTACTACCGTTACCAGAAAATCACACGCTCTCACAAAAGCATTTGGTAGCACCGCTCCACTTAAGCCAGTCGTTCCGCAATGCGGTATTACCGCGGTTTACACTCCGGTACTACCGATTATCCTGACACTTTGCTGAAACTTTCTGAAAAACAGGAATTCCAACAAACCTTCAACCAAATTGCCAATTGTAACATCACTTAAGATCATGAGCATATCCTCATGATGTCCACAAACTGGCTCGCACCTTTTGACTCGACCCAACCGCCTAATTGCACTCGGGCTCGTTCAAAGCGATGCGTGCATTTCAACCGTTGGATCTCCTTTCAACGATCCAGATCGCTTGTGTCGTTCGGACTGCCCGAGATCCTTCTCAATCTCAACCGTTCAATTCTAATCGGACCGCTAGGATTGCTTGGGAGCGTTTGGAGCCCACCGAATGCTACACTCAATCTCAGTCGTCCATTTCTAATCTGACCGTGGGATTGTTTGGGCTCGTGCCTTTTTGGTTGGACCCAACCCATTCGTTAGTTTTGACTCAAGCCACCTTTGGTTTGTTTCACTGATTTGTGGGCCTCGCCATTCCTGGTCATCCCCTTCCTCTGGCTCGCGCATGATCGCCATGGCAGGGCGTGGGAGAGGGCAGTTCCTTGTCCCCTCGCGCGTCAACGGCTCTTAGCGAGTTAATGCGCGTCAGTTTTCGCCCCCAAAAGTCTTGGTCTTACCTGCCCCCATCACTTCCTCTCGCCCATGACAGCGCTAGACCGAGCTCATCTTTGATCTTTGCCGTTGCTCAATCCTTTGCCCTCCGGCTATAAGTAGCCCCCAAGATCCACCTCTACCTCTTTTAGTCACCACCGTAGCTTGCCTTGGCTTCCTCTCTACTTGGTTGCGCTCAAACCACAGAAAGCCCCCAATCGCCATTGCGGCCGTGAAGGTCCTTCGTCGTCGGCGGCGCTTCGAGGGTTCCTCTTCAAATCTTTTTGCTTTGCCTTGAGCCTCTCATCATTTTCAGCAAATCCCCTAACTCAATTTAAGTTTGCCTTCACAGGAACCACTTGAATTCGGGTTTAGATCTCCTTCGGCCAAAAATCACCCCCTTCATCTCCAACTCCGGTAAGCTGCTCCGTTCTTCAATTCTTTGCTCTGGGACCATCTCTGAGCTTTATTGAAGCTATCTTGATCATGCGATCTTGTTCTTTTTGCTCAGGCCATCTTCTCCACTTCATCTTCCTCAAGATCTGCACTGGTCATCGCGTTCGAGTCGCCCGCCACCTCCTAGCCCCTCCAGTGCTAAGGTAGCCTCTTGGTAGTCCCTAGTGGCTGTGGCACCTGCTTCTCTGAACTGCTGTAGAGCTTTCATCGCTTTTGTCTTTTGGCCGTGCTTGCGCCACCGCCCATCTCCAGCTAGCCGCTGGTAGGTTCCTCCTCCGTTGTCACCACCTCCACCAGTGTCTGCGCGTAGCTATTGCGGACTCATTTTAGCCCTTGGCCCACGCCGATGTGTTCCTCGTCACCGGCTGTGAGGCCATCTTCGCTCTCGGGTTCGTTGTCGGACGGAGTCATTGTAACTTGCCGTTTAGGACAAAGATTTGTTCATTGAATGCTAATCAGTGCTTAATAGTTAATGGATGTCCTAAAAGTTGGCTTGTGTCGCTGTCATGTGGGTCTGCGCACTTAAAACCCCAGCGTTTTGCGTGCGCAGCGCTGAGATCTTGTTTGGACCATCAGATCTAGATCCAATGGTCTAGATCTGTTGATCTTTCGGACCCCCCGAAACCCTTGTTCGCTGTGGACCGTCCATTTCTAGATCTGCGGCTTAGATTGCGTGAACGTTCGGACCATCCGAACGTCACTTCACTCTGAGCCATCCATCTTTAGATCAACGGTCCACGTTAGCGTGAATGTTCGGACCGTCTGAACGTTTCTTGCGTTGTGGACCGTTAGATCTAATCCAATGGCCGGGAGCACGTGCGCTGTAGCGCGTTCCGATCAGCCCACGCTCTTGGGCCATTGGATTCAATCTCGACGGCCCAACTTTTTCCTCTCTGAGTTAGTATTAAGAATAACCCGAAAGCTTTTATTTGTTAACTTTAAAATGTGTTAAACTTCAAAATTTCATAACTAATTCGTTTTAACTCCTTTTCGGTTGATTCAAATTTTGTTAGCTCTGGTTTTAACTAAGATTTAATCTAAAAATGGTTGGAAGCTTGGTTCTATTCCAGAAAAATGTGTTAGTGGATTTATTTCGGTTTAGGCTTTATTGTTGCTTTAAAAATTCATTTAATTTGAAAAATGCATAAGTATTTCTCTGTAGCTCCTTTTTGAGTGAAACCAAGTTTGTTGGTTTCCTCTGTTAGTGTTCTTATTTGTGGAATAGGTTTTAGGCATGCTACTATTTTTAAAATTTCTTTTGTTGAATTTGTTTTGTGCCCTTTTTCTTGTCTTTGAAAAATCATAGAAAATGCATCCTAGCTCCAAATGAGGTGAATCAAATTATGTTGTTCATCTCATGTGGTGCTTTGTTTACCATAAAAATTTCAGGTGCAACACCTCTATGAAAATTTGTGCCAAAAATTTAATTTCGGATGAACCGTACCCGAGATGAATTTTTCAGCCTTTTTCCAACCGACTGATTTTATTTTGGCCATAACTTTAGCATCAAGTATCCAAATCAATTGATTCTTGTTGCTAAATTCCTTAAAAAACATGCTCTACCTGTTTTGTAAATTTCATGGCTTTTGGTTATAGTTGGTTTTTGAGTCTTTTCGGTGTTCTTCGTTCTTATCGGTTCTTTTCGTTTCTTTTGTTAGATTCCGACGAGTTCGTTGAGTATGATCCTTTGTAGAAAGAAAACTACCAGCAAGGCAAGTAGTTGTTTCAATTTGATCATATTGATCCCATTACTTTCAAAGTCTAATATCTTGTTTGCAAAGTGTATGTATGCATGCTCTATTTTGTTGTTAAATTATCAATCGATTAGTTGATCCTCTAGATGCATAATCTGTAGGTAAATGTTTATCCTCTACTACTGAGCCTAGGATTATCTTGCTGTGATTTAGGGCTCGCTGGATGAGCTCTTGTCACTTAGTTGTTTACGAGTTGATGTTGCTTAGTCATGCTTAGCTACCGGTAGAATTGGGCGGTTATCGACTTAGTCGATAACTTTGATCTCACAAATCTATTATTACCATATGTCCAACACTTTGTGCTTTGTTACTTGTAAAGTATAAAACTGAAAATAAAATGTTTTAGACTTGGGCATATGGTATGATGGTGTGATTATCTGGTGTGTGGTGGTATGCCTAAGTCAATAAGGACCGAATATCTTGTTACACTAAACCAAGCAATTTTGCGTACTAACCACATGAGGGGGATTTGGGACCTCTCTTGACCTAGTACTTTGGCGTATGTTAGCTCCGAGTCGCATGGTGGTTGGGTGTGTTATGTGTGTTGTGTTGTGGAATGTGTTGTGTGTGTTGGGTGAACAGTGGTGGAGTCTTATCCACTGCGAGGAGCATCGTCCTTTTTAAGGACGGTGAGCATCGTCCTGTCAAAGTTGATGACTACGTATCAATGTATGGGTGTCCATCCATACGGGCGGCTTGTAGTTAATGCACAATATTGGAAACGTCTCGTAGGACTTAGTCGTGCCGGCATACCAAAGGAAGTGTGCTAAATAGCTTGGCAAAAAGACGGTCTGACGTGTGGGTACATTGGTACACCCCTACAGGGTTCAAACTATTCAAATAGCCTTGTCCTAGGTTATGGACACGCTTGGGGAGGTCTTTCGATAGTTAGACTATAAACTTTTAATTAAAACTTGAATTGGTTGGTACGAATGGGGAATTTGTGCTATGTTGTGGTGGCTTTTGGGTTAGTCACCTCCAGGTTATCTTATTGTTATTATTTATCTATCTCGCTGTTATTTGAACAAAAAATAGATTGCTAAATTGCTTTAATTCTATTACATTATTGCAAATGAAAACTTGCTTTATGCTGAAAATGAACCCTATAGCCTTCTCCTTTGATTAAGCTTGCATGTAGCTATGTATAGGCTTGTTACTCGTAAGTCTTGCGAGTACATTTTTGTACTCATTTGCATTGCTTAATTGTTGCAGAGGAGGTTGATCCCCAAGGGATTGAGTTTTGTGAGACGGACTTCCTTAAGGACGCCTAGGTTGGCAGCCCGGTCGGTTGCCAAGTGGGTAATGGCAAACCGTGGCTTTTGTTTATCACCATCTTATGGATTTTGGTTCCGATGTTTACTTAGCTCTTTAGCTTGTTATTTGGCCAGTTGGCCCTTGTTGTAATAACTCTATTTTGTATGTCTTTTGTTATGTAAGTTCTTGCTTCGGTCTGTGCCCCTCATCACCGTGATCAAATCCCCTAACTCAATTTAAGTTTGCCTTCACAGGAATCGCTTGAATTGGGTTTTGATCTCCCTCGGCCGTGTTTCACCGCTTTCGTCCCCATCTTCGGTAAGCTGCCCCATTCTTCAATTCTTTGCTCATGGACCATCTATGAGCCCTATTGAAGCTATCCCGATGACGCGGTCTCTTTCGTTTTGCTCAGGCTGCCTTCCCCGCGTGGTCTTCCTTAGCGCCGGCAAGCATCTCCGTCGCTGGAGCTTCTCCGACCATCTCGAGACCTCTCCTGTGCTAAGGTAGTTCCCTAGTAGTCCCTAGAAGCTTGGCACCTACTTCTCTGAACCGCTGCGGAGCTCCTTTTGCTTTTCATCTTTGGCCGTGCTTTGCACCGCCGCCCATCTCCAGCTCGCCGCCGTTCTAGGCCGCCTCCGCCGTCGAGAGTAGCCTCTGTGTGTTTGCAAGGCTATTGCGAACCTGTACGCACCTTTGGTTTGCGCCGCCGTTGAAAGCATCTAGGCCCCTAAAAATTATTTTGGTAATTAATGATAATATGTGAATATGAGATTAACATGTTTATTGAGTATTTACAAGGTTAAATCCCATTAGTGAACGTATTGATGCAAAGTGGCATGCAAATAGACTACACGAAGATCTTTTGGCTCAAAGACAAGGTACAAGTAGTCTAGGTTCTTTTTTCTATTTTACCGGTCTTAGGAGTTTTGGATGGAAGATCGGATTATAAGATAAACATCGTACTATTAAGAGGGATCATGGCTAGTGGCTTGATAGTATGTTCTTGTGCCATATGGATCAATTTAGGATCATGCATGCATTTGAATTTAAACTTGAAATTGAATTGAAAAATATTAAGTGCTTCTGTCCAAAATCGGTAGTACCGTAGTTATAATTGCGGTCGTACTGCTTGGTGCGGTATGACCGGACTTTACTTGGCGGTAGTACCATATTTTGAAGGGAAGAGCCAACTAAGTACTCAAGCGGAACGACCGGCTTCTTGAACTGTCGTACCGCATGGCGGTTATTCCGAATTTTAGTTGGCAGTTCAAGAAAACCAGAAGTGATGCATTTTCCCTCAGAATCTCTCATGAAAATCGGTCGTACCGCTCGTGACAATCGGTCGTACCGATGTGCGGTCGTACCAAAATTTGTGAGGCGGTTCAATAAAAACAGAACAAGTGTAAATCTGCTCAAAAACTCAATCTGGAAATCGGACGTTCCGCGCTTGGGAACGGTCGTACTGGCCTGCGGTCATTCTATTTTTAATATGGCGGTACAAAAATTCCAGAACGTTTGTAATCTTCAGCAAATTGTGAAACCCTACTTTCGGTCGTACCGCTCGTTAAAACGGAACGACTGGGGAGTTTCAGACATACTGCTTGTTTGCCTACGGTCGTTCCGACTAGGTCAACCAATGGCTAGTTTGTTTATTTTTAGTATCTGTTCTAGCCGTTGGTCGAGCTCGGTCGAGAAGTCTCGATCGTCTGCTTGGGATACTGCGGTTGTTCCGATTTTCTCTGAGAAGTTGGGGTTTCGTCCCCAACGGTCATAATTGTTGGTGGGGGCTATAAATACCCCCCCCCAACTACTCTTGTATAGGCTGCTAGTGCCCATTTAACATCTCTAGAGCCTTGAGAGCCTTTGCATTCACTCAACACTCAAAAACACTCTTGTGCATTCATTGTGAGCTTGTTGAGATACATTCAAGTGCATTCATACTCCTAGTTGATCCATTTGCACTTGAGTGTCATCAAGTGAAGACCATTGGTCTATTACTTTTGGAGTGTTGCCGCACTCCTAGACGGTTTGGTGGTGGAGCACGGTGATCTCTTCAAAGAAGATTGTGAAGAGGCCCGGTGCAATCTTGTGAGTGGTTCGGTGTTCACCATCTCCGGAGCGGAGGAAGAACAACCATAGTGAATCGAGGGAAGGCTTAATTCATGGAGCCGGCTTGAGATGTCAAGCTTCCTCAATGTGGACTAGTGAAGACCAGCAAGGCTGACCCGCATTCAATGCTCAGAGCCGTTGCAGGACGCACGGAGAGGACAAGGCTCTGCACCGCCCACGCCCTACCATGGCGCGCTGGCAAAGGTGCAACGTGAGGTAGGGGATGACCAGCACAGGCGCGGGCCCCACCAGTCAGTGAGAAAGAGCAAAGTGGCTTGGGTTCAACATGACGAAAGGTTGAGTCCAACCCTAAGGCATTGACCCCAACAAGCCAACAATTCGATCTAAAACGAACGGCCAAGATTGAAGAGGGGCACCCGGGGCTCCAAACGCTCCCAAACAATCCTAGCGGCCCGATCACAGGTGGACGACCACGATTGCGTGAGCGATGGGGAGGTCCGATCGGCCCACAAGATCTGGATCGCTGAAATGAGATCCAACGGTCACAGCAACGCGCCACTAACACGGGCCCGGTACGACCGAAACGATGAGCGGTAATACCGGCTTGAGCAGTACGACCGGAGAAAAAGAAAACGCATTGCACGGTGGGATTTGAATCCAACGGTGGAGATTGGCCGAGAGATAGGGAGGTCCGAACGGCCCAATGATTGCGGGCGGTCATATTAGAATCCAACGGCTCACCATACGCGCGCGTTAGGACAGAGCTGGGCTGAGCGCTTGTTGACTGAGCCAAGTCAAGTGGCTCGAGCCCGAGACTGGTTCGCACCCAAGGAATAGTGCAACTGGTTTAGGGTTAGATTAGGACAAAGAGGGTTTGAGAATTTTTAAATGGAGTTCCTCAGCTCCTAAAAATTCTGAAATTTTGACTGGAGGTTCCCAGCTCCAGGATAAACCTTACATAAAATTTCCAGAAATTTTTATGCAGAGCATTTTTCTCCAGAAATTCATCAAGGCTTGTTCTAGGGTTCGACCTAGAGTCAAACTAGTTTGACTGCCTCGTAAAAATTATCAAATAATTTCTAAAAATTATGAAAATTTTCAGATGAGTCACACACAAGCCCTAGAACCAAGGAAAAATATTTCCAGACATTGAACACAAGATTCTCGACAAGGGTTGAAAAGAGGGGTCATGACTTCAGTCAATTGGAGGTTTAGGTTTTTGAATTCCACAATTCCATTACAAGAATTATAGAAAAGTTCAAAAACTACAAGATGTAAGAAAAGTTTTAATTTCTCCTCATTTTCTTACATTTGAAACACATACCCAGATTTGGGATGTTACAAAACCTCCCCCTTTACGAAATTCTCATCCTGAGATTTGGCTCACTCGGAAAAGAAAGATGGGCAGTCCACACGGAGACGATCTTCCCATTCCCAAGTAGCTTCATCCTCAGAATGATTTGACCACTGAACTTTAAGGAATTTGAGGACACGATTGCTTGTTCTTCGTTCAGCCTCTTCAAGGATGCGAACAGGGTGCTCGCGATAGGTCAAATCATCTTGAACATCGAGAGTTTCCAACGGAGCTTCCTCGGTTGGAACACGGAGGCACTTCTCCAACTAGGACACATGGAACACATCATATACCCCCTCAAGTGCAGCAAGCAACTCCAACCTATAGGCAACAGCCCCTTTCTTCTCGATGATGCGGTAAGGACCAACATATCGAGGTGCTAACTTGCCCTTGACGCCGAAACGTTGATGGCTCTTCAATGGAGAGACTTTGAGATAAACAAAGTCATCAGGCTCAAAACTCAACTCACGACGCCGACGATCCGCATAGCTCTTTTGCCTTGACTGAGCCATGCGCAAACGATCACGAATAAGCTGGACTTGACTCTCGGCCTCATTGATCGAGTCCGGACCAAGGAAAGGTCTTTCGCCGGTCTCAGACCAATTCAACGGGGTTCTGCCCTTCCTCCCGCCCGTATAAGGCCTCAACGAAAAGCATCGCAAGAGATATCGAAACTTCGATGGACATTGGGAAGCACGAGAACGGGAGCTGTGGTCAAACGCTTCTTGAGTTACTTGAAAACTTTCCTCGCAAGAAGCGGACCACAGAAACTTCTTGTCCCAACTTTGTGAGGACCACACAAACTTCTTGGCGCAATCGATTCGCCCCAATTGCTGGGATAACCAATCTATGCCAAGAATCACATCCAAGCTCGCTGAAATGAGGGGGGGGTAAGATTTGCTAAAAATCCTACTCCCTCAATCTCAACAGGAACATCCCGACACTCGGTTTCAGCTCTCAACTCCGAACCAGGAGAGCGAAAGAGCAACGGGACCAACAGAGGGGCAATAAAAAGATCACCAACAGCAGCAAAAAACTAAGATACAAAGGAATGAAAAGCTCTTGAATCAAACAAAATAGAAACAGGAAGAGAGTTGACAAGAAGTGTACCCAACACGACGTCAGGCGCCTCCTGTGCTCCCTCAGCGGAGATGGAGTTGACTTGATCACGAGCAACCTTCTGATCTTGATGCTTCATAGGGCAATTGTTGGCGTAGTGCCCCTTCTTGTCACAATAGAAGCATGTGACCCCAACGACATCGCGGAGGTCACCTTGCTGACTCGCAGGTGCACGTGATTGAGACACGGCCTGCGGAGGGCGAGGGGTTGCTACAAGCTTCTTAGGGCAATTATTCGCATAATGGCCCTTGTGTTTGTAGAAAAAGCAAGTGACTTCAGCTTGGTTGCAGAGGCCACCTCGAGCCTTCTTCTGGCGCTTGCGAAATTCCTTAAGCGCTCTCTCTTCACCCTTGGCCATAATGGTATTGTCGACCAAAGTCTGAAGGTCGGGGAAGCCATAGACTGCTACTTTGTCCCGTAGCTCCTCAAACAAACCACCCAAGAACTTCTCTTGTTGGGCGGCATCGGTGGTTGTGAGGCTTACAGAAGCACGAAGAATCCATTGTTGCAGTTCTACTGACTTGGCGATCACCCGGTTTAGACCACACCCCTTGGGATAGTGATCGTTCCCCTCGCAGAGGAAACAAGTGACTTTAGCAGTCGGACAGTTTCCGGGTAGGTGGTCTTCGTCGCAGTTAGGACAAGCAGAAGTACACTGGTGGCACCCGGCCAAGATTGAAGAGGGGCACCCGAGGCTCCAAATGCTCCCAAACAATCCTAGCGGCCCGATCACAGATGGACGGCCACGATTGCGTGAGCGATGGGGAGGTCTGATCGGCCCACAAGATCTGGATCGCTGAAACGAGATCCAACAGTCACAACAACGCGCCACTGACACGGGCCCGGTACGACCGAAACGATGAGCGGTAATACCGTCTTGAGTGGTACGACCGGAGAAAAAGAAAACGCACGGCACGGTGGGATTTGAATCCAACAGTTGAGATTGGCTGAGAGATAGGGAGGTCCGAATGGCCCAATGATTGCGGGCGGTCAGATTAGAATCCAACGGCTCACCATACACGCGCGTTAGGATAGAGCTGGGCTGAGCGTTAGTTGACTGAGCCAAGTCAAGTGGCTCGAGCCCGAGACTGGTTCGCACCCAAGGAACAGTGCAACCGGTTTAGGGTTAGATTAGGACAGAGAGGGTTTGAGAATTTTTAAATGGAGTTCCTCAGCTCCCAAAAATTCTGAAATTTTGACTGGAGGTTCCTAGCTCCAGGATAAACCTTACATAAAATTTCCAGAGATTTTTATGCAGAGCATTTTTCTCAAGAAATTCATCAAGGCTTGTTCTAGGGTCCGACCTAGAGTCAAACTGGTTTGACTGCCTCTTAAAAATTATCAAATAATTTCTAAAAATTATGAAATTTTTCAGAGGAGTCACACACAAGCCCTAGAACCAAGGAAAAATATTTCCAGACGTTGAACACAAGATTCTCGACAAGGGTTGAAAAGAGGGGTCATGACTTCAGTCAATTGGAGGTTTAGGTTTTTGAATTCCACAATTCCTTTACAAGAATTACAGAAAAGTTCAAAAACTACAAGATGTAAGAAAAGTTTTAATTTCTCCTCATTTTCTTACATTTGAAACACATACCCAGATTTGGGATGTTACAACCACCTTTTTGCCACATGATTAAGCACAATTCATTTGGTATGCCGGCACGGCTAAGTCATACGAGACATTTCCAATGGAATGTGCTAATTAAGAGTCGTATGTATGGGGGTTAACCCTTAGTGAAATTCCTACCCGGCTCTCACTAAGGACCCATACGAAGAGTAGGATACATCGGCCCAGCTCAAGCCGTTGCGGATGCTCCCCTCCTTTCCCATGTTGACAATATATATACAACAGCCACCACGCGACTCATTAATTAACACCCCCAAAGTACCTAGTCCAGAGAGGTCCCATATCCCCCTCGTGTGGTTAGCACGCAATAATCGCTTGGATTAGTGACACAAATAACTTGATCCTTGATGACTTAGGCACCATTCCATTTACACCCAAAAGATCACACCATCAACCATTGTGCCCAAGTCTGAAACAATTTTATTTTCAGTTTTTGACTTTACAAATTAACAAAGCACAAAGTGATGGACATAATAGAATAATAATAAGATTTGTGTGATCTAGATCATCGACTAAGTCGATGACCACCCAATTCTACCGGTAGCTAAGCATTTCTAAGCATGACACCGAAAAGACAATAAAAGAGCATAATTCAATCACCGGGCTCTAATTCACCGGAGAGATTAGTAACTTAAGGTTAGTGGCAAGGGATAACAATTTAAGGGCAACCATGTAATAGGAATAGCTACCTCTAATCGGGAAAATTAACTTTGACACAAAAGCATGCACATATACAATTTGTAAACAAAGTATTAGACTTTGAAAGTAATGGGATTGATATGATCAAACTGCTTGCCTTGCTGGAGATGCTTAACCTGTTGCAGAGGATCACTCTCGTAATCAACGAACTCGTCGGCACCTAACGAAAGAACGAAAAGAATCGATAAGAACGAAGAACACCGAAAAGACTCAAAAACCAACTTTAACCAAAAGCTCTGAAATTTTTACAGTAGGTAGAGCATGATTTTTAAGGAATTTAGCAATAAGAACCAATTGATTTGGATACTCAATGCTAAAGTTATAGCCAAAACAAAATCAGCGAGCTAGAAAAATGCTGAAAAATTCATCTCAGGTACTGTTCATCCGAAATTAAATTTTTGGCACAAATTTCCAGAGAGGTGGTGCACCTAAAATTTTTATGGTAAACAAAGCACCTCACGAGATGAACAACACAATTTGATTCACCTCATTTAGAGCTAGGATGCATTTTCTATGATTTTTCAAAGATATGAAAAAGTGCACAAGTTAAATGCAACCACAAAAACTTTAGGTACAGTAGCATGCCTAAAACCTATTTTATAAATAAGCACACTAACAAAGGAAACCAACAAAGTTGATTTCACTCAAAAAGGAGCTACAAAGAATTACTTATGCATTTTTCAAGTTAAATGAATTTTTAATGCAACAATAAAGCTAAACCTAAAATTAAATCTATTAACAATTTTTTCTGAAGCAAAACTAACTTCCAACCATTTTTATATTAAAGATTAGTTAAAACCAGAACTAACAAAATTTGAATCAACCGAAAAGGAGTTAAAATGAATTAGTTAAGCATTTTCAAAGATTAACACAATTAACAGCATACAAATAAAGCATTACCGAAATCAAATAAGCAGTAAACACCATTCTCACCCACACTGAGCTAGCCACGCGTATGACCAGTGGGCCCTACGCGTGCTAGCTACACAGCCACTGAGAGCACTGGCCCACTCAATAGCAATGAAGCCCAGAGCGCTGGCTCTCTCACAACGCGGGGTCAACCTTGGCCGTTGGGTCAAGATCTAAAGGCCCGGAATGAGTGGGACGATCGGAGGTCCGAACGGCCCAATGAATCTCAACCGTTAAAAGAAGATCTGACGGTCAAGAGAAGTGGGGTGTTCGGACGGTCCGAACGGCCCAACTAATCTTGGCCGTAGATCTAAAATGAACGATTGCGAGCGAGGGTGAGGCTTAGGGATCCAAAAGTCTCACGAGATCTGAGCCACAGATCTCAAAACGAGCGGTCCAAGATCTAGAGCTACGCTGCGCATGCACGCGCGTGGGCGTTTAGTGTGCAGCCCACAAGTCAGAGACACAGAGCCACTTAAGAACAGCCATTAAATTACTAACAATTGATTAGCAATGATTAGTGGATTTAATGACCGGATCTTGATACTAACCAAAGATTAAACAAATTGTCAACTTCGTCCGACAAAACCCGAAAGAAGATGGCTTGTCAGCATGGCGACTTTGGTCGCGGCGCAAACCTAGCGAGGATGGGTTCACAATAACATTGTGCACCCATTGGTGACATTCTCGACGGCGGCGACAGCCTAGAATGGCGGCGAGATAGAGAGAGGCGGTGATGACAAGCACGGCCGAAACCAAAAATAGCAAATAGCTCCGTAGCGGTTCAAAGAAGCGAGTGCCAAGCATCTAGGGACTACTAGGAGGCTACCTTAGCAGTGGAGAGCTTCAAAGATGGACGAAGCAGCTCCGACGACGTTGAAGCTTGCTGGCGCTGAGGAAGATGACACTGAGAAGGAGGCCTGAGCAAAACGAACAAGACCGGGTCATATGGTTAGCTTCATAATAGCTCAGAGATGGTCCCAGAGCAAGGAATTGAAGCATAAAGCACCTTACCGGAGTTGGGGACGAAGGGGGGGGGGTTCTTCGCTGCTACGAACAAAACCCAAAATTAGTTGATTCCTGTTAAGGCAATCCAAAATTGAGTTAGGGGATTTGATAGAGATGATGAAAGGGACTAGGCGACGCGAAAAGAAGAGCAAGGGGACCACTGGAGTGCCGACGTTGAAGAGCTTGCTTCACGGCCGTTAATGGCAGAAAGGGGGCTCTCTGTGGTTTGAGCACAAACAAGCCGAGAGGGAGCAAGGTGGAGCTACGGTGGTGTTGAAAGGAACAAGAAGAGGGGCTCAAAGGCTTTAAATAGCTGGAGGAGCCAGGAATTGAGCAACGGCAAAGATCAAAGATGAGCTCGGTCCAGCGCTGCCATGGGCTAGCCGAGAGGGGGTGGGAGCAGGTGACGACCACGACTTTGAGGGCGAACACTGGCAAGCATTTAAAGCTAAGAGCCGTTGAAGGACGAAGAGGAAGGGACAAGGCGCTCTCCCATGCTCTGGCGCTCTGGCGCACGCGCACGAGCGAGACCGGAAGAAGGGGACGATGACCAGGAAGGCGAGGGCCCCACCAGTCAGAGAGACATGGCAAAGAGACTTGGGCCAAAGTAGGCGAGCGGGTTGAGCCAAACCGCAAAAGACTTGGGTCAAACCAACCGATGGTCAGATCTGAAATGAACGACCACGATTGAATCTCACGTTCAGTGGGCTCCAAACGTTCAAATCAATATAGGCGGTCCGATCAGAGATGAACGGCTGAGATTGATTGGGTCATCCGGAGGTCCGAACGGCGCAAACAATCTTGAGCGTCCAAACGAAATCCAATAGTTGAAACTTAGTGCGCACACTTGAACAAGCCGAGTGCAGTTAGGCGGTTGGGTCAAGTCAAGTGGCTCGGGTTGTTTTGAAAAGAGCGACCCAGCGCACGAAAAGGATGCACTGCAACGGTTGGATTACAATCCAACGGTTGAAACGCGGTGGCAAGATTGGAAGTCCGAAAGGCACAGCGAGTGAGGACCGTCCGATGGATATCCAACGGTCCAACACGCGCGCACGTTCAATAGGGCTCGGGGTTGGTTGGGTTGAACCGAGAGAGAGGTTTGGATTCGAGTCTGACTTGAACCCAAACAGGAAAGGTTTGACTAAGGGTTTGAAATGAAGCTGAATCTTGGAAGAATTTTTAGAGATAGCAAACTAACTCCAAAATTTCTAAAATTTTGACTAGAGGTTCCTAACTCCCGGATAAACCTTGTATAAAATTTTCAGAGGTTTTTATGCAAAGCATTTTTCTCCAAAAATTTCTCAAGGCTTGTTCTAGGGTTTGACCAAGAGTCAAATTGGTTTGACTGGCCTCCAAAAATTATCAAATAATTTCTAAAAATTATGAAATTTTTCAGTGGAGTCACACAGCATCCCTAGAACCAAGGAAAATTATTTTCAGAGATTGAACACAAGATTCTTAACAAGGAGGTCATGACTTTAGTCAATTGGAGATTTAGGTTTTTGAATTCCACAATTCCTTTACAAGAATTACAGAAAAGTTCAAAAACATCAAGATGCAAGAAAAGTTTTAATTTCTTCTTATTTTCTTATATTTTAAACACAAACCTAGATTTGGGATGTTACAACGGTCAAGACATCTCATGATGTTATTCTTATTGGACACAAGTGGGTGTTCATAAGAAAGAGGAATGAAAATAATGAAGTTGTGAGATACAGAGCGAGATTAATAGCACAAGGGTTCACGCAGAAACTCAGCATCGATTTCAATAAAACTTACTCTCCTGTAATGGATGACACAATGTTCCGATACCTTATAGCTATGGCAGCAGGAATGAATTTGAAAATGAAACTTATGGATGTCATGACTGCATATTTATATGGGTCACTAGATTCTGAAATCTTCATCAAGATTCGAGAGGGACTAAAAGTCCCATGTATGAGTGAGAATAACATCACAACATGTATAGTGTTAAGTTGCAAAAATCACTATACGAGTTGAAACAGTGAGGTCATATGTGGTACAACCAACTGAGTAAATTCCTTTTTTATAAAAGGGATACATAAACAACGAAGTCTGTCCATGCGTGTTCATAAAGAAATCCAAGAATAAATTTTGCATCATCTCTTTGTATGTTGATGAGTTGAATATAATAAAAAAAACACGGAAGACATTCTCAAAGCGAGCTCATAATTAAAGATAGCATTCGAGGTGGAAGATTTGGCTGAAACCAAATACTGTCTTAGGTTGCAGATTTGAAATTTTGCCTGGATACATATTTCTGCATCAGACCACTGTGAGACCCCGAGGTATTTAGCTTGTAATACTTAGTCATCCAATTCACCCTAGCATCACAAACAAAATATCCCGTGCCTCGGGAAATTGTGTACATCCCAGAAGTGTTGTACACACACCCTTTTACAAAATCATGCATCAATTCCATACAAGCATAGAACCGAAGCAAGAACTAGATTAAACAAAAGACATACATAATAGAGTTATTACAGCAAGGGCCAACCGGCCACAACACAAGCTAAAAACCTAAATAACAGCGGAAGCAAAAGCCATAATATGGCAATAACAAAAGCCATACAGTTTGCCTTTAGCCCACAAGGCAACCGACCAGGCCACCAACCTAGTCGTCGAAGTCGAAGTCCGTCTCACGATAGTCAATCCCTTGGGGATCAACTTCCTCTGCAACAATTTAGCAATACAAATGAGTACAAAAATGTACTCGCAAGACTTACAAGTAACAGCCTATATATAGCTACATGCAATCTTTAATCAAAGCAGTAGGCTGTAGGTTATTTTCAGCATAAAGCAATTTTCATTTGCAATAATATAATAACTTGAAAGCAGTTTTACAATCTGTTTTTAATGTTCAAATAACAGCGAGTAACAATAGATAATTGACAACAACAACCTAGAAGTGACTAACCCAATAGTCACCACAACAATAGCATGAATTACCCATTCATACCACCCACATCAAGTTTTAATTAAAAGGTTATAGTCTAACTCTCGAAAGATTTCCCCAAGCGTGTCCATAACCTAGGACGAGGCTATTTGAATAGTTTATACCCTGCAGGGGTGTACCAATGTACCCACACATCAGACCGTCTTTTGCCACATGATTAAGCACACTACCTTTGGTATGCCGGCACGACTAAGTCCTACGAGACATTTCCAATGGATGATGCTAATTAAGAGTCGCACGTATAGGGGTTATCACCTAGCGGACTGCCATTACGGGCTCCCACTAAGGACCCACACGAAGAGTAGGATGCACCGGCCCAGCCTAAGCAACTGCGGGTGCTCCCCTCCTTTCCCAACAACGAACAACAACCACCAACAACTCATTAATTAACACCCCCCAAAATACTTAGCCAAGAGAGGTCCCATATCCCCCTCATGTGGTTAGCACGCAAAATTGCTTGGTTTAGTGTAACAAGATGTTCGGTCCTTGTTGACTTAGGCACCATTCCAACACACCAACAGATCACACCAATAACCATTGTGCCCAAGTCCAAAACAGTTTTCATTTTCAGTTTTTGACTTTACAAATTAACAAAGCCCAAAGTGCTGGACATAATGGAATAATAATAAGATTTGTGTGATCAAGATCATCGACTAAGTTGATGACCGCCCAATTCTACCAGTAGCTAAGCATGACTAAGCAATATCAACACGTAAACTACTAAGTGACAAGAGCTTATCCAACGAACTCTAATCACAGCAAGATAATCCTAGGCTTAGTAGTAGAGGAATAACATTTAACTACAGATTATGCATCTAGATGATCAATTAATCTGTAAGACCAGGAGGTTTTTGGTCATGATATTTGATGATGAACACATTGACAATAAGAAAGACTTAGTCTTGGTGTTTTAGTTGAATACATTGTCTCTGGAACATGCTTGAGATCTTAGATGCTGACATGCTTTTGAGTTCTGTTGAATTCTGTCGAAAATCAGCTTTTGTTAGGTTTTGCGGTAGTACCGGCTCTGTGTCCGAGGAACTACCGCTGAGTGGAACAACCGCACAATTGTTGGCGGTATGAAATTTCCTGAAGACTTGTGTTTTGGCTTTTGGATTTTCTTGAGAGCGGCAGTACCGGCTTTGTATCTACGGAACTACCGGTTTGCGGTAGGACCGCTTGTAAAGCGCGGTAGTACCGCAAGTCACTAATTCCGAACAGTGTTTTGCTCGAACCGTTAGATCTTGATCTGACGGCTCATATTGAGAGGAACGTTCGGACTATCCGAACTCTTCAAGGATTGTGAGCCTTTGATTTGAAATCTGATGGCTAATATCAAGGGAAACATTCGGACTTGCTATAGTACTCTTAAAATCCAACGGTTGTGAAGCGTGGTCCGATCGGCCAAATCATCTGGAGTGTCCGCGCAGCTTTGAGGTTCGTGAAACGTTTTGACATACATTTGTACCGCGTTTTAGAAGCGGTGGCACTGTTTTTATTCCGGTAATACCATTGTTTTAATGGCGGAAGTACCGCGCTAAGTTTTTCAAAGAGAGAGTGTTTCTGACAAGGTTTGATAAGTGAAAAATGGTAGTACCGCAGCTGTGGAACGGTACAACCGCAGGATGGTAATACCGCAGTTTGAACGGCGGTAGTACCGCATAAAGGTATGACCGCAAGGTTGCGGTATGGAATTTCCAGAGAGCATGTTTTTGGAAGTTTTGAGATTTCCTGAGGAACGGTAGTACCGAAGTGTTTCGAGCGGTAAGACCGCTGGTGCGGTAGTACCGGGCATGTCATGGCGGTACGACCGTTTATGCTCTGTAAAATTATCGTTTTGGGATTTTGGCTGAGGTTAAGTTAAATTCATGGGCTTTAATGTGTTGCATGATGCATGATAGTGTTTATGCGTGTGTTTGAGCTAATGGATGGTCAAGTTGGATAACTTGTGCCAAGATTTGGTTTCTTTGGTCTTTGCATGTGCAGGTTGAGTGTGAAGTTGAATCACGGTCGGTGACGAAGTTGACTCGGACTAGGATGGCGAGAATCTGAGGTCTTAGAAGTCGTGGATGTAACGAGGTGGTTTGGATTATGCTGGAGCATGTGGAGATCAAAGGTGGTGCACGCTGAAGCTACGGGAGGAGTCCTGGAGGCTTACGGCGTGAGGAGTTTTGGATATTGTCGGTTTTGGAAAGTTTGAGTGAATTTGGTAAAACCCGTGTTGGTAAGGGTTTCGGGTCCCTTGATTTTCGGAAAGATGGATTTCGTGTTTGTTGTTCACACGGATAGAACTCTGCCTATAAAAAGAGGCAGAGGGGTGCGCCTTGAAAAGGTGTGTGCTTTTAAGTGCGCTTTTGACCTGTAGCGTTCATGCTGGCTGTGTTACGGTGTTTTAGCGAAAACTGATAGGTTCTTCGATTGGAGGCTTTGAGGGGTGCTTGATGAGCGCTTTGTAGACACAAATTCAGCTTGAGAAATAAAGCTCAGATTTGCTTTACTTTGTCTCTGATTTTGTTGTTCTTCTTTGTCTACCGAGGTGGTCTTTGCTGTGAAGTTCTTTAAGAGTCATCCGAGAGGTTCCTGAAGTTCTTGCACACAAGCAGGAGTTTGAATTTGGTGATATATTCGCTGCAATCATTCAACCCCCCCTTCTGATTGCCATTACGATCCTACAAGTGGTATCAGAGCAAGGTTGCAATGGCATCAGATCGAGATCGCTTCTCAGGTAAGCCACCATATTTCGATGGATTTGATTACATCTACTGGAAGACACGCATGGAGATTTTTCTACAAGCACAAGGTAATGTTATTAGGCAAAAAGTTGAAAATCCTTATGAGGTACCTGCTGTTATTACCAACAACAATACTACTGATGTTGAAGCTAATGCTAAAGCTAGAAATATATTGTTGCAAGGCTTAAGTAGAAACGAGTTTGTCAGAATTGCTAATATTAAATCTGCTAACAAGATTTGGACTACACTTGCTGATTATCATGAGGGATCAAAATATGTTAAAGGTGTTCGTCAGAATCAATTTAAAAAGGAGTATTCTATCAATAGTTTAACAACAAAATAGATCATGCACACATACACTTTGTAAACAAGATATTTAGACTTGGAAAGTAATGGGATTAGTATGATCAAATAGCTTGCCTTATTGGTAGCTCTCTTGCTGCAGAGGATCGCTCTCAAAGTCAACGAACTCGTCGGGATCTAATGAAAAGAACGAAAAGAACTGATAAGAACAAAGAACACTGAAAAGATTCAAAAACCAACTTTAGCTAAAAACTCTGAAATTTGTACAGCAGGAAGAGCATGGTTTTTAAGGAATTTAGCAACAAGAACCAATTGATTTGGATTCTCAATGCAAAAGTTATGGCTGAAACAATTTTGGTCTGTTGGAAAAAGGCTGAAAATTCATCTCGGGTACTATTCATCTGAAATTAAATTTTTGACACAAATTTCCAGAGAGGTGTTGCACATGAGATTTTTATGGTAAATAAAGCACCACATGAGATGAACAACACAATTGGATTCACCTCATTTGGAGCTAGGATGCATTTTCTATGATTTTTCAAAGGCATGAAAAAGTGCACAAGTTAAATGCAACTACAAAACTTTGAAAGACAGTACCATGCCTAAAACCTATTTTACAAATAAGCTTACTAACAGAGGAAACCAACAAAGTTTATTTCACTCAAAAAGGGGCTACAGAGAATTACTTATGCATTTTTCAAGTTAAATGAATTTTTAATGCACAATTAAAGCCTAAACCTAATTTAAATCTACTAACACAATTTTCTGGAGCAAAACTAAGCTTACAACCATTTTTAGATTAAAACTTAGTTAAAACCAGAGCTAACAAAATTTTAATCAACCGAAAAGGATTTAAAATGAATTAGTTATGAAACTTTAAAGTTTAATACAATTTTCAGTTAACAAATAAGGATTACCGGGTTTTCTTTAAAACAAAACCGACGCGGTAAAGCCTGGGCCGTTGAGATTGAATCCAACGGCCCACGCGCACCGAAGCACAACACACACACACACAAAATGCAAACGACACGGTTGGATTAGATCCAACGGTCCATATTGAAGTGATGTTCGGACGGTCCGAACATCCAAACCAACGTGGGCCGTGGATCCAGAGATGAAGGGCTGAGATTGAAGTGACGTTCGGACGGTCCGAACGTTCACGCAATCATAGCCGCAGATCAAGCGATAGACGGCTCACAACGCTTGAGACGATGGGGTGGTCCGAACGTCCACGCTGATCAGGACTGTTGATCTCAAGATCGACGGTCCAAGATCAACTAAGGCATAGCGCACGCGCCCAAGGGTTTTAAAGAGGCTGGGCCCCGCTGTCAGTGACACGTGGACCGCACACGTGCTTAAAGCGTCCGGGGGGTTTTCAGTGCGCGGGCCCACTGTCAGTGGCACATAAGGCCCGGACTAAGACAGCATTAATTACTAACCATGATTAACAGTGATTAACAATGATTAAAGCAATTAATGAGAGGATCTTTGTCTTAACGATTACGGCACATTGTTGTTCCCGTCCGACAAAAGACCGAGGGCCCTCCAAGGCTCACCGCCGGCGATGTGGACCACGTCAGCGCAAACCAAAGGCCAAAACAAGTCCACAATAGCCACATGCACGCACAGGTGGAAGTGGCGACCACGGAGGAGGACCACATCGGCGAGCTGCCGGTGCCGAGGAAGAAGACCAAAGAATGGTAAGGATAGCTCCATTAAGGCTTAGAGATGGTCTCTGAGCAAATAATTGAAGAACGAAACCCTTACCGGAGCTGAGGAAGGAAGGGGATGAACACGGCCGAGGAGATCTAAAACCCGAAATTAAGCCGCTCCTGTGAAAGCAACCTAAAATCGAGTTAGGGGATTTGCTCAAGGTGCTGAGAGGCGCAAGGAGACACAAGGAATTGACAAAAGGACCACTGGAACACCGTCGAAGAAGACGAAGCTCCACTGTCCAACAATGGCGAAAAGGGCTCTCTGGTGTTTTGAGCTCAACAAGCAGAGAGGGAGCAAAGAGGGTGTTTAAAGGAACAAGAGGAAGAGCAAGGGGGCTTTATATAGCCGGAGGAGCTAGGGTTAGCAAAAGCAAAGCTCACGGGTGAGCTGGGTCTATGCCCCTGCCATGGACGAGCAAGGCAGGTGGTGCAGCAGGGAAGGGGGACTTTGGGGCCGAAAGCACGGTGCGCAATTAATGCTTGCAGCAAAGAGGCGTTTAAAGGACTCACGGAGGTGACCTAGCACTGCAACGCCCACGCTCGTGCGCTGGCAATGGCGCGGCGAGAGGTAGGGGAAGAACAGGTGCGGCGCAGGCCCCACTAGTCAGCGAAAGAGAGAAAGGCGGCTCGGGCTCAAAGGGAAGTAAACGGGTTGAGCCAAACCCCAAACAGGTACGGCCCCAACCCACTCACGGTAGGATCGGGAATGGACGGCCAGGATTGAAACTTCAGTTCGGACGGTCCGAATGTTCCTCGCGATCGTGGCGGTCCGATTGGGAATCAAAGGTTGAGATTGATTGAGCCACTCGGGCGGTCCGAACGTTCACTTGAACTCTGGCCATCCGATTAGCATCCAATGGTTGATAGCCCACGCGCCAACTTAAACGAGCCCAGTGCGTTTAAGAGGTTGGGTTCAACCACGAGCCCAAACTGGCTCGGTCGCTTTGCTCAAACCGACCCAGCGCACAAAGGGGAACACCGCGAGCGTTAGATCCAGATCCAATGGCTGAGATCAAAAGGTGGGATGGGGAGATCCGAACGGCACAAGGATTGCGGGCGGTTCGATTGGAATCCAACGGTTGACAACGTGCGCGCGTTCCACAAGGCTTGGGACTGAGCGGGAATGGGTTGGGTCGAACCAGAACACGAGTTTGGCTTGAGTCCGACTTGAACCCAACCAGAGGTTTGACTAGGGTTTGAATGGAGCTGAAAACTTGGAAGAATAATTAGAGGTACCAAACTAACTCCAAAAATTCTAAAATTTGGACTAGAGGTTCCTCACTCCAGGATAAACCTTGTGTAAATTTTTCAGAGGTTTTTATGCAAAGCATTTTTCTCTAGAAATTCATCAAGGCTTGTTCTAGGGTTTGACCAAGAGTCAAACTGGTTTGACTAGCCTCCAAAAATTATCAAATAATTTCTAAAAATTATGAAATTTTTCAGAGGAGTCACTCAGCATCCCTAGAACCAAGAAAAAATATTTTCAAGGGTTGAACACAAGATTCTCAACAAGGAGGTCAATTGACTTTAGTCAATTGGAGATTTTGGTTTTTTTGATTTCCCACAATTCCTTTACAAGAATTACAGAAAAGTTCAAAAACTTTAAGATGCAAGAAAAGTTTTAATTTCTACTCATTTTCTTATATTTGAAACACAAACCCATATTTGGGATGTTACAACCACCTACACCAAAACAATGTTGGAAAGATTTTATCTTGATAAATCTCATCCACTAGGTACACCTATGATCGTTAGGACACTGGAGATGGAGAAATGTCTATATGGACCTAGACGAGAGAATGAGGATACATTAGGGCCCGAAACCCCTTATTTAAGTGCTATTGGAGCATTGTTATACTTTGCCAATTATACCAGGTTTGATATTGTATTTGTAGTAAATTGTTTGGCAAGATATAATTTCGAGCCTACAAAGAGGCATTGGAACGAAATTAAGTGAATCATGAGGTACCTTAGGGGTACAATTGATATTGGACTCTTTTATCCCAATAGTCAAGATATAAGGTTGACAAGTTACTCAGATGCTAGCCATCTTTCTGGTCCCTACAATGCCAAGTCACAGACTGGATACGTCTTTCTAAGTGGTTCTACAGCTATCTCCTGGAGATCTGTAAAACAATTGATTGTTACTATGTCAACTAATCACGCTGAGATCATTGCACTATATGAGACAACTTGAGAGTGCATGTGGCTTAAAAGACTAATTCACCATATTCAAAAGTCTTGTGGTGTAGAGTGGATAAAACTCCTACAATCCTCCATGAGGATAATACAGCTTGCATTGCACAAATGAAGAATAGCTATGTCAAGACGCATATGGCAAAGCATATACTCCCTAAACGTTTCTACCCATATGAGCAACAAGAAAATGAGAATATAAAAATACAGAAAAAATACAATCAAGTGAGAATCTTGTGGATTTGTTTACTAAGGCCTTATCAAGACCAAGTTTGGAGACACTTGTCCGTGGTATTGGTATGAGAAGGCATAAAGAGTTGTTATCTTTATGGGGAGATATATAGATATATGATCTTTACACACACACATATACATATACATATACATGTACATATACATATACATACATATACATATACATATACATATACATATACATACATATATATATTCATCATTGGATGAATAGATGTACTCTTTTCTCTTGTTTGAGTTTTGTTCCAATGAGTTTTCTTATTCAAAGGTTTTTAATGAGGCAACATGTGTAATGGCAAGAACGCGAGCTATGTACTCTTTTCTTCTTACCGTTTTTTCTTCACTGGGTTTTTGAAAGAAGTTTTTACTGAGGCATGAGCATAGTATTGGCAAAATGTCCAAGGGGAGTATTGTATATTGGCCCGTTTCGAGGCCCGATTATGTATGATCACTTTACTTAAACAATGGCCCATTAGAGGGGCTATCAGCCCATAAGTCACATTAGTCCTTTTGGTCCCATATTGCTTATCATATAACCTTTTAGTCCTATATTGCTCATCCATACATGAAGAATGATATCCTCCTCCTATATAAAAAAAAGCCAGATAGCTCTTATTGTACATGGAAGAAAATGCTATGGGACGGGGCCTCACCGTGAGGCCCCGCCCTATCACCGTTCATCGCGCGCTCCCCCCTGATCTAATGGCTCGGGGACGGAGCCGGACGGAGCATCACGTAAGGCCTCGTCCCATAGGATTTCCTTCCATTGTACATACAACACCAGATAAAGATATCAATAAAGAGAGTTAGGACTACGAGCCTATATTCTTGCTATTGTTTATTATTTATTGGTTGGAAATTCCATCTGAAATGAATATACAACGACCTCACCCACCCATTACTGAAATTAAAGTTATTCTGTTGGCTCATAGCCGTGTCAGTTCACCATAGCATCCTATTAAAATGCGCTGTGTACGTGTCGAGCATGCTTACACTGGAAACCTATTCATTGCTTACTTTCTAAAATCGGCTAGTCTTGTCTTGTCATACCAAGCCTAACCCGATGTAGTTGCCAAAACACACCTAAAACACATGCCATATTTCGTATCGTGTTGGATAGTTCGCAATGGATGCTTTCCCGTTCGAACAGGGGCGGAACTAAACGAATTCGAACGGTTCACTACTTCACCACATATATAACAATATATAAATTTTTTAAGTGATATTATACTAAATAGTAATATATCTGGCTATTTTTAACATCAATAATTCGACATAATCGACGGCGATATACAATGATAAAAAAAAAAGTAGCGATCAATATGCTAATAAAGGAACTAAGGACAAAACCACGAATAAAAGATGATCATGTATTCTCAATGACCTAAAAAAAGGCAGAACAATATGTCTTAGAATTCTTAGGTAAAAATTAGCAGAATACTCAAATGAAAGTAGTTAAGTAAATACATTAACTTTTAGTACTTACATTCTTTCAAGTTCATAAAGCGATGAACCATATCATCATTAGCGATGAATCACAACATCATTAGCATCATTAGCGATGAACCCAGGGCGTGTGCCCACGTCGGCCGCCTAGGCCGTGTGCCCGCGTCACCGTGTGGGCCGAGTGGCCATGTTGCTGGCTGGGCTAGGTCCTCTCGTCGCCGCCTGGGGTCACTCTAGGTGCACAAATTTTAAGCTAGGAAATAGACATGTGGTGTATGCGTACTGATCCCACATAAAAAGGTGGACCTCTTTAGTTCCGCGGGTACGAAAGGCGAAACCCTGTCACTTCAAATGAAATTGAGCTGCATTTCTGTGGCTGTGGTTTGCTGTTGTCCCAGCCTCCCAGGTCATCCAGCATAGTGCCCCGAAATGGGCTTGTGGCTGTGCTAATCATTTCCAAGACTGGAAGCCCAATCACGGCCTGCTTTTGAAAAAGGTTTTAAACCTTGCCATATATTCCGTCTGTTGTCCATTTGTCCTAGGTCGTGTTAGACTGATCACATTTTTGTTGGTAACATTAACCTTTCGAAATTGGCCACATTTTTGTTGCTTCATGTAATTCAGGCCATCAGTTCAAAGCTAAGCGTGTGGTGTCCTAAGAAGACACGATGTCTGATCAAGCATGCTTAGGCTGGAAACACAATTGTCACATTCTGTCAGAAAGGGTTAGTCTTGCCATTCCATCTACTGCATGCCGAGACTACTGTTGAAGTATAAATGAATTGTTCGTCTTTTCTCATCCGTTTAAACTTTTGGATGAATTGACTGGTGCATACAACTCAATATAGTATCAGAGCTAAGAGGTTTTGACTTGAAGACCCAATTGGCACAATTAAAAAATATATTTCCATCCCACTTATATTCCACATCTTAGGTCTAAGATAGCCTACATGTGAGAGAGTGTTGATGTATAAATGAATTGTCTGTCTTTCCTTATCAGTTTAAGCTTTTAGATGAATTGGTGCAACTCAATACCCACTTTACCTAATTAAGTTCAGCACTTTACCTAATTAAGTTAAGCCATCTGAAGTAGATCGCATTCCTGTCATGTTGGATGATCGTGTTAGAATTTAGCAAATCTCAGACGTGCAGCTCAAACTTGATGGCGTCACGCCTACACTTGTTGAACTGATGAAAGGTAGTCATCGTCCCAAATGACTATATCAAAGTGAGCCGTTGGATGCCATTGACGACTTGTCGAGTGCTTACGCTCAGTTCCATTGGAACCCATGCCCCATTGGAGATCTACACCACTGATACTAATGGCTGATACTAATTGAGCACAGACTGCTGGCCCTATGAAATTCAGAAACAGGTCGAAGCAAATTCACTGCAGAACTGTTTTTAACTTCTACATTACTGGAATGGATCCGAAATAATTCACCTTCTTATTTAGAAATAAGCGCTCTGGCCGAGTATTAAGAACGTGCTAGCTGACAACACATGCAAGCACAACCAACCGAAGAGCACAAGTAGCTATCTTGCGCCTAAACCGTGTGAGCGTGATTGTTGAAACTTGAATGCCGCTACAGATGCTTCAATGTACAATGCACACAGCTTATCCTATTATCCCTTTCACCTAGCAGCGACTGCAACAACTGATAGAAGATGATGATGATCTTCTGCCACCTTTTGCATTGCTTCCCTTGCAACTTGTCCTGAGGGTTTCACCTGATTTCATGCGGAGGCCTGATGACTCTACTCTGGCAGTCTGGCTCTATGCCTGTGTCTTCTCTCGCACACTGGCCTTAGCGATCAGCGTTAACTGGTGGCTGCTCGCTGCACAGCAGCCAGGCTGCCGTACTCCTGGCCCGGGTTGGGTACTAGAAATGTTGCAGAGCTTTCTTTTTCTGTTTTTCAATCGAGGAGAAGAAATGTTCTAGAGTTTGTTTCTGCCGGCCCACGTTGCCTTCGAGTGGGTGAGTACGCACCGGCCGCCCGCTAAAGTTTCGGCCGCGGAACGGTTACGGAACTACCCGTACCGGGCCCTGATTTTGGCCCAATTCAGGGAGCGCGCACGTCCCCGGCCGTAACAGAAGGCTCGCGCGGCCGGACCGAGGCGAGCGGCGCGCACGCACGTCGCACGGTGGCGGCCTCACGCGCAGCCCATGTGGCGGCTGGCTCCTTCCGATCGCCGCCCTCGCTTAAATGCCAGCGTGCACCGGAACCTGGAAGGCACCGGGCCACCGGCGTTGTGGTTTCTAGCATCAGGCCATCGGCTGCTCCTGGCACTTGATAGAGTGCTTCCAGTTTGGCTTCTAGATTGGCCATGTAGGTTATACGTACGTCCTTTTGCTAATCTCGTACATAACTTCAAGAGGAATGTTTTCCACAATATTGGGTATATAGGCACCTACAGAGTTTGTTTTGATTAGTGGTTATAAGACTGCTTTAAGAACAGTGAGGATTATTGCTTTTCTGTGATGCTGCCTGTAATTTAGTTCCTAGAACAAATATATAGAACTACTCTGTTGTTGTCTTTGCTGCCAGTGGCGGAGCCAGGATTTCGCCGATAAGGGTGTAAACTTTTTTTTTACGATTACAAGGAAGACACATATGCACACACCCCACCACACACAACTCGCGTATCTCATATCACATGTCTAGAAAGACGGATACCGAGAATAAATCCGCGACCTTACAAAATATCTACGAAAAGCGCACTTGCGTATACATAAAAGTTGACATAGTAAAGGTTCAAGTGGAACAAATTACATGTTACTAGTACAACCGACATCACAAAATACTGTTTGTGTTGACGGACTGCTGATTATTGATTGCTGAGAATAACATAATGTAATTCATTGTATAGTCTATGTATTATATTAGGTATATATACTATATAAATAGTTTGCATGCAAAAAAAAATTGCAAATGCAACCCCATGCTCTCACACGGCTCCGCCACTGTTTGCTGTTGCTGCTGTTTAGAGAAGAAGAACTACTCTGTTTTTTTGTCTTCCTCTTGAATTTTGACTGAATGGTGTCCTTGTAATCCCTTGTGGTAATTTTTTCATTGAACTAGCAGAATTTCTCTTGCAATTGTGCAGTTAGATATTGCTATACAGCTGCATTTTTATACAACTATGACCATTGCAAATATCTTTATACGATTAATCTATACCGTTATAATCTGACCATACCAAAACAAATGGTATAGATATTCTTTTTTCTATCGATTAATGAGTAATTTGTAGGAATTTTTCTTTTTCTGATTTTAAAATTATTATGGGATTTTTGAGACTTCTAAAATGAAGGAGCTACCTTGAATATCACGGTTGTTTATAGTTATATAGAATACACAATTTTCGCTTTTACTTCTGTACACCTCACATGTAAAAATGGTTCATGTCACAGGTTATACTAGTTGAAAGCAATTAATTTGGCAGAAGTGTTCGATCGAAATCCTAGCCGTCACTGGCCTGCAGCTACATGTTACCGGTTTGGGAGCAGTGCCAGCGTAAATGGTTATGCCACCAAGTGTCCTCGTACCCGTAAGAACATAGAATTGCACAACTTTCGATCCATCGTCACGGTTTTTTTTAGCTAAAATTATCATCAGGATTTGGAAAGATTCGCTGCCTTGTGTCTCATGCACGGCCATGCCATGCTTAGAGAATCAATCTCGTGGCAGCCACAGCGAAGCTCCCGATTAATCAATGGTATGCTCAGGTTTGTAATTTGCTTATCTTAATGGCTTCGTTTGCTACACTATTGTTGCGGCTCGAGATGGCCACAAGTTTAGCATGTTATTTGATCTTGATCTGGTTTGCTCGGTTGGTAGTCTGGTACGAATTAGCAACTTCATGTGGTCCTGCAGATGCTTAGCCTTTATTAACCTGTTTTTCTCATTAGAGTGAAATTGTGAACAGCTAGCGAAGTACACAAGTAGATTAAGTTAATTGTCCTCAATAGTCAATACTCCAAGATTTCTGTTCCTACGGGAAAACAGTCTTGTTTAAGCAGGGCGTAAACAGGGATTATAACTTGCAGAGTTATCATACTATATTACTATTGTTTGCAGTACGTCATGCTAAAAGCAAACAACTTTCATCAGAGAAGATAGTGATAACTTGTCTTCCACTGCTTCATTTCAAAACCTGATCAAAGACCTTTTAAATTGATTACTCAAACATCACAGATGCCAGCCTGCACTCCGGTTCTGCAAACGCTTTTCTTACATAATTTCTTGGAAAGATTCTGCAAGTACACAGCTTTATTTGCTAGTACGCGTTTCCTATCGGCACCAGATATGCATGGATCAGTAGTTAATTAGATAATTGATTCGTTCGCCTTTGGCTATCACAGCATCAACATGCACAGAGATATATAAAAAATATTGATTGCGTCCATTTCCTTACGGCTGAAGGAAAAAAAAATGCCTCAAATGGCTACACGATTGCCACGTTTCGCCGTGCCATCGGCAACGTACTACCTGGCTACTGGCTAATCCCCCTTTCTTAGCGCGTATCCTATCGCGCTTAGGCATTAAAATGGAGTTATTTTAGTGGTATGCGGGTCATGTCACATGGTTAGTGGCGTAATTCAAGGAAAGGCGAGGGATTTTGGGTAATGTTGAGTACCTCTTAAGAGAGGAGCTGCTAAGGAAAAACTATTTTTTTTTCTTTTCACATAGAATAGAAAGGTGTTTATTTTGTAGCATCGATACTTTATTAGACACCGATACTTAAGAGATGTTTATTAGACACAATCATCTAAACAACTACAAAAGAGATGCTTGCATTGCATCGGATCAAATGATTTTTACATAAATGCTTGATGATGTAACTATATTCGAATTTTTGGCCGAAATAGCATATTTTCAACTCGTATTTGCAGAAATGGTAGTCGCGATTTTTTTTTTCTGTTGCAAAAATAGCCCTCGCCGACGATGGTCAGTCTTGGCAGAGGCCTCCGCTACCACGCCGCCCCCACTGCCGCACGGCCACCATGTGGTGAGGATTTATTTTATTTTAAAAAAACGCTCGCCGCATGGCCAATGAGCTTTTTTGTTTCCTCATTATTATTTTTCTTTTTCCTTTTTTTTTTAAAAATCATTTAAATATACTTTTGTATGAATTTTAAATATAGCAAATAAGCTCCAAAAATTATGAATTTTTTTGGGAGCCTTCGACATAGTATATTTACTTGTGTAATTTTTAGCAAATTTTAACCATTTTGAATTTTCTCAAAAATTCATTTAATTATACTGTTTGTAGGCATGTTTTAATATAGAAAATGAAGTCTAAACATTATGAATTTTTTTAAAGGCTCATTACACAGTGGACTTGATTGTGTAATGTTTTTTAGAATTTCATATGTACTGAAAATGTCTCGAAAATTAAGGATTTAGGTCTCGAAAATTAGGGTTTTAGGTTTCGAAAATTAGGGCTTCATGATTTCTTGTGACTTGGAATGTGTGAAGTTTTAGGTGAGCGTTTTTTTATAAAAAAAAATTAAAACAAATCCACACTGCACGGTGGCCATACGGCGGCCGAGGAGGCCCTGCTATGCGGTAGGGGGCTATTTTTTGCCAAAAAAAAAAATCACACCTACCATTTCTGCAAATATGAGTTGAAAATATGTAATTTCGGCCAAAAATTCAATATATTCTTTTTATTTAAATACTCGTACACAAGCATCTTGTATTGTACATGCCCTAAAGTAAGATTAAAATGGTGCGTGCATATCTATGTTCCGTACAAGCAAATATCAAATCTTAGTTTTTTTTTACACAAAGGTCTGTTTGATCCAATACGCTAGTGCAGTAAATTACAAAATTAGTTCTGTAGCTCTGAACCTGCCGCTTTAGGGTATCTCCAATAATATATTTATTGTCGTATCTTAGCTATGTCATATCAACAAAATCCTATATAGAGGAGAGAGAGCACATGTCGTCTCTTCATAAAGAGACTGTCGTGCACACGAAACAAGAGATGATACATTAATATACTCTAGTTGATATATAGGCCTATTTCAAAAAAAGTTATAAAATATAAATATTGGAGAGTGTGCTAGAGACTATCTATTGGAGATGTTATCTCTAAAGATGATATAGTATATGTTAGAGACAAGATTATCTCTAACAATTGGAAATACCCTTATACTAATAAAGTGGTACAAAATGTCCTTTATATATCTAAAATTACTAAATTAGTAACTACCTGTGCCAAAATGTACCGCGAAAACTTGCAAATTTGATCTCCAGTAGTCCAGTGACTTCTCTCTGAGTGCGTTTAACCACGAATCATGAGCTTCAGTAACCAACAGATTAAAGTGTATTTCTCTCTTCCATGTGTACATGATGCAACTATGCATTTGCAACTGCACCATGCAACTTCCAGAAAAGATACTCTGATTAAACCAGCAATAGATCATCTGCATTGAAGAACAAAATATAGAGAAGCTACAATATTTTGCATTAGAGGCATGTTTCCACCCTTGGATCGAAAGCGAACACTCCAGACCATCTGTTAGTCTACTGCTACAGTTCGACCGAGATTGCTATAGTATTTAAATAGTACTTCTGCTGTAGCAGTTGCATCCGTATATTTTGCTTTTGGATCCAATGCCTTCAATGCTTAATGCACAACACCGTAGTGTGTGCATTTTGTTGTACCAAGCAGAGGATTCGTTTCCGATGAAACCATATGAAAACAACCATTTGTGCTTAGGGCATCCACATTGTAGGCTTACTTGGCATTCTTGTGACCCACTTTAAGCATTGTGGCCAAAATTGTAAGTCGGACATAACTTGAAGCTGACCATAGGCTTAAGGACCGGTCACAAGGAATAAAATAATTGGAATCCCTCTCGTCTCTCACCGGTGGCTGTTGTTGCCGCCAAGGGGACGTCAGGAGGACATGATCGACGGAGCCCGCCACCGGATCCAGCCGCCTGGAGCTCGGGGACGACACGCAGTCACCGGATCTGGCCACAATCGATAAGCTCGGGGACGACACGCAGCCACCGGATCCAGCTGCCTGGAGCTCAGTGGGGATGTGCCGTCACCGGGTCTAGCTACCTGGAGCCCGGTGGGGACGAATCCGGCCAAGGGGAGGCGAACTGTGTCGTCGTCGTGTCGCCGGGAGCTGCCACACCAATCGGGGAGGTGGGAGGTGGGTTGAGTTATTTTATTGGTACATGGGTCCCATCTTAAAATCCATGTAGATTTTATACTTTACGGAAATATCAACAGCCACATCACCCTTATTGGCTATTTTGTAAATAAACATTGGAGATGCCCGTCTTAAGATTGACATTTTGATTCTTGATTTTTATCGCCATTTAAGACTGTCAACTGCAGGTTTTGCGCATATCCAAGGAGGTTAGTTGGAAGTTGGGAAGCAGGGGCGTGGCTTGTCCGGGAGTAAGGGCGCCATCATTTGTTTAATCACCTTTAGTTAGTGTAATAAGTGCATTATAAAGCAAGGGGATATCATGGAGCATGTGGGGGAATCGAGCACATGATCATGAGAATTTGAGATTATCTCCTAACCAGACTGTTGCTCTCTTCTCAGTTGGACAACTGTCCTTAGTTTACTAGTAGTACTAATCTCTATTGAAACCAGCCTAGATTTGTGTGTAAAGAATCATGATTATACAACCTTAATACAGCTAAGCTGACCTAATGAGTGGTATTAAGAACATTAGGCCCCGTTTGGTTCAGGGTTAAGAGGTGGGTTAGGGGTTTAATCCACCAAACACCCTTAGGTTAGGGGGGTTAACTTAACCCAGTCAAAGTCTTTTAACCCTCCTAACCAAGGATTAAGTTAACCCATCAAATTGGTGGAATAAGTTCCTTTTCAAAAAAAAAAAAAAATTGGTGGAGTAAGTTAACCCAACACAATTAACCTCCTAATTTATGTTTTTCTATGGCTAACCCAGCTAACCCACCTAATCTAGCTAAATGGTAATTTAGATTAACAAGGTTGGTTGACAAACACAAAATTTGAGTTAAGCTAACTTAGTTAGGTTAAGGCTAGCTAACTCGATTATCTTAACCCGAACCAAACGCAGCCTTAGTCTCCTTAACCCTTGCAGCTACCCGTGCTGATTAAGAGTTCATCTATATCCACCATATCCAGTGTCTTTCTTCTTTACAAACCTTGATATATGACCTGCTTAATTATTTAGAAAGAATCACCCTCCAATACTTTTAACAACATTTGGAATTAGTACATTGTTAGGAAAATCTTCTGCAAACACTACCAGAATCGTCTAATTTCCCGAGTGCTCATAAGTTTCCCGAGTGTTTTGAATAATACACTCGGGAACTTCCCGAGTGCCTCATGAAACACTCGGGAAGAGAGAAAAACACTTGGGAGATTAAACTTTCCCGAGTGTCCGATCGGACACTCGGGAAACTTTGACGGGAGCAACGGGGA
This sequence comes from Phyllostachys edulis, assembly GCA_036346405.1. NCBI lineage: Eukaryota > Viridiplantae > Streptophyta > Magnoliopsida > Poales > Poaceae > Phyllostachys > Phyllostachys edulis. Next base: position 56,109,630 of record CM070558.1, read on the forward strand.
AAAATTCTCTCCCGAGTGTCGTTCGTCTGCATACACTCAGAGCTAAAATAACAGATCGCGCCAATTTCCTCCCCGCCTGTTCCTATCCGTTCCCCAAACCCCCACACCTCACAAGACTTCTTGCTCATCCCTAATCCCCATGTTGTCGATCTCCCCACGACCCAAGACCGCGCGCTCCTCCGTCCTCCGCCGCCCGCCCACTTGCTTGCCCCGCCTCGACTCGCCTCCCGGCTCCCTCCTCGCCCGGCCTGCCCGCCTCGCCTCCGGGCTCCCTCCTCCTAAGCCCCCGACTCTCCGCCTCCCGGCTCCTCGGCTCCGCCTCCCCGCCTCCGGGCTCCCTCCTCCCATGCTGGCCTGCCCCTCTCCGCCTCCCCGGCTCGCCTCCTCCGCCGGACAGTAAGTTTTTAGTTGTCTTAAGACACATGCGTTTGTTGCTTTTCTTTCGGGGTAAGAATCTCAAAGGCTTATACTAGCTTCTTCTACTGTTTCCATTCATCGAAAGAGAAGCAAGTTGTCCTAGCTAATTGTTATGTCATCTGGTCATATGTAAACACAAACCTTACCTAAACGTAGTAATTACTAACTAAGAGCATGCATGCGAGTTACATGCTAAAGGTAAAAAGATACGATGAAGTCTACATGCATATGGAGAACCTAAGTTGAGCTGTATATATCATATATAACAAAGAAATGCGTGTGTGTATATGTGCATATGAATCAAACAGAAAGTACACACGCTAATTAACATCTCAGAGCATGACATTCTTGAAATAATGGAGCCGGTGACAAAAGATATGCATGAATCCTCCTATATATTGACACGACAAGCATTTGCATGTGTTAAGAGAATTAGGTAAGATCGCCGTCCAATTCGCAATTGGCCCACAAAATAGCTATATAAGATACCTATAAATCATTTCACATCATTGAAAATGGTGCTCAAATCAACGACTAATGATCATTTTGCGCGAGTCATCCAATTCATAATTGGCCCACAAGATTAGTTTGTACTCATTTGTTTGGCTATAAACCATCGTCCTTCAATAAACATGTCGATATACTAGGAATATTGAAACAAAATAATGTTGGCGAGATCAACGCTTCTTTTTGGATTGTTTTACGATTATACATTCCGATCTCCTTTTTATTTGTTAAAATATATTTGATCCCCTAGCCTTGGTATGTAGATAGTACTTCATAGCATGCTATATATAGTTTTGCTTCGACATTGTAATGAAAACACGTACTATATTTGCCAACACGCCTAGCCGAAGCGATCCAGATTCCGAATATTTGGTAGCATGATGTTAATTAGATGACATCGCCTATATATGTGCCAAAGTTTGATTTTCATCATGAATACATGAACATAATTACAACTGGACCGCCTCATTAGTTTGATCATTATATATTCGTGGTGAGGTGATTATTACTCTCTCTGGGATGAACTTACCTGCCACAGTCTTCCATGCAAAACTGTATGCGAACGGGTTATCATGGATAATTTTCTACTAAGCTTGAGTTTTATAGATCATCTCTGTCAAATTTCTTGTACTGATGCACACAGCATGTGTTTATATATGACATCAAGTTTATTTAGTTTTCTTCTCTTTAGCATACCGATTCAACATGATGTAATTGGACTCTTTTGTTCATGATCTGGAGACTTCTTCCATGCATGCCCCCTTTCTTCTCCATATCTTTTCTTATGTGGTTAAATACTTGCAGTCTTGAACTAAGTTGTTTCTTTCTAAAAAAACAAACCAATAATGAGTATGATCCCACTCTAAAAGTACCCATTAATTCGCTATGACTACGATGCCCTGTTGAGTTCTGCCTTATCTACTTGTTGTTTACATCATTTATTCGCTAGTAGACAGAATTGTAACAGAGACCTACATTTCCTCACTGGTTCCTTGAGAGAATGTTTGGTCCACGATTGGATTTTTTGTTGATGTAATCCCTAGGTACTATCGTCATAGAACGAAGCTGCGACTTCTGAATAGAACAATGCCAATAACATCTTAACCTAAAATTCCCTGCCCGTCATTAATAATAAATAACCGATGAAGTTTAGACTTCAGATGAGCTGATCCCTACGAAGAACTTTGTTAAGAAAACAAATGAATGCATATTCACATGGATGCATACAGAGAAGAATGATGTCTTGTCCTTTGGACCACGGAGGGAGAACCTTCAAACTCTGACTCTATTTGTTATGTATATGTGTATATGGCCCATGTATATAAGGCCCATGAGCTCTAGGGTTTTTACTATATTATATGTACTGTATAAGGTCCATAAGATTAAGTATTTCCAACAGTACTTACATCTACACTTCACTTCAATAAAAAATTTTGTTTTGTCTAAATTTCGATGCTTAAGTGCCGATTCTGTCCTAATATAGCTCATGGTACTTGCCTCTGATCGCCGCCTCCCTTGCCGACCGCCTCCATCGACACACAATGCACCATCTTCCCACCGCAGCCTCCTCGGCTCCCTCGGCCCAAGAAGTAATCAGAAGGTAATGGATAAGTGGAAAAAGAAATAAAGTTTGCTTATTTTTCTTTTGTGTTGTCCATTTATGGTGGATTGATATCTTTGTCATTACAATGCTACATTAACGTGTTAATAAATAAAGGCATTCATATATATTGAAAGAAAGTGTTTTTATACTTCGCTGATCATGTATATTGTCTTCATGTCAACTGCTTTTAGTGTACATATATAGGGCATGCATCATAGGGTAGCTTCTAGCTAGCTCAGAGTTGTAATTTTGACATAAATAAAAGTTGGATTAAAATATGCATTATGTTTTGCACACTAGGATGGCCGAGGATCGTAGTTGGATGTACACCGGGCGAGAGCGATGGGTGACTGTACCCAAGAATGGATGGAAAAGTTGTCAGATTTTGTGGATCGAGCATTTGCTAGGAGTAATGGACGGGGTGTGTTGTGCCCTTGTTCACGTTGTTCGAACACATGGCCACAAATGAGGGCAACAATGATCGCTTTTGCTGCAAGTACGGATTTAGGGCGTGCTATACCGTGTGGGTGTATCACGGCGAGTCACAAGATAGCGATCGATGTGCTAAGGGAAGAAACAGACGATGGCGGCCACAATGAGAGTAGGATAGAAGACATGCTAGATGATGTGCGTCATGCATATGGGCCACCACGAGGAAGAACCGAGCTCGCAACAAGGGCTTTCTTTGATATGTTGTCCGCATGACGAGTCAACCACTTCATGGGCACACAGTGTCCCAACTAGATGCCATCACACGACTACTTCTTTGTCAAGTCTCGATTCAAAGACAAGTATTGCTTGCTTTGATGCATTCTTAAGCGTGTTTAGCACCCTTCTCCCAGATGGTCACAAACTGCCCGCTAACTTGTATGAGGCCAAGAAATTGATAAGTGCACTAAATATGCCATATGAGAAGATAGATGTTTGTCCAAATCATTGCATGCTATTTAGGAATGAGAATATGGACAAAGATCACTGTGATAAGTGTGGTGAGTCTAGGTTTGTTGAGGTTGACTCCGGTGATGGTCAGAAGAGGCAGCTTCCTATTGGCAGAAAAATACTTCACTATCTACCATTTGTGCCACGAATCCAACGATTATACATGTCTGAGGTTTCTGCCAAACAAATGGTATGGCACAAGTATAGTCGTCGGTACCATAATGACAAGATGATCCACCCATCTGATGGTGAAGCATGGAAGCAATTTGACCGAGACTATGTAGAGTTTGTCATGAGCCTCTAACGCTCAATTGCAATTGCAATCGATGGGTTTAACCCATTTGGTATGGGGCTACGCCATACAATTTGTTAACTGTGTTTGTCATTCCCCTTAACCTCCCACCCGGCGTTTGCATGCAGAAGCAGTACATATTCCTTTCCTTGATAATCCCTAGTCCTGAGTACCTAGGGAAAAATATGAGTGTATTCATGGAGCCGGTGGTGGATGAATTGTTACATGCTTGGGAACAAGGCATAGTGACATATGATCGGGCATTGAAACAGAACTTCACCATGCGGGTCGCGTACCACACATCCATGCATGACTTCCCAGCGTACGGGATATTCTGTGGGTGGTCTGTACATGGGAAGATGCCATGCCCAATCTGTAGGGAGACGTTGCGTGGCTATTGGCTAAAGCATGGTCGCAAGCACTCCTTCTTCGATTGTCATTGTCAATTCCTTCCAATTGACCACGAATTCAGAAGTGACACAACTGGATTTAGGGCCAATATTGCTGCCCGCAGTGGACCACCACGTCGTCTGGCAGGTGAGGAGGTTCGTGCACGGCTAGATGCTTTGAAGCCTCTTGATGATGGTGATGGGTTCGAGAAATATGGTGAGGAGCACAATTGGACTCACATTTCAAGTTTGTGTATACGCCATACTTCCATAAGCTCATTCTTCCCCATAACATAGATGTAATGCATAATGAGAAGAATGTTGCAGAGGCCATATTTAGCACATTCTTTGACATTCCAGATAAGACGAAGGACAATGTGAAGGCTCGCCTTGATCAAGAGGAGCTTTGCAACAGGCCCTCGCTGAATATGATCCATAAGCCGCCCATGGCAAGTGGGAGAAGCTAAGAGCTAGTTATTGCCTAACTAGGGTTCAGAGGAAGGAGATTTTGGAATGGTTTGAGACCCTAAAGTTTCGATGGGTATGCAAAGAAATCTAAGGAGAGGAGTGAATTTAGCTACCATGCGCACCAATGGCCTAAAGAGCCATGACTACCACATATTCATGGAACGCCTTTTGCCTGTGATGATCCATGGCTACGTCCTCGAGTGTGTTTGGCAAGTGATGGCGGAGTTGAGCTTCTTTTATCGATGACTATGTGCGAAAGAGATAGATCCCATGGTAATGTCAACTATGGAGCGTAAAGTACTGTGTTGCTTTGTAAGTTGGAAAAGATCTTTCCACCGCTTCTTCAATCCAATGCAACATTTGATTCTCCATCTTTCCTATGAAGCTAGGATGGGGGACCAAAGGCAAAACCGTGGATGTATCCAATTGAGAGGAACAAAAGGAACTACGAGGCAAAGCAAAAAATCGATTGCGTGTTGAAGCATCCATAGCGAGGCGCATATAATTGAGGAAATTTCCCATTTCACATCAATATACTTTGTCGACAATGTTCGCAGACGGTGCACAATCAAACCTCACGATACAATATTGGCATCCCTCAAAATAATTGCCAACTTAGCCTCTTCACCGGAAGAGGTGACACTTCAAGCGGTGGTACTCCCAAAGTTTTATCGCGGGATGAGTGGTTGACTGCGATGTTGTATGTCTTTACCAACCTCTCCGAAGCGGATGATTACATTAGGTATGCAACAATTATTTTTTCCCAATAATTGATGCATGAGTGTTTTAATCTACTTGTCTTGTTGTCTATAGGGAATTTGTTAGGAGCGAGTGGAAGCAACGTCGAGACCCATCCGAAAAACAAGTTGAGACCCTTCTTAGGAAGGGTGCCGAATTGTAAACCTAATTTCCGACTTGGTTCTATCGTAAAGTAACTTCTCTATTAGCTACTCCCCTTGCACATAATATTTACTAAGTAAAGAGGAACTAATACATGAAACCCATTCTATTTATGTCAGAGAGTTTGAAGGACAAGTCTATGAGCAGCGAATTGAAGCAAGTTGCTCAAGGATGCCACGCTCGGGTGCTGTCCTATAGTACCTACGATGTGAATAGGTATCGCTTTCGAACATCGACACATGAGAGGGAACGGCCTAATGCAACAACAATTAACAGTGGATTGGTGACTATAGGACAAGATGGGAGCGATACACCTGTTGAATACTATGGAGTAATTGAAGAAATAATTGAACTATATTTCCATGGTAGCAAACCTCTCAAACTTATGTTATTCAAATGTCATTGGTTCCATCCGCTTAGGGAGTCGACGATACATCACTTGGGTGGTTGAAGTTGCACATCAATTAATCCTACCTGTAATGACCTATTTATTGTGGCTCAAACAAGCCACCCAAGTATACTACATCCCGCACTCCATGCAAAACTATGAGTAGTCTAGTGGATTGGTGGGTAGTACATAAGGTGCAACCATATGGTAAACTATCTACCCCTAGTGAGCAGGACTACAACATGGAGACCAACAATGGTATTGACCTATTCTTTCAAGAAGATGGGCTACCAGGGACTTTTGAAATAATAATTGGGGAAGAGGACGATCACATGGATGATATTCAAATCGATGCCGATGAAGTTGTAAACCAAGAGGACTTGGAACTACTTAATCGCTTAGACATTGATGGCACCGAAGGGGATGAGGTTGAGTCAACACCTCATGATAGTGACGATGACTTTTTGGAGGGCCCATCTGCAGAGGATCCCATTGTAGATGACTACTTCTAAGCATGATCTTGTATGTCTTCCATTTATTTGCTGCATGTTTTTAATTTTTTGTATGAGCTTACTTGATTACGTTATATTACATTTTTCTATGAGCTTACTTGATTATGCTATATTAATTGATTTATTTTATTTCATTTCATTTCAGGACACCACAATATGAGTGGCGAGGCAACATACTCTAGTCGAGGCAGACGCTTGTTTTCCACTCGAGGAGGCAGAGGGGGCCGCGCCACTCGAGGAGGCAAAGGCAGCCTGCCCCTCCAGAGGCATGAGGGGCAGCGCCCCTCCAGAGGCACAGGGCAGCCTGCCACTCGACGAGGCAGAGGGCAGCCATGGCCCCTCAAGGAGGCGGAGGGCAGCCATGGCCCCTCGAGGGGGCAGCGTGGGGTCTACCTCTAGTAGATCAGGCTCCTGTACCCCGTAGCCCTCGCGTACTGATGATGTGGAGTATGAGCACCGTGAGGCGGAGGGTGAGGAGGAAGAGCACCCTGAGGCGGCGGAGGGTGAGGAGGATGAGCACCATGAGGCACAAGAATTTTGGATGCGAGGACCTGCGAACCTGCCACGACGACCAACCCGAGAGGAGGAGAAGACTGTCATCGTTCCTGTTGGCGACACGTAAGAAACTGTTTACACTTTCACTAATTTAGCCCACTTAATTGCATACCTCAAAAAAACTAATATGCAGGCAATGGCGAGAAGAAGGCGGGGGTGACAAATGTAGACTTCCGAATGGCATAATTGGCGTGTTGATTCGATGGCACTTCCCTAGCTTGGTCACCTACAGAGGAAGGCGGGAGCCTGCATGGACATGGTGCCACTACAAGGTCTTGAAGATACCGCCGCCAAGGAGAGGTTCCATTTGACAAATTGCTTTGCTGGTGGAGGAAAGTTTTTGGGTAAGTGACTGAATATTCAAATCTGCTTCTATGTGTTCCTATGCAAGTTAGGGTTGATTAGGTCACAACTCTCGAGTCTCAATTTAGTGACTAGATGACTAGATGAGGCATAAATGTTTGGGTAAAATTGCACAAGGACTACTAACATTTTGAAGAACCTGTAAGCCATTTGAGGACAAAGTCGTATATTTTGTGTTTTTATGCAAACCTAACCTGGCTAATCTCACTTGTTTGGTACTAAAACTTCAAGTAGTCTGACATGTTTAATTTACCTCTTTTGGATGTTTAGTAGCCAAGTAATAAATGTCAATTAACTTAATCATCTTATTCTTTATCAATTCCTTTTCGCTTTCATCAACTAACTTAATCATCTTATTCTTTATCAATTCTTTATTCTTGGATTGTAGTGGTGGTTTCGATGAAATTTGAGGGACAGAAGTCGATTCTAGGAGAGTGTCGTAATTGTGTTAAGAAGTCGATCTCACAGATGTTCTATGAAGCACGATCCAAGCGGTGATCTATTACCACACACAAGTCCTTGGACAAAGAAATTCAGAGGGCCGACGCTGTTTAACGATATCACTTTGGACGAGTACATGCAGGTAACCAACTCGAACAAACGATGTCCTTGATTACAATCAATTCTAGTTTATTCATATTTAACACTTGGTTAATTTAGGCAATACCTTGGTGGGCCCTTAAGTGTGAAATCGCATGGCGCAGATTGCCCAAGACAGTGGTGCAACGAACGATGGTTACAGGACTCTCGTCTTTGCTAGGGAGCGGAGATTGTTGATGGACGGACAGACATCGTCAAGGCAGCTCCTCCATGGCACGTTACAAGAAGAACTCGTAGGTCAACATGTTCATATTGATTGTATGTTGCGATACATATTTATTGACCGCCGTGGTTTTTTGGGTGCAGAAAAGAAGAAGCAGAGGCCTGCTCGATATGGAGGCATATGTAGCAACTAGGAGGGGTGATCGGGAGGGCACCTTGTGTGCAAGGTACGACGAGAGAACTTGGTACGATTTCGATCATTTTGTCCTCGATGATTTTCGCTCCTCGATGATTTTGTCCAACAAAGGTTGCATATATCGATGTCGCTAAGGAGATTCATGGCCCGGACTACGACGCCATGAATTCACCACTAGACGCGAAAAGTTTGTGTACAAAAGGTCGAAAGGGAAGAAACATGGTCGTTTCTTCATGGGTGCAGTACATTAGCACACCGACAACCTCTCTGAGGTCCGATCCACGAGTCTTTGATCAACGGATGAAGTACACCTTCAAAGTCAACAAAGAACCATCACATGATTTCCGATCTCGGTTTTCGAGCTTGGTGCAACAATGACAGAAATTGAGGCTAGGCAATGTTGGAGCAAATGCTCCTGCGGAGTTAGTTGGAGTGGTAGTAGTACAATAACAAAGTAATATATATATATATATATATATATATATATATATATATATATATATATATATATATATATTCATACTTGGCTAATGTATGGCAATGTGCAAACAAATATGCAGCACTCTGGACCAGGACTCCACTTAATGTCTGTGATGACCCACCCCGTGATGTACTGCAAGAGGTCCAGAGGACCATTTTTTTTTTTGCGCATGAAGTCACCACGGAAAGATGTGGTAGCACCGCATGGAGCTTTACCGAGGAGGTCTGCCAGACCTCCCAGAGGTCTTCATGGACCTCCTGGAGGTCTTGGTCCGCCATCGACCTCCCAGAGGTCTTGAGGACCTCCGGAGGTCGTGGCCGCCACCCGCCAGTAGCACCTCCAGCACATCACTAAGAGAGGTCCAGCAGACCTCCCAAAGCAAAGTCCCAGAGGACCTCCCGGTGGTCCTGCCTGCCTGCATCCGAGCTAGTCCCGGGACAACAGAGCTAGCTCACACAAGAACACAAGCCAATACCACAACCACGAGGTCAAACAAAGATGGAGCAGCATAAATTAAACTTTATATAATAGGACCTTATGGTTAAGCTTGTTAACAAGAGGTCTCGCCATCGAGGGCTTACAAAACCAACGAGAACTTACAACTGCAACAAGGAGCTTCTAGGGCTCAAACACCAAAACACGAAAAGCCATCCAACAAGCACCATAGGTCGCTTCGGGTGGAGGACGCCCTAAGCAAATTTTAGTCGTCGAAGAACTCCTCCGCGAAGAGGTCTCAGACCGCCTCGCACTTGATCATCCTCATAATGCTTTGACACAGGGCTTAAGCCATGAGTACTTGGAATGTACTCAAAGAAGTCACAGAGAGCAAAGATGCAATAATATTCATGCAAGGACTTACCAATGGAGAGTCAGATGGTTAGTTTGCAAAGCCGATTTGAACAATAATAATAGTAATAGATTGAAAAGCAAAGAAGGTAAAACCATAATACATAATAGGTTGAAGTTGAAAAAGTGGAGGGAGCACCACCACATCCACAACCAGTACATGGGGAGGTCTGGTCACACCAAAGGCTGTGTCCTCACCCAACAACCACTCAAGAGCACCCACTCAAGATAGCTACCCTGGACCACTACCCGAGCCAACCCCGACCCTCTAGAGCCGGCCAGGTCTCTTCGAGGCAAAGCCAAGGCATCTCAACAGTAGTGCCCAATGACACCAAATTTTCAAAACAACTACCCCTTGCACCATTTCATCGAGCATGTCCATGACCAAGGACTTGGCTATTGAATAGATCTTTCACTGCAGAGGTGTACAACTTTACCCACAATCCACGGTCTCTCTAGCGGGGCGGGTTCCGGCCACCCTTGCTCACTTCCTAAGGTGGCAGGTCTAGAGAGAGCTGCAAGGCCTTTACAAAGCTTTGAACCGACTAGGGCTGCCCGCTAAGGTTTATAATCCCTCCAAAGGGTCTAGAAACCACGTGGTTATGGGTGCCCTCTTGCGCCAACTAATCACACGCTTAACCACAACAGCCCCAAGCCATCTCATTGCTAATTATTCACCTGCACTATTCCCATAAAATGATCTTGTGGTTGCACTATTTGGCCCAGTTCAATGAGACACAAAGTGAAGTCCTTAATGGTGCTAAGGCAAGACTTCCACAACCAAGTGTGCGCAAAGACCCACTACTCACTCCCGCCTTCTTGCCTCAAAGAAACAATTTGTATTAGCCCATGCCAAAAGACCACCCAGTCTGGCACACAAATTTTAACCAAGTGGTCTCACACCATGGTCAACACAGCTTAGGCATCCCGCCATAGTCGCTCAACAATGGCACCACCACACATTTCATAACTTATTAGTCAAGATTATTAGAGATGAAGCATGATACGCTCAACCACGTTTTCTTAAGCAAGGCTATATAAGACCTCACGGGCCCCCATGTTGGCAATTAACAAAGAACACCAACTAAATTATCCACCCTAAGGCTCACAAGGTGAACATGATAACATGATGGAGACAAGGTGTAAAGGAGGCATAACAAAGAAGTAGGCAAGTAACTACAGCCCAAACCATTTTCATATAAACATAGCCATGCATGATAAAGTAAAACCGAAATACATTTACTTAAACTTGGTTCAAGATGATCAAAAGGGGTCTGTGGCTTGCCTTGGTCAAGCAGCGGAGAGCCTTCAGTAGAGAGAGCTGGGTCCAAGATCTCCTCAATCTCGTGATCTACACGCACGCAAGAAAACCAAATAAGCAAAACCAAGACTTTGGACCAAGAACTTCAAAAGAGCTTCTAAAAGAACTTAAACAAAACTCCACCAAAACCAGATAAATAGACGGCTCGGGACAACAAGGGAGGTCCATAGCAAGGGAGGGTGGTCTCTAAGCAAAAGACCAGCAAAAACTGCGAGGAGGTTTTTCCAAGGAAGATGCCAACACTTGCGGCTCACTCTTGGTGAAACTCCTAAGCACCAGCCAGGAGCGAACAAGGCAGGAGCAAGGTGGGCAAAGGAGCAAAAGGTTACAAGGGTTTGCCCACCCAGGCTATATATAGTCAAAGTTGGTAGTGTGCACCACAAGGAAAACCTAGTGACGTGTTGGCAAATCGGGACCACTTGGGGTGGCTTGCCCAAAAGAATTGAATAAAGTACTCAGATGTGATTGCATTTAATGCGACTCGACACCTATTAAATGCGCATGAGTTCGAGGCAAGAGCAATAATTGCAAGGTAGAGAGGGGTGGCAAGTGGGGCCACCAAAAGGGTGTCTGATTGGTCAAGGGTATGGTCCCACCGCAAGGGTCGCTCCCAAGAAAAGACCACTTTGTGAGGTCCGGGCAAGAGGTCCTCAAAGCTCACAACGAGGAGGTCCTGACACTTAGATCTGCACAAGGGAGGTCTAAGGGTCAAGATTTCAAGGGGAGGACCTCAACGGTCCAGATCAAAGGGTGCAGGGAGGTCCTGACGAGTAGATCTCCAAAAAGGGGAGATCTATGGTCAAGATCTCAAAGGGGAGGACCTCAACGGTCCAGATCAAAGGGTGCAGGGGAGGTCCTGACCAACAGGAATATTCAAGGTTAGGAGGGTGGTCTTTATAAAAGACCAGCAAGGACCGGGGAGGTGGTCTTTGCAAAACAACCAGGAGGAGGTCCTGGAAACAAGGAAAACGCTAAGAAGAAAGCAGAGCCGCTCGATTGGAATCAGGCCCAAAAGGAAAGGGACGTTCGACCATCCAAACGTGTTCCTTAGGATCGGGCCATCCAAACCACATCGGATGGTCCTAAGGTTATGAAGGCAAAGCCTCAGCGATACTGACCATGAGAATCAAAGATGGGTCCAAGCGCTAAGGAGGTCTTGGACCTAAGGAAGTCGGAACCTTTGGATCCAACTGTCATATGTATAATGCCTTATGCTTACATTTTCGAACTTGAACTTGAATGTTGTGAGCTTGGGAACTGTTATGCTGTCTATACATACATATATATACATATATTGTGGAATGGATGGATGGATGGATTATTTGATTGCTGTGGAATGGATGGATTATTTGATTGCTATGGAATGGATGGATGGATTATTTGATTGTTATGAAATGGATGGATGGATTATTTGATTGCTGTGGAATGGATTTTAAATGAATTTGTCAAAAATGAGGTTCTGCTGTTTCGTCGCTTTCCCGAGTGTTTTGCGATTTCCCGAGTGTTTCTGGCACTCGGTAAATCGACCAAATATTTCCCGAGTGTCGACACTCGGGAAATGAACCAAATAGTTCCCGAGTGTCGACACTCGGTAAAAGACACTCGGGCAGACGACAAAACTTTCCCGAGTGTCAACACTCGGGAAAACTTGACATGTGGGAATTTCCAGCCGTATTCGTCGGAAGCTTTCCCGAGTGTTTTTCATCACGTTACCGAGTGTCAACACTCACTCGGTAACGATTCCCGTTACGGTTGCCGAAGCCGTTCAGCTGGATTTTTTTCCCGAGTGTTCGAGTTTCCCAAGTGTAAACAGAAGCACTCGGTAAAGTAATATTTTCCGAGTGTAACACTCGGGAAAATGTTTTTATCCCGACTAATCTGTCCCGAGTGTTTTTTCCCGAGTGTTTGGCTTCTTTTCCCAAGTGTTTTTGGCACTCAGGAAATATCCTGTTTTTGGTAGTGAAACCCATCTCCAGTAAAACTAAAGGAGTTAAAAACAAATATGCTAAGTTGTTCTCTCAACATTTATCACAAAACTCTTGTAACTAAAATAGCAAAATGTGTTTGTTAAAATTTCTTCCAGAAGTTGAGCTCTCCTGCTGCTTTTCATGACCAAATACATCTGCACTCTACAGTCTACAGTCCGCACTGGAAAAGCAAGAGACGGTTGACAACGCACATGGATAATATGGATCGATAAGACTACGTCTACGTGTTGTTACTTGCACCCAACAACTACATACGTGCGGACCCACTAACAGGCCCGCTACATCGCCAAGGACATCCATGGCGGCTAATTTCTTCGCACAGCTTTCTGACCTGAGTTTCTATACAGGGAGGAGTAGATAAGCCTTTCCGGGAATGCACAAAGCACAGGTCGACATGGGGAGGAACGGTATTGAAAACTTGCTAGTAGTGTTAGATTGATCTCATCCGATTAGCCCAACGGCTAATCGGGCCTTGATCCGCGCTCTGATCGGGGGCGTCCAGCCTATTCCTAGGCTGGTGGGCCCTGTCACACAAGCAATAAATAGAGGGTGGAGGCGGCATGCTCGTGACACGAGGTTGGCTCGAGCCGTACATCCCCACCGACACACAAACCCTAGACCGATCTAGAGGCGCGCATCCACGACGGAAGCTTCACCGAGAGCGCCGCCACCAACTCACGCCGAGAAGAGACGTCGCCGCCAGGAGACGCCGCCTTCCTCCCCGACCGCCGCTGCCCGTGCGCAGATCTCACCAACGAACCAACGATGGCCAACTCCTCCTCTACCTCCGACGGCCAAGATCCTCTCTCCTCTACCTTTCCTCTCGGATCTAGACCCCTGCACGAAGGCAAGAAAAGGAGTGCCAACAATGGTATCGAGAGCTGCACGCGCCGCCGCCGCTCGCGGGGGCCGCCTCGGCCGTCTTGGTGGAGTCTTGGCTGGCCGCCTCGCGACGCGCCGCTTCCACTCAGCTCCGGTGGGGCCGCCGCCCATTGGCCGCCATTGTCATTGGCGCAACCCGAGCGAAGTCGCCGCCGGTCTTGCGGGTTTTCCGCTCGCCGCTTTGCTGGAGCCGCCGCCGCCCGATGGGGCCGATGGGCCGCTTGCCGCTAAAGGCCGCTCGGGGCCTCCGCCGCCAACGCGCCGCCGCTCAGACGGAGCTCAAGGCCCCGCCGCCGTGTGCACCACCGTGTTTTCTCGGGTGGAGGGGAGCCGAAATGGGGATAGGGTTTTAGGTTTGGGGTGTTATCCCAGCCGCACGCCTGCTCGGCCGTCCGATCTGATCGGACGGTCGTGGTTCTAGCTGGGCGCATGGGGTTTTTTGGGCCGGCCAAGCGCGCGTGGGAATGGGCCGCCGTGGGCCGTGGCGCGCGTGTTTGGGCCGGATTGGGTTTGAACAGTAAATCCGAAAAGAGTTTTAATGTTTTTCAGAAGCATTTATGAGTGAATTTGATCGAATTTTGATCCAAAATCTCTATAAATTTTGCACCAACGTGTTAATTTTTTCAGAGATTAAAAGTGTACAGTATAATGCTTCTGAATAATGAATTATTTTAGAATAATTACAGCTTCACGCAAAAGTTAATGTTGATTGCCTTTTCATTATTAAATTGAACCAACGGAGAATTTAATTTTGGAAAATATAGATGCAATTTCCAGATCATTATGATATTGTTATTTTCGACCAACGTTGATAATAACAAGATTATAATTTTAATTGATGATTTTATGCATTATTTCTATTTACGCCAACGGTGATGTAGATTTAATGTATAGATTAAAATTGTATGTCGATTTTTGACCAACGTTGGAAATAAGGCATATAATTTTATGTTATGTTCTCACTTTTATTTGAATTATTTTTTGACGGATACAACTTGATGAGTTGTATCAAAGAGATCCCCACTCTCAAAGGAGATAACTATGGGGAGTGGAAGAAAAGATAGACTTAGCGCTTATCTTGGCCGAGGTGGACGGGTCCTCACTACAAAGACGCCCCATCGAGCCTATGGCATCGGTGAGGATCAAAATGAGGATGATACTGCTTGGCAGAAAAGACAGAGGGATCAAGCTCCCTTACAGATGTCTTATGATCTTGAGCATAAGAAATGGACCACAGCCAACAAGAAATGTATGGCTGTGATAAAGAACACGATTGAGCCTGCAATTGTGGGCTCAATCGCAGAATGTGACATCTTCACAGTATACCTTGAGAAAATAAAGAGTCGGGCCATCGCTCTTCAAAGACATATGCTACACGGTGATTAAGCGACTTGTAATGTAAAGGTACTGTGGTGGCAAAGTTGGCATAAGAGAGCACATACTAAGGATGAGTAATTTGGCATCCAAGCTTAAACCAATGGATTTGGCTCTCAAGGATGAGTTCCTTATTCATTTGATTTTTGCTTCCTTGCCGGAAAAGTTTGACACCTTTGTTGTCAACTATAACATGCAGCCCGAGAAATGGGACTTAGAAAAGTGCATAGCTATGTGTGTGCAAGAGGAGGAAAGAATTAAATCCTCACATGGTGGTTCCATCAACTATGTGAAGGATAACAAGAAAAAGAACTTCAACAGCGCCCCCTTCTCAAAGAACAAGGGAAAAGCCTCTGTCCATCAGCCTCAACAGAATAAATTTGTCAGAGACAAAGATCGGTGTCTTCATTTGAAGAAGACGGACACTACAAGAAGAACATCACGATTACTTAAAGATGATAATGGCAAAGAAAGGTGAGAACATTATTACCTTTATAAATGAATGCTCAGATGTGCAATATTCAAATCCACTTGGTGGATTGACTCAGAGCAACTGCTCATGTTGCTAATTCCTTACAGGATTCCGCTCGACGAGGACTACGCAAAGAAACGAAAGATGCATTAAAGTTGCAAATGGAGTCCAAGTCGAAGTTGAAGCCGTTGGCGATCTTTCATTAGAGTTAGCTAATGGCTCCAATCTTTTACTTAGAGATGTCCTTTTGTTCCTCTTTACTGAGAGGAATTTGATTAGTGTTTCAAATTTGGACAAAGACGGTTATGATTGTAATTTTGGAAATGGCAAGTGTGAAATAATGTTTAATAAAGAATGTGTTGGTCTTGCCATCTTACAAAATGAGCTTTATTTGTTATCATTATGTGATGATGTGAATGTCGATGCGATAATGGGAACGTCGCGTGCGAAAGTAATTGAATCCTCGCTCACTTAATGTAAAGTAAAACTAAAGAGAACTCATAATGAATCGTCGAAATTATGGCACCGTGCGTTTAGGCCATATTTCGAGGGGAGAATAGAAAGACTAGTTAAGAATTAAATTCTTCCTCTATTAGAGTTCTCAGACTTAGAACAATGCAGAGAATGCATTAAAGGAAAATATGTAAAGAAAATTAAGAAAGACGCCAAAAGAAGCACAGAGTTCTACAAATTGTTCACACAGACATTTGTGGTCCTTTTCCGTGAAAAGTGTGGATGGTTATGACTCGCTCATAACATTCACAGATGATTACTCCTTTTGGATATATTTATCCAATCAAAGAAAGAAATGAAGCCTTGGATAAATTCAAGATATTTAAGGTCAAGTTGAAAACCAACATGATTTAAAGATTAAGATAGTCCGATCGATCGTGGGGGAGTACTACGATCGACATACCCCATATGGACAAGTTCTGGACCTTTTGCAAGGTTTTTACAGAAAATGGTATAGTAGCCCAAGATTCTACACCCAAGTAACCTCAACAAAATGGAGTAGCCGAAAGACGCAACCGCACTCGATGGATATGGTGCGAAGCATGATGAGCTATTCCACACCGCCATTGAGTCTATGGATGGAGGCGCTGAAAACCGCCATTCATATTCTCAACAGAGTGCCTAGTAAGTCGGTGCCCAAAACACGCATTGCGAGTTGTGGACAGAAGAGTTCCTCATTAAACCACTTACGTGTGTGGGGAGTCTCGCCGAGGCTAAAGTATTTAACCCAAACCTTGGGAAGCTTGATCCCAAAAAAGAGAAGTTGCCATTTCATTGGCTACCCCGAAAAGTCAAAAGGTTTTCGCTTCTACCGCCCGCACAGATATACAAAGTTTGTAGAAACGAGACACGCTGTCTTCTTAGAGGATGAAATGATGAGAGGAAGTATGGTAGCTCGTGAGATTGATCTTGAAGAGAAGCGGTGTATGCGCCCACTCCGATGATTCAAGAGCCATTCTTCACAATACTGCTGTTGCCAAGACCGACAAAGGTAAGACACGTGGTGCCAAGACTGTTATTGTTCCTCCCTGTGGCAACAATGGATGATAATGAGGAACCCGTTCTTCAGATCCTATAGAACCTATTGCCACAGATGAGGGGAGCAACAAGAACCTCAAACAGTAAGATGTACCAAATGAGGAGGCCCCGAGGAGGTCTCAAAGAGTAAGAAGATCACTATTTCGATGATTATCGATTTATCATCTAGAGGAATTTCAAATGGAGGATGATCCCACCTCATTTGAAGAAGCCATGAGAAGCTTAAAATTCCTCAAAATGGCTTGAAGCCATGGAAGAGGAAATGAGGTCCATGAAGACTAATAAAGTCCGGGACTTGGAAATTATTCCTAAAGGAGCCAAAACAAGAGGGTCGTAAATGGGTCTACAAGACAAAGCTTGACTCCCAAGGAATGTAGAAAGATACAAAGCGCGACTTGTGGCAAAAGGATTTACGCAAAGAGAAGGGATTGATTACAATGAGACCTTTTCTCCGGCCTCATGTAAAGATTCTTCGTAATCATAATGGCATTAGTAGCACATTATGATTTAGAGTTACATCGATGGATGTAAAGACGGCATTTCTTAATGGGGATTTGATGAAAATGTTTACATGGCACAACCGAAAGGTTTTGTCATGGAAGGAAATGAAAGAATGGGATGCCGCCTAAAGAAATCGATTTATGGGTTGAAACAAGCTTCAAGACAAGGGTACTTGAAGTTTGACAAGACAATAAGAAAATTTGGGTTTAAAGAGAATGTAGAGGACAACGTGTTTATGCAAAGTTTAAAGATGGGAAGTTTATCTTCCTAATCACAGTATGTGGATGATATCCCATGGCTAGTAGTGATGTCACTGCCATCGAGACAAAGAAGTTTTTGTCCTCAAACTTTGATATGAAAGATCTTGGTGAAGCTTCGCTCGCTCTAGGATCAAATTCACCGGATAGAAACAAAGGGATATTGGGACTATCACAAAAGACATACATAAAGAAAGTCTTAAAGAAATTTGGGATGCATAAATGTAGTCCTTCACCGCACCTATAGTCAAGGGCGATGATATGGGGATTTTCAATACCCCAGAACCAAGATGAGATCGATCAAATGAAAGCGGTTCCATATGCTTCAAATTGTTGAAGCTTACAAGATGCTCAAGTGTGCACACGCATCGACTTAGCATTTGTTACCGGTTACTTGGCGATTCCGAGCAATCTCGAATAGAACATTGGAAATTGATAAAGAAAGTCTTGTGTTATTTGCAAGGAACAAAAGGCCTCATGATGACATACAGAAGATCAGATTTACTCCATATAGTGGGGTATACAAATTCTGATTTTGCGGGAGATGATAGAAAGTCTACATCCGGATATGTGTTCACTCTCGCAGGAGGAGCTATATCGTGGAAAAGCTCAAAGCAAACCGTCACTACATCGTCCACAATGTATGCCGAGTTTGTAGCATGTTATGAGGCTACAAGGTGAACTGCTAAAGAAGTTCATACCCGGCTTAAAAGTGGTTGACGACATCAATAGACCACTTAAGTTGTATCGCGATAATGAACCCGAGAACGTATGCCCACAACAATAAGTCAAGTGGTGCCGCCAAACACATTGACATAAAGTACTATGTTGTGAAAGATAAAGTTCGGGATCAAATTATAAGTCTTGAGCATATAAGTATCAAGAAAGATGTTAGCGGATCCGCTTACTAAAGGCTTACCACCCAACGTGTTCAGAGAACATGTAGCCGGCATGGGTTTAAGGGAAAGCCTATGATTCCTGGACTAAAAGATGGCCCAATAGATTAAAGTAATTATTTCGTAACGAGAGGTGTATTGTAGTCATTGAATCTATCGGCGATTGACCGTGATGATGAGACATGTTCTGTGCACTAATCTATGATGGAATAAGTAAAGTCAAAAATAATTAAAGTTAAAGCATAGATTGAGATCAAGGGGGAGAATGTTAGATTGATCTCATCCGATTAGCCCAACGGCTAATCGGGCCTTGATCCGCATACGATCGGGGCGCCCACCCCATTCCTAGGTGGTGGGCTCTGTCACTGCAGCAATAAATAGAGGGTGGGGGGGCGGCTCGTGACACGAGGTTGGCTCGAGCCGACATCCCCACCGACACACAAACCCTAGACCGATCTAGAGGGCGATCGCCACGACGGAAGCTTCACCGAGAGCGCCGCCACCAACTCATTGCCAGAAGAGACGTCGCCGCCAGGAGACGCCGCTCCTTCCCCCCCGTCGCTGCGCGCGCAGACCTCACCAACGAACCAACGATGGCCAACTCCTCCTCTACCTCCGACGGTCAGTATCCTCTCTCCCTCTACCTTTCCCTCTCGGATCTAGACCCCAGGCACGAAGGCAAGAAAAGGAGTGCCAACAAGTAGAAGATAGATGACCTGCTACTATTCAAAGTTTCCAAGCAAGATAGCAGACCATGGAAAATGCTTTTGCATGCATGTGCGTGCATGAGGAGATCGGCTGTCGTGAATGAGTTGGATTCGAACTAATCCAAGATCCGGTCTTGTTGTACTGTAAGCTTTACAGTTCAGAAAAAAAGAATACGGCATCAGCTGCACCCGTAAATAGATCTCGCCCTGGCTAGCTGCTGAGTAGATAAGCAACCGGTTTGTGAGTCGATAATCGTAGAGCTTTGTTCGTGTCGGGAAAAGGCTGCACTGCACCCTCAACTCTTTTCTTTTGTAATGGATACCAAAATAACAGTTCAGCAGGTTTGTGCTGAACAGGATTTGGCCAGTTTGTTTTATTTGCCTTTGTCAGTCCAAGTATTTGAGCAGTATGAGGTGTTATTGCAGTTTATTCAAGACACACATCTAAACAACGATAAGGATTGTTGGGAATATATTTGTTACAATAGGCTAGTATTCTTCAACTAAAGTATACAAGATATTCATGGGTCATGCTCATACGCCAGTAGCATTCAAATGGTTATGGAAAAGCATATGCAGAACGCGGCATAAAGTTATTTTTTTTCTTAGCTCCTCTTGCATGACAGATTGAACACCAAGAATCTTTTGAGACGAAAGAATTTCCAAATGGGTGATTATATTTGTGTTTTGTACACACAAGATGTGGAGGAAACATTAGACCATCTTTTTTGGGATGGTCATTTGTTCAACCCCGCTGGAACTATATCTGTCCTAATCTCAATTTGAACCCGTCGGTTCATAAGTCACTTCATGATCTCAAAGAAAATTTAACAAAGCCTTTTTTATATGGAGATTAGCATCCTCACTTCATGGTGCATCTGGTTTGTCAGAAATCAGAAAGTGTTCCAAGGAATTGATCCAACGTTTGAAGCCTAGAAACAATTGTTCAAGCATGAGTTTGCCTTAATTGGCTATCCATAGAGCAAAGATCAAATATCTTCTCTCGATTTCAGAAGGGCTTAGCAATTTAGCTTAAATCTTCACTCTCTTGTAAATTTAGGCTATTCAGCGCCTGAGTGTAGAATAGGTTATTCTACACTTCGGCTATCCCCTATGCAACCGACCGTAAAACTATATGCACCCTGCACAATTGACTATAAAACCGCACGCACCCCATGCAACTTTGCCTTTACTGCAATACTATAAGAGATTTACTGTCGCACCGAGCGCAGAGGGGCGGGTGGAGAGAGAAGCGTGAGTTAATTGTAAACTTTGAATCATAATACCTTCTAAACCATTTATCATATTTACAATCCATTTGAAGCGTTTTACTAGAAAAATATGCTTAACAAAAAGAGATCCATGATGAATATGTTTTAATGCTGTAAAAACAATTATTGCACCGAAAGTTCGGATTTATTGTACCTAAGTCAACCAATTACTGCATCGACTGAGCACGACGCAACCGACCGTAAAACGGCGTGCACCTCTCAATCCACCACCCCACCCCCTCTTCTGTCGCCCCTTCTGACTCCCCCTTTTGTTGCAGCATTACAAGATATTTATTGTGATCTCATTGTGCCTTTTACTGCAACCTTCTTGTGCTTTTTACTGCAGCACCACAAAAAGATTTACTGCGACCTCATTGTGTCTTTTACTGCAGCACTACAATAGATTTACTGTAACCTCATTGTGTCTTTTACTACAACCTCCTTTTGCTTTTACTGGACCACTACAAAAGTGATTTACTATGACCTTATTGTATCTTTTACTACAACACTACAAGATATCTTACCGCAAACTTGTTGTGCCTTTTACTATAGCACTACAAAGAGATTTACTATCACACTAAGCACAAAGGGGTGGGTGGAGATAGAAGCATGGGTTGATTGCAAACTTTGAACAACAATATCTCCTAAACCATTTATCTCCGTTTGAAGCGCTTTGCTGGAAAAATGTGCTTAACAAAAAGAGATCCACGATGAATATGTTCTAATGCTGTAGAGAACAAAAACTGCAACGAATGTTCGAATTTACTCTACCTAAGTCAGTCAATTACTGTATCATCTAAAGCACAGAAAAGGTGGAGAGCAACATACTTCTTTATCACTTTTAGTCTATTTAAATATCAATTATAAGATACTCTAATGCGACTTGATTGAAAAATTTTCATTGGAGGCCTTTATTTTTTGCTATATACCTTTTTTCGTATATAAAAGAAGTATATACATAAATTTTGCTATAAAAAGTGGACTTTAATGAAATTTTTAATAGAGTTCACTTTGGGGTATCTTATAATCATTATTAAAGTATGCTCAGATAGATAAAAAGGTATCATCATACGATTTAAAGTGGTATATTGGAAATGTAAGTACATATTCCTGTGAGTACCGCACCATTTTCATGTATATATGTATGTAGAGAGAAATTATATATAGGAAAGTCTTTTCCTACCGTTTAAACTAAAAAAATTGGCTGCACTGAAATTACCCTGAACATTGTTCAGAAATGCAAATGAAAATACTCCGTAGAATTTTGGAAACACTAGCTGCTTCCCTCAGTCCTCACCGGCAGGTGCAATCTACGTGTCAGCGAAGTGGTTTGTACGCATAGCACTTTCGGGATTTCAGAACTTCAACCGCGGATCACGTTATATTCCACGCTACTGATAAAACTAATCGGCCGAACTGATGAGCAGCAGCAGCCTTCGGAATCCCGGAGCAAGAAAAAGGGTGAGGAGCTAGCCGGGATGGCGCTGCGCTGCTGTCAAGTTTTTTTTTTGCTTCGATCGGATGGGCGCGCGCGGCCGCCCGCGCTGGGGCCGGTGGTCCCGTGCGTGGGAGCTCCGTGCCGCGCGACGCGTGGAGATCCCTATTCATTCCGTCTATTGGCGCCCCGGTGCAGCCCATGTGCCTACGTCCCTTGTCTCCCGGGCTAGCTACCCCCACAGTGCCACACTGCCGGTACTCGCTTGCGCTCGCTGATGCCTGCTGGCACTGGAGCCTAGGCAGCTCGTCTATCCCCTGTTCCTTTTCCCTCACCTGGAAACACTCCTATCCTTGTTCAGATTATCTCACATCCAATGCCTCTTAATGCTCCTACATGCGTGTATGTCCGTGCTGATATATCGGTCACCTTTTTCCTTTCGTGCATGGGATCAGATAACATGATCAGATATTCCTTATCTACGTTGATTGATTGAATGGATCACGTCGAAGGATGAGTTTTCACTTGACACGTTTCCTGTTCATCCTTTTGATTTACCGATCGAGTCTTTTAGGCTTTTTAGCATTGCTGTGTGAGATAAGGGCCCAAGCATGCATGCATATGAATATGATACAGCATGGGCAAATAATTTGAGCAGAGTCATGTCCTACTGCAGGCATACTTGCACATACATACTACCTCCTGGGAGCTAATTTTCTCGTCAATATATATTGCGCATGTATACAGTATATATGCCAGTGTAACCCTGTCGTAGCATGGGCAGTTCAATTTTATATTCGATCGTGTGTTGTTTACTTTTGTCTTTTGGTATTTTTTTTAAACACAAAGCTCTAATGGGAGCTCGAGTAAATAGTCGTCTAGTACACCATCAAACAACATGCAAGCTACAACTATAAAGAAGGGAGTCGTAGAGATGATTGTATCACTTTTATGTTTAAGAATTTTTGAATAATATATTATTTCGATCTTTGAATCAAATATTATGTATATTGATCTGCTATTGGATCTATCTGTTGGAATTAATATGGGTTAGGCCCAAATATTATATTCTAATTAATTCTCGTAAATCTCAAAGGCCTATGTACATGTGCTAAACTGTTTAGTCCCACATGGACGAGATGAATGGGAGTTACACCGGTTTATAAAGTGGAACGTGGTAGCCCCTCTTGTGGAATTGAGAGAGCCAACACACGCCAAGACGCCGCTCACCGAAGCGTCTTGCTGCTTGCTATCAGATGCAAAGCGTGTCAAGTGTGGGCGCGATTTTCTTTATCTATTCGAAAATCGAAACGCACCGACTCGTAATTGATGGCGAATCAATGGTGACTGTTGGCCTTTGGACTCTGAGTTTTTGGCTATAAAAGGAACAGAGTTCAATTACGCGACTACAACTCTTTGCTACGTTCTATATCGACTGCGCGACTACTACTACTACATCATGACGAATAACGTCCTCATCAAGAACACTGCTGCATCTTCTTCTTCCACTGAATCTGGGTATGCCTATATCTCTCTTGTTACTTGGTTTGCTTTACTATCTGTTGTTGTCTTGAACACTGATATAGGAATGCTAACTTCTGTTCTTCTAGAAAATGATTTTCAATCGCAGTCTTGGTTTGTGTTTTGTCTTAATGGTGAAGCAGTGAGTTGAAAAAATTCCAAGTAATGGATAATTGTTGATTCTACAACTGAGGCTGAGTATATTGCGGCTTCCGAAGTCGCAAATGAAGTGGTTTAGATAAGGAAGTTTATTTCTGAACTGGATGTGGTTTAGATAGGTGGCCAAAGATGTTGGACGATTGACTATTTTCACTACATCAAGCCCACGACATTGGATCGGGCTGTTCCAACTCTTTTTTCTGCTACATTGCGCGTCTAGTAGTAACGATCTATGATTACTCACATGACTTCCCAATTTACACGGTAGAAATTTTTATTACGATTATGTTGCCTACCCATATCCCAACACTCTCCCCGATCTTTTCGACGAAAGCGAGAGCCCTTTCCAGGAGCAATTGTCACCTTGTCGAGCCACTCTTGTTTAGCCTAGAAGGTCGTGCATTCCCCACTAATCCCCAAATTAAGCACTGTGGACACATGCTCATCCGGCCCCTACTTGAACAAAGTAAGAGAGAGAACAAAGGAGATAACAAAAATAACTTTTGGTCGTCGTATGGTAATCATCAAAACCAGACAATAACCGATGAACAATGGTATGTTCGGTTTTGCTATCTGTAAGTTGCTGCTGGTGTTACAAAATGCAACTTATGCTTAAAGAAAAACCAGTCACACCTTATATTACATAGTAGGCAGAGCTAATTATGAGTTAACCTTTTAGCTATAAACGCAGATCGAGTTAGTCGCCCAACGTACTTGCTACACAAAGTGAGCAAATGAATCATGGTGCATGAGTGAGTGCATGGCAGAGTAGTAATACAGTACCCTTGCTCGATCATAAGCTAGCTGCGCTCATGTACATCCATCCATGTCTGGCTCATTAAGCACCTACCCGGCCGGCGAGCCCCACCGGCGCTGCGTACCTTTGCTACCTCTATATATTACTCCTAGGTCTCTCTCTCGAGACACGCACCCCCCTCCCCTCACAGCCCTCCTTACTTAACATCAACTGGGGTCTTGTGGTCCTCCTCCCGATCCAGTTCCCCACACAACGCAACACACCGTCCCCTCTCATCCTTCTCTCTCCTCGGGTCCAAACTCCAAATCACCTCACGCTTGAGTGCTTGACAAAATAGAGAGAAAGGCGTAGCTGATCCGGCCGGGAGCGCGAGCAAGCAAGCATGGAACGGTACGACGAGAAGCAGCAGCAGCTCTTTGCCTCCTCCTATGTGGACGCCTCCCTCCTAGTCGCCAACGGTACGTACGTGCGCGCGCCATTTGCGCATCGATCGATCTGGACGCATGCAACTGCGGGCACTAGTTTCCTTCTTCGATCTCACCAGGACAGGATATGCATGTGATGTTCTTTCTATGCGTGTGTGTATATATATGTAGGCGCGGCGCAGGGGGAGAGGCCCAGAGCGCGGCGCAGGAGGCGGAGGGCTGCGAGGTGCGACGGCGGTGAGGTGGACGGAGGAGGGGACCCCAAGAAGCGCCGGCTGAGCGAGGAGCAGGTCGAGATACTGGAGCTGAGATTCCGGGAGGAGCGGAAGCTGGAGACCGGCCGGAAGGTGCACCTGGCCGCCGAGCTCGGGCTCGACCCGAAGCAGGTCGCCGTCTGGTTCCAGAACCGCCGAGCCCGGCACAAGAGCAAGCTGCTCGAGGAGGAGTTCGCCAAGCTGAAGCAGGCCCACGACGCTGCCATCCTCCACAAATGCCACCTCGAGAACGAGGTACGTGTGCACACGCATATGACGATCGACACATGAATGCATATGCTCCCTGCCTTAATTCCTCTTGATCTGTTCAAATTACATACATATAAGTGTGTCAAATCGGCAACCATGTGATTCATTCGTGGGTGCGTGGCATGCGCGCGCAGGTGCTGAGGCTGAAGGAGAGGCTGGTGGTCACCGAGGAGGAAGTGAAGCGGCTCAGATCCGCAGGGAGCCACGCGGTTTCCGGTGACGGCGGAGGCGTCGCGGGCCACGGCTTCTGCGGCGGGAGCCCGAGCTCGTCGTTCTCGACGGGTACCTGCCAGCAGCCGGGTGTCGGCGGCGGAGATCACCTGGGGGACGATGACCTCATGTATGTCCCCGAGTATGGCTACGCTGACACCAGTGTGGTCGAGTGGTTTAGCCTGTATGGACTGATGTAAAATTAAGATGATCAGTAACGGCATGCAGATTCTAGTTAGTCATAGTGTTAAGGTTGTGATGATCTCTAAGTGTGAGTGTTTAATTATGTACATAAAGTGATTAATGGCAAAATCTAGCCATCTAGCTAGTAGTTCTCTTAAAGTGCATATGTGTTCTCATTTGATATTTCTGTTCAGTAGTACCGTGTATGTGCTAGCTGGCAATCGTATTAGTTACACATAGGGAGGGTACATTTTAGACTGAAGTTCCTAAATCCTAATGCATGATGAGATATACAAGTTTGAACTCCAGATCGAATATGATTTTATATATACTGCTTTGGATCAACAGAATGTAAATTCTAAAAGATAAAACTTCACATGGTCAATGTGCTTTACGGAGTTTTTTGTTTTGGTCTTGTACACATTACCCCCTTTGATTTCCGGCCTACACCTAAGATTTTATTTGAACTTTATTTAGGCAGTACTCATTACGTAGTTTTTGTCATACTAGCTCTCTAGTTGGCTAGTGATATCAATGAAACAAATTGCATGATACGCTAAAATAAACATAGCACTGTTGCTCCTACTGCAGTAACTCATTTGATTTGATAAAAGTGAGACTGCATGTGATCAGCACGAGGAGTACAAATAACCCCCCTCCCGGTCACAAAAGAATAATGCTTTCCTGGAATTAATACATGCAACTATGCATGGTGCTTTCTTCACATTGTATGGTGCACTGTGTATCCATCTGTTCTGAACAAGTTCGATGCTTCGGCAGTTTGTAACAACTACTTTTCTTTCTCTCCTAGAGAATTGGTGACAGTTCTCCTTCCCGCTTCCAAAAAAAATATTATTAACATGTTGACCAAATATTTTAGTGTGGATACCTCTACTACTTAAAAGAAGCATTTGGTGGTCGTCTGTCATCTCTGTCTCTTTCTTCCGTGTCGCACATCCACGACTCTTTGCGCTGACACATGGGGTCAGATAACTAGTAGTTGCTAGCACCACCACCTTGTCACCCTTTCCACGTTCTTTTAGCAACTCCTGCAACAACTCACATCAATGCTGTTATGTTCTGTTGTTTTGCCCATCACCTCCACTTCCTCCTTCCCCCAGCAGTCTCCTACTCCTCCTCATGACGCTTTAATGCCATTGGAAGTTTCACCTGTTGCACTACTACAGAAAAGGTCATCAAAGGCGGTTCAAAATCGTCATCACAGACGGTTTTTCTGAACCGTCTGATTTTATGGGTCAGTAATGACATGAGTCATCACAAACGGTTTTTGAACCGTCTGTGAAAAAGCTATCATAGACGGTTATGAACAATAACCGTCTGTAATAATTGATTATCACAGACGGTTCTTGTTCAGAACCATCTGTGATAGTTTTTTCTATCGCAAAAAAATCGGATTTTGAGCCAAACCAATGAATTGTTGAATAGTAGTTTCCATATGCAACCTCTAGCAAGACAACTAAAATCTAATTAAAATTCTGACGACAAACACATTATAGGAAAGGGGAAAAAAATAAAGTTACAAAGTTAAACTAGCTAGAAACCATCTGTGCCTCCAAGCTCCTGAAAACACATCGGCTTCTTGGATTGGTTCAACACTGCTTTTCTTTGTACCTCACCAGGATATCACAAGCCAGGGGCGAATCCACTGGGTAGGCTTCATCAGGTTGAAGCCTACCCTCCACGGTGCCCCGAGACCCTTCCCTCCAAGGTCCCAAGGCCCCCAACCTCTGGCTCTGGTGTAGGCGCGCAGTGGCGCTGCCATGGCTAAGTCTACACACAAGAAGAAGAGCAACCCTCTCAGGACTACGCGTGTGGGCCTTGCGGCTTGTGCCCAGCGAAGCCCAGGCTCAACTCACATGGTCCCACACGACAGTGATGCACTCCCCCATCATGTTCCCCAAATTCCCCCAATTGGCAAATCCCCAATCGATTCCCAAAATCCCCAATCCATTCCCCATTTCCCCAATCAACCGAAGCGATCGACCGAGGGCAGCGGAAGCTAGAGGAGCTGGGCAGGAGCCACCAGAACGCGTGCCGCCGGTGAGTAGCAGTGTGCTGCGTGGGAGCCTAGAGGAGGAGGAGGGCAGCCGCATGCGTGAGCGTGAGGGAGGGGGGAGCCCGGAGGAGGCGAGGGGCAGGCCGTTGACTGCCGACGCCGTGGAGGCTGACTGGCCGAGGGACACCACGTCGCTGCCTGGGAGTCACCGAGGAGGCGAGGTCGCGAACTCATGAGGAGTGGAGGAGGGAAGCCACCAAGAAGGGCCAGGAGGCGACGCCGCCGACGCTGATCTGCTCTGCTGAGAGCCTGAGAGGACCGAGAGGTCACTGCGTCTGCATGGGAGGAGAGGAGATTTGGGATTTTGGGCATGGAGTGCTGCTGAAGTGCCGGCGGCCTGAAGCCCTAAAGACCGAAGTCCCGAAGGCCGAACTGCTGATACAGTGTGGTGGTCAGTTGGTATATTATACATTTATACTAATATACTTGTTACAATGTTACTCGATTTGTTAGTAACTAGCAAGTTTGATAATTGATATACTGTGGTACTGTGGTGGTATATATACATACTCAATTAGCAATTAATTTGTAGGTTTGCAACAATGAAGAAATGAACTCTGCGTAATTATTTCACAAGCAATTTATGATCATTTTGAAAGTCGTGATTCAAGCTAGCGTCTTAGTGGTATGGTTCTTTTATTTTGAATGTTCATGATCATTTAAGTACAATTTGTTATTGTATCACTAATTTATCTAATTTTGATGTACAGATTGTTACCCACTGGAACTATATTTACATGTTTTGGGGATGCACTTTCCATTAGCAAGGTACCTTCATTGTATTTCTCTCTTTTTGCTTTGTTTTTATTCATATATGAATTTGATTGCACAAAAAAAATACAAAACTATGTTTGTTACAAATTAGTTTAGTTGATGCCTTCAGCCCACCCTCCTTTTTCATCCTAGATTCGCCACTGTCACAAGCTGTTCTTGCATGTCGTCTGAGTTTGACTCAAGCTTATCGGCAAGGAGAGACGACTGAAAACCTCCAGCGGCGCTCCGACCTTAGGTAACACAAAACTAAGATCATTTTTTTTTACAACAAATAGCCAACAAATTATGTATGTTTTGGGGATGTACATGTACCTTCTGGTAGTCTACCTCCTGCGGCAGACAAGGAACTCCTCTGTATCCCTCCTCCTTGTTGTCGTCGGCTGTGTCTCCTTGTCGAACCGCGACGGGGAATCGAGAGTGGTCACCAGAGCTCGGCGTGGGGAGGGGAGAGGGAGAGACTGATGGAAGACAAAGCTGGGGTGGCTATAATATATAAGGACAGCGCCAAAACATTTTATCTCTCGCACACACGTTCAAAAATTTTCGAAATCCCGCGTTGCAAATCATAGACGGTTTTATACAAAAACCGTCTGTGACAACATATCACTAACACTCTGATTTTACCATGACTTGAAATGCCAATCCTTTGCCGCGCCCCTATCGTGCAGCCAATCCTCTGCCGCGCTCCTACCATAGCACCCAATCCTCTGCCGCGGTAGGGTTTGGGCAGGCAATCCTATGCCCCGCACCCCTGTCAAGCCCTACCGCAGCAAGCCGTCGCCCTGCCAAACCCTACCGCGGCAGAGGATTGGGTGCCGCGGTAGGGTTTGGGCAGCCAATCCTCTGCTGTGCCTCTGCCATGGCACCCCATCCTCTACCGCGTCCCTGCCAAGCCCTGCTGTGGCAAGCTGTTACCTTGCCAAACCCTACCGCTGTAGAGGATTGGGTGCCACGGTAGGGTTTGGGTAGCCAATCCTATGCCTCGCCCCTGTCGTGGCACCCCATCCTCTACCGCGCCCCTGCCAAGCCCTGCCGCAGCAAGCTGTCACCCTGCCAAACCCTACCGCTGCAGAGGATTGGGTGACATGGTACGGTTTGGGCAGCCAATCCTATGTCGCGCCCCTGCTGTGGCACCCCATCCTCTTCGCGCCCCTACCAAGCCCTACCGCAACAAGCTGTCGCCCTGCCAAACCCTACCGCGGAAGAGAATTAGGTGCCACGATAGGGGCGCGACAGAGGATTGGTATTTCAAGTCATGGTAAAATCAGAGAGTTAGTGATTTTAAGCCATGGTAAAATCAGAGAGTTAGTGATTTCAAGCCATGGTAAATACTTATCACAGACGGTTTTTAATACAAACCGTCTTTGATGAGGACGATAAGTCACAGACGGTTTGTGTTGAAAACCGTCTGTGAAGTATCACAGACGATTCTGAACAAGAACCATCTGTGATACTTCACAGACGATTTTCAATACGAACCGTCTGTGATATTACTTCTTCACAGACGGGTTTTAGCGCAACCAGTAACACAGACGGTCGCTAAACCAAAACCGTCTGTGATTGTATTTAATATAGACGGTTTTGGTAAACTGTCTGTGATGAGGTGTCCAGTATTAGCCTTTTTGTAGTAGTGTTGGTTGAAGAATAGGGGAAGCAAGAGGGAGAAGGGAATGGAGGAGAAGCATAGGAGAGAGGAGGGGAGTGGAGGAGAGGAGGAAGATTTTTGATAGCTTGCTCAACTCCAAGTTCTACAACAAATGGTAAAAGATTGCTTCTTTTTTTCTTAGGTTTTCTGGTTCTTGGGTTGCACTGGTTCGAGTTTGGTCGGGTTCTTGAGGCTGGCTGAGATTGCATGTTCTTTGTTTTCTTTTAGTCCAATCTGGTTCTTTGTGACGCTGTTCTGGTGTTTAGTTCTTGAATTGCGCAAGTTCGATCCACACGGCATAATGGTTGGAACT
The DNA here is from genome assembly GCA_036346405.1 of Phyllostachys edulis. Taxonomy (NCBI): domain Eukaryota; kingdom Viridiplantae; phylum Streptophyta; class Magnoliopsida; order Poales; family Poaceae; genus Phyllostachys; species Phyllostachys edulis. Next base: position 56,140,491 of record CM070558.1, read on the forward strand.
TCTTTGCCTGGAGCATTCTTGGATTGCGGTGTTCTTGCTTCGTGTTTCCGAAGTTGTTGGGTTCCTGAGTTGCATAACCTATTTGGCGTAGCATCCGGAAGGGTATATTTTTGCGTTCTATTTGGATTGATTCTTCTTTTCCTTTATTTTTCTTGAATTGTTTCAATGTGGTTTCCAGTTCCAAGTTCTTGGTGATTCCGTTGCTTTTTTTTTTCTTTTGACCGCATAAGAGTTTTGTGTTCTTGGATTAGGCTAACCAATCGTTCGGTTCTTAAACAATGGATGCAACAAGCACGCGTTCAAATGTATCCAAACACGGCTAGTTCCCATATGGCAAAAGAAACAGTTCATGATTCAATTCTTGAAGAAGGATGTAGCCGACCTCCTCGCCAATGGCCTCAGCACCCATGCCTTTGGACGGGTATGTTTATTTGGGCTCTCTCTTGCTGAAACTTGCATAGTTGCATTGCATTGCTTCCTACTGTTATGAAGGATTTAGAGGAAAGTTGCATCCTATTATTATTTTCCACCAGAAAAGATGCACTTTGTTGGCACAAGACTACTGATTGGCACTGAAATTTTGGTCATTTGGTAGAGGAAATATGTGATGATTAAATAGCTAATTTTCTTTCATGTTTGTACTTTGCACTCTAGAATGCAGATGGATGGGCTGATAACTGAGATGAACCAAGCTTCTTGCTATGATATGATTGAGCACTTCTATGAGTACATTGGTAAGCAACTCAACAGCTTATAGAAACATAGGTAACTCCGATTGATTTAGCTAACGTTTTGTTTTGCTTCCCTATTTCTGCTGTCAACAAGAATCAATCATTGTAATAGTGAAGCAGTCTACCTACAAATCACAAGTTTGTTAATTAATTGTTAATGGCTCAAGAGAGTTATGCACCCCAAGTCTTTAGTGGGACCCATCAGGTCAGTATTTGTTAAGGAATCAAATTAGGACAAGAGCATTCATAATATATATCCATATGATTCTTTTGATGGTTTAGTTTGGTGTTACCAAAAGCTTTTTTTTTGTTTGGAACTTCAGTTAATGAATATACCAAGTTAACCACTATTATTATCTTAGGAGTGCAAACTGAAGGAATTTCAATTATCTCCATGTTACAATCGATTTGTGTTATTTTTCCATCAACATGGATTGTTGCTAGGAAGCTAGGGAAGCTGTGTCAACTCTAATTTTTGGTGCCGCTCGCTTTCCAAATATTCCTGAACTGTGTGACCTTAGGCACATATTCATAGTGAGATATAATAATTTTCCTAACCCTTTTGTTAGCCTTGAGTGTGCAACATGCCAAAGATTTATTGTCATTGGCTTGCTTCGTGGTGTTGTACTTAACTTATTAATGATTGTTCAACCTGCAGTTTGTTCAAAAACTTGACAATACGTTGTTTACTAATGCGGAGAAATAGCAAGCCATGCAAAGTATCTCTACTACTTAAAAATATGAGTTGATAGTTGTCTGTTCTCTCCGCACCCTCCCACCCCTGTCCCTCTCTACTGACAAAAAAAAAATCGTCGCACCCCTTCCTCCCCCGTGACTCACGAGCGCGGTCATGCCCACACTTCTTCTGCAACAACCCAAACCGCTGCCACCCCAATTCTTCTTTGCATGCACACACCGAAACTCGTCGTCGTCACACTCCTTCCCGTCTCATGCCTTGTCCCCTCGGGCGGTGGCGCAATAAGGCGGTGTTAGGGACGGAAGAAGGCACCAGGAGGAAAGGGAGGAGAGGATGTGGAGTTACCTTGGAGGAGAAGCGGTGGCGCTAGGGAAGGGAGGGGAGGCAGTGACGGTGCACATGGAATAGGCAAAGACCAAGGAATTGGGATTCAAAAAGCAATTAAAGAAGAGGCAGAGAAGCTATGGGTGATTTTTTAGCTCCATTAGATTAATGGTTTATGTGCGATTTACTATCGAACATGGTAGAAAGAACACAAGTAGGTTTGCTTCCTGTTAACTTGAAACATTTTTTTTGCAGGAGATGGTCTTTGGGCAATTGTTGCAGTGTTAATGCTTGCGTCATCTTTGCGATCATTAGTGATTCATGATTTTTTATCTGCAGACTGCAATGGAATTTCACCATTTTGATTGTGGTTTCTTTTTCTTTGCTTTATTTGGGTTCCCTCAGCTGCCGGTGACCATGCTTGAGGTCCTTCTATGCAACCAGAGAAGAAGATCGATATTCTGGCCGCAGATCATTTGGGTTCACCAAAGCACAAGTAGAGGTGATTCTTCATCTGTTCGGTGGGTAGATTCATCACTGTTTAGTAGAGTTTGTGAAAGTTACAAACATTATTATACAAAAGCAAAATACTGCAATGCTAGAATCATGTGGTTGTCCAGTAGTATAGTGTGACCATGCCGGAAGTATGAGTGCAAATGACTATGATCGCTTATACTTTTATTGACCATTTTTATGATCTCGTTAACTTTTAACATAGGTGAGGTGAATTGGATTTAGGTTGAGGAATACTGACGTGAATTTAGTAGAAAGGTGGAGTGATCTATGATAGATTTACGGAATGCTTTAGTGAAATAGTTTTCATAAGTCATCTACTGAAAATTTAATTTCGTCATGTGTCACCATGAAATGATGGTGTCACAACAGGTGCCTCTATGACATGATAATTAGATGATTGATGTTCTTCAGTAATTTACATGTCCGATAGTAATCCTTTTTTGTGTGTCTCTCTTGTATATTCTTGTCAACATGTTGGAAATAATCTTCTGGTGCAACTCTAAAGGTAACCATGTTTGTTGTGTTTTTAGTCGTAAGAAGATACAAATATGACAAGAATCAGGAACTTGTTACAACCGAATATAAGGATTAAAGAAGATGGAAATCAGCAACTCATGACAAGAATCAGGAACTTGTTACAACCAAATATTGATAAATCTGATGAAGATGCTTGGACACCACAACAATGATGATGGCCGGTCATGGCGGTTTGTCGGTTGTGCAGCGCAAGCCCGACGTGGGTTGTGGCTGTGGAGCCAAACTACTAAGGGCATGATGTAGGCTGAACACGACAGTAGATGAACTACGTAGGCTAGGATGGAGCTTGTCTGGGCACTAGGGTAGCATAGGAACAATGGCTCAGCGTGCTAGGGAAATACATTTTTTTATTCTGTAGCAACACACAGGCATTGAACTAGTCTAGATAAATATTTGAAATCGATATGAATAAAAATTTTCATTATAAATATATAGTTTCTCAAATACATGGTAGTAAAACGCATTGTTCAAATTTGTACTTTGTCAACTTAACTTGATCTATATGTGTGTGTGCATGCATGGACGCGTTTTGGGCGGTGGGGGCGTCATTATTTTTTTATTAGAGGTTGTAGCAACTATTATAATGTTTACAACAGGCACAATTATATCTAATTCATAGTTATTCTTCGAAAAATGGTGTGAATTTTGATGTTACTTTGAATTCTTACTTGAGTTTTTGCTGAAAGCAAAACTTCCCAAGATGCACATGCATAGTTAACTTAGACCATTCCTGAATACAAAAGTAAATGTTCGGTAATTTGTGTATAGTTTAAGGTTGGCTTCTCATAATGCACATACAACAAACAAGGAAATCCCAATCAATGATCAGCTGTTTGTGACCAAATAGTAGTAGAAATAACGTCCCATAACTATTTGTTTGATAAAAGGTAAGGGAACCCCACACATAAGGAGAGCGTTGATGGTGTTATGCTTGTTCGTAAATTATAAGCTCAAAACTTCCGTGCTCCAGGCGAAATGATTTATTAGAAGCAGACTAAACCTAAGGTCCCATTTGGAACACGACTCTTTCATGTCAAATTCCTATGAAATTCTAGTGACTTTCCTACATGCCAATTACATGCCCTAAATGTCCGGTTACTCCTAGTGCAACATATATAGCGTCACCTAGCAAAACACACACACACACACACACACACACACACACACACACACACACACACACACACACACACACACACACACACACACACACATATATAACGTCACACGATGGATCGAACGAAGCTAGTTAGCTTGCCATGTGCAAGATGCATAACTAAATGTGAAGTTATCCAGAGGTAGCTAGGCACCAGCTATGCCAATCTTCGATCCCTTGTGGTGTTTCGGTTTATACCATGTTAACTTCATTGCAATCTATGACTATGATGATACATTCTATCGTCGATACGAGATCAAACAGTAAATTTATAGGCACCCCTGGTCGGATACATCCACCACTCAGGATTTGAGGGGGGAGCTTATCGAGAATCACACACAATAGGGTTGTACGGATGTACTGTATATATGTGGTAGAAGTTACACGTGGCCTCCTCCCCATTTACAAGTGTCCTATTTATAGAGTGGGAGGGAGAGATCTTTGAAGTCACATCGTTGTCATTGGAGCTTAGCTTGCTCTGGGCATACTTTCGTCCAACGCATCAAGTGGGTCCCTCCACATCCAAGATACATGACATCATCAGTCTTTCATCTATGCGAGTGTCGATGGGACCTCGACGTGTGGTAACCCCAGGCCGGGTCCAGAGTGGATTCGCCGACGTGTCATGCCTCACCAAGGTTGGTCATTGGACCTCGTCTGGCGTGGATCCCCCAATGTGTGACGCCTCATCGGTGTTGATCCTCGAACCTTGTCCGGCGTTAGTCGTCTGACTTCGTCCGGGTTGGATCCCTTAATGTGTCAAGTCTAGCTGAGGTTGGTCCCTGAACCTGGTCTGGAGTGGATCCCCAATGTGTCATGCCTTCATAAGGTTATCGTCGGCTCAAGGTAGCGCGGGGACCCTCCCTAACACATTCCCGAACCGAATGTGTAGATAGACAGGGACAGAGGATTGTTGAGTCCATCCTGGCCATGGCTCCCCTAGCGATTGTCGCATGCGATGTACGACCTCCAGATCTTAGACATTAGCTATCTTGGATGCTGAAGAAGTTAATTAAACTTTACATGTGATGTATTTGAAGGGAATACTAGGCATGCACCACTTTTTTGTGCCATGGGTAGCATTCAAGTAGATTGGTGATTATCGACGTCTAGAACTCTCATTATAGAACGGACAAACAAAATTATAAATAGAAAATAGAGATTGCTATCTATTCGCCAAAGGACTCGAAATGGTGATGTATATTGCAAAGGGTATGCTCTGATTACAGGAAAAATGACTATGAATTCACGTGGATTAGGGCTTGGATCGGGATCTATTTTACAATGGCACACAGGCCAGGCTTTTATAGTTCTACAAGCATCGGCAGTTGATTCTAGTAGCACCTCTTCATGTCAATGGTCGCGTCCCTTTAAGTTAATCACCGCGTCCCTTCATGGTAACCGTTGTCTCCGGATGTAATAGTCAATACTTTCTCCACGCGGGTTGCAATTAACCACACGTGGGCAACTGCCTTTGAGGACCTCCTCTACTGGGGAGAGGTCCTGAGGTGGTCCGAAGAGACCTCTCCAGGAGAGAGGTCCTGGAGTGATCCAAAGAGAAGGTTCTTGCCCCCACCTTCTGACTGTGTATTTAATCCTGCGCCCAGCAAGCTAATTCGGGCCCAATAGAGGATCCAAATTACTTTCGAATAAAGGTATATCCAGATAATTTGACTAATCAACACTCTTCATCAGTTAGCCCTTCAACTTCAAGTGAAAATAACTTACTTCGAAAGAGGATCGTAGAAAATCTTACGACTACGAGGTGGTCGTAGTATGGTGATTGGAAGTAAAACCTTTCCGACTGGTATTTCATTTGACCAGAAATAGACTTGGTCAAGAAGGTAATTTCACTTGAGTTGTAAAGACATACTCGGTCATCTCGAACAGTCCAATTTAAGAATCTCAATTGACTCTCACAAACCTGTCTTTCGAAGCAATTCCCGAAGAGGTGTTATACTTTTTACTGCGATGATTACGGGATAAAGATAATTTTGGGAAAAGGACAAAAGTTTTCAACTGCTCCTTCTCACACATCTCTAACGCGTGGAACAACTTCCTTGACCAGATATGAGCTGTCATGTCCCTATTGATCAAGGTGCAGTTGTTACATCCTTGAGGTATTGGGTTTTAAATGCACCAAAGATATATACACGGATCTTTATCCTTCCTTGGGCATGATTTACCCTGCCATTTTTACTTTCACCATTTATCGAGAGCTTTTTGTCTTCCACAAAACCTTCGAAAAGAAGAATTTCTTAGTTCACCATTGAACCGAGACAATGGTGGGATGGAAATTGTCAATGCTATCTGCGGAGGAGCTTAAAGGATTGGAGCAAGACGAGCATCTACTAGAGAAGGCTATTCTCGAGTGGCGTGTGTTAGGGAAGGAGATTGAGCCATGCCCTCTAGCCGGTTTTGCGGTACTCTTCGTGCCCAATCTCTGGGCAGGCCTCGATTTACCTGAGAGTGATTTTTTTATTGGAATTCTTAATCATTATGGAATAGAACTAGTTCACCTTGTATCGAATTCAATTATGGTACTTAGCGTTTTTGGCCATATGTTTGAGGCGTTTTCAGGAGTAACCCCTACTTTGTGTATGTTTAGGTTTTATTATCAAATTATTCGCAACAAGAAAGGTGCTGGTGATGTGGGCTCTTTTTACTTTAAATTGCAAGATGTCAACAAGAGGGTGTTTTCCTTTTAGGCTACCAAAGATGTCAGCCAAACATGAAATAAAGAATAGTTTTATTCTACAGTTCCAAAAGAGAGTAGGATTACTTACGGCCAGAATGCGCCACTGGAGTGGTCCTCAAAAAGCCGAGCTTCTAACAAGGAGATCAAGTTCTCTGATGGTGAGAAGAGTGTGGTCCAAGTGATCAGCAACTTGGTAAGGGGAGGTCTAACTGGACGAAAGGTCGTCCATGACTTCCTCAAGAACAAGATCTTTCCTCTCCAAAAGAGAGAAATATTATCTTGTGATTATGACATCCCAAAAAATGGTAATAATCAGTTTACCTTTTTACTCGAACTAACTTTTCATAGTTGAAGTAAAGTAATTTTTCATTATATTGTAACTTTTTTAGATGACGAGGTCCTTGCTAGAGCCTCAGTCCTGTTAAAGGATCGGGGTTCTAGACAAGGAACCGATTGATTTAGAAGTGCAGCCCTAAGCTTGATTGGAGCTGCCTTATTACTCAGGAAAGATCACAAAGTGGTAAGTATTTACAAGAATTGCAAGACATAAAAAGTGATTTTTACTTTATGTCTAACTTACGTTTTCTAAACAGGCAACATCAAAGAAACGTCCCATATCAGATGTTGGTGTAAGCTCTACCCCTTCTTCGGCAAAGAATGCAAGGATAAGTTCTAGGCCTTCTGGTACACTAAAGAATACGACACCTGCACCTGCATTTGCATTGATCTCAACTCCACAAGAGCCTCCTACGTTAACTCCAACTCCAATTCTTTCAGAACCTCCTACCCGCGAGGTATTTAAAAACCAAAGTTAAAATTTTAGTTTTTTGATATGCTTCTTGCCCTCAGCCAATACCTGCTATATCAATTTTTGTGGTTGAGGTGGTACAGAGCGAAGGATCATTAGAGGAGTCCAAAGAGGAAATTCCACTTCAACGGGCTCCAAGGCCAAGGACCATGGTTCCTTCTTTGTTAGAGCCAGTGGAACAACCCACTTTCACTGTTAATGAGGACTTCATGGCGCTCTTCAACGAAAGTGGCTTCGAGATCGAGTAAGTTTTCTGACCATAACTGTATAATTTTGTCTCATAATGACCAATCTTCTTTTTTCTTTTAGTCTTTCTTTGCCGTCGGAGCCGGAAAGGGGACAACTAATAGCTCAAGAACAAACCTCACCACCCATTGTACTGTCAATGGAAGAATCTATGGTAGAAGATATTCTACAAATAGAAATACCTCCTAGGACCACTGAGGAAGTGGTCAAGGATGTCATAACCACGGCTACTGGTACATCCAAGCATATGCCATAGGGCACGGAGGTCCAAACTGAAAGGACCTCTCAAGTGGATCAGATAGAAGAGGTGGTCCGTGAGACCACACGGTCAGTGGAGGTGGTCCATGAGACCACTGAAACACAAGATGAAGATGATCATATCCTGGTAAAAAAAATTATCTTGGTAATTTTATTTTGAATATACTAGTATAGATCTGACTCATAGAATATCTTAGGAGTCGCAAGATATTGAATCTGATCCAACCAGAGGAGTTTTCCGTTTGGTTCAATTGGATCAATCCAAAAATGAAGTTCCTCTTGAGAGTTCTCCTTCCAGAACCGAAAAGAAGGACCTCCAAGACCTCATGACGTCTGTCAAAACATGTTGGAAAGTCAATGTTGACATGATTGGAGAGATCAAAACTTTCGCAGAGGAGAAAGAGAAGTATCTACATAAAGTCATTATTCAATCATAAGATTACCATTAAATAATTAACTTATGCTTTTATTTACAATATAGGGAGTGTTTACTGGCAAAAGCCGAAAAAGAAAATGTTGAGTCTATACTTCACGCTCTCAGATTAAAATTGTCTGAAGCGGAGAAAAGATCTGAGAGGAGCGCGGTGGACGTAGCAGAGAAAATAGAAGAGATCCGCCTCTTAACTCAAAAGAATGAAAAGTTACAAGAAATCCTTGGCAGGCAATCGGAAGAGGGCCACAACCTCTTTGAACAAAACAAGGTGCTTTTTAAGGAGAAGAAAGGTAAAGAACTTATTTTTCTTTTTACAAAGCATTTGACCTTGTCATTATTTACAATGTGTGAATTATGTTCTGTATTTTCATTCTTTCTTAGAACTAGAAAAGGCAAAAGAGGATCTGCAGAAGACCTCTCTTCTAACAAGGATCTTTATATTCAAGACTTGAAGAAAGTGGAAACACAGAGTAGCACTGCCATGCAAGAACTTGAAAATAAGGTGGATACCTTGATGAAGGCTGGCAAGGAAATCACTTCAGTTACAAAAAATAGTTTTTCTCGAATTTTAGCTTCCCTACGAGAAATCGCAGAGCATCTGAAGGCTCTGGTAACTCTTCTCGCAACCAAAATGACCTTGGATGAACTTAGGAATGATATTTATACTCAAATTGCATACATTCAAAAATACATACCTGCTGTGAATACTACTATATATCAATCTTTAACGAGAGCAATAGGTCAAGCCTTGAACCGAGTCTTGTTGAAGATTGATCTCCTTTATGGGGATTTTGTTGATCTTCAGAAGCTTGTCCCTACGCCCAAGTTTAAGACAAAAGAAGTCGGTCTTGCGGCTCAAGCCAAGATTACACCAATGGTGGTGGAGATTATCAAAAATATCAAAGCTAGTGCTCCTGTCACTCCTTCAAGTGCTCCTAGCTCAAGTGTTCAAAAATGACATTGTAATGATACACATTTTTTAAGTTGTATGGGATAATAAAAGGATTTGGTGTATGATAATGGTAATTGATTGTTAGAAATTAACCCGCTTTTGCAATTTAAAATATTTTTGTAAGTTGAATTCCTTATTTATGTTGCTATATGTAGCCCCTCGCTTGGAACACTTTGTCCGGCAATGGGAGGAGTGTTTCGGGCGAACAAATGCGTTGGGACCAGGATATCTTTTACAAAATCAATGATCAGAACCAGTGTGTATTCAAGAAAATGAAGTCAATCTGTTGGGTTCTTATGCAATGAGAATTGGCTTATAGAAGAGATTCCCAAACAGTTGTCATTTTCTGAATGTATACCGATGGCCATTTGATAAGTAAAGACTCTATGACCCAGTAGCGAAATTGATCATCCATAAGCACTCAAATAAATAATCAGGAAACAAAATGGTGATCCTGTATGTGAAATGATACGAAAAAAAAAATTTATGCCGAAAACATTAATATGATACTGACAAATAAAGATAATTGAATTGTGTATTTATTTAATATAAGAAAAAAGATACTTATAGATAGAATTTTTGAAGATGTTCAATGTTCCATATGTTAGATAGAACACGGCCATCCTCCATGGCCAATCCAACTGATCTTGGCCTAGTGACAGAGACTACAGTATATGCACCCTCCTATCTAGAGGACAACTTGTTCAAGTTGACTTGGTTCTAGATTCGCCTCAGGACCAGGTCACCCACATGAAGTGTTCTTAGACGAACTCTTCGATCGTAGTAGCGTCTCAGCCCTTACAGATAGATAGTCGATTTTGATAGTGCTCGATCACGTCTTTCTTCCAGCATATTGACGTCGTCTTCGCACAATTCTCCCTGATTTATTTGATCTAGGAGGTCTACACGCATTGAACCTAGCTGAATCTCACTAGGTAGCACTGCTTCTGCACCGTAGACTAGTGCAAATGGTGTTTCACCAGTTGCTCTACTGGTAGTAGTGTGTAATGCCCATAGGAAAGAGAAGAGCTCATCTATCTAATTCTTTGAGCATGTCTTAAGGCGATTAAAAACTCTCTTTTTTATACCTTGCATAATCTGATCATTGGCCCTTTCTACTGCCCCATTGCTCTGTGGAAGTGTCACGGAAGCAAAGCAGATCTTAGTACCAATTTCATCGCAATAATCTTGAAACACGTCACTAATAAATTGGCTCTCGTTGTTTGTGATAACACGACTGGGTACTCCAAATCTTGTAACAATGCTTTGTATGAAGAATTTCTTTCTTTCCATGACCATTATCTCTAACAAATGGTTCAAACTTCTATCCACTTAGTGAATGTATCAATGGCCACGAACAAGAATTTATACCCATTGGGTGCTTGCAGTAGTGGTCCAACTATGTCGATACTCCAAGTCGAAAAAGGTCATGTGTAATACCCCATTTAAAAAAATAAAACAAATAAGTGATTAGTACTAAAATTAAATAGAAATAGAAAGGAAAAATTCAGAATTTAGGTGGAGTATTAGAACCCGGGCCTTTGGCCCATAGCACTTTGGCCCAAGAGAGAACAACTTAAAAGGGGGAAACCAAACCCTAGCCATCCCAGCACTGTAGCTCGCCCCCACTGTAGCACCTCGCCGCCGCCCCCTTTGTTCCTCCGCTGCTCTTCTCAACAACCTCCAAATCCCAATCCGAGACCTCACTATTGGAAATTTGGAGCCCAAATCCTAGGCGTGCATGCCTCTCCTCCTCTTCCCCATCCCCGCGCGTGCCCCCGCCGTGGCCCCGCCTCTCCCTGCCGCCGACCGTGGTCGTCGTCGCGTCGCCCCCGTCACCCTTCTCCACTTCGTGTCTATAGGGCTCCCGCCCCCGGCCACCGACGACTTCCACTAGCTTGACCTCTTCGCCTTCATCAACTCCTCGCCGACTCCTACCAAATTCCCCAGAGCCGGAGGAGGAGCCGAGAGGAGATTGAGAGGAGAGGAGAGGCGAGGAGGGCGGACCACCGGCGGCAGCAGCAGGAGAGAGGCGGAGACGGAGGCGTGGGCGCTGGCGGCTGAGGAGTACCACCAGCTAGAGCGGGAAATGCTCGACCGGAGGCTCGCGCCCTGTAACACCCAGCCCAACACTGAGCCTAGAATGCCACTAAACTACTTTTCAACTAATATTCATTAACACTCTATAGAATTTCAGCAACCAAAGCATTAATAAAAACCATCCATGGGTCACAATAGAACATGAATAAATACTTGTCAGGCACGAATAAATAAGCGAAGGAAACATAGCAAGATAATAAGTCTAAAACAACACCAAATAGACTAGTCCAAAACATTCATATAAGATTATTCAATCTCTAACATGTTCTAAAAGTAGTCCAGTGATAATGAATCAAATGGTTCTCATGGCAAATAATCATGTGTTTGAAGTATGAGACTATTCCATGTGCTCTAGTCCCTCCCAATCGTGGCGCCCTCAATAATCACCTAAAAACAACAAAAGAGCAAGGGTGAGTCCATGACTCAGCAAATACATCATTAAACAACAAACAATGATAAAACAACAGTATTCAATAATACTAAAAGTCTTAACAATACTAAAACCAAATTCATCCCATCATTCTATATAGAAGAACCATCCATAACTTCTCCCGTAAATTCTAGATCCACCGATACTCAATCCGTTCAATCTTTTGTACATAAATCTAACAATTAATCATGCTAAGAAATATATATATATATATGATCAACAAGTATCTATAGAAAAGATAACTCCAAGATTAATATTCGCTAGGGCAATCACAGCTACATTAATCCATTGAGACCAAATAATCCAACAAGCTTAGCAAACTAAGCAATTTTAATGATCAATCTATTTCATCAATGTTCCACACTTCTTTCTTAACAACTCCTTCGAGGTATGGATATACTCTTAGTCACTATTTATCATGTAATTATACTAAGACAACATCAAATTAACCAACTTCAGTTCCAAGTATTTTGGTCAAGATCGATTATGCACCACACTACAGACCTAACTTGATAACCCATACCATATAATTTCTTTAATTACAACATCTCACTTAATCATAACAAGACACCACTAAAGTGGTTTTAACTCTTTCTTTCATAAAAGAGAGGCATTCGACTTGAACACTCAAAATGCCTAAAAAAATACATAGGGTCAAAGCTTTCACATGCTAAAAAACTCGCGAAAGAAAACTTTTGTTATCCAAAATACCAAGCAAACAAATGAATCTTGTTTCCCAACAAGGAGGGCATAACCCTCGTGAAAAGATCAATCTTGCCAATTTAACGACATTCACAAGAAACAACAACAGATCAACAGTCGGAAGACCAGACAATCACTTTATGGAACTAATAAAGACCAATGGAAACCCATCAGCTGCATTGTAACCACTATCCGAAGAAAGTTCATCAACCACAAGAAAACTGCATTGTAACCATTATCCGAAGAAAGTCCATCAACCACAAGAAACTACCACCAGAAAACCAAATACAAACTCAAGGAAGACAACAACTTCCTTAAAGAACTCATCACCAACCTCAGTAACTAAATTACTTGAGAAAAAAAACCATTCACTATTCCCATACCACGGACGGTGGTACAACTTGGCCATGCCTATAGCCACAACAACGATCTCTACCTCTTGGCATAGCTATCAACCACAATCAACAACACACAAAAGGTTCAAAGAACCAATATCAACTCATACATCAGTATAACAACATTTCAAAAGCGTAAGAGCAATACCCGTCCCATCCCTATCCTACTATGCACTAGTGTGTCAAATTTTAAGTTAATTAACCATTAGCAAATTTTAGTTAATTTTACTAGTCCTAAAATAAATTTTAGTAATTTTAGGTTACCTAAGTTGTTAATCTATTCACCACGGACCTAAAGTCCGCTCTGATACCAACAGTAACACCCTAGCCCAAAACTAAGCCTGGAATGCCACTAAACTACCTTTTCAACTAATATTCATTAACACACTATAGAATTTCAGCAACCAAAGCATTAATAAAAACCATCCATGGGTCACAATAGAACATGAATAAAGACTTGTCAGGCACGAATAAATAAGTGAGGTAAACATAGCAAGATAATAAGTCTAAAACAGCTCCAAATAGACTAGTCCAAAACATTCATCTAAGATTATTCAATCTCTAACATGTTCTAAAAGTAGTCCAGTGATAATGAATCAAATGGTTCTCATGGCAAATAATCATGTGTCTAAAGTATGAGACTATTCCATGTGCTCTAGTCCCTCCCAATCGTGGCGCCCTCAATGATCACCTAAAAACAACAAAAGAGCAAGGGTGAGTCCATGACTCACCAAATACATCATTAAACAACAAACAATGATAAAACAACAGTATTCAATAACTTCATTAACATCACATGTCCTTCTATCATTATTCTCATGCCATTCTCTTATATTTGTTTTCACACACATTCATCTCATATCTCAATGCAATTCTATTCTACATGTCCACATGCACTTCTTTCGCGTATACCGGTATAGCATGAGTGAACGCTCGCGACAACGTTCACTCTCAAGCCCGCTCCTCCTCAAGGATCGGGGACCTCCTCCACTCCCGTGGAGTTGTGATCAATCATGATCACTTGCTCATATGCAAAGATGCTTATGAATGCAAAAATGCATAATTTCATCATGCTCATCATATCAATTTTCTTCATGTTTATCAACAAGATATAGTCATACCATTCCTTTGCTTGCAATTAAATAAAAAATAAAAGCACAACAATAATGGTATTGAACAGTAAAGAAAAACAACGATCAATCATTGATCGTTGTCTACCATGCACTTGCCTTTACTAGTTGCGACGCACAGTTTGGCTAGAAGATGGCAACAAGCACGACGTCTCTCCTACAATAAACCCTCAAATTTCAATACAAGCTACAGCATCACAAGAACAACAATTAATTTACATCGCTCCTACACGTCCCTCAAATCCACAACGCTTCCCCAATACCGAACAGTTACCCCTTGCTGTCCTGGTACTAAAAAAGGGCGTAACTTTTGACTCACAAGTCCGATCATAGCAAACCACCCCATTCTGGAATCTACACAAAATTCTCCACTTTTTCTTAGATTACCATGACTTCTAATTAAATCATCTAACCCCCCCGTTTTTAACCTAGAAGACCGATCTGTTATCTTCTAGACAGCAGGCCTTAATAAATTCATAACTTCAAAATTTCTCGTCCACTCGACATGATTAAATACTCTATGGAAAGATACTAAAATTATCTACAATTAACTAGTAGATGACATTCCCAAAATTCGCTATTAAGGTATCCAAATAAATCGTACAACAGAACAGCAGACTAAACAGATCTACTGTTCGATTTCTCCCCGACTAGAAACATGCTAATATTTTTCCTTACTGTTCCAACAAAACATGCTAACTCCTCTCTCTCCTTTATTAACCCAATTAAACGCATATATAGGAAAACATGCAGCACTAACTAGCTAGTGTATTCTCACCTTTACTATTTAAGCTGCATGCATGCATACCATACAAGGTTGGTCACAACTAGTTAACTACCAAGTACTAACACAACACTATCAAGCCACGTAAACAATAGATCTTACACTAATTAATTTTAATGCCATCAGATGCATGCGTACTAGTAGTCATCTATCTCTTTTAATAATCCAATCCAACGAATGCATGAATGCAATTTCTACGTGGCCGGCCACTAGTTAATTACTAGTGCCAAGATGCATGCATGAAAGGACGCAGCAATAAACTAGTTCTTCCCTGTCCCTTATTATACCAATGGAACGCATACTCGCACCTCCCATTAACTAATCGTAGCAACAAGGATTGTACCTCCCGTTATCTAGTAGTAGTGCAAAGAACCAAGTAAAAGGAAGATAACCTGACGAACGGCTGGCAGCAAAACGGCAGGCGATCGAGTCGGCGGCCGCATTCCACGCACACGCACAGGTGGCCGGGCGAACAGTAGATGAACGCGGCAGCAACCAGATCGGCTGGAACACGCGCACACTACAGGCACGCACTGGCTGAACGGCAGATCTCCATGTGAATCCGGTGAGACGTGCCCTGGCGGCGCATGGGAAAAAGAAAGCTGCTAGGGTTGGTTTCTTTCTGGGTTTTAGATCCCGTAATCCCCACATCTCATTTTATCCCGGTACGAACCAACTCCTCCCTAAAAACTCCAAAATATTCCGTTTTTACGTATCCCCTTTCTTCTAATTACACGTAGGCCCTTAAGGGTTAAGTTTAGGATATTACACGCCCGCGCTGCCCTACGTCAAATCGCTCTTCCTCGACTGGTTTGAGCCACCGTGCGATGCCATCGCCAGGGACCAGGAGGTGCAGCGACGGAAGTGAGTCAAGCACGTTTACGCCAAGTACCTGCTCCTGCTGGCCGCCGACAAGGTGGTCATCATCGTCATGCACAAGGTGATGGGACTCCTCATGTCGAGCAAGGATGGCGGCGGCAGCGTCCGTGTTGTCCAGGCTGCGCACTTCATTGGGGAGGCTGTCGAGCGCGAGGTGAGTGGCTCAATTCAATGCTTAAGAGCAACGTCGACCGTTCTTATATCGTTCATGACTTAAGGGTAGCTCGTTCACAACAATGTGGGACTTATGATTGTCCTGTATGAGTAGTGATGGCCGTTGGGTAACCTTAGTATATTTAGATGGGTTGTGATGTTTGATGGCAGTGGACGTAGTTGTGCAGGGTTGTACTATTTTGCACTTTCCATCTGGTTGGCCATCAATTTTGATTTCGAATTGACATGTCACATGAGAAGTTGGACAATTTTATTAAATTAACAACCGGAAGAACTGAGGGCATTTTGCAAGTGATAGGTGTATTATGAGTTGGACTGTATGATCTCTGAATTTCGTGGTGATATGATCACTGGGTGAAGGTATTGACCTACTTCATTTATTAAGACTCAGATGTCTTGTGAGTTTACAATCTAGTGGAGATGACATGGCATTGGTAGCCCGCTTGACAATAGTTTTTAATAGTTTTGACTTAAAAGTTATGAATTTTTGTTTGATAGCTATCAATTTGGACAGATTGGGATTTGGGAGAATATCGCTTAAATTCGGGATGCGATTAGGAGTGATTAATTTCATGTTGTTCCATTGCTATGTTGTGCACTTTTGTGTGGTATACTTAGTTATTTGCGATTGCCAGGTGGTGGTAAACACCAGGCTAGAACCTTTCCGTCATTGTCATCCGTCTCACGGTTGGGGCAAGTGCAAGTAGTATTAATGAGTTGTTATATTTCATACTTGATGAATGCCATAGTTTAATGATGATGTTTACTACTTGGAAAGGTTTACATGATGCTGCATGCTAATGGTTACATGATGATGCGTATATGATAATGTTTATATGGTGATACTTACATGATAATGGTTACATGTTGATGGCAATAATGATGGGACAAGGTGAGTAATGAGGCTACCTTGTTAATGATGGCAATGATGAATCATGATAATGACAATGGACATGTGCATTTGCATCATGGCAAGAATGCATGAGCCAGGTCGGTGAGAAAGTCATGTAACTAATCCGGTTAGGTCGGTGAGAAAGTTACATGACTAGTCCGGTGTGCTCACATTTTTCATTGATGTTCCCGTCATGCATGGGACGGGCTTAGATCCCCGTCATGCATTGGACGGGCTTGGTCCCCACACTCGTGGAGTGTGGGCTTTGAATCCCTGTGCCTAGAGGGCACAGGCCTAGAGTATGTATCGACAGATACACTACTCGGCATTACCGGTAATTGCAAAGAAGTTGAAGAAAGTGCATTCATGACATGTTCATTGCATTTCTACATAAGAGATGGATTTCTGGTATATAATGTTGTTCTTCATAATGGGATTGTTTATTCCTTTTGACTACTTATGATGCTATCATAAGAGATGGATTTGTGGTATATAATGCTGTTGTTCATGATGGTATTGTTTATTCCCTTTGGCTGATTATGATGCTACGTTATTTATTGCTATTGCACTTTGCTGAGTCGTGGACTCACACTTGCTGTGTTGTGCTTCCTAGGTACCTCTCGAGGCAGCAACATGCATGGAAAGGGGTAGACATGGTGCACGTCACATAAACACAAACCACAATGAATAAACTAGTCCAATTATCCACCATTCATATTCTTGATAATTACTTTAGATTCAGTTTTGTGACCATCCTTCGTGGTGGACGTTTTGACTGTGATCATGGATGATCCATTTTTGTTCTTACTCATTCGTTGATTGAGTTCATTTAATTCTAGTTGATGAATTAGAATGGTTGTTTGGATTATTCTATCATCCTCGTAGATATACTGATCATTGATGCTTTAGATGAATCTATTTGAATACTGGCTGCCTTAGTGTAGCAAAGTTGGTTTGCCATAGATTGGTTTGAGACCTAGAAGGCTTCATGCTTGGTTTAGATTCAAATGATAGACGGTATTCTTATTAATGATTAATTGTAGATTGTGCTAGTTCTTGAATGTTAGAATTATGTCATTCATTCATGAATGCTTGGTTGATGGTTTAAATAGATGTTGATGGTTGATATTATCATTCTTCATGATATGGTTGAAATTATTCTATATTGTTGTTGTATGTTAGTCGTTTAGGTAACATCTTGGCTTCCGCATAGCCAGGGTGTTACACCATGACAAGGGAATGGTCTGTAATTTATAAGATGGCTGGTGCACTTGTCTAGTATGGAATTAACACTACTTACAGGTCTTAACAAGGTGCATGGCATCTTGTAGAGCGATAGGCCAGTAATATCATTGCCTAAAAGCATTTCCAACCAGGGTTCTATAGGATGCATGTGTTCCACATAAGCCCCCACGGAACTCTTTTAGTAATTTTATCCTGGAGTCTTGGGATATGCAACGCATGAGAACGCCATATGCTCCCTTTCTATACAATGATCCTTCGACCAACTTGTACATGTGTGCTCTTCGAATTAACTTATCCTTCTGTTGAGGATCATTGGGTAATGTCCCTGATGCGAGATAAGCGGTTAATGGTGTTATCCACTCTGCATCTTGTTCGATGACTCCGACCTCTAAGGTGGTCAAACCCGTTTCTATTGAAGGTTTTGCAAGGTATTCGAGAAAAACACCTGTTGAAACAGGTGTTCGTGAGGAACCCAATTTCGATAACTGGTCCGCTAAGGAGTTTTCCTTGCGCGATATATGTTGGACTTCGAAGTCTTTGGAGTGTTTTTCCAACTTTCTCATTTCACCCAAGTATTGAGTCATTATCTCATCAGAACATCTATATTCCTTTGCTACCTGGTTTTTGACTAATTGCGAATCTCCCTTCGCTAAAAGCCGACGAACTCCAAGGGATTTGGCTACTCAAAGCCCAGCTAGAAGTCCTTCATACTCTACCATATTGTTAGTGGCAGGAAACAGAAATTGTATGACATACTAAAGTTGACCACCTTGTGGGGTTATCAACAAAATTCCAGCCTCGAGCCTTTAAGCTCACAGGAGCTATCAAAATACAGTGTCCAATGGTCGTCTATCCTTAGACTTACTTGAGGTTGATTATTAGTGTTCATCCATTCAGCCATAAAGTCAGCCAGGACTTGCCTTTTTATGGCTGTTCGGGCAGTAAAATGAAGATCAAACTCTCCAAGTTCTACTGCCCGTGGCTACGCGACCTATTACTTCTTGGCTATGAAGTATATTTCCAAGGGGAAAAGATGAAGGCACTTTGATCTTATGAGTTTGAAAATAATGTCTCAGTTTTCTGGAAGTCATTAGAAGAGCTTAAATTAGTTTTTGAACCTCAGGATATCTTTCTTTTGGTCTGTGTAAGACGTCACTTACATAGTAGATAGGTCGTTGAGACCCTTCCCTTGCTGCAATAAGTACTGCACTGGCCATATTTGGCGTTGCTGTCAAATAAACTAGTAAAGGTTCACTTCTAAAGGAGAAACCAATACTAGAGGATTTGAAAGATAAGTTTTTAAGCCTTCAAAGGCTTTGTCAGTTTCTTCGTACCATTTGAGCTTTTGCGGATTACCTTAAAGAAAGGTAAACCACGTTCACCTGATCGAGAAATGAAAAGACTCAGAGCTGCCATTCGACTAGTTAAGGCTTAGACCTCCTTTACAGTGAAAGGTGATCGTAGTTGTTTAATTGTGGAGTGCCGGTGGTGTAAGCTGTGGAACAATTCCACATTGTTTCAAATGATCACCAAATTCATGGCTCAAAAATTCACCTCCATGATCAGATCGTAAAGATTTGATTGTCTTGCCAAGTTGATTCTGTACCTCACTTTGGAACTCCTTGAGCTTTTCAAATGATTCTGACTTGTGCCTCATTAAATAGATATATCCATATCGACTATAGTCATCAGTGAAAGTAATGAAGTACTAAAAACCACCTCTAGATGTCGTGCTCATTGGTCCACACACATCAGTATATATGAGTGCCAGCAAGTCAGACGCCCTCTCAGCTTGACCAGTGAAAGGTGCCTTGGTCATCTTTCCAAGTAGACAAGATTCATATGTTTCAAAACAGGAGCATAGCCATAAAACATTTCATTCAAAAATATAGAACAACCATTGTTCTCGATAATGAATTTATAACCCTCTGCCATCAAACATGAGGCAGCGATAATGTTTCTACTCATGGCTGGAACGTAATAACAATTATTTAATTCCATAATAAATCTTGAGGGCAAAAGCAATGGCAAAGTCCCGACGGCCAATGCAGCAACCCTTGCTTTATTCCCGACGCAATGATCCATCTCGCCTCTTGCAACTCTTCTACTCCTTGTTAGACTCTGCATCGAATTGAATATATGAACAACCGATCCGGTATCAAATACCCAAGAGTTAACAGAAGAATCAGCAAGGAAAACATCTATAACAATAATACCTAAAGTGGAAGGTTTAGTCCCACCATTCTTTTTCAGATCAGCCAGGTATTTCTTGCAGTTCCTCTTCCAATGGCCTGGCTCTTTGCAGTAAAAGCATTCATTCTCTCGAGTCAGGCCAGACTTAGTCTTAGGCTTAGGCTTGTTAGTTTGGATCCCATCCAAAACTTTAGCCTTGCCCTTTCCTTTGACCCAAGTCTTAGCCTTCTTCTTGAAGCTTGTACTCTTTTGCACCATCATCACATGACTGTTGCTTTTCTTAATGCTATCCTCTGCAGTCTTGAGCATCATACGCAGCTCGGTGAGATTCTTGTCTAAATCATTTATATGGAAGTTTAGAATGAACTGCCCATAGCTTGTAGGAAGCGAAGTAAGAATCAAATCAGTAGCCAACTCTTGACTAAGTGGAAAACCAAGTTTTTCCAAGCTCTGTGTGTAACCAACCATCTTGATCACATGTGGGCTCACCGGACTACACTCAACTAGCTTACTCCCAAATAATTTCTTTGAGATATCATATCTCTCAATTCTTGCTTGTGTCTCAAATATGCCTTTGAGCGTCACGATCATATCGTAGGCTTCTATGTTGTCAAACTGCTTCTAAAGGTCTGAGTTCATGGCAGCAAGCATTAGACAGCTAACATCAAGGGACTCATCACATGCCTTTTTATAAGTGGTTTTAAGAGTAGCAGCAGCATTTTCAGCTGGCACATTTGGAATTGGTTCCTCTAGAACATGTTCCTTTTTATTCTGCCTAAGAACAATTCTTAGGTTGCAGGACCAATCTGCCACATTTGTTCCATTCAGTTTTTTCTTATCAAGTTTCGAGCGTAAAGCAAAACTAGAGGTAGGTACAACAATTGGTGCCATGATCTACACCATAAAATATGTAAAACTAAGACATATGTTCAAGAAAAGTAACTTCTATTGAACATTTTAATAAAGATACTCCCACTAAATACCATATCCCTCTTATGACATTTAGTGATTCAAGACCCACAATCAGATAATCTACTAGTGAGCTTTGGCATCACTGCTAGAAGATTAGTGAATTTGGTAAGCAGCCCTTTGCTAATCATATCTCTATATGACTCTTGTTGTCGGGTAGCATCTCTATGCTCCGGCACCCAACCCTATGCCCCAAGGTCCATAACCGTTATGATGACCTTGTCAAGTTAAACCAATGCATTGCATGTAAGTGTCCGACATAAACCCATCTAGTCAAGAAAAATTAATGGCACTCTGCTTTAGTAAGACCTACCATTAGAATACAAGACTTTGGATGGTGCAGATAATTGGGAGGACATCAATTTAACTTAATATTATATGAGGGAATTTTACTTCTGACATGTTAAAAGCATCTAATGATAAAACATGACCAAATAGCACAACAGGAATAAACACAAATATTCACAGATAATCATATTAAACTATGAAATAGTATGGCTCTTAATGTGACGATATCCATCACCATACTTCCCATCCTCCGACCAACATGCTTGAAGTCTCCAACCGCATTCATCTACTAAGCAATTACTCCTAAGAGCTAGTAATGAATTACATAGGATACTATCAAGCATCACATGTCGGTACGCAGACCGTTATACAAAAATATGTAGCTCAATGGCTATCTCACAACATGACACGCAGGTCATGAAAATCCATACATGCAACACATATACAATGGGCCATACTATTCACATCAATCCCTGCAAAAACGAGTTATGCATAGAATCCAATTCTATTGGATGACATGAACACGTACTACCTGTAACGCTGGTTGAGGGCAGCGTGCTCGGAAATTTGTTTTGGGACATGAATCTTATTCACGTAACCGAGCCTTGGAAATCATCGGACTAATCATATTAACCCTATTCCGAACCAATCTGATCATTGCCTTGATACAACCACACACTGCAGCATACTCCGATGGAATTCCGACCAATAGGAGTGTTATGCAGTGTGGTCGTGAACAAGCGCAATAAACCATCTGGTCCTTTTAGCTCATACCTCCTCATAGACCCACCTACTACCACCGAAAACGGATTGATCTTATCGACCAGGGCCTAGATCGTTCCATCTATATGAACCGATATAAGTTACCAGACCCGACCAGTAATAGATCCAATCTACTACTAACATATATCAAGTATATGCGACCGATCCAGATCAAAAACTACGCAGGATGGCTCTGATACCACTGTAGAGATACAGGTAGGCTACGCTAGTTAACAATTCAAAAATTCTTCCACGTAAACCAGGAAACCATGCAAGTAGAAAATCACAGATCATTACCACTAGACGCGCAGTGCAGTGGAAGAAGAGTTGGAGAAGCCTAATCAACGTAGAGCACATCGATGAAGTGGTCGTAATCGATCATCCAACGTCAAGCACGTCGATGAAGTTGTCGTAATCGATCGTCCAACGTTAAGCACATCGATGAAGTTGATCGTCTCCTCCAGCAACATCTACAGTTCCTTGTGAAGATCGCAGATCGTCCTTAAGCGCAACAGCAACCGTAGTAGCGCCTCTACAGTATCCACAATTCCAGGGAAGGAACACCATTAACCGGTGTGCTAATACCAAGTCACACGGTAGAGCTCTCGGCAAGATGGCGGCTAGGGTTTTGGTAGAGCAACTCACATCAACTCGTATGTCTCCCAACAGTCTCATGCATCTCCTTATATAGTGCCCATGACGGATCCTATCCGAACATGTTTTGTTCCAACCTGTTAAGTGTATGACCCTGTAGGTTTATGCGTAATCGGTTGTAACTCGGAAATCCTATCCGACCACAAGTTGTTAGCGGTTCCTAGCAGGACGTAACGATTCCCAAATGCACACAAATTATGTCGAACGAACCATAGTGAAATATGATCTATGACCAGGTCCTTATCACTAACGACTAGCTCGTATCTCTATACGACTAGTTCATATTTAGTCTCGACCAGTTCGCAACTCCTTACGAGCAGGTTTCGACCATTTAGTGATTATGTTCGACCAGTCTACGATCAGATTGTATCTCCATACGACTAGTCCGTATCTGGTTGAACTTAATGACCTTCTCATGTATTCTCCCTTTGCCTCACGATATCTGGTTGAACTCCAGGTGAGATATTATGTCATCCATGGACTGTTCAATTCTTTCTCGATCGAGTGTCGAATAACTTCATGTGGTTGACGTTTCGACCACTAGTGGCATGGTCATGCACTTTCTTTATTCGACCACAACGAGGGGCCCAGAGACATCTCTCCTGTTATGTTAGGAGAGGCAAATCTCATATCCGACCAGTCACATTCCTCTGCATGTTTCATAGCATACCCGAAAGCTACCTTTATAACTACCCCTAAGAGTGTTATTACATATGTAGGAAACCATGCTGATCTCCGGTCTAAGGATTATACATCATCATTGCTTGAGACCAACTAATGACACATAGAATCATAAAAATCTCGACAGTGTCTCAAGGTGGGTCTTATCCAACACCATGTTCTCTGACATGTGTCCATATTATTGGTTTGATATCTATGACATATGAAACATCTCTATATCTATGACCTGTGAAACATAGTCATCAACCAATACATATGCTAGTCTATTCATATGTGTTCTGATTTGTTTCCAACTAGGGAACGTTTAAGAATAATTATCGTAGAAATATAGAGTTTCACAATCAAGTCATATACTTGATAATAAATATTAACAACATTATTCTAGGAACAAGATAACATATTATCCAATGTTATGAACATAACAAAATATAATCATCTCTATGATTGCCTCTAGGGCATATTCCCAACACATTTAAACTAGTAAAATTGACGCACATGCGCAACTTACCGTTAGATTTCTTGACCAGGACCGGATCCGCGTTCCATTCAGGGTGATCCACCTCTCGAATAAAGCTAGCTCCAAGGAGCTTATCGAGCACTGCCCTGATGGCCTCTTGATGATCCAGGGCGAAGCATCTCGGTCTTTGTTTAACTAGTTTTTTCTTAGGCTGAATAGCTAGCCTGTGCTCAATCACCTCACTTAGGACTCCAGGCATATCAGATGGCTTCCACGCGAAGACATCCGAGTTGGCCCGGAGGAAGGTGAGGAGCTCGTCTTCCTATTAATCCTGCGCCAATCCGAACTACCCTGGATTGGTCTTCGGGGCTGAGCAGAACTATCTTTACCTGCTCATTGGGCTGAGGAGTCGCCTTGACTTTCCTGGCCTTTCCTGTTTTACCCTCTAAAGTAAGATCTTTCAAAAGTAACTGATCGACAAGTTCTAGCGACTTACGATCACATAAAAGTGCGACAGCCTGGTCACCTTGCACCACAATTACACCCTTTGGCCCAGGGATCTTGATCTTCTGGTTGGCGTGATGTGTAGCTACCATAAACTTTGTTAGAGATGGTCTTCCCAAAATTGTATTATAGGCAGACTCAAAATTAACCACTTTGAAAGTGATCAATTCAGTCCGAAAATTAGTAGTAGTACTGAAGGTTACTGGTAACACTACTTGCCCTACTGGTATAACAGATATACCTGGCGCTATCCCATAGAAGGGACTTGTCATTGGTTTAATCTTAGAACGAGGAATGTGCATCTCATCTAAGGTATTAATAAATAACAGGTCTAAGGAACTACCACCATCTATTAATATTCTCCCTACTCTGCAATTACTTATGGTAGGAGAAACTACTAATGGTAATTTACGAGAAGTAGACATACCTTTAGGGACGTCCTCCTTAGTGAAGGTTAGGGAGGTCTCTGACCACTTGGGGTATTTCGAACGACCAGGTGAGATCTCAATGTGTCTTCTGGTGGGACAGGCATTGGGCCTTTCCCATCACAATATTCCTCCATTTGCTTCTGCCAAGTACGGCAGTTACGGATGTCATGACCAAGAACTTTATGCAACGAGCACCAGTGCTCATTGCTCCTAGACGTATTCATAGATTGTGGGGCAGTATGGTCGTTTGAATGACCTCCTTGCCTCCTTTTGGTCCAAGGACCTTTGTTTTTGTTGTAGGGTGGTCGCCGATCAACGGCTGCGACCTCCCTTGTGGACTACTTGGACCTCCCCTTCTCCTTCTTCTTAGGTTTTCCCTTGCTGCTCGTGGATCCTTCGAACCTCTTGGATTTCCTTTCTTTGACATCCCCGAGGCCTGGCTAAGGAGGGGTGGTCCCCTTGTCCGCCATTCGATTCCACTCCACTACCTCATTGGCATCGGAGTACCGGTTGGCCATGTTGAAAAGTTCTGACATAGACCTAAGCGGGTTGATGTTGTGGTCCTCTGTAAACCTTCGATATCTCACCGCCTGTTTAGAATCTCAAATCACAGAATCATTAGAAATATTTGGGATAGTATTACGGACTTCTATGAAACGCTTTACAAATTGTCGTAAATTTTCGTCGGGGGTTTGGCGAAGCCAATGCAAATCATTCTCCTTCCCCGGTTTTGCATAACAACTTTGAAGTTACTTTGCAATGTATTACAAAGCATCTTTCAGCTATGTATGGATCCCTCAGGCTGGTTGACCAACCAGGTCCTGGCAGAACCCTTTAGAACTGTAGGCAAATAATTAGCTATTACCTTATCATCGCCTCCAGCAGCCTGAATGGCGGTAGTATAGATTTGAAGGAATTCTGACGGGTTTTGTGTTATGTCAAAATTTTCTATATTTCCTGGCTTGAACTTCTCCGACCAGGTAACATCTCTTAGTTCGAGAGAGAAAGCCTTGCAACCTGCATAAGGTCCAACACATTGTCGTACATTACGATAATTATTTCGACCAGCAAGATCTAGGATGTCTATCACGTCCCGAAAAATGGATATCGTGCTCACCTTGTCCTTGAACGTAACGGCCAGAAGCACCATAATTTTGGCTTTGCCTTCGGCGTCCAATCGATGACCCTTCTAGGTGTGAGTCTGTTTGGGAAAGCACTATAGATGATCGGGTGGAAATATTCTCTGTCGTATCTTACAGCTCTTGTGCAATAGCACGCATTACTTTCACTCCTTGCACCGGAGTTAATCCTTCCGAAGGACGTGCGATGGCACTTGCTAAGTAGCGAATGCGCTCTGCAGGGGAATACTCCTGCATGGGGGTTGGTAAGGCATTTGGATCTCTTACCATCGTTGCCTTGTGGCGGTGGCGTATGCATCGCCTGTGGCGGTGCCCTTGCTGAGGAGCCAGGGGCGTCTCGATAGTAGTGGCCGCGAACCTGTGAGATGTGCGCTTGTGTGGCACCACGTATCTCGGCTTGTCGGGCCTCTTCCTCTTGCTGGAGGCATTCTCACTCTTCCCGTTCTTAGCGTTGCCCTGATGCTTCGGGATTATCGTCGGGATTGGGTTGATTATCACCGACGGCGGCGACCTAACGACCGCCGAAACAAATGGAAGGGGTGAACATGCCATCGTCCTCTGAGGAAGAGGACAAGTTGTATTGTAGGGTGAAGAGAAGATTCTCCACAGATGTTCTCTCTAGGCCTTCAGTATGGAGGCCGCCAGCGAAACCATCATGGTACGTTGGGCTCCTGGAACCTTCTGAATCTCCAGCTCTAAGGGAGACATGCTCGGGATAGTACCTGTCCATAGTGACGCTTGTGGACGAAGGCACGGCCGGCGTAGAGCCAGCGGGTGCGGACTCGGCGGGCAACAGTGCCTCATTAATGGCCCTAGAGAAACCATGGGCATTGCCTGATACGAGGACGAAGTTTTCCTCCATGTCATCATCATAATTGAAAACATCAAGGATGCTTTCTTCTCTCCACGCAGGCAAGTTTTGATTCATGAACAAAGCTGGGGACACTTTACCAGAACTGAGTTGGCAAAAATGATGACGGTGATCCCCACGGACGGTGCCAGCTGTCGACGTCTGGAGCTCTCATTACAGAACAGACAAACAAAATTATAAACAAGAAATGGAGGTTGATATCTATTCGCCAAATGACTCAAAATGGTGATGTATATTGCAAAGGATATGCTCTGATTACAGGGAAAATGACTATAAATTCATGTGGATTAGGGCTTGGATAGGGATCTATTTTAAAATGGCACACATGCCAGGCTTTTGTAGTCCTACAAGCGTCGACAGTTGATTAAAGTAGCGCCTCTTCACGTCAATGATCGCGTCCCTTCATGGTAACCGCTGTGTCTCCGGATGTAATAGCCAATACTTTCTCCACGTGGATTGCAATTAACCACACGTGGGCAACCGCCTTTGAGGGCCTCCTCTACTGCGGAGAGGTTCTGAGGTGGTCTGAAGAGTCCTCTCCAGGAGAAAGGTCACGGAGTGATCCAAAGAGAAGGTTCTTGGGCCCACCTTCTGACTGCGTATTTAATCCTGGGCCCAGCAACACTACTACATAAATGGTCTTCACAGACGGTTCAAAAGCATCATCACAAATGGTTTCGAGAGCTTTCTGAGTTTATGGGTCAGTAATGACATAAGGTCATCACAGACGGTTTTCGAACCATCTGTGACGCAGACTGTCACAAACGGTTATTAACTCAAAACCATCTGTGATAGTCAACTATCACAGACGGTTGTAGTTGAGACCATCTGTGATAGTGAACTATCACAGACAGTTTCAGCTACAAACCGTCTGTGATATTTTTTTTGTATTGCTAAATCTATTTATGTTTATTGGCTAGCCTCAGCAAATGCTAGCTATGCCCTCTGAACCAAGCTGAAACACAACAAGTAAATGTATACATCCAATTCACATTCATTTCAGAAACAAGCACATCCAAATCACATTCATTTCAGAAACAAGCACATCCAATTCACAAATCAATTAACTAAAATTAACCATTCATGTACTTTAGACACATGTACCATTAAGTTCAATCTACACTGTGGAACTTCCCATCTGGATTTATGACCTCACGGTTCAAGAATGACGCAAACTGTCCTCGAATATTTATGAGCTGGCACTAGCGATGTTCGCAACCTGTCGCTAGGAAGGTTAAATCCATGCTTATATAAATTGTTAAGTATGAAATAATTATTGCAAGATTGACAAACCTGAGGATCATTGGTTATCGCGGAACTGACGAGTAGTTCTATGTTGTGGCAAACATAGTATCCACAGAGGTTGCAGACCGGTGGCTGCTGGTGGCACTGTAAAAATAGAATTGGTCAGTTCAAGAGGCATTACTACGAAGTTTTATATAGGATTAATGTGTACTAGCGAATACCACGAATTTTAGATTGTGTCGCAGGATTAGGGATGGCAACGGGGCCATTCCCCGTTGGGGAGTGGTGGACCATCCCCATCCCTGTGACAAGAAAAAAATCCTCATCCCCGTCCCCATCCCCGTCGTCGGGTACAATTCTTTCCCGTTCCTTGTCCCCGTCGGGTTATCGGGGCCCCATCCCCGTCCCCATCCCCGCCGTCGGTACTGCCATTTCTAGATTTCGGCTGCAGTAAAGAGAAATTTCTCAAGCTATGGATTCATGGATACACTCATACTGTCATACACATACAACTAAATCATGAATTCATCATTCGGAGGAGGCGTCAGCGTCGAAGGAGATCAGCGTCGGAGGAGGCATCAGCATCGGAGGAGGAGGTGGCATCGGAGGAGGAGGCGTCGGCGTTGGAGGAGGCGTCGGCGTCGGAGGAGGAGGCGTCGGCGTCGGGCTGTTGGGGTGGAGGAGTGGGAGTGCGGGAGGAGGAGGAGGCGTCGACGAAGGCGGAGGCCGGGTCGGCGTGAGGCGGGTCACGGAGGCCGGATCACGGAGGAGGCATCGGTGGAGGCGGAGGCCGAGTCAGTGAGGCGGGTCGGTGAGGCGGGTCGGCGGAGGCCAGAGGCGGAGGAGGTGTCAGCGGAGGCGGAGGCGGAGGCCGGGACGGCGGAGGCGGGGTCGGCGGAGGTCGGAGGTGGAGGAGGCGTCAGTGGAGGCGGGGTCCTTGGGGAGTTGGGGAGTTGGGGCCTGGGGGGCAGCGGCTGGGACTAGATGGGAACGAACAAAGGGAAATAGGGACTAGGGTTATGCAGCAGTGCAGCACAGCTTAGGGAATAGGATGCACTCGGTTATGGGCTGGGCTATGCACTGTGTTATCGGGGGCCCATCAGGTAACGGGGATGGGGAGCAGGGGAATAGCCCCTGCCCCGTCAAACGATGGGGAATGTTTTTTTCATGTTAATATCCCCGTGGGGGAAGAAGTAGTCCCAAACTCACCCCCTAATTGGTGAATTCCCCATCGAGGAATGGGGAATGGGGCCCCATTGCCATCCCTACGCAGGATCCCTCCCTTGCATATCCCACCTTTTGCAAAGTACGTCTTGAATGACCTACGTGATTCCAAGAACTTAGCGTTACCCATTGCAAAGGAAGGAAAGACTGTACAACAGAGTTATCTATGGAGAAAATGTGTTTACCTGTCGATTAATTATCGAACAACTGTGAAGTCGAGTGTGGCCCTCTGTAGGGAATCTAGGAATATTACCTTGTTCCGTTTTGGTATAATTACAATTAGAATCCAGTGGAACCTACACAGGTATGTCACCATGGTCATTAAACCTAAGTTTGTGTTTCTTATAAAGTACAAATCAACAAGAATAGCCACTAGTGCTGCACTTACTCCTGGTTGTAGGGCAAAAGTATGAATTCCTTGTCGCGGTGAGCCAGCAATGACTCCGGCATGTAATCCTCGACGAATTTTGCATTCTCCATGATGGTTTGCCAGGAGACCAAGTGTGGGTCGAGGAAACCTACTGGTGAATTCCTTATATATATATATATATATTATATATATATATATATATATATATATATATATATATATTATTCACGCCAAAATCAACACACGTCGCGGTGGACGGATTGCTTCACTTTAAGAGAAGCGCGACTAGTTTTCAAGCAAACTAGCAAAGAGGCTAACTCTTCAATTACGGCGAAGAATTTGTTTTACAAGCAAAACGACAAAGGACTAGACCTAGATACGAAAAAGTAGATGCACGAGGTTGTATTGTTCGATTGGATGATTCTTACAATCGGCCGTGACCCTTGTCTATTTAAAGGGCTTATGTGCCTTAGCCGTAATAACTTAGGACACCTAAACCGAATCAATGTTGCGAGATATGATTCGATTATAATCCGAACTGATTTTCTGAGATATGATTTGGTTATAACCTCTAAACCTTCTATACTTGAAAGATCTTTCCTTTTCGGTCACGTAAGTTCCTTAAGGAGCTCTGGAGGGAGGTGCAGCGAGGAGGTCTTGGGCGTCTTTGATTAAAGCTGGCCAAAGCTCGGGAAGGTCTCGGATGGCGCGGTGAAATTGCATAGTGCTCCTGAGGTCTTGGGCGGCCATGATTAAGCCACGTGAGCGCCCTTGAGGAGTTCCTGGGCGACTCGGATGAAGGCGTGCAAGTCCTCTGGAGAGGTCTGGGTGGCCCTGATTAAGCCACGTGGCGCCCTTGAGGAGGTCTGGCGGCTCGGATGAAAGCGCGCAAGTCCTCCTAGAGAGGTCTGGCGGCCTGATTAAGCCACGTGGCGCCCTTGAGGAGGTCTGGCGGCTCGGATGAAGCGCGCAAGTCCTCTGGAGAGGTTCTGGCGGCCCCGATTCACCACATGATCGCCCTTGAGGGCGTCTTGGCGGCTCGGATGAAGGCGCGCAAGTCCTCTGGAGAGGTCTTGTGTGGCCTTGATTAAGCCACGTGGGCGCCCGAGGAGGTCTGGGCGGCTCGGATGAAGGTGCGCAAGTCCTCCTGGAGAGGTCTTGTGCGGCCTTGATTAAGCCACGTGAGCACCCTTGAGGAGGTCTGGCGGCTCGGATGAAGGCACGCAAGTCCTCTGGAGAGGTCTTGGCGGCCCTGATTAAGCCACGTGGCGCCCTTGAGGAGGTCATGGGCGCTTCGGATGAAAGCGCGAGTCCTCTGGAGAGGTCCTAGGCGGCCACGATTAAGCCACGTGAGTGCCCTTGAGGAGGTCTGGGCAGCCCGGATGAAGGCGCAAGTCCTCCTAGAGAGGTCCTAGGCGGCCTGAGTAAGCCACGTGGCGCCCTTGAGGAGGTCATGGGCGGCTCGGATGAAGGCGCGCAAGTCCTCTGGAGAGGTCTTGGCGGCCCTGATTAAGCCACGTGGCGCCTTTGAGGAGGTCTGGCGGCTCGGATGAAGGTACGCAAGTCCTCCTGGGGAGGTCTTGTGCGGCATTGATTAAGCCACGTGAGCGCCCTTGAGGAGGTCCTGGGCGACTCGGATGAAGGCGCGCAAGTCCTCCTGGAGAGGTCATGGGCGGCCCTGATTAAGCCACGTGGGCGCCCTTGAGGAGGTCATGGGCAGCTCGGATGAAGCCACGCAAGTCCTCCTAGAGAGGTCCTGGGCGGCCCTGATTAAGCCACGTGAGCGCACTTGAGGAGGTCTTGGGCGGCTCGGATGAAGGCGCGCAAGTCCTCCTGGAGAGGTCCTGGGCGGCCCTGATTAAGCCACGTGAGCTCCCTTGAGGAGGTCATGGACGGCTCGGATGAAGGCGCGCAAGTCTTCCTGGAGAGGTCATGGGTGGCCCTGATTAAGCCACGTGAGCGCCCTTGAGGAGGTCCTGGGTGGCTCGGATGAAGGCGCGCAAGTTCTCCTGGAGAGGTCCTGGGCAGCCCTAATTAAGCCACGTGAGCGCCCTTGAAGAGGTCCTGGGCAGCTCGGATGAAGGCGCATAAGTCCTCTGGAGAGGTCTTGGGCAGCCACGATTGAGGCGTGACTCTCTGAAGAGGTCTTGGCGACCTGCTGGAAGTGCGCAAGTACTCTGAGGAGGTCTTGAGCAGGTGTGATGAAGCAGCGTAAGCGCCTCTGAGGAAGTTTTGAGCGGCCACGATGGAAGTCGCAAGTACTCTTGAGGAGGTCTTGAGCAGGCGTGATGAGGTAGCGTAAGCGCTCTGAGGAGGTCTTGGCGGCTCGATTTTCTCCAGGGAGGTCTTTAGCGGTTGAGATTGAAGCGCACTAAATCCCCTGGGAGGACCACACCGGTTGAGATTGCAACGCGTTGAACTCCTAGGGAGGACCCCGATGATTGGGATGGAGGCACACTGATCTCGTGGAGGTTCGTGGCAGCTTTGCAGAGAACACCCCTTTTGGCCATTTGCAAAGACCACCCTCCAGATCTCCTCAGGAGGTCTTTGTGGATGTTTTCCAGAACCAATCAGGATGTCCCTTGGGACCTTCCCAGAGGTCTTTGATGCCGATCTGCCTTCTGATTCAAACGAAATGTTAGGTGAACCAGCGATAGTTTTAAACTCTCACCGTTGAACCAATCAGCCTTATAATGGCCATCGTAGGTGTCAAATCTTGTCGTCAACATATGCCCCCCTGTTTTTTGGTAAAACAAGCATGTTTGCTAAAAAACAATAATCTCTTCAATATCACTTCAGAACGATGATTAAACATCGGCCACAAGTACGTTTCTCAGGACGATGATAAGCAACTCACTGACCATTTGTGTCTTTTAAGCATCTTGCCAAACACTCGGATAGTATCTTTTCAAATACTTGCCATTAAGAGCTTTAGGCTGACTTTCCTCCTGTAAACATTGTACCATATAAGAATTTCGAGAGCGATCTCTACCACCTTATATGGTCCTTCCCAATTCGGAGACCACTTCCCAAACTTATTATCTTTAGATCCAATAGGTAAAATCGTCTTCCAAACTAAGTCCCCTATTTGAAGCGATTTTTCCTTCACTTTCTTATTGTAGGCCTTGGCTACCTTTACCTTATCCTTTTCAATTTCCTCAAAGGTTTTAACCTCTCATCGCAACTTCGTCATCTTATCCATCATCAAGTTATGGTAATCTCTACGACAAATCATTCTCGCTGGCCAATCTAAGGGCACCCAAATTCACCTCAATAGGTAGAACGGCCTCTTGTCCATACACTAGTTCAAACGGTGTTACCTTTGTAGCACTATGCTTAGATATACGATGAGCCCATAACGCCTCAGATAACACTTCATGCCACCTCTTATGATGCTCCTCTATCTTTTTCTTGATGAGCTTAATCAAGGTCTTATTACTTGACTCGGTTTGACCATTGGCCTAAGCATAATAAGGTGAGGAATTAAGGAATTTGATTCTAAATGATTCGGTGAATTCTCGTACTTGATGAGACATGAAAGATGAACCTTGATCCGTAGTTAACGTTTGTGGTATGCCGAATCTATGAATAATATGCTCCAAAATAAAACCAATCACCTCCTTATGTGTCATGTTTTTAAGAGGAACAACACATCCACTTAAGTAAAATAATCAATTGGCTACTAAAACAAAACGATGACCTTTATAAGATGCAGGTGTATCGGCCGATGAAATACAAACCCCAACCACGGAGCAGCCACGGCTTAATAATAGGATGCAACATAGCGGCGGGTGCCAATTGCACATCACCAAACCTTTGACATGACTCACACCCTTTATAATATCTAAGCGGTTCTCTAACATAGTCGGCCAATAGAAGCCGGCTCTTCTTAATAACCACTTCATCTTATGAGCCGACTGATGTGTACCGCATATACCTTCATGCACCTCACCCATGGCAACTTTAGATTGATCCGAACCTAAACATTTTAAAAGTAACCCATCTATAGTTCGGCGATACAACTCCCCATCAAGCAAAATATACTTTATAGCTTGCCGCCGAAGTTTTCTATCAACGTTTTGACAAGGGTTCTCTAAATAACTAATTAGAGGTCTTCTCCAGTCATTAGGTTCGGCTAAACTTAATGCTTTCAAAGCATCCGAACTGCCATCATGTTGTTCGGCTATGCAAATTATAGCATTTCCCAGCATCGGTTTTTCTATCATGAACAATCTACCTCTTTTAACTTGATAACCAGATGCTTGCTGTGCTAAATCATGTGCCCTAATATTCTCCTTTCTAGCGACATGGCTAATAGTAAAATCATCTAAAGTTGCTATTATTTCCAAACATTTCTCCAAATACATATTCAAAGATCCATCAAAGCACTGGTAATTCCTAGAAACTTGTTGCACAACTAATAAAGAACCACCAAATGCCTCTATATTCTTTACACCCATGGACTCTAAAATTTGTAGTCCCAACAAAAGGGCTTCGTGCTAAAGCTTGATTATTGGTGCAAACATATTCTAGGCGAACCGATGTTTCAGAAACAAGACCTCTAGGTGAAATTAAAACAATGCCAACACCATGTCCCTCTCTACAAGCCGAGCCATCAAAATACAAACTCCATGGGCGAACAGATAGGTAGTCAATCAACTCTACTTCATTATCTATCCTATGATCAACAATGAAATCAGCCTACGACTTGGCCCTTCACCGATTTCAAAGATTAAGTAAGCGGATCATATTCTATCAAAGCATAAGCCCACTTTCGATTCTACCACTTAAAATAAATGCATTGCAACATATATTTAATCACATCGGTTTGGCATGCAACAACACAAGTACTAGATAGCGAGCAATGTCTCAACTTGGTACAAGCATAATACAAAGATAGACATAATCTTTCTATAAAAACATACCTCGTCTCGGCTCCCAAGAGGCGTCGACTCGAATAAGTAATCACATACTCCTTGCCATCTAAAATTTGTGTCAAAACAGCAGCCTAATAACACCTTCTTCTGCTGACAATATATAGCGAAAGCGGCATTCGACATTTTGAGGTGCTCTCAATACAGGAGGTGTAGACAAATATCTCTTAATTTCCTCAAAAGCTTGTTGCTGTTCTGCCCCCCAAGTAAACTCGGTTTCTTTCTTTAACCGAAGTATAGGAGTGAAAGCACTAACCTTGCCCGACAAATTGGATATGAACCTCCTTAGGTAATTCACTTTTCCCAGAAACTTTTGCACATCCCTTTTACACTGAGGTGCCTTCACCTTCTTAATAGATTCTATTTTGCTAGGATCTATCTCTATGCCTCTCTCGTGTATTATAAATCCCAAGAACTTACCGGTGACACACCAAAAGCACACTTGAGTGGGTTCATTTTCAAACCATCCGAGCGCATTAGTTCAAAGGCCAAATGTAAATCGGCTAGGTGGTGATCTATACCATCCGATTTGACCACTATGTCATCAATGTATACCTCTATGATAACACCAAGCAGATCATGAAAGATCAAGTTCATAGCCCTTTGATAAGTAGCACCGGCATTCTTTAGGCCAAAAGTCATAACCACCCATTCAAACAAGCCAAGCGAAACCAGGGCATCGAAGGCTATTTTAGACATATCCTCTTGACCATAAAAATTTGATTATAACCAAGCATTGCCGTCTAGGAAACTAATTACTCTATGTCCGAAGCATCATTAATCAACATGTCGGCTATGGGCATAGGATATTCATCTTTAGGAGTGGCTCTATTCAAATCCTAAAATCAATGCATACCCTCAATTTACCAAGTATTCTTTTTCTTAACAGGGACAATGTTAGAAATCCATTCAAACATCTGAAACACGGCCTAATAAACCCAGCCTTCAATAGCCGGTCTATTTCCTCTTTGATCCAATCATATATACTGGAATTAAATCTCCTAGGTGGTTGCTTGTGAGGTCTAAAACCAGCCTTAACGGGCAATCGATGCTCCACTAACTCTCGGCTGAGTCCTGGCATTTCATGATACTCCCAAGCAAAGCAATCCACATACTCTCTAAGCAATTCTATCACTTTGCTCTTGTATTCAGCATGCATATTCTTGTTTATAAGCGTTGGCCTAGGAATAGCCCCATCACCTATATCAACCTCCTCTAATGGGTCACCGTAGGCGAGAAACCTTGCCCTAACTTTTCCACTTCATCAAAATCATCAATAGCTTCACAAATATCGTTCTTGTTTGACCGATATTGCTCGATCTGTTGTTGCAACCACTCTAAATTATTTTCTTTATTCATTTATAACATCATATTACTAAGCCGAGTCTTGATGCCATTTGTCTGATTCTGGTACAAAACCATCTTTGGTAACACTAAGATAGTCATAACTACAAAGTCTAGACCGTCAAACATTTGATGTCACCATGTTGCCAATAAACCGAGGCGTCGGCCAGCGATATAAGGCGTGTCCGCTTGAACCACTTCTATGTCATCATCGATCCATTGCACTAAAGTTTGATGCAAAGTAGAAGGAATGCCGTGGTTTGCATGTATCCAATCACGACCCAATAAAACATTGTAATTACCTTGCCGTCAACGGCGATTTAAGAAAGCCGAGGTAGGGTCTTGCTCCCAACGAGAAGCTCCATGGAGATGACACCCTTAGCCTCTGTCGGTTCACGGTGAAACCATTAAGCGTCAAATTAGTCTTCAAAAGCTCATTATCTTCTCTCCCGACTTCTTGAAGGCTGAATATAACATCAAATTCATAGCAACCCCACCATCAACTAACATCCTAGAAATCGACTTACCAGCGATATGTCCCTTAACATATAATGGTTTCAAATGTCTGTTCGATTCTTCGGGTTTCTCAAAAATGGCTTCCTGGGGGCCAAGACATAACTGGGCGACCTCCTCACTGGCAATCCGAAATTCCGAAGGCAATGTGAATACCATATTAATATCCATACCTTCACGAGGCGGAGTATCATTTTTAATCATCGGAGATCCATAATCTAGCAAGTCATCCTCGTCATCGCTAGGCGTCTGAACTGGTGTCTCAACTGACTTTACCCTCCACTCTTTTCGGACAGGCCACATAGGCTTTATTTCATTAAATAGTTCATCTCTCATTTTCTCTGCTTGAGCCTCTCTAAGTTCTTGCGTGCGTAGCCGCTGCAACCTTCTCTTTTGTGAATGAGAGAGACCAAGAGGACACCACCGGGGCTGCAGCTTTGTCCCGAACATCAAAGATGTGTTTCTTTTAAGCTTCTCCATTGTTTCTGGCATTTCAACATCAATATGCGATGTAGTGCATTTGATTATTCTTTGAAGCGCTCTCATGGCGGATCGATGCTCACGAGTACCGTAGCTACTACAGACCTGTTTGTGACCATTGTAGATGTCTTCTTTGCTCATGCTCGAACCACATCTTTCTTTGTTCTTGCGTAACTCCCATTGTTAATACTCGAAACAATGCTAGCCGACCATTTTCGCTTTGAGAAGTCTGGCCGTCTTTCCCAAAGACCTCTGGGAGGTCCTATAGGGCGTCTGAATGGTCTTGGGAACATCTATAAAGACCTCCTCCTCGATGGCGGGCCCTTTTCCCCTCAATTCAAATCGACTTTTCTATCTCTCCAAGCGTTTTTGAGGAGGTCGTGAGCGGCTCCGTCGTCCCGTGGGTGCTCTGGGGAGGTCTTGGCGGCCTTGATGAGTCCGTGTGGCGCTCTGGGGAGGTCTTGAGGAGGTCTGGAGGAGGTCTTGGGGCACCGCGTGTCCCATGTTACCATTATTCTTGACACGATACACCTTCCTCCGGCTTTGTTATCTTTCTGTTGTAGAACCGACCTCTTTGATCAAAGCGGTCATTATCGGGACGTGATAACCTATTGAACACTGGTCTCCTATGTCTGTCCACCGGATGAAATGGTTAGAAAGGCATTGGAGGTGGCATCCATGGGCCAAACCAGCCCCACGGTGGACAAGGAGAAAAATCGGCGAGGAGGAGGTCCCCATGGGGACGGGCATTGGGCGCTCAAAAGGGTGATATGGTGCTTTGCATGGAAGTCTCCTTGATGGTGATCGACTAGTTAAACCTTTGCTCTATAGGTGATCTTGGTCGCTTAAAATGATTAGGTCGCCCAACATTGTTTCTGTCGACCTTGCTATTTTCATACTTAGCCAGAAGTTCCTTAAATGTGGGCTTTGGCCTTTCGAATCTTTTGCTAATCTTACTTTTGCTTTCATTAACCTTCCAACGATTAACCTCCGGGCTCTTTGGCTTGATCATCTTTGGCTTAACAGCCTGCATAGCCCCAGAGTTTGATGTCCCTGTGCCTCTATCTCCTATCATCACGTTCTTGCCTTTTGTAGATCCGGCTTGAGATGGCCGAACAAGAACTTTTTTGTTCTCAAAATCAATCACATTGACAGGAAAAGGATTGTGGTCTAGCTGCATTTTCGGACTTTCAGCAAACTTCAATCGTCCTTCATTAATGGCCGATTGGACCTGTCAACAAAATACATTGCAATCATTAGTAGCATGAGAATAAGAGTTATGCCACTTACAATATGCACGTCTCCTTAAATCTTCTGGTGCTGGTATAACATGTTTATCAGGCAATCTAATTTGCTTTTCTTGTAACAAATAATCAAAGATCCTATCGCATTTAGCAACATCAAAAGTGTATTTGATTTCCTCTTGCCGATTCTTTTGTGGTGTTGGCTTTAAAAGCGAGTAAGCGAATGGTTTAGATTTGAAGACCAATCCCATTCGGCCACACTGACATCGGCATCATCTTCGTCAAGTTCTCGATTCACACTCAAGCATATGAACATTAGGGCGATCAACTTTTACTCTATCACCGATTTACGAAAATCCTAGACTCTTTAACTTTCGGCCCTCTTGTGCGAGCTTTACGTAAACTTGACTAACATCTTGGAAATCATGATTTTCTAGTTTCTCTTTTAATTGAAACGATAAACTTTGAATAAGCTAGATCAGCCAAATCTTTGTCGAGAAATTGTCAAATTGAAACATCTGTTCCTTGTATCCCTAAACCTTGAGATGTAATTAATGTGAGTTCATCGTGCTACATTTAACCAAAGTTAGATGTGACAACCTAAGCTCGATGTCTCGGTATAGAAATATTCATGGAACTTTCTCTCTAATTGAGACCATGTATAAATAGAATTAAGTGCCAAAAAGTAAACCGAGGTAAATGAGGGCGGACAATGATAAAGGGAATAGCCTCAATTTCAAAGCATCGCTAGCACTAGCTTCACCACCTTTGCAACATGAAGCGCCCAGCGTGTTCTAAAGTGGTTCTACTACCATCTCGATAAACTTAATAAATTCGGGTGCCCTAAAACCTTTGGGATCTTGAACATTATCATAAAAATCGGGTATGGCTTTTGATACACACGTGACCTACCTTTGGGCTCTACCCCAAAGCTGTTCTCTCAAAACATTGACCACTTGTTCTCTAATGTTTTACGGCCTACATATGGCTCGGTAGTAGGTCGATTGGATCATCACATCAAGCGGTTGTTGTGGCCTAAAACGATGAGTTGTGGTGTTTCATAGGCGTCGTAGCATGGTTAATTTGTGAATAAGTTATATGTTGCGAGCATTATCGAAATTACTAGCGGTAATGGACCATATGGGACGTCGGAACCTTGAGATGGCACGGGAGGTATCTTTGTATGCTCTGATGCGATACAAAGGCACTTTGATTTGTTGAATTTTCTCCCATCTTTGTTGTAATTACCATTATTAAATGCACGAATTGGCCATATTAGCATTTGTAATTGATGAAGGTACGAGGCCATAGATTCGGATGTAGCAATATTTGGAATAACGTGTGATGATGATTTATGACCGGTAGAACTCGGCACGTTAGTTCGACTCGTATATGTTGCATCGACGCATCATGTAGTATACTTTGAGATGGTATACCTGCTGCCGATGTAGTAGATGCAGGTTGTATTGTTCGATTGGATGATTCTTACAATCGGTAGTGACCCTTGTCTATTTAAAGGCGACAAGCCTTAGTAGTAATAGCTTAGGACTCCTAAACCGAATCAATGTTGCGAGATATGATTCGATTATAATCGAACTGATTTTCTGAGATATGATTTGGTTATCATCTCTAAACCTTCCATACTTGAAAGATCTTTCCTTTTCGGTCACGTAAGTTCCTTAAGGAGCTCTGGAGGGAGGTCTTGGAAGCTTAGTAAGAAGTCTCCGTGGGAAGTCCACCTAGAATGGCGAGGAGGTCTTGGGCGTCTTTGATTAAAGCTAGCGCCAAAGCTCGGGAAGGTCTTGGATGGCCATGGTGAAATCGCGTAGTGCTCTGAGGAGGTCTTGGGCGGCCCTGATTAAGCCACGTGAGCGCCCTTGAGGAGGTCCTGTGCGGCTCGGATGAAGGCACATAAGTCCTCCTAGAGAGGTCCTGGACGGCCCTGATTAAGCCACGTGAGCGCCCTTGAGGAGGTCCTGAGTGGCTCGGATGAAGGCGCGCAAGTCCTCCTGGAGAGGTCCTGGGCGGCCCTGATTAAGCCACGTGATCGCCCTTGAGGAGGTCCTGGGCGGCTCGGATGAAGGCGCGCAACTCCTCCTGGAGAGGTCTTGTGCGGCCTTGATTAAGCCACGTGAGCGCCCTTGAGGAGGTCCTGGATGGCTCAGATGAAGGCACGCAAGTCCTCGTGGAGAGGTCTTGTGCGGCCTTGATTAAGCCACGTGAGCGCCCTTGAGGAGGTCTTGGGCGGCTCGGATGAAGGCGCGCAAGTCCTCCTAGAGAGGTCCTGGGCGGCCCTGATTAAGCCACGTGAGCACCCTTGAGGAGGTCCTCGGCGGCTCGGATGAAGGCACACAAGTCCTGCTGGAGAGGTCTTGGCCGGCCCTGATTAAGCCACGTGAATGCCTTTGAGGAGGTCATGGGTGGCTCGGATGAAGGCGCGCAAGTCCTCCTGGAGAGGTCTTGGGCAGCTCTGATTAAGCCACGTGAGCGCCCTTGAGGAGGTCTTGGACGGCTCGGATGAAGGCACGCAAGTCCTCCTGGAGAGGTCTTGTGCGGCCTTGATTAAGCCACGTGAGCGCCCTTGAGGAGGTCTGATGCGTACACGATAGGGGTGGCCCGATCTTCACGGCGAGGTTGAAGAACAAGCGAAACTTCTTGTGGTGGGCGGAGGATGACTAGTTGTGAGCGGCGGAAAAGGGTAACTAGCTTTAACACCGCCAAGGTTGGATGCGACCAAGTGTTGGGGAGAGCGATCGAAGCCTTACGGACTCCGACCCGCTATCCGAACAATCACAGAACCACAATCCGGAACTAATCCACACAAAGCGCTGGGAAGCGGAGAGCACGAATTAGGGGATCGGAGGAATCTCCTTGCGAATCAAGAGAACTCACAAGAACAAAAGGAGCAAGGCACTCGGCGGTCTTGCTGCAATTTCATATATTGGTTTGTTGAAATATCAAAGGTACCTCCATAGATGGGAGTAGAGGGGTATATATACTAGGAACAACCCTCCTAACTGGGTATGAACATAATTCACCACGTTGGAAGGTGGAAGGCCAACTGGTTGAAGCATTCAAGGAGTCTTCTCGAATTCTCGTGGCGTCTGCTCAACCTGCGCAGTCTTGATAAAATAGCAATAACTCTCTCCTCGGAAGTCCAAATGACGAACCGTTTGTTGGAGGTGAAAATAGACTTGATTATATTTCCATCCATATAGGATATGCACAGTGAAACATGCCAGGTTGGCGCGCAAGCATTTATCAGCATGTGCAGCTGTTACTAAAATGACCATAACTTTCATTACACAACTCCAAACAATGCACGGTTTGAAGCGTAGGAAAATAGACTTGACAAGCTATCCAATAGTCTGGTGTATGCTGGCTTGAAACATTATAATTCATGCAGATAATGATTGCAAATCTCGTTGGTTTTCTGGACCTCCTTGTTCCTCTCCAATGCACCTGAGTTTAATCAAAGAAGAGGACATTGGAAGCACTACTAACTTATTGAGATCTGGAATAAGTTCTAAGTTAGCGTTCACCTGATCAAATATTTGTTTAGCACGTCTTCTCGTGATTGGTCCTTGATATTGTTGGTCCTTGAGAATATCTTGGTCACGGAGATGATCATCTTCAGTTTGGTCATAGGTTGGGATGTCCTCATCAAGGTCCTGGGCGGCTCGGATGAAGGCGCGCAAGTCCTCCTGGAGAGGTCGTGGGCGGCCCTGATTAAGCCACGTGAGCGCCCTTGAGGAGGTCATGGGCGGCTCGGATGAAAACAGCATAAGTCCTCCTAGAGAGGTCTGGCGTCCTGATTAAGCCACGTGGCGCCCTTGAGGAGGTCTGGCGGCTCGGATGAAGCGCGCAAGTCCTCCTCGAGAGGTCTGGGCGGCCCTGATTAAGCCACGTGGCGCCCTTGAGGAGGTCATAGGCGGCTCGGATGAAGGTCATAAGTCTTCTGGAGAGGTCTTGGGTGGCCTGATTAAGCCACGTGGCGCCCTTGAGGAGGTCTGGGCGGCTCGGATGAAGGCGCATGTTCTCTGGAGAGGTCTGGGCGGCCTGATTAAGCCATGTGAGCGCCCTTGAAGAGGTCCTGGGCGGCTCGGATGAAGGCGCGCAAGTCCTCCTGGAGAGGTCTTGAACGGCTGTGATGAAGCCGCGTAGCGCTCCTGAGGAAGTCTTGAGTGGCCCTGATGGAAGTGCATAAGTACTCTTGAGGAGGTCTTGAACGGCTGTGATGATGCCGCGTAGCGCTCTTGAGGAGGTCTTGAGCGGCCCTGATGGAAGTGTGTAAGTACTCTTGAGGAGGTCTTGAACGGCTGTGATGAAGCCGCGTAGCGCTCTGAGGAGGTCTTGGCGGCTCGATTTTCTCGAGGAAGGTCTTTAGCGGTTGAGATTGAAGCGCACTAGATCCTGGGAGGACCACCTTGGTTGAGATTGCAACACGTTGAACTCCTAAGGAGGACCCGATGATTGGGATGGAGGCACACTTGATCTCGTGGAGGTCCGTGGCGACTTTGCGGAGAACACCCTTTTGGCCATTTGCAAAGACCGCCTCCGGATGTCCTCGGGAGGACTTTGTGGATGTTTTCAGAACCAATCAGGATGTCCCAGGACCTTCAGGAGGTCTTTGAAGCCGATCCGCCGATTCAAAGCGAAATGTTAGGTGAACCGGTAGTTTTAAACTCTCACCGTTGAACCAATCGACCTTGTAATGGCCATCGTAGGTGTCAAATCTTGTCAACATATATATATATATATATATATATATATATATATATATATATATATATATATATATATATATATATATATATATATATATATGTACTTTTGTATACGAGTATGTACTCCCACTTCCAATATACCAATTAAACGAATATATTATACTTCTTTATCACTTTCAGTATATTTAAATATCAATTATGAGATACTCCAATGTGACTTGATTGAAAAATTTTCATTGGACCCTTTATTTTTGCTATATACCCCTTTTCATATATAAAAGAAGTCTATACACTGATTTTGGTATAAAAAGTGGATTTTCATGAAATTTTTCGTGGAACTCACTTTATGGTATCTTATAATCATTATTGGAGTATGCTCAAATTGATAAAGAGGTATCATCATACGATTTAAGTGGTATATGAGAGGTGGGAGTCGTGCTGTGAGTACCATACCATTTTTCTATATATATATATATATATATATAGACACACACACACAAAAGCAAGGAGTTATATATAACATTTATTGGTTTTATACGAACGTTGATCGTGATTGTACACACTACGATTGTCAAAGATCGCATGAGTGAGGCGTCGAGGGCACCGAGGTTGAAGAAGAAAGAGCAAGTCATCGAAGGTCACCGTGAAGACACATCTTGGCGGTCGTGTTTAAGATGATCCTTCTTGAACTTGCGATGACACCGTATTTGTTGTTCATCCGTCTTGTTGGCCTGTTCCATGTACTATGTATGCAATCTCGCGCAAGCCATTCCTAGGGTAGGGTGGCGCTCCACATTCTCAATCAATGGATTGCCTAGCACGAATTTATGGGCCAACGACAAGAAGGGGA
This sequence comes from Phyllostachys edulis, assembly GCA_036346405.1. NCBI lineage: Eukaryota > Viridiplantae > Streptophyta > Magnoliopsida > Poales > Poaceae > Phyllostachys > Phyllostachys edulis. Next base: position 56,184,455 of record CM070558.1, read on the forward strand.
TATCGGAACAGGAGTCGACCGTCTTCGATTTGCCCTTGCTGCCTCGTGTTTTAGAGGTCGACTTCACGAGAGTCTACCAAGCACGAAGTTTAGATGTATGTGATGCACCAGGCCCTTGCCGCTTCTGTGCAGGTAGTTCCGGTGCAAGTAGATCCCGTGGACTTGACAATGCTGCAAGACATTCCCGTGAAGTTGACACTGGAGCAGGTAGCTCCAGACAGATGTCCCTCGTGGGCCATTGAATGAATGTTCCAATGGCTTGCCCTAGAGTCATGACCTCGTCGTCTAGGGGAATCTCCAGCGGGACGACCGCAAAATTGGCATAAATACCGTCCACATTCACTTTTGCGAAACCCAGCGTTGGATTTACACCGTACACCAAAGCCCCGACACCAGATGGATACACCTGGCCTCAAGCAACATCTAGGGCAACGAAGGCATATCTCCCTTGGAGCTTGCACTTCATCGCCACCTCCATATCGATACAAAATTATCTACTCCAACAAGCCTATCAATGGATTGAGCATTGCAGAGATAATAATTATTACCAGGATGTCATCGACAAGAAATCTGTCGTCGCCTTTTGGGGTAGGGTTAGGGTTGGACGCGCAGCTACTTGGAAGTTTGGGGGGCTAGCTAGTACAGTAGGGGTAGGGGCTTGCAACTGATTTTCCCTAAGCCTTTCCTCAAGGCTCTCCATCTGTCGTCGCGTCTCAGCTCTGACGTGATCATCGATCTCATCTCTGATGGATTCAGTGATCTCATCTCTGAGGGATTCACGAATCTCCTCTTGTAGCTTTGCATCGTGCTCAGCTTTGGTTCTCTTCCTACTCCGGTACACCTCGGAGTCCTGTCGAAATCCATATTTCCATGGAACATAAAGAGCAAGGCCTCTTGTGCAACCTGGATGCTCCGTGTTTCCCAGGGCTTCGGAGAGCATATCTCTTTCCCTGACTGCCTGGAATGAGCATTAGGAAGATTGTGCATTCAGCATTCCCTACAATAGCCTGACATGTCATTTCACTTCCTATGAAGTTATAAAGTAATTATAAACTAGGTAGTTCGATATCTTACCAGGCGCTGTGATACTTCCTCGTCTGCAGGGTTTGGAAAGGATATGGTCCGCGAAGACACGGCAACTAACCTCGCTCTTAGCCAGTTTCGGGCACGCTCATTACGGATCTCGGCAAATGGTGGGGAGGCATTCGAAAGGTTTGCCTGCTCGTCGTGATCCCTCCATTCTAGGATTTTACCTGCATACCTAGCGGTGCCGAGTCTGTGAGGGTGTGTGTTTTTTGCCTAGAGGGTCGTGTGCGCCGCACTTTCTCTCCTAAAATAATCTATCGTCTTATTTGCCACAAAGTCTTCCCAGTACTCTTCCAAGAACGGATACTTGTGGAAGGGCCTCAGATCCTTCTCCACGTTCTTGACAAGTGTGCTCTTGAAGTTCTTCCACGTTTTGCACTACCGCGATGGTAAATCAGCCCCCAGGAGTTTTTAATATTCCTCTATCGCGCTTGGATATTTCAGAGGACGGTGCATCAAACACATGAGGCGACGATGATGAAGAATGAGCGAAAGACAACTTCACAAGAAATAGAAGTTCTGACACGCATCAACATAATATCATAAGATTCGATCTCTATGTGTATGGGTATACACACCAATTAATAAATAATTAGGATATGTAGGGAAGAAATTAGGACCATATGAATCACTGACTAGAACAAATACCAATTCCTAAAACAAGTACAACACCTCATACTACTCAGTGTTTGAACCAGATACCAGCGCAATTATCATGAGTCAATGAGGACCATGACAACATGACAGATTATTGATAGAAAGAGTGAGGAAAAGGGGCGTTGGGGTTGGCAACTCAGCATTGGTTACCATTGGGCGTCGAGGAGAAGGACGAGTAGGAGAACTAGGAGCAATGCAGGCGGCGTCGAAGGGAGGCACTTGAGCTCGGGGGAGGAGGAGGCGGTGGGCTCGGGGAGGAGGCCTGATGGGCTCGGGAGAGGAGGCACGCGGGCTCGAGGAGGAGGCGGCGTCGAGGGGCGGCAGGCTCGGGAGAGAGTCGTCTTTGGGCTCGAGGAGGAGGCGGCGTCGAGGAGGGCGGCGACAAGCTCGGGGGAGGAGGGAGGAGTTGAGAAACTTAATTGTTTGAGTGGGGGCGCGGGCAAACCCTAGAGCCCGAATATAAATAGGGATAGCCCAAATATAAATAGGGATGGACATCACAGATGGTTCTAAAGTAGAATAAATGCGTGATATGTGATGTATCCTGAGCGGTTTCAATAAATAACCATTCATGATATATGATATATCAAGCGGTTTTACCAAAGAACCGCTGATATATAATCCTGAGCGGTTTGTAGATGAAACCGTCTGTGATATTATTTTGTATTGGTTAATCTAGTTCTATTTATTGGCTAGCCTCAGGAAATGCTAGCCATGCCCTCTGAAATAAGCAGAAACACAACAAGTACATGTATACATCCAATTCACATTCATTTCAGAAACAAGCACATCCATTTCACAGTACAAATCAATTAACTCAAATGAACTAAAATGAACCATTCATCAGAACGTACATATACACACATTGTTCAATTAATCTTTAAAAATTAGCCCTTCATGATGATCGACGCGTATGTAGCTAGTTTCATCACGTACTTCCTTGACCCTTATGCCGATTTCGAAAGGAGGCAACTCGTCAAATTGATTGTATTCTTCCTCGTCCACTACATTCTCAACTCCGATAATCCTCCTTTTTCCATGAAGAACTACGTCGCGCTTCTTATTTGCCTGGTCGGTTATATAGAAGACTTGAACAACTTGGTTAGCGAGTACGAATGGTTCATCTTTGTATCCAACACGTTCGAGGTCCACGGTAGTGACACCGTACTTGTCGACCTTCACCTGTGGGAGATAGACCCAATGGCACCAAAATAGGGGATCTTGAAAAGCACATAGTCGAACTCACATATCTCCTCTATGAGCCCATAGTAGGAGCTCCTCAGCCCATCGGTAGTGAATGCATCTATGCGGACACCGCTGTTCTGGTTAGTGCTCTTTATATCCTAAGCCTGCGTATAGAATGTGTACCCATTTATGTCGTATCCTCGCCATGTCACAACTGTAAATGTTGGCCCTTTTGCCAACCATGTCAGCATATCACTTGACGAGCTCCTAGTGAGTCGCTCCTTCAACCATTGGTTGAACCGATTGTTGTGATGTCTCGTGATCCAAACATTCGCCGCTCGGTTTCATTCTTTCAAGCACGTCCTTGTCTTTGAGTCGATATCTGAGGATACTTGGTCATATGTTGTAAGACCATGAAATGGGCTTGAGCATATGCATCCATACCTGGAGTGATTTCTTTCCTTCTGATGGTCCCGATACCCTCGAGCCTCCCCTCATGGCGAGATCAAGGCACACCTATCGGTTTGACCTAAGCTATGTAATCGACGTAGAACTCAATGACCTCTTCTGTTGCATAACCTTCGACGATACTGCCCTCCGACCGAGATCGATTCCATACATAGGACTTGAGAATTCCCATGAACATCTCGAACGGGTACATGCTACGTAGGAATACAGGACCACACATCTTTATCTCCCTCACAATGTGAACAATGAGATGGACCATGATATCAAAACACGACGGAGGGAAATACATCTCAAGATCACATAGAGTCATCACCACCTCATCCTGCTGAGCATCTAGTCCTTCGGGATCGATGACCTTCTAAGCAATTGTGTTAAAGAAATAACACAACCTCATGATTGTCTCTCGAACCTTGATCGGAAAAATACTTCTAATTGCAACAGGAAGCATCTGTGTCATCTGCACATGACAATCATGAGACTTCATGCCTACTAACTTCAAATCTTCCATCGAAACAAGTTTCTTCATGTTGGCGGAGTAACCGGACGGAAGTTTCACACCATGCAAGCACTGGCACAGTTCTGTTTTCTCGGCCTTGGACAGAGTGTAACAAGCAGGGGGGAAGGTACATTCGTCCTTTATCGGTCTTTGTCAGTGCTAACTCAGGTCTGATGTCCATATCAACCAAGTCAAGCCATGCATTGACACCATCCTTTGTTTTGTCATGAATGTTCAGTAAGAGATCAATCAAGCTGTCACATACATTCTTCTCTACATACATGACGTCGATGCAGTGGTGAACTTCTAGGTGCTCCCAATAAGTTAAGTCCCAAAATATTGATCACTTTTTCCAGATGTTCTTCTCACGGGTCCTCGATTTATGTCCCTTTTCGAGCACAACATCTAAATCCTTAACCATGTCATAGACCTCTTTTCCACTTAAATGCTTTGGAGCTGAACTATCCTCCTTCTCTCCATTAAATTGTTTTTTCATCCTGTGGTATGGGTGAGCCCTCCGAAGAAACATACGGTGACGCATGTACACGGTTTTGCGCAAGTACTTCAGCCACACACTATCGGTATTATCTAAGCAGTGAGTACAGGTTTTGGACCATTTTGTACTCTGGCCGGATAGGTTGGCAAGGGCAAGATAATCATTTATGGTGCAGAACAATAAGGAGCGTAAAGTAAAGTTCTCTCGTTTGTACACATCCCATACCTATACCCCTTCGATCCACAGTATTTTTAGATCTTCCATCAATGGTGCTAGGTACACATCAATATCATTCATAGGTTACTTCAGCCCTTAGATAAGTATCGACAGCAAAATATACTTCTGCTTCATACACAACCAAGGAGGAAGGTTATATATACAGAGAGTCACGTGCCAATTGCCATGTTGGCTGCTCATGTTACCGAAAGGATTCATTCCATCTGTGCTCATTCCAAACCATATATTCCTCAGTTCTATACTGAAGTCTGCAAACCTCCTATCGATGTTTCTCCACTAGACGGAATCAACAGGGTGTCTTAGCTTTCTGTCATTCGTACGCTCCTTCGAGTGCCAATGCAGCAGTTTTGCATCCTTTGGGTTCAAAAAAACCGCTTCAAACGGGGAATTACAGGAAGATATCACGCCACCTTAGTAGGAGGTCCTTTCTTGTAACGTCCGTTTTCGGACGATAAATAGTATTGCCGTTCTAAATTCGTTCTTCGCCGTATTTCAAACTATCAAGCTAATTCAGAAAATTTCCTCTATTTCTCGGTGTGTGTTTCAAATGTAATATCTTCAACATTTGAAATTCATTTCCGCAAAGTGGAGTCTCTCTTCTTTTTTGAATTTCTCGGGCCCCTTTTTCTTTCGGGCTTAGCCCGAGGGCTTTCGGGCTCAGCCCACTCTTCCCCTCGGGCTCAGCCCATTTCTTCACCTGGGCCAAGCCCACTCCAGCCCGGCCCGTTTTCCCCTGCCCTGCCTGGCCCGATTTCTTTTCCCACAGGCCCGGCCTTCTCTTTCTCTCCCTCCCCTTTTCTTGCGCACGCACCGCCTGGGTCAACTTCCACCTTTCTTCTTTTTCTCGTGAACATCACCGCCTGCGCTCTCGCGCCCCACAGGCGCTTACGCCTCGTCGCCGCTTCTGAGCCAGCATACTGGAGGACCAGCGCGCATCTGTAGCAGAGCCCATACCTCCCTCGCTCGTCTTGTCGCCGCTCCGCCCGCCCCATCGCCGCCATCTGGCCCTGTCTGCGCGACTACCTGTAGCGCCCATGATCATGAGGACACCTGAGCCGCCTCGTCCTCACAGCGCCTCCCTCGCTCGCGCTGGTTCTCGCGTCGAAGCCGCCCACGTCGTCGCCGCCTCGGGACCACCACAGCCACCGCCGCTCAAGGACCGGACCCCTTGCTCCCACGCCATGAGCCCCCTATAAAGCCCCCTCCACCCCCTGCTGGAGCTTCCCACTCCGCCCCTCCTCACTCTGGTAAGCCACCGCCACGCCACCCCGTTTCTCCCTTTAGGCCGAACCATCCCTCGCCGGCGTCTAGCCGCTCTGGCAGCTCTGAGCCACGCCGCCCCCGTCACCATGAGCCTCCGACCTCTAGGAGCATTTCCCCTCAACCTCCCAGCGGATGTAACACCTGGCCCAAAATCCGCTCAATGCTCGACCAGGTGGAGGCGGACCAGCACACATAGCACCCACTTACACTTTCGTCCTCGCTTCGTGTAAAAGGGTTAACCGGAGGTGCTATGTTTGGACCCAACAGCATTATATACTAGTACAACTCACTTTAGACAAGCAATGTGGGACTAATCCCACCACACAACTCCTCATGGGCCACATGGGCCGACTCTGAGTAGGCCGAGGTATTACATTCACCCCCCTCAAGTGGCGCCCGGCAAAGACACGCATACTGTGACAAATGCCAGAACCACCCCTCGGTACCCCGTCAGTGCGTCAAAGTCTTGGACATATGCATATGAGTGTGTCCACTCGGGACCACACGCACCATCGCCATATGCCCGCCCCTGTCCCGCACGCGCCCGTCTGGCGAGGTTGATGCTCGATACCATCTGTAACACTCTGGCCCAAAATCCGCTCAATGCCCAAACCCCACCGTAGGGTGGACCCGCACACATAGCACCCACTTACACTTTCGTCCTCGCCGTATAAAAGGGTTAACTTGGGAGGTGCTATGTTTGGACCCAACAGCATTATATACTAGTACAACTCACTTTAGACAAGCAATGTGGGACTAATCCCACCACACAACTCCTCATGGGCCACATAGGTTTGCATCTGAGTAGGCCGAGGTATTCAATGGATTAGCATTGCCGCCACCAATTTCCCGTTCTTCTCCGCCTCCGCCGTCGCCTTCACTGACACTCCGCCACCGCCTCTGACCATCCTCGGCCTCCGCCTAGCTCGTCGGCCGCCTCGGCAGAGCTACCGTGCTCCCCTTCGGCCCAGTGCCGCCATCGAACCACCCGCCACCATCACCGTGCCGCCTCCGCCGCTCTTCACCACCATGGCCACGGCCACTCCTCCTCCTCCGCCACCTTGCAATCATGGCACCCCCCCCGCTACCTCCCGTTCCAGCCTTCACCTTGCCCCGCCACGCCCAGATCACGGCCATGGCTTGCATGTTGCCCCATACAATACAGGGCTTGTTTCGGACAAGCCAATCATTAGGGAATTAATGACATATTTAAAGCGCTAATGACAGTCATTAGTTTCTTTATTACATCCTAACCTCCCCCTTCACTCACTGCCGTGTGGGCCCCCCTTTTTCCATGTGCTGTGAACCGGCGCCTTGTGCATGTAAACCGGGTCCATGCACTGTAGCCATGCACCCCTCTCTCTTTTTCCAATTTAATTCCAGTTTAATCTTCGGAAATTCATATCTCCTCCGTTATAACTCCAAAAATTATGAAATAAATTTCTAAAAATTCGTTAAATCAAGATCTTGCTAATGGCATAGGACTTGATTAATTTGGAGTTCATTTGAGTTTTCTTGTGTACTTATTTGCTCTCTTTGCCATTGTATCTTTTTCCGGTATTATCGCCTGATTAGGATTTGAAGACGTCGGAGATCCTCAAGTTGATCAAAACCAAGAGTATCAAGAACCCCTTGCCTTTAACCAAGGCGAGTCAATACTTTGACCATATTGATCCTACATTTTATGCAAATTTATATTCGTTTAAATTAGCAAAATTGCATGCTTTATTTCTGTATCAAATGTATGTTAAAGCTTAAGGTAGTTAAATACCCACCTGATGATTAATTAATTTAATATGCCATCCTTGATAAATTGAATCCATTAAACCTTGTCACCCTAGTAACTATATGGTAATACTAGTTATAGGTTGTACTTAAGCGACATGCTAGTCTTGCTTAAGTACCAGGGTATTAAATAACCCAATCATCTTTTCCTCAAACATAAAAGGATTTGGGTAGTCATTGGTGGTCCATTGGCTAAAAGGTGTGGAAATAAATTGGTTTACTCCTCAAAACCCCAATTGCTAGTTCTATTTGGGCGGATGGTGAGGTGGTGGGTGCTCAGGGAGCACATGGTTGGTTGGTTTGTGGAATGAACCGCCTAGATAACCCTAAGGACTTAATCTTGTCACGACCTCCCGTGTTAAACAAGTACAACCATAAGTGCGCAAAGTGCAACTTGGCTTAGTAAAGTTATTGAACCACGAAAGTCATCTCACTAGAGGGGGAGAAGAGCGTACAAGTCTTGAGATACTCACGGCTTGGAAGGACACCAAAAGGTGAAGTTACCAAGCTGCGCTAGTCGCTGTGGTAGGGCCAGTGCAAGCTAATCGTTGTGGTGGACATCCCACACAACATATGGGCGTAACCCGTATGGGTGGAATGCGGAAGGGCGAGATATCTAGAAAGGTTCTTTGTGGATTGCCGCCCAACTACATGACTACGGAATCATGTGGGGTAACGGTAGACTATCTCTTGTGGGTAAAGTGTGCAACCTCTACTGAGTCTAAAAGCTGTTTTAAGCAGTAGTGCCTACGGTCAAAAGGCGGACATGGGAATCATAACTTGAGTTAGTTCTATTTCAAAACTTTGTGGGTGGTATAAAAATGGTGGAAGGGCTCACCTAGCCCTGTGTTGGATTTTTCATGAGCCGTCGAGCTCAGTGGGTGTGGTTATTGGAGGCAGCTCCAATTAAAAGGATACATTGGTAGAGTTTCCGCTGGATGGGACCTCCACTAAAATAATTATTGCACATGCTCTCTTTATAGAAATGCCAATCTTTTAAAATGCTAAGTGATAGGACTTTGTAAGTATGATATTGGAAAACTCGCTTTCGCAAATAAAAGAACCTGAGCCATCCTTGCTAAGCCTTGCATGTATATAATTGCATTGTGTGTTGGCTCGCGAGCACGGTAGTAGTGCTCATCCTCGCTTCTCCCCCAACCCTTCAGATAATGAAGACGAAGGAGACTACGCTTTCTACGATGGCCCAGGAGATGATGGACAAGGCTATGACGAGGAGTAGTCTAGTTCTGTAGTTTAGGTCTCGCCCAGTCTAAGTAGACTCGTTGGTACTCGCATACAACTGATATTATCCAACTCTTGGTTAATATCCGTTGTACATAGGTTACCCCAGTCGCTTGCCTGTGTGAGATAAGCCCTACCTCGCTTTTTGCTTCCACTGTAGTTTACGTTGCTCTTATGTGATGTAATCAATTTGGCCTGCTTGGCCCCTTTTGTAAAACTCGACCCGACGTGGTCTATGTCACTCAGTTGGTTGTAATATTTAATATTTCAGTTCACGCTTTGTATGAATAATTCAGCAATGTGTACTGTGAAGTGCTAGCTACTGATCCAGGGAATAGTACACTGATTTCATAGAGGATTTGGATTTTCGAAATCTGGGTCCAACATTTCTTCACCTCAATTCCCACGCCGTCATCTGATTGACTCTTACGTTTGTATCGGAAACTTGTTTCCCTCCGGAAACATGTCCGCTAAGAGACCTAACAGCGCCGTGAAACTCTGGTCGGACCAACCGTTGCTTGCCTTCAATTTCAGCAGTTCAAGCACGGATGACAACCTTGTATTTTTCGGCTTGCACCCCAGGAACAAAGTTTTTTCCGTGTCCTCCATCAAGCCCGGAATTTAACATACTCCATCTCTGTCGAACCCGGGAACGAAGGATCCTGAATTCTCTGTGTTCATACACTAGTCTAGGATAGCTAGTGTACATGGTCAAACAAAAGTGATAACATAAACATATCACACATTTTATTAATAATAATTTAGAGTTTATTACAAACGGGCCTGAGGCTAAATAAACAAATATAACAGCGGAAGCAAAGTAGTAGTAGGCCACACGATTCACCACAAGCAATCATCTGGGGGCGTAGGCCTAAGCATCTGGGTCCTCACTGTCCTGATAGAAGTCTTCTCCTGAATAAATATTATTCAGCAAGAGTGAGCACAAATTTCGTGCTCGCAAGTTACACCCAATAAAGAATTATAATGCATGCATAAGTAAACAAGTGAGATTGGCAGGGTTTATTTTGCATAAAGTAATATTTTCAGTTTAAATATTCATAATAAATTCCAAGGCCATTTTTATACTATTTCTAAAATCAGGTTTTAAAATGACAGTTTTATAGTGTGGATAACCTCCATGAATGAATGGTGAAGGATACCCTCCTATCACATGGCTAACCGCCCAATTTTCCCATAAGGATTTACCATACTAAATCATCTGTTAAACATTTTTAAAACCAAAAACAAAGTCTAACTAAGAGTGGCTTTGCTCAGCATGTCCATGACCGTGGACACAGCTATTCGAATAGTTTTCTACTCTGTAGAGTTTGTACAGCTTTACTCACACGAGATAATTTACTTTTAATGTCGGCCAGTACACGCTTCCAAAGGCGTGCGACTAAGCAATTATCACAAACCGTTGCAATACTCTATCTTAAGGTATCTATGCCCGCTAAGGTTTCACTGCCATTGGATTTACCATCCTCCAGAAGCCCCCTCTTGTGCCAAGTGGGAATATTGTTTTGCCAACACTTACACAACAACGTGCCACAGATAACAGTAAGATATTACAAATTATTAAGCCTAGTTTTGCCCACACAAAACATGTGGTAATACGCTGAAGCTTAGCAAGATGCGGCTCAAAGACCAGTCCTTAACTGACTTGGGCGTCTTTCAAAACAAACCCTGGACCTTAACCTTAACCAGGTTAAGCCCGTGCATAAACCTGCACCCACCAGCCATCTAATTTGCCCAAGTCCAAACCATCATTTGATTTTATTTTTCCAAGTAAAATCGTTTTCATAAACATTCTATGCTAAGACAATACTATAGACTCAATTTAATTCTATTTGAATAATTTGGCTAAAACTCCCAAAAACATGATTCTGTTCTAAGCAGTGGCTAAGCATATAATTATTTCTATTTTCATTTTCATAAGGTGACAAGGAACTGATAATACAATCATCAAATTGGGCTATACAAAAGGCATTGGAATATCTAAGGATTTGAACAGGGAATTAAAATAACTGATTAAAATTATGCATGCAATAATAATTTAAAACAGAATTAATTAACTTTAAAATACTGGGATAAACATGATCAATGGTAAACTTTCCTTCGTTGAAGTCTTGGTATTCTAAGTCCTCTGAAGGATCAAACTCTACGGAGTCGTCGAAGTCTATAGGTGAAAATATGACAAATTCAAATGAAAATCAAATAAATTCAAAAAGACAAATCAAACTAACTCCAAATTGAATAAATTTAGTTTAGATAGCTAAATTTTGATTTTATATAAATTTAGCAATTTGAATCACCTAAATCGGAGTTTGTATGAAGAAATACGAGCTCCTAGAAGTTTAAAACCTAAATTAAACCCTAAATTGGATTTTAGAGATTTTCCCGAATTATTTTCCTAAAGGAAATTCCAGTTTTACTGCATCAGCGTGCGATGTGCCACTGACGGGTGGGCCCTTGCTCAATGGACCATGCCCATGAAACGGTCAGCGCTCACGGCGAACCCGGCGTACAAAACAGTGCAAGCATGGGTGTGAGTGAGCTGGGCTGAGCTGACGTGGCACCACGTCGGATCCACATAGGACCCAGTGCTTGTGTGGTGTCAACGTGGCGCTGGTGTGGCCATGCGCGTTGCGCCGGCGACTCTAGGGTTCGACCTCGCCAGCGCGTTGCGTCACGGCGAGTCGAGTGGGTGGGCGCAAAAGAAAGAGGTGACAGCGCTGATCATGAGGCTCACCAAAGATGCGGAGGGCGCTGCGTTTTAGTCATCGGCGACGAGCTTTTGCGGCGGCGGTGCGGGGTCGAAGATGAAGTAGGGGTTCTTTGAGGAAGTGGATGCGAGCACGGTCTTCACAGCGGTGCGGTGGTGCTGAAGGAGTGGACGACGGGGCTGGAGCGTCACTGGTGGCACCGGAATCGAAGAAGAATCGAAGGTTCACCGCCGGCGATGAACTCCAACATTCGGGCTCTTGAGAGGGATTGAGGAGAGGAGCTCTGAGGCATTGGGATGAGTGCTTCAAGGCACACCTGGGACGTCCATTTATAGGGCGAGGGCAGCAGGGTTCGCCGTATCGCCCAAGAAGGTTCGTGCGGCATGGCAGAGCAAAATCGGGGATTTAGGGTGGAGGAAAGGAAAGAGAGGACCGTGTCAGAGGCGAAGTGAATCCACGAATTGAATGCGCGCGCCAATTAGGGAGATGCGGCCGGATTTGCTTAGTTTTGGAAAGGTTTTGAAAAGCAGCAATGGCAGATGCGGGCACGAGGAAGAAAGGAAAGGATACGAAGGCACTGTTCACAGTGGCCCCACTTGTTGGTGAAAGAAAAGAAAGAAAAGGAAGCGGCGAAGCGGCGGCCGTTGGATTTAAATCGAATGGTCCACACTGAGTGGGCCGTTCGGATTGTCCGAAGTGTACAACAAATCCTGGCTGTTAAAATCAGACCAGACAGTCCATGTTAATGTGACGTTCGGACCGCCCGCACTTGACTCTGATCAGTCCGTTGATTCGCGATCCAACGGTCGAAACACGAGCGCGCGAAAGGAGCTGGCCGTGTAGGCCGCGTGCACTTGGAAAGGACTTGGACCGAGTTAGAGATTCGGCCCAAACACTGTGCTAAGGTTTTCTATTGATTTTCCAATTGATTTAATTATGATAAACAAAATAGCTTTAGAAAACAGCAAATAAATTCCAAAAATTATGAGAAAATTCACAAAAATTCTCAAGGACATTTTGGACTTAAGTAAAATAATTCCAACTATTGCCTCAAATTGCCTCAAATAACCAAATCCGCGTAAATCCGCGTGGTCTCCTTTCACCAAATTGCCTCAAAGCCCCGCCTCCAGCAGCAGCAGCGAGAACAGAGTAGGCATTTTGTAATACTCTGAAATATTATAAGGGAGGAAAACACTTAAAAGAGAAAATTAGAAGGATTAAAAGGGGGTTTTCGCAGAGGTTTGAGAACCTGGGCCTCGGGCCTTTGGTCCACGAAGCCCAAAAGGGAGAGGGGGGCCGGCCACCAACAAAAGAAGGAGCGGGAACCCTAGCCCTCCTACAGTACCTCCATGCTATAGTAGATGCCCGCCTCCTTTGGATGTTGCCGTCCAAGAAGAAGAAAGGAGGAAGACTCCTTCGGGTGCTGTTGACCAAAGAGAAGAGAAGAGGAAGAGGGAGAAGGAAGAGGAGAGGAAGTTTCTCACGAGGTTTTCAACGGGTTTCATCATGTCTTCAAGGGTGAATTTCAATCCTACATTGATTTGTTTAATTCTTTTCCATGCGATTGATTTAGGACAGTAGATCGGGTTTTTTACTACTATTCGTGGTGCTGTACTTTGGAAATTGATAACTACGAAATTAGGGTTCAGCATCTCCTGAAGAATTGTGGAATTTGTCAACAGCTTTCCATGGAATCTAAAATCGCATTATTTGGAGTTGTAGTTTGGGAGATATGTTAATTTCTTGCCTACTGTCCTGAAACTCTGACAAGTTATAGCAGTCATATTAACTGGTAGATTATAAATTGATAATGGTCGAATCAATGTTGTCCACCAACATGACTTTTGTAGGATATTCTCTGAGCTTTCTACAATGTTAAAGAACACAATTTTTGGGTCGGCCGAATGAAAGTTATAGCTGTTCTACTACTGCTGTCTAGATTGTCTGTCAGTTTTTGACAGTGGTTTTCATTTGTTTGTTAAACTTAGTTAAAGGAAGAATTAGGAGATCTCGCCAATGAAACTTTTGTATAAAATTTCGTAATCTTTCCAGAGAGACTGAAAATGCCTATTTATGATAAGTAGAATGGGAGATATGTATTTTAGAAGGTTGCTGTCCAGTTTTGGTTTACTGTTAGTTCGTCGTTATACTTGAATAGATTAAATAATTGAACTATAGGTTTTGGGAGTGCGGATAAGAGCATTGCGAATAGCGTTATTTTATCTTGTCAAACTTGTTTTGAGGAAAGTATTCTTTGTATGCGGAGTGACCTTGGGTTTGGATTCACCTTCTTTACCTTCCAACTTGTCGCAACGCGAAAGGCAAGTACAACTTGAATCATCATGTATGGTTGTTGTTCAATCTGGTTATATGATTATGACATGATTAATTCTTATGAATTATGAGTGTTTCTTTCTTTACATGATTCCGTTCATTGGTGATATCAAATTGTTCTATGAGAGAATGCGTTCATTTCATTTCATTTCCTTCATTTCAATCATTCATGCCTTACCCACGGGAGTGGGTATTGAAAGTCCCATTATTCTAATATGGGCAAATAAGTCCTATTATTCCAATATGGTCAAATAGATCCCTGTATGAAAGATTATTCATACGGGCCTTAGATCCCCGCATTTTGGATAATACGGGCCTGAGTGAACACCGACGGGTGTATCACTGTCTATACCGGTATATGCAGAAATGAAGTAGAGACATGTGCATGATTTGCATTGCACTCATGACATTTACATATGTATTTGAGATAATGAGAATGATTTTTCAATGCTTTAATGATTCATATGTCATTTATTGGTACTTGCTGAATCTTGGACTCATTCTTGCTTTTATTATTTAGGTGACCATCGAGGATGACATTCTTTGGGGAAAGTAGCTCACGGATGCACATCACATTGTTGCACACTCCACTACTAGAATAATAGTTCCATTACCTTCTTTGGTTTTAGGGATATTTAATGTAATAATTGGTCTTTTGGTACTTCAAATAGTTTAAAACAAGTTCTGTTGTGCATTTCTGGTCAAAAGAGATGCTCCTTATTAAGATGAAGGGATCGATTGAGATATGGAACAAGAGTTTCGTGTGTTATGTGCAGATTTTGTGGTTTGGTACCAAAGGGAAGGATAGCCCTAGGTATATTGGATCATTTCCGGTAGTTGTGGGGATTTGGAGGTTGGCGTATCGTCAAGACCGTCTCGAGTCCATGCGTAGAGCACAGAATGTCTAGTATGTTCTGGTGCTGAGTGAGAACCTGAGAGGTCCAGAGCTTGAGTCTTCGTTAGAGCTGTAGGCCAACAAGTAAGACCTTACCTTTGAGTCCTGTGTGTTGAATGTACCTATAAAGATCGAGACGAGTGTTGAGGTGTAAGACGTTGGTATTTATCAAATGTGATGTGGTTCCATAAGTCTGATAGGAAAGCGACTTGGGAGCTAGAGTCTCGCGTGCGCGAGCAATACCCGGATCTGTTCACAACGGGTACGTGGTTTTCGTTGTTAATTTTTTCAGTTGTGGTTATTCTTTCGCGTAGATCGGTGTGAAGATTCGGGGTCGAATTCTATTTAAGGGGGGTAGAATGTAATACTCCGAAATGTTCTAAGTGAGGAAACGCTTAAAATAGAAAATTAGAAGGATCAAAAAGGGGGTTTTCGCAGAGGTTTGAGAACCTGGGCCTCGGGCCTTTGGTCCATGAAGCCCAAAAGGGAGAGGGGGGCCGGCCACCAACAAAAGAAGGAGGGGGAACCCTAGCCTGCCATCAGTAGCACGCCTCTGCACTGAGAGCGCCACCACTACTGCTGAAGCCTCCGTATACAAGAGACGCCCGCCTCCTTTGGATGTTGCCAGCCAAGAAGAAGAAAGGAGGAGACTCCTTCGGGTGTCGCTGACCAAAGAGAAGGGAAGACGAAGAGGGACAAGGAAGAAGAGAGGAAGTTTCTCGCGGGGTTTTCAGCGTGTTGCATCGTGTCTTCAAGGGTGAATTTCAATCCTTCATTGAGTTGTTTAATTCTTTTCCATGTGATTGATTTAGGACAGTAGATCGGGTTTTTTACTGTTGTTCATGGTGCTGTAGTTGTGAAATTGATAACTGTGAAATTAGAGTTCATCATCTCCTAAAGAATTGTGGGATTTGTCAATAGCTTTCCATGGAATTTAAAATCGCATTATTTGGAGTTGTAGTTTGGGAGAGATGTTAATTTCTTGGCTGCTGTCCTGAAACTCTGTCAAGTTATAGCAGTCATTTTAACTGGTAGATTAGAAATTTATAATGGCCGAATCAGAGTTGTCCACCAACATGACTTTTGTAGGATATTCTTTGAGCTTTCTAGAATGTTAAAGAACACAATTTTGGGGTCAGCCGAATGAAAGTTATAGCTGTTCTACAGCTGCTATCTAGATTGTCTGTCATTTTCTGACAGTGGTTTTCATCTGTTTGTTAAACTTAGTTAAAGGCAGAATTAGGAGATCTCGCCAATGAAACTTTTGTATAAAATTTCGTAATCTTTTCAAAGAGACTAAAAATGAATGTTTATGATAAGTAGAATGGGAGATATGTATTTTAGAAGGTCGCTTTCCAGTTTTGGTTTATTGTTAGTTCGATGTTATACTTGAATAGATTAAATAATTAAACTATGGGTTTTGGGAGTGCTGATAAGAGCGTTGCGAATAGTGTTGTTTTATCTTGTCAAACTTGTTTTCAGAAAAGCATTCCTTGTAGGCAGAGTGAACTTGGGTTTGGATTCGCCTTCTTTACCTTCCAACTTGTCGCAACGCAAAAGGTAAGTACAACTTGGATCATCATGTATGGTTGTTGTTCAATCTGGTTATATGATTATGACATTGTTAATTATTATGAATTATGAGTATTTCTTTCTTTACATGATTCCGTTCATTGGTGATATCAAATTGTTCGATGAGAGAATGCATTCATTTCATTTCCTTCATTTCAATCACTCATGCCTTACCCACGGGAGTGGATATTGAAAGTCTCATCATTCCAATATGGGCAAATAAGTCTCATCATGCCAATATAAGCAAATAGATCCCCGTATGAAAGATTCTTCATACGGGCATTGGATCTTCGCATTTTGGATAATGCGGGCCTGAGTGAACACCGACGGGTGTATCACTGTCTATACCGGTATATGCAGAAGAGAAGTGGAGACATGTGCATGATTTGCATTGCATTCATGACATTTACATATGTATTTGAGATAATGATAATGATCTGTCAATGCTTTAATGATTCATATGTCGTTTATTGGTACTTGCTGAGTCTTGAACTCATTCTTGCTTTTATTATTTAGGTGACTGTCGACGATGACATTCTCTAGGGAAAGTAGCTCACGGATGCATATCACATTGTTGCACACTCCACTACTAGAATAATAGTTCCATTACCTTCTTTGGTTTTAGGAATATTTAATGTAATAATTGGTCTTTTGGTAGTTGAAATGGTTTCCTTTAGAGTTTCAAATTTTAGATGTTATGTCTATCTAGTTGGATGACATTCCTGACGCTTATGATCTTGCTTGAGATGTAATAACTGTGATTTTGATTCTATTACCTTGATGAAATCTTTAGGTAGCATTGTTACTAGAAATGTTTAGTCGTGGTTGAGCTTTCATTCGTTGTTAAATTGATCAAAGAACTTGTAGTTCTGGATTTGGCTTATTAGTCTGGGTTACATCTTGGCTTCCGCATAGCAACGGTGTTACAAATGTAAGACAGATCAATCTGTGAGGGTCGGGTCTGCAATAAATGAGATTATCACAGACGGTTTTTAATACAAACCGTCTGTGATGAGGGCGGAAAGTCCGACGGTTCTGAACAAGAACCGTCTGTGATATTTGGTAATGTCACAGATGGTTCTTGTTCAGAACGGTCTGTGAAGTAACACAAACGATTTTCAAAATAAATTGTCTGTGATATTACCTCTTCACAGGCGGTTCTTAGCGCAGAAAGTAACACAGACGGTCGCTAACCAAAACCGTCTGTGATTGTCTGTAATACGGATGGTTTTGGTCAACCGTCTGTGATGAGGCGTCCAGTATTATTCTTTTTGGCAAACCTGTGAGACATGATCGGCTATTGAATGCAATATATTTTTCCACCTTGATATATAAGTTGATGTCCATCCAGTGCTCTTGGACTCACTAGCATGTGATACAAAACATCAGTGTCTCGATCACTATTCATACAATGAATGTCGATGCACCATAGTTTTGAGCCATTTTTCTTAGTTCAATGTTTTATCATAATAAGATATTAAATCAAGAAATAATAAATGAAAATACAGGAAATTAATTCTCCCATAGGGCACAAAAAGACTGTTCAATATACAAGACCATTCACCTAAGTTCCGAAGCAAGCCTTGGGTCATAAATCCTAATAATGTCTACCTCAAGTCTGTATAGGCATACATAAGGAATATAGGGAAACGACGGGTCGAAGGTACTGAAGATAAAAAATTGACCAAACCATTTGGCAGAAAGATAAATGATACGATTTTTCACCTACCATTTTAAGAATCATTTAGTCATTTTGACAAAAGCATAAAGAAAGATTCCAGGAAAGAACTGACGCAATAAAGGAAATGCACTCTCAAGAAGCTGCATTGCCTTCTCACCCCTTAGTTACATAACAGTAATCTTCTCATTACGCTTGATACCAAATGTAGACGGTGTATCTAGCTGAAGAATGTGGACAACAACAAAATGTAAAACAAGGGGAAAATATTCTAGCTATTATGAAACAAGAAAACAAATCTGGTACAAGAGAAAGGTAAATATACCCTTGGAGAACACTGGTGACTGTCCACTTAGTTGCTCCAAGACCTACAAGTGTGGAAGCAAAACGTGTTTAGTTATTTACTGGTACTAGCTTAAGGTAAGAGTAATGGCATCACCTAGAGTGACCAAAATATAAAACACTATGATGCATGCTTGACCTTTCAGCATACACAAATTAAAATTGTGGTTCACAGTTAGCCTTTAGGCTACATATGTGATTAAAGCAAATAGCTCAATCCATTTTATGTAGAGCAGCCTAGGTTAAATTATACCACATCCTTAACAATGTACTGCTTTCCTTTTACGACAGAACCATAAAAAGGGAAAACAATTAGTAACCACTATCCAGCTTCAACAACTATGATTTACACTAGAACAATAGACAAGCTTTAATGTATACACAGCATAAAAATGTCCTTGTCTCACGAATTTTACAAAATTGCAATTACAAATCATGCAAATTGAATTCATATTCTGCAGTCAATGATTCACATTCCTACAAAAATTATCAATAAGTTATCCTATAATACGTCAAGGAACTTATCTTAAGTCTAAACAATTGACTACTGACAATTAAGTAGCTTAGCGAATACTTGTACAATTGGTTACTGACAATTAAGTAGTTGGGCAAGTACTTATTAATTCGTTCAATTGTTGTGACAATAAAACGAATAGCGTGCTAATTTTAAAATTTCTTGGCCCCGACTTCATCCTTGAACTACCAAGACTCGCTTACTTTGAATATATCAAGGCTTAATAACACAAACAACTCTTATTTCACATCACTACAGTCAAACAAAGATGGTAAACTACCTAATAATGCACTAACGCATCAGGTTGTAAGTTGTAACCATACAAAGCTCATTTCCTGCTCATACAACCACAACAACCTGAACACTTGTTCGTGCAAATATCTTGATACGCAAGAAGGGTCCCAACCTTGGAGGCACGGGTGAGGCGATCTCCGCTCTCTCCGACAGAGATGTTGAGCACCAGCTTCTGCACCTTGATCTCCTTCATTGGGTTCGACTGCTTCTTCTCCGATGCCTGCGAGAGCACACATGGGCACACCGACGCACATAGAGGTTAGCTTTGTGTGTGCATCAGGGAGCGTAAGTCTGGGAGAGGAGGGAAGGTGAGAGAGCCTGACCATGGAAGAGGTGGCACGGGCGACGGGGTCTTCTACGTTGGCGGCGGGGTAGGGAGGAGAGGATCAGGTGCCGAGGGTGACGGCAGGGGATTAAAAGAGGGAAACCCTAGAGTCTGGCTAGAGATGGGAAGGAGACGAGGGAGGCGACGGTGGCGGCGAGGGAGGCGGAGGTGGAGGCCCCTGTGGGGGAGGTCGTGTAGATGATGATTGAGGGTCCGCGGGAGGGGAAGGGAGGCGGTGGCGGCAGCGAGGCAGGAGGAACGCAGCGGCGGCGGTGAAGGGATTTGGGAGATGCGGGAGGGGAAGGGCCGAAGGGAGAATGAGAGTTGAGACTGCAGTCGCCGATCGGGGACTTGGGCGGTTGGGCCAGCCAAAGCCAATAGCCAGCTGTTCGGATAGTGCTCGGATACTTGTTCGGATAGTTCTGTTTTTCTCGGATACCTCTGAATTAACCGGATAGTTCCTTACCGAATCTGAATCCGTATCCAATAAAGAAAAACTCTGAATCCAACAAAAACACCGGATATCAGGAAAAAATGCTCCAAATTGTATCCGAATTAAATCGGTCGATCGGGAACTATCCACTCCGTTTGCACCCCTACCTGAGGGTCTCCTCGTTCCTAGATCCGTGGTGTTCGGCAGCCTTCAGGTGGTCTTCGCGCCTCCTTCGAGGTCTCCCTGAAGGTATGCCTGGTGCTCTCCAGGGGCCCCTAGCCGCGCTTCCGGCTGTGGGCCCTCGTGGGCCTCCTGGTGTTCTTCGCGCGTCCTTCGGGGTCCTCCCGAAGGCGTACTTGGTATTCTGGGGAGCCTCTGGCCATGCCTCCGACTCAGTCCTCATGAGCATCCTAATGGCTTTCGCACACCTTCTAGCGGTCGGCCCTCGTAAGCCTCCTGGTGGCATTTGCGCACCCTTTAGGATCATCCTAAAGACCCTGCTTGGTACCCTCGAGGTCCCTCGCCATGGGCTCCTGTCCATGGCCCTCGAGAGGCTTTTTTGCGGTTTTCGTCGGGGCGTTGGAGCCGAAGGGCTGTCTCTATGACACTGTCAATATGGGTACCACATGGTACGGGTATATCGCACATTGTGTGACCCTGCAGCCCCCTATCTTGCGTATCCAGCTGTCCGCTAGCTTCATGTACGTGCCTTACAACACACACGACCGATGGGTGCACCAAGTAACACTCGTTGACGAAATGCATGGATCGAGCCCGACACGCATCATGAAAGTAATCAAAGGCTGCAGGGAAATGATACGCTGAAAAGCTATCTAACTAACTAACCACAAACTGCCACGGTGCCACGCTCTAACCACAAACTGCCACGGAGCCACGCTCCTTTCCATAGGGTGAACCTCACACGACCGATCGCGACAAAGTGCGAAAACACCATGTACATATCGTCAGCGCGCAAAGCGGCCACTAGTAAGTAGTAGCACAAGTAAACCACCGTCACATCGCCATATGTATTGCTGTCGTTGTTAGATAATCCAGGGGTGGGCGTTCGTTCGTGGGGGTAAACCGTCAGACTCGCACAGGGTTACATCAGTACGCACGCTTCAAAAATAAGCCGGACACGCCCAGACGATTGGACCGGCTGCCCAACTAGAGCCCACGGCCACGGTTGAGAAGACAGCTAGTACTCCTCCCCAACCCACTTCCGATGAAATGAGTCTACTTCGAACAACCACTCTGTAGGTAAGCATAGAATCACTTAGAACAATATAAGAACACATGTATAGAATAGTAGATTAAACACAGATATATGAACGATTTCTTGCTTCTCTTTATTCCTTCATCAACCAATCAGCCTTTTATAATGACTAATACATCCTATTTATAGTCTAGAGACTCCGCTAGGAATTGGATGGAGCGCCCATCTATGGGCCTGCTGCTGAGCCAGGCCCATGGTTTTCCAACACTCCCTATAAAATTTGGAGAAAGAGTACATGACACACGTTCTGTTGCATTCCACGAATTGCCTCATTAAAAACCTTAGCTCAGAAACTTCAGGAAAACTCGTTAAGAGAAAAATAGTACAATCCACCCAATTTCATTTAATCTCTAGGATTTATTCTTTGGGTACTCGATCTTCGTGATCAAATTTCAATAATGAGTTCGTGAAGATTCTCCCTCTGAATTCTGTACTTCTCTAAGTCTCATCATCAAGTATGCATCTTTCAAAACTAGACGCTGGAAGTGACTTAGTGAATAAATCTGCAAGATTTTCACATGACTTAGTATGCAGTACTTTAATTTCGTCCATCTTTTGCAATTTATGAGCATAAAAGAACTTGGGGTTGATATGCTTTGTGAGTTGACTCTTTACATAACTCATCTGCACTTGTGCAACACAAGCTGCATTATCTTCATGGTTAATAGTGCGGGTTTGCATAGTATTCAATCCACATAACTGCTGGATGTGGTGAATCATCGGCCGAAGCTAAGCACATTCTCGTGAGGCCTCACACAGTGTTATTATTTCTGAGTTGTTCGTCTAAGTCGATACAAGACTTTGCTTAGACGATTTCTATGAAATTGCAGTTCCACACATAGGAATACGTAGCATGTTTGCGACTTAGCTGTATACGGGTCCGACAGGTACCTAGCATCTGCATAACTATTCATATTCAGGTCTTGGTTCTTTCTATAGAACAGACTAAAATATTTGCTTCCTCGAAGGTATCGGAAGATGTCCTTTATTCCCTGCCAATGCCTTTTGGTAAGTTCTACACTATACCTTGCTAATATTTTTACAGCAAATGCAATGCCCAGTCTAGTACATTTTGCTAAATACATGAGTGCTCCTACTACGCTCAAGTACGGAAACTCCGGTATCAAGACTTCCTCCCCCTCTTCTTTAGGTCTATATGGATCCTTCTCTTCTGACTATCGGTACTTTCGAAGGGTATGCCTTTTTAAAACCGAACATTTCTAACACCTTCTGAGTGTAGGTTGATTGATGTACTAAAATCTCTTCAGGAGCATGCTCAAGCTGCAAGCCTGGGCAATATTTGGTTTTACCCAAATCTTTCATTTCGAATTCTAACTCTAGGTAAATGCTTGCTTTCTTAATATCTTCCAGGATCCCGATGATATTCAGATCATCGACATATATCGTCGTATAAATACACAGGGACAATCTTCATGGTTCGTGTAGCCTTTCTTGTATAGAAAGTCGTTTAAGCGATTATACCACATTCTGCCTGATTGCTTTAGTTCATACAGTGATTGTCTGAGTTGCACACTGTACAGATTTCTATTTGCTCTGTCTTGGTTCGGGACAGGGATACATTCAGGTACCTTCATATAAATATCCGAATCTAATGTTCCATAAAGGTATGCAGTTACCACATCCATCAATTTCATTTCTAAAATCAATTTTACTGTCATTGAGACTAAATATCTAAAGGTAGTTCCGCCCATAACCTGGGAATAGGTTTATTCATAATCTACTCCTGGACGTTGAGTGAAATCTTGTGCAACGAGCCTTGCTTATAATTTTATTATTTTCATTTCTCTTTCGAACAAATACTCATTTATACCCTACGGGGTGCTCATGTGGAGGCTTGCGGCTTACATTTCCAAACATCTCTCTTTTATTCAGAGATAATAATTCAGTATCTATTGCCTTCTTCCAATCTTCTCAATATGATATTTTCTTGCATTCAGCGAGCGATGCAGGCACTAGATCAACATCGATTATTGCGGCAATTTTCTTTGCAAAGTAAATATCGACATTGGTTGTTGTCTTATTCATAGATTCTCTCGTGGTCACCAAGTTTATAGATATTTCTTCATAGGGCGATTTTATTAATACTTCTACTTGCTCACCGCTGCTTCTAATTCCAGGGCCAAGTCTCTTTAGTTTTTCAGCTCCGATGTGTGCGCACACATCCATGCTGATGTCTCCCTCCATGGGGATGTCCAAATCCGGTATGCCTTTACTGAAGGTTCCGTACTGGTGCTAGGTCTCAACTAGCTCTTCTTTTGGTTATGGGGAACTTCAGTGATCAGCTGTGTCAAGTCCTTCTTATTCTTTTTCACTAGGCGACCCCGGTTACTTGGGATTCGAGGAGCCGGAATTCTCATCCTTTTCTGAGACCTTAGGACATGATTAGAGATACCTTCATCAGTATTTCAATCCTCTCTGGTGTATTGCTTGTAGGCACATGCGACTTGGTCACGCTCTTCAAATCACTAAAGTGGTTAGATAGTTGATTCGCTAATGCTTGCAAATCAATTATGCTTGCAAATCAATTATCTTCTAGACTTCAACTATCTTCTGGACTTCAATTATCTTCTGGACTTCAATTGTCTTCTGGACTGCTCTATTTGCTTCACTAATGCGCGGGTCATGTGCATGGATTCTCGTGGTTTACCACGTTATTTCGCGATATGTTTCATCAAGGGGTTGATTTTCTCCCATAATGACGGGAAACTACTCTCATCTAATATACTATCTGTGAATCGAGCAGTATGCAAATCTCTCGTAATAGGGTCCAAATACCTGATTATGGATGTTGTCTCATAACC
This sequence comes from Phyllostachys edulis, assembly GCA_036346405.1. Taxonomy (NCBI): domain Eukaryota; kingdom Viridiplantae; phylum Streptophyta; class Magnoliopsida; order Poales; family Poaceae; genus Phyllostachys; species Phyllostachys edulis. The sequence continues at coordinate 56,208,581 of CM070558.1, forward strand.
AACATATATCCCAGACTTTCGGAGAAGGCACATTGCAGTTCGTTCTGGTGTGGTATAGGTACATAAACCTTGCAACCAAATCTGCAAAGATGAGAAATTTTCGTTGTTGACCCTTGCGTTAGTTGCATAAGAGAATGGGTGTTATATGCTAGTGGTCTAAAATTGATGAGAGTTGTTGCGTGCAGGACTGCGTGTCCCCAACATATAGTTGGTAAATTACAATTCTTCAAAGGGGTCAGGCAAAATTTTAATTCTTTTAATTAACGCCTCTGCTAGTCTATTCTGGATGTGGACATGCGGTACGGAATGCTCAACTTTAATTCCTATTTCTATGCAGTAATCATCAAATGCCTTCGAAATAAACTCTCTGGTGTTGTCTATTCTGATGGACTTCACATGATGATCAAGTAAATTATTCTTAATTTTAATTATTTGCTAGATTAGCTTTGCAAAAGGATGGTTTCTCATACACAAGAAACATATGTGCGACCATTCCGAGTAAGCATCGATGAGCACTATAAAATACCTAAATGACCCTGACAGGGTCTGTATCGGACCATAAATGTCTCCCTGGATACAGTCCAAGAATGCACGGACTCCATCCTTCGCTTTTAGAGCAGAAGGTCTAGTAATTAATTTCCCGGTGGCACATGCAGGGCACACAAAACCTCCTTGATTCGAAAAAATTCTTACATCGATATTATGTCCCTGTGAATTGTTAATTATATTTCTCATCATTTTAAGACCTGGGTGGCCTAATCTATCATGCCAGAGATAGAAAAGTTCAGAATTTCTAAATACAGTTTTCAAAACAGTATAGGCTGCAGGTGTCTTAATGTTAGTATAGTATAGCCAAGATTCATATGAAGGAATTCGTTCTAATACATTTTTTCTATTTTCTTCACGCTTTGTAATGAGTAGGTATTCTTTACCATACCCTTCTTCAGTCTCTACGTGGAGACCGTTAGCGCGAATATCTTTAAAGTTTATGAGAGTTCTAGTCGATTCTGGGTACAACAAGGCTTCTTCAATGACCAATGTTGTGCCTATAGGGAGTATAATTGTGGCTCTTCCTGAGCCTATTATACAAGTATCCCTACCTACGATTGTCGTAAGACTACTAGCATTCTTGCTGATCGACTGAAAAAATTTCGTCTCTCTTGAGATGGTATTCGTTGTGCCGCTATCCGCTAAGCACGCTTCCTCCATAGGGCACCACACGTGTTCTGATACTTCAAATACCAGAAAATAACTTGCTATTATAAATACAAGAAAAATAAGCATTATAGAAATCATCATAAGAATTTAATGCTTTGCTCTCCTAGAACTTACAACCATTATTAAAAAATAATTTAATGTTATGTTACAATCACAAACTGCAAGTGACTGTAAAAATATCTGAGTGCAGTGCGTGCACTAGATCGAATCAGCGAAGTATGTAGAAACTTCTGCCTGAATTTGCTCCATGGTGATCTTCTTCTCTTAGGCAACTACGATTGCGACCGCTGCGATATCCAAAGGAGCGGTGATTGGGCTGCTACTAGGCTATCCACATCTATGAGTGCAACTAATAGCTATAGATCCTCTATGCCTGCAATGGTGAGGTGTGCATCATGCTATCATTTGCCCTTCTTCTTAACTAGAAAGCATCAATAACGTGTGATCCACGACCTTACCTTTCTTGCCCCTCTCCTTTGTGAGAGACTTCCTCACCTTGTAACTGCTAACGTTGGCTTCATGGCCAATATTGCTCCTAGGCAGCTGTGAGATGTAGTTCTTCTTTAGAACATCATCTTGAGTTTTCCACAACTTGCATGATGTCAATCAATTCAGCATACTTCATGTAGCTGTCTTGATGATAGTTGTGTGCGGATTGCACCGCATTCGGGTGAAAGGTAGAGAGAGTCTTCTCAATCTTCTACTCATCCGTGATTACCTTACCACAGGATTGAAGACTGGTACAAATTCTGGCCATGTTGGGCTAGCTCTTAGAACTCTTGGTTCACGATGCCAGTCATCTACATTTTTATGCAAAGAGTTCATAAGATTACTGCTGGTAATTTGCATACAATGGTTGTAAAGATTCTCATAATATTCCCATTTTTTCTATCCATTTTTCATCATTTACTACTGATTTCAGTGATTAAAAGTGATATAAACAATCACATATAATCAAAACAGCAAATACAATACATAAATTGCATAGAAATAATAATAACAAAGTTAAACATACTTCAAAAGTTCAAAATTTGAATTCCTGAGACCCTTTTCTGCTAGTAAAAGAACTTTCAGTGAATTCTGCAATTTTAATGGGCTAAACTGCTAAATTTCAATTCTAAGAAATTTTCTACGTAATTTTCAGAGAGTCTGAGGCCCTTTTTTGCAAAATTTCCTCACCCACGTAATTATCCTCGTAATTTTCAAAATCACGAGGGTCCTTTTTGCAAAATTTATTTTTCTTTCGAAAGAAAACGGGTCGGCCCATTGGGTCTTTCCTTTGGCCCATTCAACGGTTCAAAGGGAGGCCGACGGGGTAGGGTTTCCCTACCCTTGTTCATGGCAGTGGCGGCGTGGGGCTTAGGGGCGGAGCGGCGGCTCTCCGTGGCGCTTTTTCGAGCGGCAACCGAGAGGCGAGCACGACAATAGCCCCATGCGGTGGCGACGCTTTGAGTGCGGTGGCGCTTCAAGCACGCAACTGCTGCCAGAGGGCGAGGCGCATCGCGGAGGCAAATTTGTCGGCTTCAGCGCCGGCGGCGGGCACGCATGACATGACTTGGCGGCATCGTCTCTCGCGGAGGCGGGCCGCCGACTTCAGCGCGCCGCTAGCGCAAGGTGGCACGCGCAGGGCGGCGTGGCTTCATGCGCTTGGGTCGCTAGAGGCGGCGAGGGCGGCGGCGCGGCAATTTTTCGCCGACGCCACGCGCGAAGGATTTTTTTTCTTTGTGTGTAATGTTCATGTGTAATTACTATTCATGCAATCCACCGATCGACTTGACCGATGACTTCAAGTCGGCTCACGGTAGATTAGAATGGATTTGCATTCCACACTGCAATCATCATCTACTCTTTCATGCAATCTACCGATCAGTATTGTGCCGACGACTTAAAGTCGGCTCGCGATATATTAGAGCGGATTTGCACCATAGGATAAAATAATCTAGAAAGCAACAATTGCAGAATTGAAAGCGATCTAGAAAATGATTCAATCTACGAGCGTCGTGTTACAACGGTGACCTTTCGATCTGAGGAGGGTCGATCGTGCTGATAACGTGTTGAGGAACCGTCGCTGGCAAGTCCAGTCCGAACGATCACCTCGTAGACAAGTGTAGAATCGTTTATAACAATGCAAGAACACAAATATAGAATAGTAGATTGAACATAGAGATTTGGGGGATTTCTTGCTTCCTTTTATTACTTCGTCAAGCGATCAGCCTTTTACAATAACTAGTACCCTTATTTATAGTCTAGAGATCCTGCTAGAGTTTGAATGAGACGCCCACCTATAGATCAACTGCTAGGCCAGACATGTAGTTTCCCAACAACCACCACCACGACGCAGTGGCGGTGCCTAGAATTTGGTGTTAAGCAACGCCGGGTACGATTAGTTCAAACCATGGAAAAAGCTACCGGTTGGGAAAAAATTCGGAGCCTAGCTAAGCCACCAGAGGCAGAAACTGCGAAAGTATTATTGTCGTAATAAAAGGGTACCTTAGTCTTGGGAGCTTTGCGCTTAAGAGGCTCGAGCGCCGACCAAGAACCTCGCGCAAAGAACCAAATCTGCAAAGAAATTTTGCAAAAGGCCTAGTCAGGTCAAAAGTGCTCGAGCTTGCACCTCCCTTGTCGGCGACTTGCACGAGCTGACGCCTCTTGGCTGAGGGAGAATCAAACAGCTCTACTGCCACGCCAACAACCATCAACACGACTTCTTCGTCGTCCCGACGGTTTTCCATGCCTACTTTCTGCAAGAATCAGAAAGAGAGATGTTACAAAGCGGTCGCAAGTTTTTCTACGACCATCATCTTGTCGTAAGTTTTTCTACGACAACCCCCTAGTCAAAATATTTCCTACCACTAGTACCTGGTCGTAAGTTTTTCTACGACCAGTACCTAGCTGTAAGTTCTCCTACGACTACAAGCCCCTAAAGATGATATCAATTCTTGATTACCTTTAGGCGCTCTATTTTGTCCTCTGCGAACAGGTCCGCCAAAATCTGAGGAGCCACCATGCTCGGTGGCGGGGACTTCTCACAAATGAGTTTGACCCTAGCGTCAATCTCTTTTTGCGAGAGGCCTGCAAGACCAAGTAAACTCTCAATGAGCTAAGTCTAAGATTAACAAAAAGAAGGCTAAAGCTGGGAGTTTACTTACCTTCCTCAAAGTCTCTGGTCAGGTCCTGTAGCCCCGAATACCTCCACATGGGATGAGCCCTCTTCTTCAGAGGGCTAACACGGCGCGTGATGAAATCCTTCACCACGTGCCATCTAGTAAGCCCCTCTTCTTTCAAGTCTTTGATGGCTTGAACGAAGGGGGCAATCTGACCAAGATTTTGGGAGTCGAATCCCAAGTAGAGATCTTCTCGGCCAGCTTTCCGATGAAGGAGAGGCTGTCTTCATTGGTTATCTCCCAATAGAATCACCTCTTCTTCCATCTCGGCCGTGATAACCGGGTGAACATCTGAATATACTCCATTGATTTCCCGTCATGGAGCTTCAGACTACAGCTACCGGCGACTCCATTTAGACGAGTCATTCCATAATAGTACTGGAACAACTCCAAGTCAATCGGAATCCCCAAGTAGGCCTCACACAGGTACACAAACACGCCCAACATCGTGATGGAATTGGGAACAAAGTTCACCAACTCTACACCGAAGTGTTCGAGTACAAGAGTGAGGAAAGGGTGAGCGGGCAATCGAAGGCCACACTCATAAAACGCCTGGAAGATAGGGATCTGCCCAATCTCCCCCGACGGCCAATGCTACCCAACAGCTTCAATCCACTTCATGATCTGGCTCCTTGGAATCTTCTCGGCGGCGACCAAAGCCTCGATCTTAGTCGCATCCATCTCCGAGTCGGCTCATTGGGAAGCGGCTCCGGCCATCTCTCTCAAGAATCGGAGATTTGGGGTTGGGAAGATTTCAGGAGAACGTCGATTTGGTTGAAGGCGGAGAGCGCAAGAACATAAAAAACAGTAGGAGCGATTTGGCGAAAAGTAAAAAACTTAAGCCTTACCCCCGGTTAGTATTTATACTGCACGCCTGAGTTAAAGATGTGGCGACCCAACGGTTGCCACCGCTTCGGGAACTGCTCCATCATACAGGTATGTGAGACTCGATTCAGATTCTTAAATTTGTCTGCTCGACAAATCGAGCCTGTCTTCACACCTCAATCAAAATTACCTTCTTGACCAAGTCATTTTCTGCTCAAAAAGCAACAGCAATCGGAAAGAATTCCTCTTCCTATTACTGTACTACGGCTACTATGTGATCGTAAGATCTCCTACGACCACCTTGTAAGTCATAGGTCTCCTACAACCTTCTTGACCAAGTCAATTTCTGGTCAAATGAAACACCAATCGAAGAGTTTTTCCTTCGACCACCTCTCTACGACTAGCTAATGGTCGTAAGATCATCTATTGCTCCTCACCCAAGTAAGTTATTTTCACTTGAAGCTGGGGAGCTAGATGACGAGGATATAATACTCCTCATTTAATTATTTATCTATAATTCATATTATGGATAATAATGACATCATATGGTTCTTAAGCACACCCCTTAATATTCATAAGGGGGAAGCTGGAGGTCATAAGTTCTTCTACGACCACACCATAGTCATAAGTCCTTCTAAGACTACCCCCATAGTCGTAAGTCCTTCTACGACTATATCTTGATCGTAAGCTCTTCTATGATCAGTTTATGATCGTAAGCTATTCCACAACCACCACCTAGTCGTAAGCTCTTCTACAACCAGTCTCTAGTTGATGTGGCTTACAGACATGTGGGCCTAATCGACCAGAGAATCTTCCGCACTATATTTAAGGATATGGGCAGTAAACTACGCTGTTATTCTCTAGAATAATGGCACGATTTAACTCCCTATTATGGTGATAATTGCCTCGCGACGTGGGAACATTACTACTCCCACAAGAATCTCCAGTAACGGCTCCATAATCGGCAACATTGAGGCCCCCTTTGGACTGAAAGAACAGCAGCACACTCTGAGTACTATAAAAGGCAGAATCATCAGAAGGATCAGGGGAGGGAAATCAAGAGCACAAGGCACATCATTCTAGTCTTTCTCTTGATATTGTAATCCAGCATACTCAATACATACACACAGGAGTAGAGTTGTTATTCTCTCAGGAGAAGGCCCGAACCTGTATAAAAATCCTCGTGTCTCCTTCTCTGTGTGATTTTGAGCCTAGGAGAACCCCCAAATCAAACAATCTTTACGTAAGTTCGGTTCTAAAACACCAACAACATGCATAATAATATGAATGCAAGAAAAATGGAAGTTGCTCCATACGCACCTGCAAAACCATTAGTCTTAATGAGTGGCGCGTCGCCTACTGCTGCTTGCTACTCCCACACTGGTGCCACGCCGCCCACCACTCCTCTTCTCTGGGCCGCACCGGCTGCCGAGCCGCAGGAACCAAATTGTAGAGGCGTTGGAGTATTGGAGATAGAGACGGATGTGGGCTGGTGGTGGCATGAGTGGGCCGTGGGTTGTGAGATAAGCTTCTAAGAGAGTGCATACCAAGGAATACTATGAATATGGCCTAAATGCAGAACTGATCTCTGAAAATGTTTTTGATTTTTTTTATGTGTCCGGACACCCCTACTGGCTCCGCCCATGATTGTACCTAGAGATAAATTACTGGTGCTCTGCAGGTGTGCATCAAGAAGTGATTGTTTCAGTTGGCGATTGTAGCTAGCCGAGATGACATCATGACAGGAACAAAAGGATGCGCCAAGAACCGAAACGTTTCGTTAGAACAGATGCCAAAAGCCTTCGCTAGCTTGTACAACTAGTCTTTTGTGATAGTACACTCCGTGATCGATTGTACAATGACTTAGGAAGGTGCGGGTGCGGGTGCCTCACTACCTCAGTGCCTGGTGACTTGCTCTAGTTGGTGACCTGGTGGGCTAAATTGTTGAAATGGCCAACCCAAATACCCAACTGCTGAGTGCTTATATCTAGTTAAAAAAAATTCATTTATTTTTGGGGTGCCCGTGCACCAGGGCACACCCTGCCGCCGCCCATGCCATGAGGCACGAGTGTGCGCCCACATAAGCGCAGCCTAAACCACCCAGCGACTTCCATGCCCGGCTTATATATTGAAAAGATGTCGATCCAATGATCTGAACGGCCATCATTCTAATCTTTCTCTTGATATTGTAATCCAGCATACTCAATACATACACACAGGAGTAGGGTTGTTATTCTCTCAGGAGAAGGCCCGAACCTGTATAAAAATCCCCGTATCTCCTTCTCTTGCGTGATTTTGAGCCTAGCAGAACCCCCGAATCAAACAATCTTTACGTAAGTTCGGTTCTAAAACACCGACAATCGGCGCCGACCGTGGGAATCTTCGAGTCATCAGCTTTTGTTCATTTTTCCAACTCTCATGCTCTCATAGCAGGAGAATGGAAAGAGTAGAACTGGTTCGACTTGGCCGGTGACGCAGATATCGACATGGATGCCGGTTTCGACTACGAGCTGAGTACTACATCATCTGATGGTGACATTGCCCCCGGAGATCATTCTCCGGGAGACCATACCATCAATGGAGTTCAGGAGGGATCCTTATCCCTCACAATGATACGTCCAGATGAGGAACCAGCTTTCTCAAAGGGTAAGGGTCCATCCAACCACAACAAGGGTTGTCCTAAGGCAGGCTCAGAGCACGGCAAGGGTTCTCCCTCTAAATGTTCAAGTCCTTCTGAGGCAGTCCGACCTGGTACGACAAGTCTTGGAAGTCATAATTCTAGATCTTTATCAGCATCTGGTGGTCCTCTCTCTTCGATTAACCCAGCCAAGGATGCGATCAAACACGCTTCTCTTGTGAGTTCGACCATCCCAACGCAGGGCTCACCTACGCACGGAGACGGCTATAACCCGAAATTCCCTTTCCTGGAGGGGTTTACTCCAAGTCGCCAGATGGTGTCATTCGATTACTCCTCAAGCAAGGAGGCCTCAAGCGCAAGTGGAGGTCATCAACGGGAGGTCTTCGTCCTTCCCTCAGGTAGCAATAACTCTCCTAGAGGCAAGACTGAGGACGCTGCCCGACAATCATACCCTACGACCGCTCGTGGCAATGGTAAGGATACCTCCGGCGATAAGCAGAGTCAATACTCTGATGAGCGTGCGGGAAATCCTTGAGATCATCGCACTTCACTGAGGCAAGCTCAAGGATCAGGTATGGACGATTCTGAAACAACCTGACAGAAACGAATTGCAGCTCAGAGAAATTTGCCTGGGCGCGTTCAATACTAATCAGAAGAAATTCAAGAACTCCAACATATCAATGATCTGCTCGAGAACCCATCTCGAGAACTCGCCCGAGCGCCTGGTTACGACCTCTTCACCGAAGAGATCGCACGAAGGCTACGAAGTACGATGAGCAAACTCGAGCGTCCTCACCGACATCATTCTAGAAGTCGTAGCAGTATGGCTCCGACAGCCTCCAATCGTTCGAATAACTCACCGCATGGAGATCGCCGCAAGTTGCATCGTTTCGCAAAATAGAAAAGGGTTCCATAAATGCCTGATAATCAAAAAGCTCCCAGGAGAAGCAATCATTCGCCACTCCGACCCAGAGGTCTGCAACAGCAGACAAAATACGAGGAGTATTACCCTCGTAGGATCGAGACTTATCATAAGTCAGATTCACCCATTGCCGGGTATCGTCGTGAACGCTCGCTTGGCAACATCAACCCCTCTTTCTTGCGAAGAAGGTGTTATGATGTGATTACCGAATGCCGGGCATTCTTGCCTGACCTCCGAGCAGTTCACTGGTCGTCACGGTTTCGACCAGGGAACATGGAGAAGTTTGATGGGTCTCAAAATCTCATTGAGTTTCTTCAGATCTACATGACTGCTGTCCGAGCAGCAGGAGGAGGGGAGCGCGTCATGGTGAATTACCTTCCGACTGTGCTTGAAGGGTCCGCTCAATCGTGGTTGTTAAACCAACGTCTCGAGTCGATCTACTCATGGCAACATCTCTGCGACCTTCTACTAGCCAATTTCCAGGGCACCTATCATTGCCCCGGGAAGGAGGACGACCTACACAGGATAAGACAAAACGACCACGAGACATTATGCCAATTCATCAGGCGTTTCAGTCAGGTTCACAATTCAATTCCTGAGATTTCTGACTCATTTGTTATCAGATCCTTCAAGCAGGGAGTATGCAGCAGAAGAATCACAGAAGATATCGCTTTGAATCCTTGCCACGGTCCATCGAACTCTTCGAGATGGTCGATCGAACGCGATCAAGGTCAAGCAGTCGAGTGGACCAAAATCATCGATCGAGATGACAAGCATCCTCAAGAGGCCAGCAAAATTAGCAAGAAGAAGGACAAAAAGGCCAAGAAATTCAAGAACAAGGTGAAGGGCCAAAAGCCTCAAGCCAACGGTTCTAAGGAGGTCCTAGCCGTAAGCGATAAGGAACCATGAAGTTCCAAACAATACTCCGATCGAGGCAAAGGTAAGCGCCCTAAATGGAAGAATGATAAGCCTAGGTGGTGCCCTTTCCACAAAAAGAAAGGACATGATCTTCGCAACTGCCGAGTTTTCCAACGAAAACTCGAGGGCTACTATAATGGTAAAGGACCACTTCCTGCCCTCGAAGAGGCAGGGCAAGCTAGTGGTTGTATATAGTCGGACGACAACGAGGAGATGCCATTTCAACATCCTGAACACACCATCGACCACATCTTTGGGGGATCATCGGCATACGAGTCAAAGCGACAGCTTAAGGCAGTCGAACGTGAGGTAAACTCCATTGACCCTCCTCTTGTCAATAAGATACCGAAGTCGTCGGAAGTCACCATCTCTTTTGAGAAGGTTGACTGCCTGATCCCTTCCACTCGACCAGGTCGCTTTCCGATCGTGGTCGAACCCACCATCAGCAACTGTCGAGTAAATCGAGTATTGATTGACGGTGGTAGCTCGTTAAACATTCTGTTTACGAGTACCCTTGACGAGATGCAAGTACCCAGGACCAAGGTAAGACCGGTACGATACTCTTTTCATGGTATTGTACCGGGGGCTTCGACCAAACCCATTGGTCAAGTTTCTCTTCCTTTAACATTTGGTTCACCAAGTAATTTCAGGACGGAGAAGATCTCCTTTGATGTGGTCGATTTCGATATGGCATATAACGCCATACTCGGACGACCAACTTTGGTAAAATTCTTAATGGCAACTCATTATGGGTATCAATGTTTTAAGATGCCAGGTCCCAAAGGAGTAATCGCAATTCACTGTGATAAGAAGATGGTGCATACGTGTGACCGTCGATCCCTCGAGATGGTTGGTTAGATGCCAACTCGGGAAGAAAAAGAGCAGCCTTCGACCAAGCAGTTGAAGCCTAAATCTGCACCTAAGCCGAACGACCAAGTCAGAGAGGTTCCTCTGGATCCGGAGGAGCCCTCAAAGACTGTTCACATTGGGGATACTTCCGACCCCAAATAGGAAGACGCCCTCATTGCTTTCATCCGAGCAAACGCAGATGTCTTCACATGGCAAGCGTCCGACATGCCCGGAGTCCCCAGGGAAGTAATCGAGCACAGGTTAGCTCTACGGCCAGACAAAGTACCCGTAAAAAAAATTACGAAGATTTGTCCCTGATCGACGAGATGCAACAAGGTCATAATTGGACAAGCTACTTAAAGTAGGCTTTATAAGAGAAGTCGACCACCCAGAGTAGTTGGGCAACCCTGTAATGGTTAGGAAGTCTAATGGCAAGTGGCGAATGTGTGTAGACTTCACTGATCTTAATAAAGCTTGTCCAAAAGATGATTTCCCTTTATCTCGTATCGATCAGTTGGTTGACTCTACTGCTGGTTGCAAAACATTAAGTTTTCTAGATGCATATTCTGGCTACCATCAGATTAATATGTGTCAAGAAGATGAAGAAAAAACCGCATTCATAACTCCATGGTACATTTTGTTATGTCAAAATGCCATTTGGCTGGAAAAATGCTGGCGCTTCTTTTCAACGCTTGATGCAATCGACTTTTTCACCTCAGCTAGGCCGAAATTTGGGAGCCTATGTTGACGATCTAGTCGTAAAAAGCATCAAACGTCTTAGTCATGTTTCAGACTTGCAGGAGACATTCGACAACCTCAGAAAACACCGCCTGAAACTCCATCCTAAGAAGTGTGTGTTTGGAGTGTCTTCGGGAAAATTGTTTAGATTCCTGGTCTCTGTATGAGGGATCAAAGCAAACCCCAAAAAGATAAAGGCCATCGCGCAAATGCGCCCACCAACCACGAAGAAAGAAGTCCAAAAACTCACAGGGTATATGGCGGCTTTAAGTCGTTTCATCGCACGACTGGGAGAAAAAGGATTACCTTTCTTCAAACTTCTAAGGAAGCACGAGGGTTTCGAGTGGTCGGAAGAGGCAAACGCTGCCTTTGAGGATGTCAAGAGATATCTTACGAGTGCTCCTGTTTTGGTTTCCCCTAAACCAGAAGAGACACTCTTAATTTATCTAACTGTCATGCCACAGGCAGTGGGCATAGTACTGGTCGTAGAGCGTGAAAATATCCAACGACCAGTTTACTACGTAAGTGAAGTTTTGCACGGGCCTAAGGAGTGTTACCCTCAGGTCCAAAAACTTCTCTATGCATTCCTCGTGTTTTTGAGAAAACTGCGGCATTATTTTTAGGCGCACAAGATAATTGTGTCGTCTGAGTTTCCCTTAGGAGTGATCCTCCAGAATAGGAAAGCAACGGGGCGCATGTCTAAATGGTCAGCAGAACATGGGGAGTTCGACCTCCATTTCGTGTCCCGAACGGCCATTAAATCCCAGATCGTGACGGACTTTGTCGCCGAATGGACAAATCTTGAACCTGTTCAAGATCCCCAGTACGATTCCCACGACTAGTGGACGATGTATTCTGCCGGGTCACTTACTTTAAGTGGCTCGGGGGCTGGGGTGGTCCTAGAATCTCCTAACGGAGGGTCCTTAAAGTATGTCATTCAATTAAACTTTCAGGCCAGTAACAATGTGGAAGAATGCGAAGGTTTGCTAGCTGGTATACGAGCTGCGAAAGCACTCGCGATTCGATGACTACTCGTGAGAGGAGACTCTCAACTAGTCATGAATCAAGTTGGAAAAGAGTACCTGTGCTCTAATCTGACTATGTCTCGGTACTTATCAGAGGTTCGAAAGCGTGAAAAGCATTTTTTTTCGGTTTCGAGGTACAATTCATCCCTCGAAAGGATAATTTCCTCGCAGACCAACTTGCTCAAATAGCTTCTTCTCAATCGTAGGTACCAAAAGGAGTATTCCTAGAACAACTCCAGAAGCCGTCTCTGGTTGAAACACCAGAGACACCTCCTATTGAGACAGCCTCTCTAGAATATGAAGATACATGGATGCATCCCATCTATGAGTATCTTCAGACGGGTTCCGTACCCAACGATGATCTCGAGGCAGATCGTTTATCCTGAAAGGCCAAAATGTATACTTTGGTCGAACGAGTCCTCTACAAACGAGGCACCCAAGGGGTACTCATGCAATGCATATCGCAGAAAGAATGACTAAACCTCCTTCATGATATACACGGGGGCATCTGTGGAACTCATGCTTCTTACAGAACGTTAGTTGGAAAAGCCCTTCGACAAGGATTTTACTGGCCAACAGCTCTCTATGATGCCAAAGAATTGGTTAAGAAATATGTACACTGCCAGTTTCATAGCAGGCAAATACACCAACCAGCTCAGGCATTGTAAACAATCCCTCTATCATGGCCTTTTGCGACCTGGGGTCTTGACATCTTAGGACCGTTCCCAAAGGCTCTAGGAGGTTTCGAGTTCCTTTTTGTGGCTATTGATACATTCACAAAATGGATCGAAGCCGAACCTGTGATTGGGATAACAACGGAAGCAACAAAATGGTTCATGATGAGAAGTGTGATCACTCGGTTTGGGGTCCCAAGTCGAATAATCACAGATAATGGTAAACAATTTTGGAGCACAAAATTCCAAGAATTTTGCGACGAGTTGGGTACTAAGCTGTGTTACGCCTCTGTTGCCATCCCCAAAGCAATGGGGCAGTTGAACGAGCAAAGGGCGAAATAATACAGGGAATTAAAACTCGAGTCTTCGACCAACTTGTTAAGCGCTCGGGGGCTTGGGTACAAGAATTACCCTCAGTACTATGGGTAGTTCGTACGACTACTAGTTGGGCTACAGGTGAAACACCTTTTTTCCTAGTTTTTGGTGTTGAAGCCATGCTTTCTCTAGAACTAAAGATCAGGTCAACAAGGGTCGAGAGTTTCAACGACTCAGCCTAAGAATAACTTCGAGCGGATGATATTAACCTGGTCGAAGAAAAGAGGAATCAAGCCTTAATCCGTTCAGCAGTTTATAAGCAAGCCCTGCGCAAATACTACGATTGTAAGGTCCAACCTCGCAACCTTGTTGTAGGTGACTTGATATTGAGGAAAATTCAATCCCAGTCTAATCGAAACAAACTTTCCCCCAAGTGGGAAGGTCCCTACACAGTGGTCGAAGTTATGCGACCAGGTTCGGTACGACTGGCAATGGAAGACGGCTGAATTCTCTCTAATTCTTGGAACATCGACCAGTTACGTAAATTCTATGTGTAATCAACCAACACTGCAATAAAGCATCAAGTTCTTTCCATCTTTATTGCCGTACTTTGAGTAGAGCTTTGACAGTTTTTTCAACCATACCCTGGTCAAAGGTCCGCCTACGACCAGTTCCTAGTCGTAAGCTTTTCTTCGACAATACACTCGTCGTAAGACATTCTACGGCCAGTACCTAGTTCATCTTTACACTGGTCGAAAGGATGGTAACATCACCTAGTCAAAGCCTTTCCTCTTTGCACGTGGTCCCGCCTACTAGAAAGAACTTCCTAATGTCGACTCGTTCCTCCTTTTTTGCTACCAACACAAAGAGCTTGGGTTTAAAACATGATCAAAATAATGTCAGACTGACTCTTAGTACCTTAGTTTATTTCTTCATTAATTTTTAAAAAATAAATTAAGCCGAGTACACTTTTCAAATTTGCTCAACTACTTTTGGTAAACTCGCTTCGTTTTAACTGGTCGGAGGAAGTTGCAACACCTAGTCGAAGGCTTTCTCTCTGACGTGGTCACGCTTAATTGGAAGAACTTCCTAGCGTCGTCCTGTTTCTAACTCTTGCTACCAGAGCGAACCTACCGAGTGCACTGGAAAAAGTTGAATAAATTTTTAAAAGGCACTCCAGACGTTTATCTAACTCAAGTTGACCGTTCTTGCTTTGATTAATCTGGTCAGAGATAGTAACATCACCTAGTCGATGTCTTTCCTCTCTACACGTGGTCTTGCCCACTAGAAGGAACTTCCTAGTGTCGACTCATTCTTACTCTTTCGACCAGTGCATGATAATAGTGATCGAAAAACTACAAGTTAGCTAAACCTCTCTTTTTATTTAAGAAAACCCATTTCACACTATTTATTTGGTTTATCTAAATAAACCAAGCAAATAGTCGGGGGACAGGATAAAGTTATTAATTTGACTTCAATTCTTAGTCTTACTCTTTTTTTTATTCATTATCTTATGAGTTACTAACTACTCAACAAGATGATTTGCGAAGAAGAAGAAAATATATATATATATATATATATATATATATATATATATATATATATATATATATATATATATATACATAAAAAACTTGTCTTTATAGGATAAAAAAACTTGTCTTTATAGGACTATTACGACAAGGGGATCTTATTTGCATATCCTCTATGACTTCCTCGACGATCGGCTGCATCTCCGCTATTAACCACTCTGCTTCGGCTTCAGAGCAGTCGAAGTTGTCTATGACGGGTTGCTGATTAAGGTTGGGATCACGAGCTTTAAGGTTTTCTAAAACAAAACTTATGCTCTCTTTGACCGCTTCCTTTATCGAATCGACTTGGTTCGTCTTCGGAGTAGTCACCAACTCCTGCAAAGTTCTGACTTAGTCACCAATGGCACTCTAGTGGGCAATCATCATGTCTTCACGAGGAGTTATTCCCTTATCATGAAGCCCACCGAGTACATTGTTCAGAAGAAAAATGTTGTCTTGGAGGTTGACCTTCAAGGACTTCATCACCTCCTGACCGCGAGTCGAAGCCTCACGAAGTCATTTTATTTCGACTGCTTGCTCTGAAAAGAATAAGACCAGTCAGATAAAATGACCTCGAAAGGAAAAATAAACTGATCACAAGTAAATATTTGCTTACCAACTAGTCGAGAATCCAACTTCTTGACTTCCTCCTGGTGAGAGGCAGCGTTCTTTATATGGCGCTCCTCCCACGATTAAACCTCTTGGTCTTTTTCTTTGGCGATGTGGGTAATCTTGTTAAGAGCCAAGGTCTTTTCTTTGACCTTGGTTTCAAGCTTCCCCACTTCGACCTCTTTTTGTGAAAAAGAATAAGAGTTAGAAAAACAAAGGAATGTCGTAAGCGATTTTAAGTTTAGCAATTACCGTTTATTTGTCCATGTAACATTTTGATTGCAGGGTTTGCCTCTTGAAGCTTATTCAGGAGGTCTTTATTCTTCTCACTTAGCTTTTTCGACTCGGCTTTCTTTAAGTCGAGTGAATCAGCTAAGGGCTTCTCGTCGCTCTTAAATCTATAGAGGAAAAGAGTAGACATCAGCATAAAACAAGTGGTCGTAAGTTATTCTACGACCGAAACCTTGTCGTAAGTTTTCCTACGACAACACCCTGGTCGTAAGTCCTCCTACGATTAGAACCAGTCGTAAGTTTTTCTACGACATTACCTGGTCGTAAGTTTTCCTATGACCGATACCTAGTCATAAGTTCTTCTACGACAACCTCCATGAGTACTGTATAAGTGGTCGAAACATAAAACGACTATGAATACCAGTTACTTACCATCTCTCTACTTGCTCGCAGAGCATCGCCTTCTCCTGTCGGAGCTCGACAAGTTGTCTATTGTACTCAACAACAGTAACAATTTGTTCTAAGACTTTCTACATAAAGAAAGACAGTGAGAAGCGAGAAAAGACATATGTAAATACCGAACGACAGATACTTACATTCATGGTCGTTCGAGCGAACGAGGACAACACCCTCCTGGGATTTTTCAGCTCGTCGATCTCATGGACTCAGTCCCACCACACCTTTTCGAGGTGCTCGTCATCGAAGACATCCCCTTTGTCGGGAATATCGTTAGGGTGAGGAACCCAAGCACGAGGTCTAGGGGCAGAAGATCCCACGATGGAAGACGGGCCGAAGAACTCAGAAGAGAAGTTGGCATATTCTTCATCTTCTGATTCGGTAATGCCAGCTCCTCCTTGAGGACCGGGAGAAACGTCTACGACGACTTTCTTCTCGGTGCGATGGCTTGACAACCCACCGCCTTGGGTTGATGCCTCTGCAGCATCAGGTGCCGTCCTCACATCGGCCTCTACGACCACTTCCGTGGTCGCAGTTGCTTCTGGCTCCACAACCACCTCAGTGGTCGTAGCCGCTTCAGCAAAAACGGCACCCTCCACCACTCGGACGGCAGACGATCCTTCGACTACCACCACAGTCATTTTTCCAACTGTCAGAGAGGTGGCAGTGGGTTCCTTGGCAGGAACATCCTTGATGACTAAAGGAGTCGCGCTAAGATCATAAAAAAGGGAAACACCTTAGATGGTAAAAAGTAAAAGGTAAATGTTGTTCTTACACCTCGTAAGTCGTAAGTCCCTCTACAACCTTCTTGACCAAGTCAATTTCTGGTCAAATGAAACACCAGTCGAAGAGTTTTTCCTTCGACCACCTCTCTACGCACCTGCAAAACCATTGGTCTTAATGAGTGGCGCGTCGCCTACTACTGCTTGCTATTCCCACACTGGTGCCAAGCCGCCCACCACTCCTCTTCTTCGCACTACACCAGTCGCCGAGCTGCAGGAACCAAATTGTAGAGGGGTTGGAGTATTGGAGATAGAGGCGGATGTGGGCTAGTAGTGGCATGAGCAGGCCGTGGGTTGTGAGTTGAGGTTCTAAGATAGTGCACACCAAGGAATACTATGAATATGGTCTAGATGCAGAACCGATCTCTGGAAATGTTTTTGATTTTTTGATGTGTCCGGACACCCCTACTGGTTCCGCCCATGATTGTACCCAGAGATAAATTACTGGTACTCTGCAGGTATGCATCAAGAAGTGATTGTTTCAGTTGGCGATTGTAGCTAGCCGAGATGACATCATGACAGGAACAAAAGGCTGCGCCAATAACCGAAACGTTTCGTCAGAACAGATACCAAAAGCTTTCACTAGCTTGTACAACTAGTCTTTTATGATAGTACTCTCTGTGATCAATTGTACAATGACTTAGGAAGGTGCGGGTGCGGGTGCCTCACTACCTCAGTGCCTGGTGACTTGCTCTGGTTGGTGACCTAGTGGATTGAATTGTTAAAATGGTCAACCCAAATACCCAACTGTTGAATACTTATATCTAGTTAAAAAAAATTAGTTATTTTTAGGGTACTCATGCACAGGACACCCCCTACCGCCGCCCATGCCACGAGGCACGAGTGTGCGCCCACGTAAGCGCAGCCTAAACCACCCAGCGACTTCCATGCCCGGCTGATATATTGAAAAGATGCCGATCCAACGTTCTGAACGGCCATCATGAACCCCGCGCGCGGGGCCGCCCGTTTCTCCAAAGGGGATAAGGCCGCGAAGCGACACAAAGCGGCCTGACAGGGGAGTGAAAAAGCCTAAGCCTGCGCCTGCGCGGCTCCGCACCAGTGCCAGCAACGTCGTACTACGTCCTACGAGCCTAGGAGGGGGGCAGGAGCCAAGTGTCGAGCCGCCATTCCCTCGGCGCGGGCGATATCCCGGCATCTCGCGCGGCATCTTGAATCTTTTGCCGAGTTCCGATTGATCGGGCACGAGCCCAGGACTATGAATGATGCGTGCCGCGACAGGTCGGTCGGGCCGTGCGAGTGTGCGACGTGCGGTGCGCCCCAGCAGCTTTAGTTTCCATGTGGAGGGGGTGCGGAAAAGTTGGTTCGGCCGCGGAAAAGTCTGGGGGTTTGGAGCGCTCGGCGGGGCTGGGGGGACCCTGCCGCTGCGCTCAGCTACGTGACGCCATCAGGTCTCAGGTGGTGAGCTGAACCGAACCTTTCTTCCGGAGCCTTATCCGAACAGTGCGCGCTGTCGACGATCAGCCGGCTGCGAGCCCCACCATGGGAGACTTTAGCCCTCTCCTGCCGAACAGGAGATGCCCCGTTGCTCCATGACCTGGCAAACAGGCACAGCACTTCCAAGTGATGCTGCAAACTTATGCAGGTGAGCGCGTGAGTGACAGGGTGAGTGAGTGAGGATCATGAGCTAATGTAGAGGTAATCAACCACCGGCTGACAGCAAAGAGGAATGACACGGCAGGCTTGGGCCGCTGCTTTATGTCAGGAGTTCAACTGTTGATCTCTGAGCCTCCGAGGCACCGAGGCACCGAAGCATATCTTGCTATGGCGTTGAGTGAAGACACTGACACAAACACCACTTGACAGTTGCATCTCAATTCTCAAATGGATGGTACGAAACGGGGAGCCGACTCGACACGCAATAATTAAGGAGTTCGTGGAATATGCACAGAGGGCGAGGAAGCTAATGTTTTCAGTTGTACTAGCGAGCACCATCAGAAACGATCGGAGGTCAGACTTATTGAAAGTGAGTAGATAAAACTTCCACTGCAAAAATGCCTGTTTCCAAGCCTTGGATAGGCTTGTGACAATTATCTACAAAATTGACCGGTACTGTTCGCCAGGAATGTAACGTACTGTCAGGCAAAGCAAAATGAGATGTTATGCGTACATGCACATGGAATGCAGCTACTAACAGTACATTTGTTTAGGACTTCGTTGGGATGTACATCCAGTTTTTGTTAGGAGGATAGACGACTAGCTAATGCCTACTGGAACCCGTACGTAATACTCCTACGTGATGCCACGCCACGCCACGCCAATGATAGTTCACATACCAACCTGTAGTACGTGATATTTTTTGATGCCACCACTAAAACAAGCTAGTCCTTGATGTTGTTGGGGTTCAGTGGATATATATCACTCCGCTGCTTTAGCGACTAACATAAAGTGGTGGCATCCCGTCCTTTTCTGATAAAAGGCTGGGAAATGATTCGATCTTTTAAGTTTGTTATGTTATAAAATCGGATCCAGACCGACAGTATTGGTTCACAATACGCTCCTTATATATCCAGTAGCCTAAATAAAGGAGGGTGATCTCAATCATTATACTATAGTTTTACAGAAGAACAATAAAGAGAAGATAGAAGTCTCATCATATCTTTGTGTTTAATCTACTATTATATTCTTGTGTTCTTGCATTGTTCTTACGATTATGAGTTCGTCTACGAGGTAATCGCTCGGACTAGACTCGCCAGCGATGATTGTTCAACACGTTATTAGCACGATCGACTCTCCTCGGATCGAAAGGTAACCGTCGTAGCACGACGCTCGTAGATCGAATCGTTTTTCTAAATCGCTTTCAATTCTGTAATTCTTACTTTCTAGATTATTTTATCCTACGGTGCAAATCCGCTGTAATCTACCGCGAACCGACTTGAAGTCGATCGTTGGATTGCATGAAAGAGTAAATGATGATTGCAGTGTGGATTGCAAACCCGTTCTAATCTACCGTGAGTCGATTTGAAGTCGTCGGCTAAACCGATCGGTGGATTACATAAACAGTGATTATACATGGATAGTAATTAGCCTAAACAGTAGAAGGAAACATTCATGTGGCTATCGGTCCGAAGCCGCACGATGCGCCGCCGACCACCCGCATGTGGCTATGCCACCAGTCCATGACCTGTCAAACAGGCACAGCACTTCCAAGTGATGCTGCGTACTTATGCAGGTGAGCGTGTGAGTGACAGGGTGAGTGAGTGAGGATCATGAGCTAATGCAGAGGTAATCAACCACCGGCTGACAGCAAAGAGGAAGGACACGGCAGGCTTGGGCCGCTGCTTTATGTCAGAGTTCAACTGTTGATCTCTGAGCCTCCGCGGCACCGAAATATATCTTGCTATGGCGTTGAGTGAAGACACTGACACAAACACCACTTAGTTGCATCTCAATTCTCAAATGGATGGTACGAAACGGGGAGGCGACTCGACACGCAATAATTAAGGAGTTCGTGGAATATGCACAGAGGGCGAGGAAGCTGCTGTTTCAATTGTACTAGCGAGCACCATCAGAAACGATAGGAGGTCAGACTTACTGAAAGTGAGTAGATAAAACTTCCACTGCAAAAATGCCTGTTACCAAGCCTTGGATAGGCTTGTGACAATTATCTACAAAATTGACCGGTACTGTTCGCCAGGAATGTGACGTACTGTCAGGCAGAGCAATGAGATGTTATGCGTACATGCACATGGAATACAGCTACTGACAGTACATTTGTTGGGATGTGCATCCAGTTTTTGTTAGGAGGATGGACGACTAGCTAATGCCTACTGGAACCCGTACGTAATACTCCTACGTGATGCCACGCCACGCCAATCTGTAGTACGTGATATTTTGTGATGCCACCACTAAAAAAAGCTAGTCCCTGATGCTGTTGGGGTTCAGTGGATATATATCACTCCGCTGCTTTAGCGGCTAACATGAAGTGGTGGCATCCCGTCCTTTTCTGATAAAAGGCTGGGAAATTATTCGATCTTTTAAGTTAGTTATTCCAGGACCGTTCTGCTAACGAGGCGATGAAACATCAGAGAGAGGAAGAAGGATCGAATGTCTTCTACTTCTGCGTGAACAGTGGAACTGTCTTATGGACAGGTTTGAGTCAGAATTTCTGGTTGATGAGATGCCATTCCAAGTAGATGCTTCGAAAATGCTGTTGTCCCAGCGAATTGTTTGGATTGTCGAAAACAAACGTACGTTTGGGCCATCCATTTACAAAAGGCAAATGCCGGCGTATTATACACACTGTGATAGAATAACCTATCAGAGCATATGGAAAGCACAATGGCCGAAACTTTTGTCATCTAGAAGCACACACCCTTTCCTAATATCAGTACTGATAAGGTGTGCCCTGTTTTCGAATATATGCTCGTTACTTAAGAGAGTTTGAAAAGTAGGAATATGGTTCAGTGCATTGCTTGAATCAATAGATCGTACAACAGAACAAGGAAATACACTGCATTGTTCTCGATCAATCATACAGCACTCAGACCTTCCTGCGCTGCCATCCCATCTAGTTGACACAAACAACCACAGATTGAGATGACATCAAGTCTAAAAGATTGGTTGCACCAAGGATTCTCGTCCAGCTAGCTAAAAAGACTAGTCCACTACAAAAATTTGTTCAAGGCTTCCGTTGGGTTACACCTAGCCCCTGCAGTAGTGCAAGAGCACGCTTGAGTTCCATAATAGCAAGCTACTTACTCTAAATGGACCCTCCTCCCAAAAAAAATTAAATTAACCATTAAAGTAGGCACATGGCCCTATGTTAAATGGCCCACTATGGCTTTTGAACAATTGGTCCAATAGGCTGGATTTTATTTCGGTTATCTCCCTCTAAAGGCCCGACTGGGCTCGCATGGCTTTGGATTGGCCCATAAGAAGGATGGGCTCTCATGGGCATGAAAAATCGATGGTAAAACGTGAGAGGATACAGGTAAAGTAGGAAAACTGCCGTCTGATAAACATAGTTCTGAACATCATTTGCCTCATGGAGAGAGTATTTCTTCAGGTCCAAGAAAGATCAAATCCTCAACTTCTGCTAGAGGTGATTGTTTTCAGATAGACAAGGTTGATACTGATAAGACTGAAGAGGTGTTTGGAAAAGATGTAGAGGTCTCTTTATTGACAGAAAGTGACAAAGATGAAGGGGTGGTTGATACTGAGGTGTGGTCATCTCCGAAAAAGAGGGGAAGAAAAAGTAAAATAATTGAGCCTGTCTTAGCAACAAGGAAGAGTTCTCGGATCCAAGACCAAGGAATTCCTACTGAAGCTAAAGCCTCAAGGTTGAAGTCTATTCGGAATCTGGAGCTAAAAGGTACTACTTCGAACCCTTTTACTGTCCTTAATAATACTCCTACTGATTACTTAGAGAAGGTAGCTTCTTCGTGTGGTATTAGCATAGGATCTCAGTCTCAGTCTGTTTGTGAGGTTATTTCAGCTATGCAGGCCCAGGAATTAGTTAGAGTTGCTCTTTCTCAAGCTAAAAAGGAGAAATATGCTCAGGGAAGACTAAATCCCAAAAACACACAGAGGGGTTTTATGAGGAAGATGAAGATTTAGATCCTCCTGAGAATGAGTTGAGGGGAATAAGAGGGGTAAAAATAAGCTGAAAAAAGGAGGAAGGAGTGACACCAGATCTCTTCCATGAAAGTACTCTTTTGGAATATTAGAGGTCTGGGAAGAGCTGCAAGAAGAAGGCAGCTTAAAGATCTTGTCTGCTCTAAAAGAGTGGATGCTGTTGGTATTCAGGAAACAATTAAGAAAACTTTTACTGAGAGAGAGCCGAGGGGTCTTGTGGGTGATTCCTTTTTTAAGTGGCATTGGACTCTAGCTAGGGGTCATTCTAGAGGCATCTTATTAGGGGTGAAGCAAGATTTGTTGGAAGTGGAGAATTATGATGCAGGTAAGTTTTTTGTGAGTATGGTTCTCAGGGACAAGAAGGCTGACTTTTGATGGGAGTTGATTAGAGTGTATGGTCCTGCTCATCAGGTGCTGGTTCATGATTTCTTGGATGAGTTAGATAGAAAGTGCAAATAGGTGATTCTTCCTGTGGTGTTCGGGGGAGACTTTAACCTGATAAGGGAGGTAGGAGACAAAAACACTTCTAACTTGAATCTGACCCTCATGAATCTCTTTAATACTTTTATTTCTGACAACAAACTGATGGAGATCAAGAAAGGGGGTGCAAAATTTACGTGGACCAACAAGCATAAATGTCCCATTATGGTAAATCTTGACAGAGTTCTTGTTTCAACTGATTGGGAAGCCAAATTTCCCCTGTGTTATGTTAATTGCTTGATTAGAGTGGGCTCTGACCACCATCCTATTTTACTCAACTCTGGGGAAAGGGATATTGTGAAGAAAGGAAGGTTTTTCTTTGAGAACAAAATGGTTGTGTCAGGAGAATTTTAAAGGTGGTCAAGAATAAATGGATTGTTTCTAACAGTAGAATTTCTGAGCAGACTTATTCCCTAGATAGATGGAATGGATGCATTGCAATTCTGATATGCTTCCTTAGAGGTTGGGGTGCTAATGTGAATGGGAAGTTTAAAAGGAAAAGGAAAAGGGTTCTAGAGCAGATCAAAACACTGGATACGATGGCAGTTAGTAGAGGGTTAACTGCTGATGAGTGGGTGCAGAGATATAAGTGGGAATATGAGATGGAGCTGATTTATGAGATGGAAGAGAAACATTGGCAACAGAGGGATAGAGTAAACTGGATTATCTAAGGGGATGCTAACACTGCTTTTTTTCATAACTGTGCCAATGGGAGAAGGTGAAAGAATCATTTTTTTTCCTCTGGAACATGAAGGGAATACTATTAAAGATCAAACAGAGTTGAGGGATCACATTTATGGCTTCTATAAAAGTTTTTTTGGATCTGAAGTGAGTTAGGGAGTGGGTTTATCCTCAAATATATGGAGCAGTAGTCATAGGGTGTCTGCTTCAGATAATAAGTTTTTGGTTCAAGAGTGTACTGAAGAGGAAGTTTGGAATATTATTAAAGATCTTCCCTCCAATTCTGCTCCTGGACCTGATGGATTCCCTAATGAGTTTTACAAGGAGTTTTGGGAGGTTATTAAAGTGGATTTCCTGGGGTTGGTGAAGGATTTCCTTAGAGGGAGGTTAGATCTTAAAAGACTAAACTTTGGAGTGATTACTTTAATTCCAAAACTCAAGGAGGTTAATAATATTAAGTAGTTCAGACCTATCTGTTTGTTAAATGTCAGTTTTGAAATTTTGACAAAGATTTTAGCTAATAGACTGGGGTGTATTGTGTATAGACTTATCAATGTTTGTCAGTCTGCTTTTATAAAAGGGAGAAACATCTTTGATGGAGTAGTTACTCTTCATGAGATTATACATGAGGTTAAGCATTCAAAAAAGGGGGGGTGATCCTGAAGATTGACTTTGAAAAGGCCTATGGCAAGATTCATTGGAATTTTTTTAGAACAAGTGTTGGTAAGGAAAGGCTTTTCTAATTAGTGGATTTAGATGGTCATGAGCTCAGTGAGAGGGGGTAAAGTATGCATAAATATTAATGGAGAGGCTGGTCCTTTTTTTCAACACTTACAAAGGTCTTAGACAGGGAGATCCCTTATCTCCCCTTCTTTATAATCAGGCTGCTGATGCTCTTTCAGTTATCATTGAAAATGCTTAGGGGAATGGATTGATTAGGGGTCTGATTTCTCATTTGATTCCAGGGGGCATGCCCATCCTGTAGTATGCAGATGATACTTTGATTATGTTGGAATATGAGGAGGAGTCTTTCATTCATTTTAAATTCTTGCTCTATTATTTTGAATGGATGCCTGGTTTGAAGATTAATTTTCACAAAAGTGAAGTATATGTGATGGGGTGTAATGGTGAGGAGGCTTCTAGAGTGGCAGACATCCTGAATTACAAATTAGCCTCTTTTTCTCTTACCTACTTAGGCATTCTTATTGGGGACAGACATGTGGGGGAGAGAGCTGCTGAGAAGGTCATTTCCAAACTTGGGCAAAGACTGGATAACTAGAAGAACAACTTGCTATCTTCTGGAGGTAGATTAGTGATGGTGAATAGTTGTTTAAGTAGTTTACCTATCTACACTATGGGGTTTAACGGCTTAGTGGGGTTAGTCATAACATAATGGACACAATCAGGTCTAAATTTTTTTGGGGAGGTGCTAGTGGCAAGTTTAAATATCATATGGTCAATTGGGGTGATGTTTGTAGACCAAAAGAATTTGTGGGTTTAGAGGTTCTCAATACTAGAGTGATGAATGATTGCTTGTTGGTTAAATGGATTTGGAAGATCCATGCAGCCAATAATGAACTTTGGTTCAAGATCCTCAAAGCCAAGTATTTTCCTGGAGGCTGCTTCAGGGATGCTAACCTTTTGAGAGGCTCTCAATTCTGGAAAAGTTTACAGAAGATTAAACATTTGTTTTACAGGGGGTAAAGACCCAGCTAGGGGATGGTTGCAATACATCTTTTTGGAAAGATATGATGTATGGTTTGGGGACTGTCCTTTGAAGATTCATTTTGACAAACTTTACAACATTTGTCAAGATCCTGATGTCAATGTGGTTAATTGCTTTTCTGTAAATGACTGGAGGATTAACTTCAATAGAAATTTTGGTTAGGAGGAATTTAATCAATGGAGTATTCTAAAAACCTATCTATCAAACATTGATCTGAAGGAGGAGAAATATAAAGTCATTTGGTGCCTTGATAAGACTGGATTGTTTTCAGTTAAGTCTCTTTATAGACAGCTATTGTTTGGGGGGGCTAATTGCAGGACTTTACAGAAGTTATGGAAAAGTAAAATTCCTTTAAAAATTAAAATTTTCTTATGGCGAAGCTATCTCAATAGGGTTCAAACAGTTGATTAATTGAAGAAAAAGGGTGGAAGGGAAAGGTGAATTGTATCCTCTGTGGGGATGAGAAAAATATTAATCACATTCTTTTCTCTTGTGTGTTAGCAAAATTTGCTTGGCTCTGTGTGAAGGAAGTTTTAAGTTGGGAGAAACTCCCATTTCTCTTGATGATTTTCAGCTGAATTGGCTAGATAGGAAAAGGGCTAATGCATATAATTGTAACACCCCAACCCAACTAAGGCTTGGAATGCTACTAAATTAAATAATTAAACGTAATTAAACTAAAACACCCTACAAAATTTCGGCAGAACCTCCTTTGTGTAGTTACCTATCTGGGAGGTTCAACGAGCGATTATAACAAATAAAGATAATCCAGTTGCATAATAAACAAGATATAATCAAAAGCGGCTATTCGTTACTATGACATCCATAACAACTAAACATCTAATGAATAGACCATAAGCATCCAAAACGACTATTCATGTATTACAGATTACTCCAAGCAAGCAATAATCAAGAAGAGTACTTTAAACAGTTCATTCATCTCCTAGTTAATTTTTTTTCTTTTATTCTATGGTGGTTAGTCCGTGCAAAAGTGCAAGAAGTCTAATTCTTCCTTTCCCCATGCATGCCGATCTCAGTAAAGGTACCTAAAACACAACAAACAACAAGGGTGAGTCAAGACTCAAGCAAATATAATAAATGGCATCAACAACATCCAAGCATGTAAATCATCAACTATACTTTGCAAAACCACATATCAATCACCTTACACACACATGCTATGCAATATGCTCAAAATGATCCTTTTCCTTCTTTTCCCTTTTGCATTTTACGGTAATGCAAAGTGTACATCCGTCGATGCACACCCATGCTCATGCCATCCGCACGAGGGACCATGCCCATACTACTGCAAGTATGGGGATTAAAGCCCATGCTTTACAAGCATGGGGACCTTTTAACCGTTATCAACATGACGGGGACCTCAAGAGTTGCTTGGTCATCACATGACCAAGACTTCAATAAGCCAACATGATGCATATGTATAAATTCTCAAATTAATACAAACATGCATCCGCAACAACATTGCATATGAATATTCTATTCATACTACAAAAGCTCATAAACATCAACTTCACAACTATCAAACATCCATGATTAACACATAACACAAATCTCTAGCAACCATGAACATTACCAACTATGCCATCATCACAATTCATGAACACACAAATTCTCATAATATATATCAAACATTGCCATTCAACCATATATATTATAACCATCATTATACTTGCCTTAACATGACAGAGTGAGCGGACACGCCGAAGGTGCTGCCCGAGGACCATCCACTACGAGTAATTATTATAACGCACGCTAAGATGGCAGTAGTGGACCAAAAAAGTATACAACAACAATCACTAACTCGCAAAAGCGTCTAACTCGATCCCAACCCCAATTCCTACACGTCGATCTGTCCCCTCGATGGACGGTCAACTTCTAAAATTCATATCTGTTGTTACAGGAGTCTAATTAAGGTTTTCTTAGAC
This sequence comes from Phyllostachys edulis, assembly GCA_036346405.1. Lineage (NCBI taxonomy): Eukaryota > Viridiplantae > Streptophyta > Magnoliopsida > Poales > Poaceae > Phyllostachys > Phyllostachys edulis. The sequence continues at coordinate 56,235,944 of CM070558.1, forward strand.
TTTCTGGAAAGGTAATTAAATTCTCCAACTAAGTCTAGTTGGTGAATCTCTCTGAATCAGCCAAATAATACCCCTACCAAGCCAGTTAATAAAACATCGATTTTCCGTCGAGGCTCTCGGACAGAGCACTAAAAATATCATAACTTTCGAGACGTGTGTCCAAATCTCGAGTTCTTGAGCTTTCTGAAAAGCTGAGACAATTATCTACAATTTTTATTATAATGAGCTTCTCTGATTTCCCATTTAACTAATCGTTTCACCCAGTTACTAAAACACCGTCGAACACCAATGATTCTGAGAACAGTCCCACTAATAAAATCATAACTTTTGCTACAGGGGTCCAAATTACGTGTTCTAGAACTTCACGGAAAGATGGCGACGTCCTCTACAATATCATAGCAGACGTCCAGGACTAATTCTGCCGTTAAACACATCAAAACCTCGATTGTCTCTAATCTGTCTGAGCAGCCCTAAATACCGACATCGCTAGTACGACTAATCAAACATCTAATCAAAGGAAAACAAAGGTTACCGGGATGAGTTGCTGGAGATCACGAGCAGCCCTTGAACCCTTCCTCTTCCCTCTCCTCTTCCCTCCTTTCTTCCTCCTTCCTCCCCTTTCTTCACTTGATCGGCAAGCAGGGAGCACCGACGGCAGGAAGGAGACACCACCATGGAGGAGAGGCGTGCTACGATGAGCCGTTCTACTGATACAGTGGTGGCACTTGTAGCTACTGATCTTGACTAGGGTTTCCCCTTCCTTTTATTGGTGGCGGCCCCTCATGGGCCTCCTCGCCAAGGCCCGAGGCCCAAGTTCTCAAGAACTGCAGAAACCCCCTTTTTTATGTCTAATTTCTCTTTTGAACGCTTTCTTTCGTAGAATAAATCAGAGTATTACATTAAAACCCCCTCTTTCTTTTGTTCAATCGCTTTGCTAAAAGAAACATTCTCCCGATTTAATTATTCTCTCCCGATTTATTTATTCTCTCCTGATTTAATTTTTGGGGTATTACATTCTACCCTCTTTAATGTAATTCGACGCGAATTCTATTCAACGTCAACACCAAAGAATAACCTTTGCTAAAAGATTTACTAACATTACTATGTACTGCAGTGAATAACTTTGGATAATGCTCAAGATGCAGACTCCAATTCCCAAGTCGCCTCTCTCGGACTAATGGGACAAAGGCACCTTGACACAAACCAACGACTTGTGCCTCAAAGACTCGCTCTGACCTCTCTAACAACGCACAAGATGCTACTCAAAGGTCAGCGGCTCCCGCGAAACTTCAAACTTCAGACCTCTCTGGTACTCACTCAGCACTGGAACAAAGAATACAATGTGTACTCCGTGCATGGACTCAATACGGTCCTAACGTTTTGCCAACTTCAAACTTCCCATAACTTCCAGAAACAAACCAATGTACCTTGGGATATCCTTCCCTTTGGTACCAAACCACAGAATTTGTGCATAAGCATATGGAACGCTCATTCTATCTTCAGTCGATCTCTTCATCCTAACCAGGAGGGTCTTCGTTAAGCATTGACGCGCAATACAACTTATTTTAATCGACTCTAAAAATTAGATTCAACTGAAATCAAAGGATTCACAATGCAATTCCATCTTCCCTCAAAACACTCAAATCCAAAATCGAAGATTCCCCATGAAAACCTTTTCAGAATCCAACTAGACAGTTTGCAATTAAACTCCACATAAGCCAAAAGAAATCACTCGAGTGCTCAAATCAACTACTTCATTTTTTTCCTGAACCGGAAAGAACCACCTCGCCAGCATAGAGTCAACTCAAATTGTACATGATCTCCATCATGAAAACCCAACTCAACTAGAACTAATAGATCACTTCTCTACTCGAGAAAACCTTCTTTTCTCAGATGTTCTTTTAAGGGATAAATCCTTTCCCAAATCATGGGTGTCCAGAATTATCACACTAACTCCTTCCCCTTAACCAACAATCCAAAACGATCCTCAAACCGAAAGAACAACCATACTTATTTAGAGGGACTCTACTAATCCACCAAAAGGATTCTCTAGTCCACTCCTATACCAAAGGAAATTATTTTGACAAATGGTTTCCATCACCTCAATAGAGATTTTTCACCCACAACCACATCATCTCATTTTGTTGAAGATAGTCTACTTCAAATTCTCAGCACACATTCTCATTTACTTTACCCAAAGTATACTATTAAAGATCAACACACTATTCAAAATTAAACTACGTTCATCTACCTCTACACATAATATTTGGGTCTCCAATGTCCTACCATAAAATACAAAACCCAAATTCAACCTTCAAGTCTTCTGCCATGAATTTCTGGTATAATTGATAGGAAAACCTCATATTCCTTTACTAAAATTTCAGATGACTCAACAATAACCTCGGTTATTATTATCAACATTCCTCACTACTCAAGTAACCACCCCAAAGCGATTTATTTCACCAATCTTAGATCTCCCTAATCCACACCAATCCAATTCGGATACACAACCACGGTATACCCATTCACAATACTCTAAGCTGGTTGACCAAGATTCAAGCATACTCAATCACTAAAATCGATAAATAAATAAATTCTTGACCAAGTTATCCTTAGAGATAATCTAACCCCCATAGGGTTACTCACTAAGGCCGAATCATACTTGACAATATCTCAACAATTCCTGCTATCCCATTAATTAGCACAACGCTTAGGTTTCTCCACACTGCTACTCTCACTAAACTTCACCATCATAACTCTTCTACACAATATTACTAAGTATCCAATTGCGATACTCTAATACATTTATCAAGAGTCCATACTTTTGATAATCCTAACATGGGCAAAAGTTATTGGATCATAATTCGCCATAGGTTCTACTAGTTGTAACACTAATCAATTTTATTTCATCGACAAACATTCCTTTTAAATAGAACTCCCTCCGGTGTCATAGGTTAAAACCAATTCACTTTGTCTTACGTACTTCAAATAGGTTAGTTCCAAAAATCTCACCACTACCAAATACTTGTCCACCAACAACCGGTCACTATATTACACTTTATAAGACTTGGCAACATAAGTTAGTTAATTCCTTTCTCAAAAGGAAGAAACAAAAGCAACAGTTCAACGCACAAGAAAATGTTGCTCCTCGGGTGAGCACGAGACCAAGAAGAACGATCAAATAGCAATGATCTCGGAAAGCATAATCGAGTCCACAGTTGAGGCACATGTCCCACAAGAAGGAATATCAAACCTCTATAAATCTAGATAAAACATTCTTTGTTGAAACTCAAGAAACTCTTAAGTTGTAACAACGAGAAAAGTTGCAGATTACAATTCTTAACTCCAACCTCAAATGCTTATGGTACACATCTTCCGTTAACAAAGAAAATAATTTTCTTTGATTACAACATTACTTGCCAATCCAAACAAGAAATGCCTATAAAACCAAATAACATTAATCACTTAGGTACCAAACGGAACCTTCCCATACGCCACACTGCTCAATTAATTCCATCTACTACGTAAATCATGAACTCCCAAAAGACCACGAATGCAAACTCCAAATATTTCCTTAACTGATATTACGCAAGGCAATTAACTTCCTTTCTCTCTAGAAAAATCATCACCACTACAACGAGTCAGAATCCCTTGTGGACAATCTTGCTAACATCAAGAATAATCTACTCTTAACAAGATTCGTTATCGTCAACTCTTCCTTTATAAAGCCCCCAAAGGCTCACCAAAATGTTACATACCCCTTTGTCACCTCATCCTCAATTGAGTGTATACAAATTCTTTCACTCTCACTACAACAACCACTTTATTTTAGAGGGAAACTACTACACAATTTAAAAGGTCATTCCCAAACCCTTTCATCAAAGACAAACTATTACTCGATAGTTCTACCATCATGTAAACATTGTTCATCCATTAAATCCCGTCAGCTTATCTCTTAGTGATGCTTGACACCAAACTTTAATAGACAACAATTGCGCCTAGCAATTACATATAATCACTAAGTATCCACCAAAGGTTACTCCAAGATTAATATCCACTAAGATAATAATCTAACTGCTTTTGAACCTAACCATCCCAAACGGTTAGATTAATCCACTGAGACCTGTTAATCCAATTTACCAAAGAAGTTTACCAAATGTATCACTACTAATGATCAACTCAATTCATCAATGTTCCACACCTCTTATTAACTCTATTGATTACAATTAGGTATAGCCATACTCTTAATCACGGCTCGTCAAGAACTACTACAAGTCACTTTCAAATTTATCAACTTTCCTTTCAATGATCTTAGTTAAGATTGATCATGCACACACTGAGACCTAACACGATGATCCATATCATATCCATTAATTGCTTTGATTATAACCTCTCACTTAACCAAGACAAAACATCGCTAAAGGGTTTAACATCTTCTTTCATAAAAGAGAACCATCAATCTTCAACACTCAAAATACCCAGAGAGATACATTGAGTCAAAGCTTCCACGCATTAAAGGACTTGCAAAGGAAACTTTCATTATCCAAATCATCAAGAGAAATAAATGGATCAAGTTTTTCCAATAAGGAAGACAAACTCAATACAAAGGTCAAACTTGACAATTAACCAAGTTCACCACCGCAAGAATAACTCATCGGTTGGGAAAACATTGATTGCTTTACTGGGCAACTTAAACCAACAGAGCACAACAACGTCTCTCAAAGAATCCCATCAAGCTGGAATGGATTACTAATCCAAGAGAAGTTCATCAACCACAACTAGATAAGAGTTGACCAAATTCAAATTTCAAGGAAGAGAACAACTCTTCTAAATATACTCGCTATCAGCGCAGTGTACTCGACATCCGGTGTGGACACTTCACTATTCCTATACCACGAGCGGTGGTGTAACACAATGCTGACCGGGACCACAACCACGACCTCCACCTCTCAACGTGGGTTATCCCCACACATAATAACCATAGTATTATAATATAGATATATCGAGATCATCTCATAACAGAATCATCAATACAACTCAACGAAAGCGTATATGCAATGCAAAAACCCATCCCCAACTCATCGTGCTTAGTGTGTCAAGTTTAATATTTTCAATACCACGGACCTACAGCCCGCTCTGATACCAACTGTAACACCCCAACCCAACTAAGGCTTGGAATGCTACTAAATTAAATAATTAAACGTAATTAAACTAAAACACCCTACAAAATTTCGGTAGAACCTCCTTTGTGTAGTTACCTATACCGGAGGTTCCAACAGGCAGTTATAACAAATAAAGATAATCCAGATTGCATAATAAACAAGATATAATCAAAACTGGCCATTCGTTACTATGGCATCCATAACAACTAAACATCTAATGAATAGACCATAAGTATCCAAAACGACTATTCATTTATTACAGATTACTCCAAGCAAGCAATAATCAAGAAGAGTACTTTAAACAGTTCATTCATCTCCTAGTTAATTTTTTTTTCTTTCATTCTATGGTGGCTAGTTCGTGCAAAAGTGCAAGAAGTCTAATTCTTCCTTTCTCCCATGCATGCCGATCTCGTAAAGGTACCTAAAACACAACAAACAACAAGGGTGAGTCCAAGACTCAGCAAATATAATAAATGGCATCAACAACATCCAAGCATGTAAATCATCAACTATACTTTGCAAAACCACATATCAATCACCTTACACACACATGCTATGCAATATGCTCAAAATGATCATTTTCCTTCTTTTTCCCTTTTGCATTTTACCGGTAATGCAAAGTGTACATCCGTCGATGCACACCATGCACGTGCCATCCAGCACGGGGACCATTGCCCATACTCCGCAAGTATGGGGACCAAAGCCCATGCTTTACAAGCATGGGGACCTTTAGCCCGTCATCAACATGATGGGGACCTCAAGAGTTGCTTGGTCATCACATGACCAAGACTTCAATAAGCCAACATGATGCATATGTATAAATTCTCAAATTAATACAAACATGCATCCGCAACAACATTGCATATGAATATTCTATTCATACTACAAAAGCTCATAAACATCGACTTCACAACTATCAAACATCCATGATTAACACATAACACAAATCTCTAGCAACCATGAACATTACCAACTATGCCATCATCACAATTCATGAACACACAAATTCTCATAATATATATCAAACATTGCCATTCAACCATATATATTATAACCATCATTATACTTGCCTTAACGCGAGAGAGTGAGGGCGCAGCGAAGGTGCTGCCCACAGGACCAGTCCACCACCTGAGTAATTATTATAACACACACTAAGATGGCAGTAGTGGACCAAAACAAAGTATACAACAACAATCACTAACTCGCAAAAGCGTCTAACTCGATCCCAACCCCAATTCCTACATCGTCGATCTGTCCCCTCGGTGGACGGTCAACTTATAAAATTCATATCTGTTGTTACAGGAGTCCAATGAAGGTTTTCTTAGACTTTATGGAAAGGTAATTAAATTCTCCAACTAAGTCTAGTTGGTGAACCTCTCTGAATCAGCCAAATAATACCCCTACCAAGCCAGTTAATAAAACATCGATTTTCCGTCAGGCTCTCTGGACAGAGCACTAAAAATATCATAACTTTCAGTACGTGTGTCCAAATCTCGAGTTCTTGAGCTTTCTGAAAAGCTGATACAATTATCTACAATTTTTATTATAATGAGCTTCTCTTATTTCCCATTTAACTAATCGTTTCACCCAGATTACTAAAACATGTCAGAACACCAATGATTCTGTAGAACAGTCCCACTAATAAAATCATAACTTTTGCTACAGGGGTCCAAATTACGTGTTCTAGAACTTCACGGAAAGATGGCGACGTCCTCTACAATATCATAGCAGACGTCCAGGACTAATTCTGCCGTTAAACACATCAAAACCTCGATTGTCTCTAATCTGTCCTGAGCAGCCCTAAATATCGACATCGTTAGTACGACTAATCAAACATCTAATCAAAGGAAAACGAAGGTTACCCAGGATGAGTTGCTGGAGATCACGAGCAGCCCGCGAACCCTTCCTCTTCCCTCTCCTCTTCCCTCCCTTCCTTCCTCCTTCCTCCCCTTTCTTCACTTGATCGACAGCAGGGAGCACCGACGGCGAGGAAGGGAGGCACCACCATGGAGGAGAGGGGCGTGCTACAGTAGCCGTTCTACAGTGACAGTGGTGGCACTGTAGCTACAGTGCGGCTAGGGTTTCCCCTTCCTTTTATTGGTGGCCGGCCCCTCATGGGCTTCTGGGCCAAGGCAGAGGCCCAAGTTCTTAGAAGAAGCTGCAGAAACCCCCTTTTTTATGTCTAATTTCTCTTTTGAACGCTTTCTTTCGTAGAATAAATCGGAGTATTATATTAAAACCCCCTCTTTCTCCTGTTCAATCGCTTTGCTAAAAGAAACATTCTCCCGATTTAATTATTCTCTCCCGATTTATTTATTCTCTCCTGATTTAATTTTTGGGGTATTACAATAATATCACTCTGTTTAGTTTTGCAGCGTTTGCTTGGAACCTCTGGAAAATTAGGAACATAATGGCGATTGAGAAGGATTTTTCTATACGACCTATGGATGTGATATCAACTTTATATCTTCTTTGCAGCATTGGAAGATCCTCATCAAAGGGGATGACATGGGGATCCTGGATGGTTTCCTGTCAGATTTTGAAGCCTGGACAAAGATTGCTAGTTCGACCTAGTTAACAGTCTTTTTTTGGTCTTCACAGCTTGCTCGACTTATGTTTTGTATTGGGTTAGTCTGGAATGTCTGGACTCTGTGTGCTTGGTCGACTTAGCTGTCGGTTTGCTTGGCTATTTTAGCTGGTTTGTCTCAACTTTTAGGTAGTTGGTTGATGTTACTGCCGTCGTGCTTCAGACTTGTAAGCTGGTTTTCCCAGTGTTTGAATCTTTTCTTTGTCTGTAAGAACCTTGTATATTGCTTTTTATATAAGCAGAGTATTTCATTTTGTCAAAAAAAAAACCGCTGTCTTCCGCTTCTGAGAAACGACAGGCACAACACTTGCTACCAACTTCAATCGAGGAAGGATCAACGAAATTTTAGCTCTTTTACAAAAGCGGATGCATGACACAGAAAGCATCGCAACAAAACTTATTAGGAAGTCAAAGCATATGATTCACTTCTTTGATTTTGGTGCTTCTATGCTGACTGCTGAGGGTTAGCAAGGAGCGTCTCTGGAGAATATGTGCATCGTTCTAAGAATCTTGCGGGTCATTAGTGCGGTGCACTGCTTGTGCCATCAACGCAACAGAACGAGCAGATGGACGATTTTTTTTAAAATAATATTATTTTAACTAAGAATTACAAAAATAAATATTCAATTTTTTTATACAAAAATGGCCTCCTGGCGATGGGAGGGCAGTACATACTCAGTCGCCGATTCAACCCCCTGGTGAACAGTGTTCCAATCGTCACTTTAACTGACGACAAGAACCTGCGACAGAGCCTAGCCTATATAAACCCCCAAATTCGGCCGAAAAGTCATTTTAATTCCGAGAAAAAGAGAAGAGGGAGAGAAGGGAGAGGAAGAGAGGGGAAAAGTGACCTAGCGAAGCGCCATCGGTTCGTAGCAGAGGAGAGAGAGGGGGAGAAGTATATTCGATCACCTACTTTGCAGGTAAATATTTTTGCAACTTTGTAATTAAATTTGAAACCTTGGTAAGTTAGTAAATAAAACTAGCGACATAGAATTGATTTCATTAGATAATTTTAGCTGTAGTGTAGTTTGATGTAGTACATCACTTTAGCTGTGTGTAGTTTAGATTATCGTATATATGCTATTTATGGTGCAGTATGTGAATGATTTAGATTAAATCTGTAAAAATACCAAACAAAGCTAAAAAATTCTAGGTTTTCTTTTTTTGCATGGTAAATAATTTTGAAACGCTGAAAATACTTTTTAAACTAGGAAAATAGCAAAGTAGCTCTAACAATTCTATAAAAATTCCATATCAATTAAATATGATGTTTAGAGCATAATTAAAATATTTTTAGCTTCAATCTGGTTATCATTTTGCACGGTAAATATTTTGTAAAATGTCGATAATACCTTTTAAACTAGGAAAATAGCAAGATGGCTCTAAAAATTATATTAAATTCTAAAGTAGCTAAATAGGGTGTGTAGAGCATAATTAAAATATTCTCAGCTTCAGTTTGGTTCTCATTTTTGCACGGTAAATGTTTTGTAAATACCGAGAATATCTTTTAGACTAGGAAAATAGCAAGATGGCTCTAAAAATTATATTAAAATTCTAGTGTAGCTAAATAGGGTACGTAGAGCCTAATTAAAATGTTCTTAGCTTCAATTTGGTTCTCATTTTTGCACGGTAACTATTTTATAAATGCTGGGAATACCTTTTAAATAAGGAAAATAGTAAAATGGCTCTAAAAATTCTATAAAAATTCGAGAGTAGCTAAATAGGGTGTGTGGATCTTAATTAAAATACTTTTAGCTTCAATTTGGTTCTCATTTTTTAATGGTATTTTTTTGTAACTGCCGAGAATACCTTTTAAATAAGGAAAACGACAAGTTAGCTCCAAAAATTCTATAAAAATTCCAAAGTAGCTAAATAGGGTGTGTGGATCTTAATTAAAATACTGTCAACTTCAATTTGGTTGTCATTTTTGCATGGTATTTTCATTGTAAATGCCGAAAATACCATTTAAACAAGAAAAATAGCAAGATAGCTCTAAAAATTATATAAAAATTACAAATCTTAATTATTATTATTTTCCAATAATTGAGTGAATTACATACTTTTATATGCAATGTATTGCTATGTCCTGTATTGTTGTGTAGTACGTCGTTATAGATCAGTTACGATTGTGTAATAGTTTTTTTTAGTGTAATAATTGAATTAATTAGATATGTCTCATCTTATTACTTTTTTTTGTATGTTTTGTAGTATTTACAATGTACACACAGAATTTTCATGTATGGCGACCCCAAGAGACGTTGTGTAGTGGTCGTATGAGTTGCTTGACCCAATCGTTGACGTGACTCACCATAGTCGCATCAGTACCATCCTTCCCCAGGAGGGCGAGGATCCCATTGAGCTTGGTGTGTTGCGGCTGCACACGTTCATGAGGGCATGGAGGGTGAACCCACGTTGGGTTCCAAGGTACATATAGTTATGACTTTCATGTACTCAATTTTAGTTTAACTTGTATGGGTGGAATCACATATGTTCTTAATCCTTTCGACACAGGTTGAGAGTGGCATGCCTCCTTCCACTAGCAAGGATGGTGGAGGCGACGTGGGAGGACAAACAGGACATCGTGGGCGGTGATCGTACATCTAGACGGTTTTCGTACAACCAGTGCTTCCTAGCGGCGTTGGTTGACCGGTGGAGGCCGGAGACGCACATGTTCCATCTTCCGTGAGGGGAGATGGCACCGACGCTTCAGGATGTGGGCTTCCTGACCAGGTTGTCCTGCGTGGGCTTCCCCCTAGTGGCGTACGACATCCTGGCCACGTGGCGCACGAACCTCCTCGCGAGGTTCGAAGTCTTCTTGCGCCAATGCCTCTGAGGAGTTCAAGATGCGCATAGGTAACGTGAAGTGAATCTACCAGTTCAACGTTGGTATTTATAACACTTGTTTTTCCTCTTTAATTGATTTGTTCAACTTAGTGGTGCGTCTATGTTTTCTTGCAGCCGGAGCATATGGCACAGGATGCACTCGAGGACGTAGTGAGGAGACACTTCAAGAGCTACTTGTTGTGCTTGGTCGGGTAGGTCATGTTTCTAGAGTCTCACGGCGACAGCGTGGACAAGCACATGATCCGCTACGTACGGGAGCTGGTGGACTTGGAGGTGGAGGTGATCCAACCGTACGCCTGAAACCCGGTGGTGTTGTGCGCGACGTACCGCATCCTGTGCGACGTGTACCATCGGGTTCAGAACAGCTGGAATGGGGCTTTATGTACAGATTATGATGTGTGCATTCCACTATTATTAGAGCATCTATAATAATTTGTTTCTTAGCTTGTTACTAAGAGGAGAGAGAGTACTCAATCTAATAAAAAGAAACAAATCCTCTAATGGATTATTTCTTGAGCTTGTGTCTAAGACTTTAATTGTTACAAGTGTGCATGACTCTTGATGATCAATAATTAAGTACAACTTTGTGGCCTACATGTTTTAGCTCGTTATCATATAAATAATGAAGTCGGGTTGTACAAATGATCTGGTGGATATTTTGCTTTAAAACAGTGGGGGCCACAAAATGCATTTTTAAGTAACAAGTAAGTCTCCAATAGAGTATTTGGTTGTTTCTTGTGTCTTGATATTAACAATTTGCTAGTTTCTTCATCTAGAAACAACCTCACCTTCTCTCTTTACCTTCTCTCCTCCACATCACCTAAATGCTGATATGGCAACCCCTTAGTAACAGCTGACGTAGACTGTTGTAGATTCTCTTATGTCTCTTCCTCATTAGGCCTGGGACATGCATGCATGCACGTACGTGTGACGCGGAGTTATTGTACGGGTAGCCTATTCTAGAAACAAGAGCAGACCCATGCGAGCGACCATCTCTGCCAAGCATCAAGAAGTTGCGCCGCTCTGGGAATGATGATGTCTTTTGGGCTCTGGCTTCTCGCTCATGACGAACTGAACAGTCTGGCCCGAACCCTCGCTAGCGGCGTGGTGACGGCCGGCTGACGATCCATGAGATCCAAGCTCTTTTTAGTTTGTAAATCCATACGTTTGATGTTCACGGCTTCGTTGATCAATGTGCTACTCACCTATCTGTTGGTGCATGCCAAAAGAATGAATACTAGGATAGTTGGATTCTTTAGCTCAAGAAAAGTCACAATCCTGCAATGCTAGCTGTTGGGACGAAGAGAATTCCCTGAGTCCGCAACCGTCGGCCCTAATAAACCCTAGCCACCACCAAATAAGCCCCCCTCTCCTCCTCCCTTCCTCCTCGCCGCCGCCATCGGCGGTCGCTGGCCGGCCTGCCGTGGCGGCGGGGTTTCTTCTTCTCGGTGGCGGCGCCTGATCTGCATCGCGCTCCCAACACCCAACGTCTGTCCGTCGATTTCCAACGGTGTGGACTTTCGTCGGGGTTGGATCTGGGGCCCTTCTCTGCCGGCTCGTCTTCGGGTGTGGCGATTTGGGGCCCTTCTCCGTCGGCTTCTTTCGGCGATGTGGCTTCGTCGATAGCATGACGACAGAGGTGGTGCGGTGCAGATCCAGATTTGGCGCAGTTGGTAGAGATCGCGATGGCTCGGTGGCAGTGGCTTGTGCGGCGCTCCACTCCTCCCCGGTGGACGGCTTTTAACCGGTCGACGCGTGAGCTGCGGTAGACGTCGCCTTCCTTTGGTGCAGGCGGTGGTTGGCCGATGGGGATGTTGTGGACGTCGTCTTGGCGATCTGGCCTTCATTGGTTGGATCCAGTAACGAGGTCATGCTGTGGCGTGGTCTTGGAGCCCTAGTGGATGGCTTTTAACCGGCCGACGCGTGGGCTACGGTAGACGTCGTCTTCCTTTGGTGCAGGCGGCGGTTGACCGTTGGGGATGTTGTGGACGTCGTCTTGGCAATCTGGCCTTCATTGGTTGGATCCAGTAACGAGGTCGTGCTGTGGCGTGGTCTTCGAGTGCTGGTACCTTCGATCTGGGGTGAAAACTCTTGATCTGGCCTTTGCTGGTTGGATCCGGCAACGACGTCGACCTGAGTGGCGTTACCTTCTTGAAGGCGTTGCTTTGGAGAACCGGTACCTGAGCTTCGGAGTGAAAACTCCCACTACTACAAAAAGGCTAATACTGGACGCCTCATCACAGACGGTTCAAAAACCGTCTATGATGACCCATGTCATCACTGACCCATAAACTCAGACGGCTCACGAAACCGTCTGTGATGACGTTTTTGAACCGTCTGTGAAGACCTTTTCTGTAGTAGTGTCCTAATCTGATCTTCGCTGGTTGGATCCGGCGACGATGATGTGAGTCGTATCCCTTTTTGGAGGCGTCGCTACGGAGACTAGCCCATCATCACCTCTTTACTGCGCAGCTACTGTTCGCATGTGGACGATCTCCTAGTTGGTCCCGGAGGCGGGCTAGGTGGTCTTTTTTTAGGCTAGCATTTGCATGACAATTTGTTTGTCATTGTTGGCTTTTGGCCATTTTTTGTTTTAAGCTTTTAGCTGATGGTGGTGTAATGACTGTGTACATCCCTAGTTGGTGCAGAGGTCAGGAGTTGTACTTCCATTATCTAAAAAGAAGAGCAAAATGTACAGAGTTGAGATGGAAAAAACAATGAGTACTATGAAGTAAGAGAAAATTGTACCATAGCTCTCTGAACTTGCGATGTTGTAACACTTAGCCTCCTTAACTTGCATTTTACTTTATCAGCCCCTTAAAATTGCGAGGTGTACCACTTAGCTCTCTAAATTTACATTTTACTTTCTCAGCCACTGAACTTGCAAGGTTGTGCCACTTAGCTCTCTGAACTTACGTTGAAGTAAAATTCGTCGGATGTGATGCCGACAACTTCGTCCCTTCCGAGTCCGGTAGACTTGTCGCCAGCCCCTTTCGGTCATGTTCATCGTCCCCATCACCTTACGCTGACCAAAACGGATTCTTCGGGATTGGGAACGCACTGTGCTCGCATCTTCACCGGAGCTCCACCGTCGCACTCGCCCTTGCTTCCTCTGAGTCAGCTGTGAGAGAGAAGTATATTTCCAGTGCCAGAGCAAAAGCTACTCACCCTACACGAAGTCTATTTGGCCGCTAGCTAACAGAAAAAGCTGAGCTGACGAATCACTATGAGAGAGAGAAGTACTGTGCCCCTACTTTGGCACTGGGAATGTACTTCTCTCTCTCTCACGGCCGACTCAGAGGAGACAAGGACGAGGGTGATAACAAGCTATGACGGTAGAGCTCTGGCGAAAATGCGAGCATAGTGCATTTTCGAGTCCGAAGAATCCATTTTTATCGGCGGGAGATGAAGGGGACAATGAACACGGACGGAACGGAGCGACGACGAGTCCACCGGACTCGGAGGGGATAAAGTCACTGGCATGGTATCTGATGAACTTCGCTTTAACACAGGTCCACGGAGCTAAGTGGTACAACCTCGCAAGTTCAGAAAGCTGTGAAAGTAAAATATAAGTTTAGGGAGCTAAGTGACACAATCTCGCAAGTCAGAGGGTTGAGAAAGTAAAATGCAAGTTCAAAAAGCTAAATAACACAACATCACAAGTTCAGAGACCTTCCGTGCAATTTTCTCGTGAAGTAATATAGACACGCTTCATATGATTCCTCGTCATAAACTGTGGTTAAAGTGGAGGACAAAATAGGGGATGCCTTCAAATTGAGTAGCAAAGCAAATCGGCAGCCTCTAATTGAAGGAACGAGATCAGTTCAGTATTCTTTGCTATCATACGTTCAGTGTTCTTTTTAAATACGTAATACGTCTTTCGTCTAAAACTGTTTTGCTAGAAGACCTTCTGTCGTAAAAATAGCAACAAATTTGCCCTATTGTTTACATGATTACTTCACAGTTTGTCTGCACTTCCGCTAACTTTAAGCATCTAGCGCTGGCGCAGCCGTGTAAGGCCAGAATTTCATCGTCTGAAATGGGCAAATTTAGCTACTATTTTTTTTTTAGATAATGAGATTAAGCTACTAAAAGAACACGTCACTATCAGGTTTGATCTGCTGGTGATTTCATAGATTTGTACACTCCCATGATTGGCAGTTTAATTTTCTATGGTTCTGAAGATTTATTTTTGACCGGCATTTGTGGATTCGGGCTGTTTGTTTCTCTGTGTCTACTACTGCACGTCTCCAATTTTCAATTGCTGGAACGGGACTTTATGTATAGATTATGCTATGTATTACACAATTATTAGTCCCCTCCCTTGTTTTTGGGTAGAACTTGTCATTAGTTAATAGTATCTGACTCCGTTTGATTTGAGAAATCGATCGCTCTTCAGATGAGCCAATCAATCCCGTTTTGTTCCTTCAGATAGCTTAGTCATTTGATTCGTCTGTTGGACCAAATGCCAAAATTCAGCGGCCTTTTTGCATTAGAGATGAATTAATAATACAACCGATTTTGACCTCTTAGAATCATACGAATAATCTAATAAGCAGTGGTTGAACAAACAGTAACATGCTTGTCTCATCGGTCGTATCTGTCCCTGAAAAAACACTAGTTAATACTAGAATGCAACCAAGGTTCAGTCGGTGGCAAAATTATTCATACCACACACTGTGAGTGAGATTAAATCTAGCCGGAAATGTAGATTAGCTGTCTCCAATGGTAATTATTCCCGGATCATCAAAACAACAGCAGAGATCACTGTGAGCTATGGATTGACCATGGGCAGTGCTTTGTTGTTTTCTAAGTAGGAGTTTGCACGATTTTGGAGGTCTCTACTCCCAAGTGGGAAACGAACTGAACATTGAAGTACTATTGTCCAGCAGTGCCACTGACTGGCAAGCCCTGAGTGGGAAACGAACTGAACATTGAAGTACTATTGTCTAACATTGAAGTACTATACTCTCTTGATCAGTGATGGGCCAAAAGTAGCTTGATGATAGCTTCGGCTCCGAATCTAGGACAAAACCTTTTGACTTTACTTCAACCCGTGGCTACTGGCCACAAAGCACAATAGCTTAATTATTCCGTTTAGTTTCTTTCTGGGATCCTGTAGGCCTCGGCTTGCGCCACGAGCGTGATGGTAGCCTGGGCGTGGGGATATCTCAACAAAAGTTGTCAATTTCATTCCGAATCATTCCAGTTTCTTTCATGGACTGAAACGTATCTACCGACTTATAATCCCGGAGTTTAATATATAGTAACATATATGTGTGTATATATATATATATATGTTTAATTATATGCACATAAAATTTCACTTTGTAATCCTACTCCAAATACATAAAAAAACCAAATAAAAAACCAAATATGAGACATATGGGGCCTAATTACAATAACAATCCCATCACTAACAACCATTAGATGATGAAGCGTTCATCTAGAAGGACGGGAGAGAAGAGAGAAGTCTTAATATGTTTTTCTACCCCGTGGGGTCCACCTTTGCTCTTATCCTTGCTAACCCAAGAGAGCAGCACTCGCCAGTCAGCCATTGGTTTCATTACTCACTGACCCCTTTGTCTCTCTCTCTCTCCACCTACCTCTCCCAATACCATCCGTATGCAAGATTGAGTACAGATGGCGAGGCTACGACAGCGAGGTCTCCATCCCCACGCCTGACGAGCCCGTGCTGCGCCACGAGGAGAGTCAACTCTAGCCCCTTCAAGCTCATTGCCCCCTCTCTCTTCCCCATTACTAATCGCATACAACGCCACAAAATTAGGAACGGCTACAGCGAGGCTGTCGGCGCCAGAGCCGGCGCCATCTGCTCCACCCCACTGCAGCTTGCACCGTCTGCTTCGCCCCACAGACCGCAGACCCTGAAACTAATGCACATTTTCTTCCACAAAATAGTGACTGATCTGTTCGCGTCGATCTCCTCGCCGTCGGCAATCCTCGACCGCCTGCTATGCCAACCTCTATGATCTAACTCCCCGAAGCTTCGCCAATCGCCAGCTCGTTGCTTCATTGTCATTAGCACCATGGACCAGTACCGGAGGGAAGGTTTGATTTCGCCTGGAATGGCTGGAACCAAATATAATAGCCGAAATTGGGCGGAATTTTTGGGATGCAACCTCCTCTGTGCCAGTTTGCAAGGCGGTATGGAACATACTGGCCGTTCCGACTGGTATTGAAACGGAATTGATCATAAGTTTGATCCCCTATTCCCTAAGCGGCCACCAGTTATAAAAGAGTGACGTTCTAGAATGCACGTAGCTAAACCATATAAATTTTGATTAAAGATATTGTTTAAAATATTTGGTTTGGATATATAAAATTGATATGAGTGAATTTGGTATGAAAAATACTATCATAATATTGCACTTTCACAACTATTTTCCAATATATGATAAATGATTTTAGTGATCAAAGGAGTATCTTATTAACTTTGAAAAGTAAAAAACAATAACTTTTTTTGTGACGGGAGGTAGTATTATTTTCTTTCGGAAACCTGGTTCCTCTGTTTGTTCTCCAGTGTTGACTCCAAGGAAATTGACAATCGACATCATCACATCAACCTCTTAAATTATTGTGGGGAATTAATTACTATTTCTTGCCGTTACTCCTCTGCAGCATCACGTGATAAGCGAATCTTGCAACGTTACATCAGCTCTATGGCACAGTGGCAACGGTTTGACGATTTCTGGCTTAGTTTGTCACAATTTCCACCACCTTCTCTTTCGTGGCCGTGCCTTCTGCTTCCAAGGCCGTGTCCGTCATGCCGAACAGCTTGCCAATCTCCTCCAGCGTCCGACCGCGCGTCTCCGGGAGGTAAGTGAAGAAGAACACCCACGAGACAGCTGCGACGCCGGCGTACAGGAAGAAGCTGCCGCCGATGGTGATCGCCTTGGACAGCGATAGGAAGGTCATGGAGACCACGCCGCTGGTCACACGGTTGCACGCCACGCCAACAGCGAAACCCAGCGCGCGCACCTTTAGCGGGAAGATCTCCGTGGTATACACGCCCGTGATGGGCCCAAGGCCGATGGAGAAGAACGACACGTAGGCCAGGGTGGACGCGATGCACAGTCCGGTGGCCCACGGTATCTTGGTGTCCGGGTGGTGTCCCACGACGGTGAGGCCCGTCCCAAGGCCGATGAGAGAGACGACCATGCCGCCAGCGCCGCTCAGAAGCAGCGGCCGCCGGCCAACGCGGTCGATCAGGAACGTGGCCACCAGGATGATTAGCGTCTTGGTGGCGCCCACGGCGCATGTGGTACCGAGGAGGTGGTCGTCGTTGGTGATGCCCGCGCTCTTGAACACGCGCGGGCTGTAGAGCACGACGGAGTCGATGCCCGAAGCCTGCTGGAAGAAGTGGACGCCAAGCGCCGCGAGCAGTATGCGCCGCATGGCCGGGGTAGGGGACAGGACGAGCTCCTTCCACACCTGCTTCTCCCCGCCTCTACTTTTCTCGGGCAAGGTGACCACGTCGCCGTCAAGGTCCTTGGGGATGCCGGCGGCAGCCTTGATGTCGGCAAGGCGCTCCGCGGCCTCCTCTGGCGTGTCGGAGGTCTTATCTAGGACGGCCCTGGCGTCCTTGAGGCGCCCCTTCATGACGAGCCACCGGGGGGACTCGGGCATGCCGAGCACCATCAGTGCGAGCAGGACGGACGGCGCCGCGCCGATGCCCAGCATGACGCGCCAGCCGAGGTAGAGTGGAAGGCGCGCAAAGGCGTAGTTGGAGACGTAGCCGAGGAGGATGCCGAAGTTGATGAACATGTCTGGGAAGGACGTGAGGAAGCCGCGGGCCGACGCCGGTGAGATCTCGGCGGTGTACACGGGCGCGACCATGACCGCGTAGCCCACGCCGATGCCTGCCACGAAGCGGCCCGCCATGAGCATGACGTAGTTTACCGCGAAGCCCATGAGTACGGCGCCCACGAAGAAGATGGCAGCCGCGACTACGACTGTGAAGCGGCGGCCGATCCAATCGGTCGTCCGCCCCGCAGCGAAGGATCCTATAATACAGTACACGTTCAGGATGCCGATCAGGATCTCCAACTGCACGTCCGTGATATTCAGATCCTCCTTGATGTACAGTGACGCTCCGCTCATCACCCCAAAATCTGCAGTGTCGAAACAATATACGTCCATACATGAACCCATGCAAAGCAAAAGTACTTGTAGATATAACACATCACGACGACGTGAAAAACATGTGTACCATAGCCAAGGATGATGCAGGCCATGGAGGCGAGGATGGAACAGGTGAAGGCGTACTTGAAGTTGCTCTTCTTCTTGGGCTCGAGTGCCTCTGGGAGCGCGGCAGATGCCATCGTTAACACTTGCTTAGAGAGGTGCAGTCGTACGTGCAGAAACTGCTATGTATCGATGGTCTAATGAATCGATGGCCTAGTATCTAGTGAAGTGTTGCCTTGTAGTTATATATAGACTGGGGCGGAATCAATGACAGCCTACAACTAGTGACAAATCGCATCCAAACTAAACCATGTATAAGCAGAGTATAATCCAATTTATATGTCACTATATTTCTTTCGAAACCGTGGCAGGAGCGCTGCCAATCAATTAAGAGAAGGAAAATAGTTTGTACAAACTTGGTAGACAGTCATAAAAACTGGGACAGAGCAAAAAGACAGGATGACCAAACAACGACAACAACAACAACATTAAAAAAAACGTCACTACGTCAGAACTAAAAAAACTGTCCATTGGCAAAGACCCTACATAGAGACAAATTGATAAATTAAATTAGTAAACTAGTATTAGTGTACCACAAAATGGCAGATCATGTCTTTATCTGGTATCGAGCCGCAGAGACTAAGTCGAGACAAAGCGGCGTAGGGTCCGCGATCTAACCAACGGTGCCATCAATAACGCCGTCCGACTCGATGGCTCGATGCCATCACGCTTACATAGCTGCGGGTTTGCGACCACATGCCACCATCGCACGGATTTTGCCAATCGTTGGACTGGACAGAGAGAGACGAAGAAGTCCCATGAGTCATGACTGGACAAGGGTAGAACGAAAGGACGGTTAAAAAGGTTTACTGCTTTCAAAGCAAATTTTATTATTACGTTTCCATACCACAAAAGCGTATATCGCCCTTTTCTGCTAAAGCTCATACCTAAATTACCTCTCCTCAAGGTGTATTATTATTATTATTATCAATGTATAAATTAAATGTTATAATTCTTAATGCAAAATTTTTCCCAAATTCCAAAGAGAACAAAATTATTTTCTATGAAATATCCTACAAAATATGAATAGTATTTTTAGGAGATATATAAAATATATTTTAAAGCACATCCACGTTCGCTCTCAAAGGCTATAAATTATTGATAAAAAAGAAAGAAAGATCTATACCGTCGATTGTAGTGGATCTACATTATAATAGTGCAGACTACTCGGAGCGAATATAACTTTATTTACTATTTGCAATGTCTGCAAAATCAAAACAGCAGAAGACATACGTGAAGTCATGCAAAAGCAAAATAATTTGTAGATATAACACATCACAGCGACGTGAAAGATATGTGTGCCATAGCCAAGGATGATGGAGGCCATGGAGGCGAGGATGGCGCAGGTGAAGGCATACTTGACGTTGCTCTTCTTCTTGGGCTCGACCGCCTCTGGGAGTGCGGCTGATGCCATCGTTAACACTTCCTTCTTTGCGTTCTGCTTAGAGAGGTGCAGTCCGCAGTCGTGCGTGCAGAAAACGCTAATTACTGATGGTCTAATGAACTGATGGCCTAGTGACTAGTGAAGTGTTGTATTGTGTAGTAGGTTTATATAAACACAGAGGATAGGGTCTGGCTAGTGATAGGATCATATGGGTCCTATTCTAGTCGAACGATGACGTGCCTTGGACTGAGAAGAAATGGCTGCATGCTCCTCGACTGCTCCTCCTCCATTGCATAGTCACCGGCGGTGTGGAGACGTTTAGTTATCTCCTGGCTCGCCGGATGATGCGTCTCCTGCTTAGGGGTCCTAAAGGGCTAAAACCCCACTCAAATCAACTTTAACTCACTTATATGTAGCACGTCAATCTAATCCAAATTAGCCCACTACTTCACCACCTAAACCCAACCCAACACAACCAACGTGCAACTCTAACCCAAATCAACCCAACCCAATTATCTCAATGTGGGTTCAACCCGTTTCCAACCCATTTCCCAACCCATCAATCTGCTACCGGCCGTAGGCCACAACCCACGTGGTATCTACACTAGGCGTTTAGGCCACAACTAGACATGTTCACAGACAGCCTGGCCCGCCAGCCTGGCCCGAGCCCGATCATGTCCAGGCTGGGCTTGGGACCGCAACTTTGGCCCGAAGGAAGCCTGGCCCGGCCCGAAATCCTGAAAAAAAACAATTAAAATAATAGAAATATCCTTAAAATGAATTAAATAAATACTTTTTTATTCCAAAAAAGATTAAAATAATGCATTTTAATAGAAAATTCACCTTTTTCGGGCGGTAGAACTCGAACTGCTCAAATTCGTAGGGCTTTTCAAGCCCGACTAAACATTGAACGACTCTAGCCACAACCCACTTAGGGTTTGTTTTGATATATTGTGATCCGACTCAATCTTTTCGGATTGACTCGGAATTTGAACTAAAATCCCTTCCAATCCGAAGGGATTGGTTCTAATCTTTCCCTATCCAAATAAACCCTTAAGAAAAATTAGGGGGAAACAACAAAAATAGTGAAAATAAAAAACATGTTCACCAAAAAACAGCCCATAAAATTTATGAAAAGTAAGAAACATTATTAAAACAAGACCAAAAAAAAAAAAGAAAAATCACAAAAAATATAGAAAATTACAGAACATACACATGAAAATAAAGAAAAATTCAAAAACTTGTCACAGTTTTAGTTACATCCATAATGTAATACCAAATTAAGCATCCACAGAAGCACTCTCCCAGTTTCTTCTAACAAAAGAAGTTCTTCCTAAAAGAAAAGGAGTATCTTTTCACCCAATCAGTTTCGCAGCCCTTTAATTTGCCTTTCTGGGCTGCTATCTTCACTTTTCTACAATGTAAACAGTAGCATAACATGGAAACTGTTAGATCATATTGCAATGGCCAAACACATGGATACTTTTAACATATTTTAGCACTTCAGCATTAGTAATGATCCAAAATGATTCCAGAAATAGCACTTAACAGTTCATCCAAAATCTGGCATACATATACATATAAAGCTTCAAACAATCCAGTTGGTTCAAAATAATTAAACCTATAAATTGAACTTGGCATAACAAGCAAGGGTATATTTGACACTTTGACTTCGACTAACTTATGATTACACAAGTTGAATTACTGAGCTTTATATATAGCATCATAAATCCAATTAGCGATAGCTCACTAGATAAACCATGTAACTGCTTGTGTAAACCCAACTTATAATCCTAGTTTAGGGGTGGAATCTTTTTTGAGAGCAAGCTTTGGTAGAACCTAGCTAATTTGGTGCACCAGAGATGGTCTCGAGATATACAGTACACCATCAACACAACTTATGTACTCAGAAGTCAGTAATTTTCTAAGTCTGTAAAGACTGCAAATACAACATGGAAACAATTATTGACTCAAGTTGCTAACAGGGTCTCTTTATTTCCATTTCTTGTTTGTAATTTCAATATCCCAACTAGCAACAAATGCTCTAAAAGCAAAAGGAAGATTGTATTTCTTTTGGTGAGGCATAAGCAGTAGGATTCTACTAGTTGAGTAGTACAAGTACCGACTAGCTTTGGCAAATTCATTATATGTTCAGTCAGCAACTACCACAAGCTCCTACCCACTCAGTAACCAATATTGCTCTCCGGAACCAGATGGATCCAAGATGTTGAAGAAAGAGAACTTCAAAGATTGCCATGTGTACAACTGAACAAACAAGCTTCCAATATAAATCTAGAACTGAATACTGGCAGGTAGTCTCGTGCTGTGACGACCGGTTCAAACAGAATACAAATAACATGCCATATTGATTGTGTACAAAGCACGATGTAAGGCCAGGAACAAGAAAGAATTTTTATTATTTAATAACCTTTTAAAAAAAATATTTTAAAGTTAACTTCCGGCGTACTTTATTTTCAAATCTGACCTCTTAGGTCACGCCACCACTTATGGCGTGACAAAACAACGCTGTCACGCTGGGGCAAACTCTTGTCACGCTATGGGTGGTGGTGTGACAGTGTTGTTTGGTCACGCCACGACCAATGGTGTGACCAAAAGTGCTATTTTGTGGACTTATCCTGTGACGTGACAGCGTTATTTTGTCACACCATGGGTGGTGGCATGACCAAAGGGGTCAGATTTGGAAATAAAGTGCGCCGGAGGTTAACTTTAAAATAAAATTTAAAAAAAGGTTAATTAATAAAAAAAAGTTCAACAAGAAACGAGTAAAAAAATGACAATACCAAGATCCAGCTTTTGTCCTGTCTCTTAGCCGGAGTTCAGTAGTCGGCAAAATATTAAGGGAAAATTGGCTACAGGGCACTGCAAATTCGCCTCCTTTGCCAACGGACATCCAAAAAACGTGCTGCAGCCAAAAGACATTGTAAAAACATGTAATTTTGCTGTGAAACACTCTTCTCATTAAAATAATATATCCGAGTGATTAGGAGAGAGAAATGGAGTAAAATGCCCTCAATGCCCTCACACGCTGTTGTTCAGCACCAGGGGCGAGTCATCCTTGTCGACGGTGAACTCCTGAGAGACCTTGCCAGACGGCGTGACCACGTCAACGTGGTACGCGCCTTGGTGCCCCCGGAACTTGAACTCGCCCGTTTTCGTCGGCTTTATGCGTGCTTTCATGGTGAGCCACTCCGGCTTGAGCTGCGGCGGCCGGCGCCTGCCTCGTTGATCTCCCCCGGCGTCGACAAGGTGCGCGCGATCGCGGTTCATGAAGAGCTCCCGAAGCCCGAGCATGGCGCCTCCACCGCCGGGTGCGCGTCGCCGCCGCGCAAAGCATCACCTCCGGTCGTCGGCGCGACGTGCTCGTTCGCCGACGACACGCCCAGCTCCGTGAACGAGCGGCAGGCCAAGAATGACGAGTCGATCGAGCACCGCGCGGATCACCGGGCAGCCGGGTTGCTCGCGTGGCTCTGCGATTCGACGCCGCCGCCAGCGCGCCTGCTCCGCCGCCAGCGGTTCGGGTGAGTGACCTCGATGTATGCCTCGGGCATGGACGGAGCCGGGCGAAGCCAAGCGGCGGCTGGAGAGCATTGTCAGGCTGCTGGAGGAGGCCATGGCGTGGCCGCCGGCAAGGATCGCCAGCATGGACCGGACCGAGGAGGAGGCGAGGGGAAAGCAAGCGGAGCGGCCACAAGCATGATTAAGCGGCCGAGCACAGAGGAGGTAGGAGGAAGGAGGAGAAGGCGGCGTCATGGAGGTGGCCGCGGGAGCAAGCCCCATGGAGAGTCCTTGGGAGAGAAGAAGTGAGATTGGGGAAGAAGATGAGCCCTATGTCTGTGTTCATCCGTGAGAAGGTAAAGAAAGAAGAGAAAAGGGATTCGGTTTGCAAAAGGAAGAAGATGAGGGTAAAATGGACTTTTCACCGTCTTTCTCTCTCCACTTCAGTCCGAAAATGATAAAATAGTGCCCTCAATGTCCTACGGCAAAATTACACGTTTTTGCAATGTCTTCTGACTGCAGCACGTTTTTTAGATGTTCATTAGCAAATAAGATGAATGTGCAGTGTCCTATAGCCAATTTTTCCAAATATTAATCAAGAGGGCTTACCAGCTGAGTTTGAGTCTGTTCTTGAAAGAATTAGAGTGAGCTTGCAGCCAAGGCGACTAGAACGGCGGTTTGGCGGCAGCGGAAACCTGGAAGAGGAGGGGGATGTAGCAAGGGTCACTTGACGTCATTTGTCCTGCTCATTTGTCCGCTCCGCCATGACCAATCAACCTGGGTTTCCACCGGATCCGTCACTTCGATGGAAACTTGGACCAATGGTTCCACTGTTGCTAACTTTTCCCGAGTATTCGGGGTCACTTGGACGTGACTGCCACCTTCCGTTTTCAATATGGTCCTAGGCAACCTTTTAAAAAATATATAATTCAGGATTTACGATGGGGATAGATAGATTTTAGAATTTACTTTTTATATCAATGATATATAGGTTTTGGGGCCACGTGTCATTGAATATGGAGGGTAAATCTTGAAATCCATCTATTTTATAATAGCAAATCCTGAAATCCCCTTTTAAAAAATGATCTTTAGACATGCTGATTGCTGAATTTGGTGAAAGCAAAAAGGAAATGTTAAACGGGAATATTTAGTTATCTCCTAGTCCGAACATATGTGACAAATAATTGTAACTCTGTTCATATGGAAGATAGGCCTTGACAAGCAAAACGGAGAAGAGAACAACAAAAAATACCTATCATACGCGAAAACAAAATTTCACCTACCGAAATGGAGTTTACTGTTTTAGAAGGAAAAACTCTGCCTAATGATTGGAGTGGTGCCTGAGCAACGCATGTGGGACACATAAGAAGACAAAACGAATCTTTGTACTTAGTAAGCGTTCAGACCTGTCCAAATTGGCGCCCGGACCCTTGTCGACACATGCCCAATTAGACTAGACCGGCTAACTAAGCGGGTTGTGTCGTACCAGTCCGTGGGTCAGGAAGCTAATCCAGGTATGACATGTCAGCCTCTCGGGCCGTGCCGTGTCAGTCGAGGCACGATAAAGTCGTGAGTGCCGTGTCGAACTGGCGGTGGCTGCCGCCACCGGCCGCCGCCTCGCCCGAAGCTCATGACGCCGCCTCCGCGCCCGCCACCGTCGCCGCCATCTCCGCGCCCGCCGCCACCACCACCTCCTCCTCCGTCGCCTGCTCGTGCCATGCATGGCAGACCTTTGTGCATGTTATGTGGGGCCGGCCGCCGAATTAAGTGCTAACCCAAGCACGCAAGACGCTTGATCGGCCATCACGGTTTTCGGGCCGCCAATGATTTTGTGCTTTAGGCCAGTCCGACTGACACGGCCCATTTGGACAGCTCTAAAGCGTCCATGTGCAAACAACTTCACAAATCTTGAACTTGTCTGGTTTCTTGATTCGGCCAGATTTCCGGACCTCTTTTAAACAATATTTAAGTACTAATGATTAAGGAATGTTTGAAAATGTGTTCAGTCCTCCTATTTGCCAGGTCTTGAAAAACTTGATTTGGATGCATATACATTAGAAACAACTCACTTTTCCTTGCCAAAAAAAAACCCGAAACAACTCACTTTAAAAAAAACACTCAATTTTTGTGAGAAGATTGAAGTTTCCGAGAATGGGAACTTTGCTGCTTTTTAGTGCGCCTCCATCAAACTCGCAATGATTTTCAATTTTCTTGTAGAAGCCTGACAATCTTTCTGCTAATAACTATATTTTGTACTCATTTGTTCATTCACGCAGCTCTCTTTCAGGCCTTGATCTTATGCTTATATATTCTGACTGACAGCAAGGACAATTGGCGCACCATTTTTGTCACTTCAAGAAGAGAGAAGCTACTGTCAGTTTGATGGCAGCTAAACATGTCAGTTTGATGGTGTAGGATATCTTCACGATGGATACACCTAACCAGGCTGCTACTGTTCCTAGTCCGGCAAAATGGCGACCACCTGACCGGGGCGCGGTGAAAATAAATACCGACGGAGCCTTTCACGAGGATTGTCGTACAGGAGGATCGGGCTCTGTCATTCGTGATCGTTCTGGCGTTTTCTAGCGGCGGAAGCCCGATGGTACGATAATCTTCCTGATGCCTTAACTGCAGAAGCCCTAGCAGCTCGGGATGGTCTGTTGCTTGCTGATATACAAGGCTGGGGTGATGTGGTGGTAGAGTCGGATAATTTAACTCTAGTCAACATGATCAAACGGCAAGATGGTGCGAGATCAGCTATTGCCAGGCACAGGGCATCAAATCCAAGAGCTTAGCAGGTCCTTTAATAATTTCCCCTGTATTTTTGTTCGCCGAGAAGCAAATTCTGCGGCTCATTGCTGTGCGAAGAGAGCTTCGGCGGATAGTTTGATGTGTACTGGGTTGAACTGTGCTCCCGATTTCATGATAGACATAGTCACTATCGTAGCTACAAAACTAGATAGTAGATACAGAGTACTCTTTGTCTTGAGAGACCGAAACAGAGGAGCCAAGAGTGTTATCTATAATTTGAATAATGAATGTGTGAAATGCCTCCGTCCTTATATGCCCTCTTGGGGCCATATATATAGGAGAGGGAGAAGAACATTTCCCTTCCTAACCCTCCCTAACAAGAATCGAGAATGGGATATTTTGATACATTCCTGCTAAGTATAGCTATATGTTTAGCCTATGTACATGCTCATATTCCCTAAGGCTTACTAGGTATTCCCGACAACCATAGGGTGCGGGGCACTGCTACAATAGAACTCCATCATCGGCACATTCCGAGCTCCCGAGGGGCGAGCGGACGCAATAGGTCCTCGCCCTGGCCCCTCGGGAGTCGGAATACTCGAGATCTTCTAGTAGTGAAGTCGTGGAAGTAACCTTGTCCCGGTAAGGGTAGGCCCAAGTGTAGGAACAACATGGACTATACGAAATTGTAGACACGGGGCCGCCCTGCCAAGGCATAGCCTTCGAGTCAAGCGACGCGTCAGAGTGTAGCCCGTGGGGGCGAAGTTGACGATGCAGGGCCGCCCCGCCGAGGCATAGCCTTTGAGGCTGGTGGTGTGTCAGAGCTTAGCCCATGTAGGCGAAGTCGTCGACGTGGGGCCGCCCCGCCAAGGCATAGCCTTTGAGGTTAGTGGCGAGTCGGAGCGTAGCCCATGGAAGCGGAGTTGTCGACATGGGGCCACCCTACCAAGGCATAGCCTTCGAAGCGGAGGCGCGTCGAAGCGTAGTCCGTGTAGGCGAAGTCGTCGATGTGGGGCCGCCCCGTCGAGGCATAGCTTTCGAGGTCGACGGTGCGTCGGAGCATAGCCAGTGTAGGCGAAGTCGTTTACGTGGAGCCACCCTACCGAGGCATAGCCTTCGAGGCGAGTGGCACGTCAAAGCAAAGCCATTGACGCTGGGTCGCCTCGCGGAGGAGTAGCCTTCAAGGCGGGCTACACATCGAGGACGAGGTTTTGATATTATAACTTGCTTTTAGTGATCATTCCTTTGGTGTGGTCATTTGTGTTTCTCCTGCTATGGGGCCTAGTGCCGTACCCCTTTCGGCCATGTTTGGGACTTTGTGCACACAACCTAAAGTGCCACGCGAAGGGTTGTTGCGACATAGCCTTGGTGCCTATAGGAGGAGGCCAAGATTGAGGGTTGTCCCTCTACCCTTGAAAGACAGTGCACGACAAGGGTGCGAGGCGCATGCTCGAGAAGGACACTTGCACTTGTAGGAGGAGACGAAGATTGAGCGCTGTCCTTCTACCTTTGGAAAACAATGCACGACAAGGGCGCTTGCACTTGCATGAGGGAAAGATTGTGCGTCGTCACCTACCTTTGGAAAACGGTGTGCGATGAGGGCGCGAGGTGCATGCTCGAGGAGGGTGCTTGTGCTTGCAAGAGGAGGCGAAGATTGAGCGTCATCACGCTAACTTTGGAAAACGGTGCGCAACAACGGTGCGAGGCACATGCCCGGGGAGCGTGCTTGTGCTTGCAGGAGGAGGCAAAGATTGATCACCGTCACGCTAACTTTGGAAAACGGTGCGTGACGACGGTGCGAGGTACATGCCCAAGGAGGGCATCTATGCTTGTAGGAGGAGGCCAAGATTGAGCGCCGTCCTCTTACTTTTGAAAAAAAGTGCACGATGAGGGCGCGACCATCGGGTCTGAGCGCCATCACCCTCGTCAGTGCCACGTTGTCACCACCTCGCGCCACGTCACCGCCCGTCCCTGCCACCTCTCTGCCAGCTCACCTCCGATGCACGACGTGTCAGCCTCGCCATTGCCTGCATGGCACACCTAACCCAAACCCAAGATCCAAACCTATGTGGACCTAGTCCACCATGAGCCGAGCCACGTACACATGGACCCCACCTGTCAGTGCTCTACGTCATAGACCTGGTTTGCCATGAACCACAACCCTAGATCGTGGACTTGGTCCATGGACCAGTGACCCACATGCCAGCCCCTCACAGAATTCTTTTAATTCCTGAAATTCTTTTTGTATCCAGTGGGTCCCACATGTCATCCTCTTCACCATTTTCCAAAATTCCTGAATATTTCCGAGCCCCACTTGTCAGTGACTCACACCATCTCTCCTCTGTTAATTTCTTGATTTTCTTTCCTGATCAAACTTCCGAGAGCCTGTTCTTCCTCATACGAACTCCGATTGAACTCGTTCAAGTTTACAAATTCATCTAAAATCAAGACCTACCTTTCAGTACCATTAAATTTCAATTTTGAGTTTATTTGATTTTTTTTTGTGTTTGCGCTTTCTCTCTCGTTAGATGTTGATGTTCCGGAATCGTCCAAATGAGCTAAAGGCGAAAGAAGTCAAAGATCGATGATAAAAGAACATCAGTGTTGCTATATCAAGGCAAGTTATGCTTTGATCATATTGCACCCAATTTTACAAAACTACTTTGATTTAAACTATTGCATGCTAATTCAATTATCAGATGCTTTATTATTTTGGGGTTAGTTATGCAACCTGCCTGATTTATACCTACCTTGTGAATTGTATTGCCATGATCATTTGTCACCCCAGTTTGGTTAACTACTAGTTGGTAACTATCATAGCACCAACATGGGTTGGTTAGACATGATTAGTATGCTTAGCCTTGCAATGGGTCATTGATATCATTTTAAAATGGTAAACTCGTACTTGACTAAGTGATTGTAGAATGTCTTTGTGAAAAGCTGTGTGTTGTATGTTGTCACCTGTTGATGGTATGTATTGCACTTAATCAACATGGTAGGAAAGGATTTAGACTGCGACGAGTGGGAGGTTCTGTGTTAATTGGTGGACTGTGTGAGGGTGCTGTGTGAATCTTTGTGACTTAGTGTAGTATTTAACAGTCTTGCCCTGGTCAATTAAGAACTTAACTCTGTGTGCTATTGAACCGAGCCATATTGTATCTTGTGGGTAAAGCTGTACAACCTCTACAGAGTGTTAAAATAATCTATTCGAATAGCCGCGTCCTCAATTATGGACTTGCTCGGTGATTTTACAAAACAAAACTTGAAGGGAAGCTATGTGAAAGAATTGGTTTAAACTATGTGAACTTTATGAAAACTCTTATTTACTTATTAATATTATTGTTTCAACTTATGCTTTCAATCTATTATTCATATTCAAAAGCAAATGTCGCTTATTGCAAAATAACCTTAGCAGTCGTAACTTTTGGAATAAGCCATCATCTATATTTGCATTCTGTGATACAACTTGTTGAGTAAACAATATTGCTCAGTTGTTAAAGACTACATCAGTTCATCGTTAGTCAAACTACTTGAAAGATCGTGGAGAACTAGGTAGCGCTACCTTAGTTGATTGTCTGTGAGCATATGGATGGGCTACATTAAAGTTCTTCTGCTTCCTTCCGCTGCAGCTTAATTAAGATATTTGCCTTCTAAGGCATTAATTGTAAGTTTCCACCGTGAGGTTGCTACTATGATAATTATTGTTAATTGTATATTTCCTAGTTATCTTTGCATATGTAATGGTATTTCATCGATGTTGCCACTGTGTACACTAGTGCAGTATACACAGAGAGTCTGGATTTGCATATTCGGGTCCCGACAGAAACGAGTGTATGCTAGGGCGCAGAGCTGTGCACTGTGATTTTTGTGCCACGGTGGTGGGATTATGTATGCCACCCACACTAATTTTTGTGCAATCGGAGTTATTGCTCACAATTCAATACACTCACCTCTCGTCGGAGTCAGCGCCAATGGGCGTGGCGAGGGCGGGCGCGCAGAGGCAAGGTGACCGCGAGGGCCCATGGCCTTGACGGAGCCGGCGAGGTGGGCACGGCGACGACAAAGACGAGGTGGCCACGAGGGCCCAAGGCCCGGCCAGCATGGCATGGAACGGCACGAGCACAACATGAAACGCCACGCCACGAGGCGGGCTAGGCCGCATGGCACGAACAGCTGGACCAGGCCGGGCCGGCAAAATGGATGAGCCCATCGGGTAGCACAACACGACCAGTTGGGCTGTGCTCAGGCTGGCCTGGCACGAAAGCGGCACGGCGAGGCACAGAGGGGGAGGGACAGGAGCGCACCTCGCCGAGTCGTCGTGGTCGTGGTCGTCGCCCTTGCCCCGCCCATATCCCCTACCTCGCCGCCCCCGCCCGCGTCCTCTGCCTCCACCGCCGACGGCAGCTAAGACCTCGTCGTGACGCTGCCCCCGCCCGTGCTCCTACTTCCACCCGTCCACCGCCACCTCATGACCGCCTCCGCCTCGCCACCCCCACCCGCATGCCCGCCTCCACTGCCACCTCGCGTCTGCCTCTGCCTCTCAGCCCCTGCCCGCACGTCGTGGCCCGTGCGAGGTGGAGGCCAGCCACGCTGTGGGCGGTCACGCCGCCTTCAGCGGATGCGCGGAGCCGGCGCTAGGGGCACAAGGAGGGGGGGCTAAAGCCGCATGAGGTGACTGGCACCGCGAGTTGGAGTTGCCGCGCCCGAGGTAAAGATTGAGATTGTTTAAATCCCAGAGTTATATCAAGTTATCTCAAGTACTAGATAATGAAAGCTGATTCTAGACAATCTCGAACCTATTCAACCAAGAAAATAAATTATTAACCATTGTATTTGCCAAAATTAGAAAAGAGCTCCAAACTCTATTGCAGACAGCCTTTTGCAAACACTGGCCCACCTTAATTTAATTTCTGGCTGACTACTGGTAAAATTTTAGACAAGTCCAACTTATATGTGAAGCAGAAGCGATGGACACATCTCTTCTGAGCTATGAACTCAAACTTATCACTAGTCTTATCACGAGAATCGCGGACTTGAGCGCTAGTAGGATCTTTAGCCTGTCATTAGTCAAGATGGAGCCAGCTTAACTGTTGAGTATATAAGCAATTTTCGAATTACTTTAATCCAGAAATATGCTAGATAAAATATGGAAAATACTCTAGCTATTTTTACAAAGCAGATCACAAAGAACACTATAGCAATACCAGATTCTAGAAGAACAGAAGCTAGCATTCCTATCTCAGTGTTCAAGACAACAATAGATAGTAAAGCAAACCAACTAACAAGAAAGATATAGGCATACCCAGATTCTGTGGAAGAAGAAGTTGCAGCAGAGTTCTTGATGAGGACGTCGTTCGTCATGGCGTAGTGGTAGTAGACGTGCAGTTGATGTAGAACGTAGTAGAGTAGTAGACGTGCAGTTGATGTAGAATGTAGTAGAGGAACAGCGAGTAGTCGCACGAACGCTCCCCAAAAACCTTATTCATCCTCGCTCGTGCAAGCCTTCAAGGACGAGGTTTCGGAGGCCTGCTCTCCCGATGCGGCCGTACACGCGCCTCGCCGGGATGGAGATCGCAAGAGACAGCAAACAAAACTATGGAGTTCTTTTTGTATTGTGGAAGTGGAAAAACTCTCGGACCAGAGCCAGTACTCTCAGTCTTCTTAAATATCCAAAAGATAGAGAGCCCAAAGGTCGCCAGAAGACCATCAAGGACAGTCGCCAGAAGACCAAAGGCCAATAGTCACCATCAAGGACAGTCGCCAGAAGACCAAAGGCCAACAGTCACCATCAAAGACCAGCACTCTGTTCTTTTAACGGCCAAAAACAAAGAGACCAGAGACCAACGATCGCCATTAATGTCAGTGCGTTTTGATTTTCGAATAGATAAAGAAAACCGCGCCCGCACCCGGCACGTCTGCGCACGCACACGCACCGCACGGCTCAGCGAGGCGAGGCGAGCGAGCGCGCGCGTGTGTTGGCTCTCTCCAATTCCATAAGAGAGGCTATCACGTTTCACCTTATAAACTGGTGTAACTCCCCTTCATCTGTCCATGTGGGACTAAACAGTTTAGCACATGCACATGGGCCTTTGAGATTTACCAGGAATTAATTAGAATATAATATTTGGGCCTAGCTCATATTAATTCCAATAATCCCCCACCAGATCTCAAGGGCACATGTCAAATGCCTTGATCCACAGTATTGTTTTAATATACCAGTGTTTTGATGGAGACCGGTTAAGGTTGAACATCCACCTAGAACATAAGCTACACGTATCCACAACTGCACAATGGACTAAGCCTTGAATTGACAGTTTTGTGTGAATAAGTTTCACTTAAGTCCTTAACTGATACTAGGCTGCCAGGCATCCCTGCGGGTTGGAGCATATAAGTCATACTCCTGACCTATTCATGAGCTTCCTAGAAATTACCCTATTTCATAGACTGTGACTAGCAGTCGGGCTCAAATAGATGTGTTCTTTCAAGACTACTCTGTAGGACAGCATCTTTGCTTTAACAAGCCACAGAACACATTAAGATAAAAATCAACCTGCCATACAGATTTAGGAGAGAATTGCATCTCCAATGGAGTGGGTCTATAAAGGTACTCTCCTCCCAGTTAACCAATAGCTTGTTTCGCCAATCCTACTTCACGGGATCTCTGATCACATAGGATGGGTTACCACTATGGTATAACTCATGTGGGTCTTAAACCCATATCCCTCGATGCATTGTCTATCACATTTCGTGATAAACCCTTTGTGAAGGGATCTACCAGATTCTTAGCTGTTTGGATATAATCCAAAGCTATTACTCCGAAGTTTCTCATTTTCCTGACAGACTTCAGTCTTCTCTTCACATGTCTTGATGATTTCATATTATCCTTAGAACTGTTCACTTTGACAATCACAGTCTGATAGTCACAGTTCATCAGAATAGCCGGTACCGGTTTTTCAACCACCGGCAAATCCATCAAGAGCTCATGAAGCCATTCGGCTTCAACAATGGCGATATCTAATCTTTGTGAGTTACGCTTCCATTGTTGACCTCGTTAAGATGGTCTGCTTGCAAGACTTCCATGAAATAGCACCACCTCCAAGTAAGAAGACATATCCACTTGTGGCCTTAATCTCATCAGCATCAGATATCCAGTTTGAATCGCTATAACCCTCCAGTACCCTGGGGTACCCGGTATAATGAATGTCATAGCTCATAGTACCCTTTAGATAGCGCATTACCCTCTCAAGAGCATGCCAATGATCATCTCCCGATTGAAACAAACCGGCTTAGTTTGCTCACAAAGAAGCGAGATGTCGAACCGGTACCGCTAGCTAAATACATGAGTGAACCAATTATCTGAGAATATCTCAATTGGTCTCTAGCTATTCTCCGATTCTTCCTAAGTAACACGCTAGGATCATAAGGTATTGGAGAGGGTTTGTAGTCGCTATAACCAAAACAACTCAGAACCTTTTCCACATAATGGGATTGCAACAATATAATCCCACCATCATCACCTCTCAACAGCTTGATGTTCAAGATAACATCAGCTACTCCCAGATCTTTCATCTCAAAATTCTGAGAAAAGAAATCCTTGACCTCCTTAATCACATTAAGGTTGGTCTCAAAGATCAGTATGTCATCAACATACAGACATAGAATGACTCTCTCGCCCCTACCATGGCGATAATACACACATCTGTCAGCTTTATTCACAATAAAACCCATAGATGTTAAAGTTCTGTCGAACTTTTCATGCCACTGCTTAGGTGCTTGTTTAAGACCATACAAAGATTTCAACAACTTGCACACCTTTTCTTCTTGACCATTTACTACAAATCCATCTGGCTGATCCATGTAAATTTCTTCGTCCAACTCTCCATTTAGGAAAGCCGTCTTAACGTCCATCTGATGAACGAGAAGACCGTGTGAGGCAGCCAGAGATAGTAGTACTCGAATAGTGGTCAATCTAGCCACAGGTGAATAAGTATCAAAGAAATCTTCACGTTCCTTTTGGGTATAACCCTTGGCCACAACCCGTGCCTTGTACTTCTCGATAGTACCATCAGGCCTAAGCTTCTTTTTGAACACCCACTTACATCCTACAGGTTTACAACCATAAGAACGCTCAGTGATCTCCCAAGTTCCATTAGAGATAATGGAATCCATTTCATTACGCATCGCTTCCCTCCAAAGATTCGCATCCGAGAAGCATACGCCGTAAATGGTACTTGGAGTATCATCCACAAGGTACACAATGAAATCAGGACCAAAAGACTTTACAGTCCTTTGTCTTTTACTCTTCCTTAGAGTTTCATTATCTTCCTCCTCAGGAATTTGCTCAGGGGTTTGTTCAAAATATTCCATTGGAATGGTAGGTTTAGGAATTGTATAAGGTTCCTGCTCGATGAACTAGGCATATCTTTCATCAGAAAAATATCCTCAAAGAATGTAGTATCTCTAGACTCCATAATTGTACCAACATGCACGTCAGGTACTCCAGATTTCACCACTAGAAATCTATATCCAACGCTATGGTGAGCATAGCCTAGAAAGACGCAATCCACGGTTTTTGGTCCAAGCTTACGCTTTTTAGGAATTGGCACATTGACTTTCGCCAAACAACCCCAAGTGCGTAAGTATGAAAGTGATAGTCTTTTCTTCTCCCATTGTTCATATGGGGTTATCTCTTTATTCTTTGTAGGAATCCTGTTTAGGATATGACTTGAAGTCAATATAGCCTCCCCCCACCATGCTTTGGAAAGACCCGCTGTGTCTAACATAGCGTTACCCAAATCAGTTAGAGTGAGGTTCTTTCTTTCAGCAACCCTGTTTGACTGGGGTGAATAGGGAGGCGTCCTCTCATGAATTATACCATGTTCCTCACAGAATAAATTGAACTCATTAGAAAAGTACTCTCCACCACGATCAGACCTAACCCTTTTGATTTTCCTTTCAAGTTGGTTCTCACACGCCTTATAGATTTTAAAGTAGTGAAGAGCTTCATCTTTATTTTTCAAAAGATACACATAATGTAACCTAATGGAGTCATCAATCAAAGTCATAAAATATCTCTTACCACCTTTTGTCAACACACCATTCATCTCACACAGATCTGAATGTATGAGTTCTAATGGTGCCAAGTTTCTTACCTCCGCGGCCTTATGAGGCTTATGAGGCTGCTTTGATTGCACACAAACTTGACATTTAGAACCTTTGGCAAGGGTGAATTTCGGGATTAACTCT
This sequence comes from Phyllostachys edulis, assembly GCA_036346405.1. NCBI lineage: Eukaryota > Viridiplantae > Streptophyta > Magnoliopsida > Poales > Poaceae > Phyllostachys > Phyllostachys edulis. The sequence continues at coordinate 56,271,702 of CM070558.1, forward strand.
AAACTAGCTAACTGCGTCATGCAACCAAAATTAATGTGACAAAGTCGTGAATGCCAAATAGTAGTCTCATTACCACTGCAAACATGGTTCACAATATTATTACATAAATCTGAAAGAGATAGGCGGAACAAGCCTCCGCACACATTGCATTTACCAACAAATTGTCCACACTTGGACACTACAAATTTATTGGACTCAAATACCAGTCTAAAGCCATCTCTACACAGAAGAGATCCGCTGACGAGATTCTTATTGATCGATGGCACATGATTCACGTTCTTGATTGCACAATCTTCCCGAAGTAAACTTCAGATCGACCAGTGCCAACACCATGAGCGATGGCATGTGACCCGTCCCCCATTAGAACAATTTGAATCTCGAGTGACACGTAAGAAGAAAACAATGAAATATCAAGACACACATGTATATTAGCACGGTGTCTATCCACCAATCGGTAGATTGACATACGAAAGAAAACGAGAGGTAAATTACCATACCATGAAGTTCCTGTCTCAAGAGTACCAACAACAATATTGGTAGACTTGGAATTACGCCCTGTCGATTCTTCCCACCCTTGCGTTGGCTGCAATCCTTGGCCCAATGACCAGGTTCACCACACACAAAGCAAAGGCCATCCTTTGTTTTCTTCTTCTTCTTCTTGAAGCTTGTTGTTTGTGCACTCTTGTTCTTGCCTTTGAACTTTTGAGTTTGGCTATTCTTCTTCTGCACCACATTGGCACTAGAATGTCCCTCATTACCTCTAGTGTGTGTATCTTTTGCCCTCGCCTTCTCTTCAACATCAAGAGATCCAATGAGATTTTCAACAGAAAACTCTTATCTCTTATGTTTCAGAGAAGTAGCAAAATTTCTCCAAGAAGGAGAAAGCTTGGCAATAATGCCTCCCGCGACAAATTTATCCGGTAACACACACTTGAAGTACTCAAGTTCTGTGGCCATGGATTGTATCTCATGAGCCTGTTCAACTACAGAACGGCTATCAACCATTCTATAGTCATGGTATTGCTCCATGAGATACAATTCACTGTCTACATCTGAAACCCCAAATTTGGCTTCGAGTGCATCCCACATCTCTTTTTCAGTTCTAATCACCATATATGCATCGACTAACTTCTCACCAAGAACACTAACCACGGCACCTTTAAAAAGGTTATCAGCAGCCTCGAACGCTTGCTCCTGTTCAGGAGTAAGTTTTCCTTCAGGCTTGCCGTTTGCCACATGCAAAACATTCATGGCAGTTAGCCAAAGCACCATCTTGGTGCGCCACCTCTTGTAATTCGCACCATCGAATTCAGAGGGTTTGAGCGCGGCAGCAAAGCCAGTTGACGAAAATTGCCTATGCCTAGAATAAGGTTTTTGGATATTATTGGAATTAATATGGGCTAGGCCCAAATATTATATTCTAATTAATTCCTGGTAAATCTCAAAGGCCCATGTGCATATGCTAAACTGTTTAATCCCACATGGACAGATGAAGGGGAGTTACACCAGTTTATAAGGTGAAACGTTATAGCCCCTCTTGTGGAATTGGAGAGAGCCAACACACGCGTGCGCTCGCTCGCCTCGCCGAGCCGAGCTATGCTGAGCCGAGCCGTGCCGTGCGGTGCGGTGCAGTGCGGTGTGTGTGCGCGCGTACGTATGCGTGTCGGGTGCGAGCGCGATTTTCTTTATCTATTCGAAAATCGAAACGTACTGACATTAATGGCGACCGTTCATCTCTGGTCTCTTTGTTTTTGGCCGTTAAAAGAACAGAGTGCTTGTCCTTGATGGTGATTGTTGGCCTTTGGTCTTCTAGCGACTGTTGGCCTTTGGACTACTGGCGACTGTCCTTGATGGTGACTGTTGGCCTTTGGACTACTGGTGACTGTCCTTGAGGGTGACTGTTGGCCTTTGGTCTTCTGGCGACTGTCCTTGATGGTCTTCTGGCGACCTTTGGGCTCTCTGTCTTTTGGCTATTTAAGAAGACTGAGAGTACTGGCTCTGGTCCGAGAGTTTTTCCACTTCCACAATATAGAAAGAACTCCATAGTTTTGTTTGCTGTCTCTTACGATCTCCATCCCGTGAGACGCAGCGTGTGCGGCAAGACCGGAAGAGCAGCCTCCGGAACCTCGTCCTTGAAGGCTTGCACGAGCGAGGACGAATAAGGTTTTGGGGAGCGTTCATACGATCGTCATTGTTCCTCTGCTACGTTCTACATCAACTGCACGTCTACTACTCTGCTACGTTCTACATCAACTACACGTCTACTACCACTATGCCATGACGAACAACGTCCTCTTCTTCTACAGAATCTGGGTATGTCTATATCTTTTTTGTTAGTTGGTTTGCTTTACTGTCTATTGTTGTCTTGAACACTGAGATAGAAATGCTAGTTTCTGTTCTTCTAGAATCTGGTATTGCTATAGTGTTCTTTGTGATCTACTTTATGAAAATATATAGTGTTCTGGATTAAAGTAATTCGAAAATTGCTTATATACTCAACAAAAGGTCGTCAGAAGACCATCAAGGACAGTCGCCAGAAGACCAAAGGCCAACCGTCACCATCAAGGACAGTAGCCAGTAGTCCAAAGGCCAACAGTCGCCAGAAGACCAAAGGCCAACAGTCACCATCAAGGACCAGCGCTCTGTTCTTTTAACGGCCAAAAACAAAGAGACCAGAGACCAACGGTCGTCATTAATGTCAGTGCGTTTCGATTTTCGAATAGATAAAGAAAATCACGCCTGCACCCGACACGCACATGCACAGCACGGCTCGGCGAGGCGAGCGAGCGCGCGCGCACGTGTTGGCTCTCTCCAATTCCACAAGAGAGGCTATCACGTTTCACCTTATAAACTGGTGTAACTCCCCTTCATCTGTCTATGTGGGACTAAACAGTTTAGCACATGCATATGGGCATTTGAGATTTACCAAAAATTAACTAGAATATAATATTTGGGCCTAGCCCATATTAATTCCAACATTAACTGCCGGCTATAATATAACTTAGTGAGTACGACGATAATGAAATGCTACCAAGGTATTCTAATTCACAGGCCAGCAGAGTAATTTACTATCATGCGTAATAAATTAGTTATCACAAAAGAATTGATGCAGTTGCATCATCAAGCGAACAAGGGCTCATATAGTAGCAAAATGCACTGTATTTGTTGTGGAAACACTCTAGTAGAAAGAATAACGGCACATTAACTAACAAACCCAACAAGCCCAAAGCAAAATTAGTTAACTGGTTTATTCAAACTGTTTATTTACAGGAGTAAAATTATAAAACTATGATCCTAGCAAAAGAAAAAAAAAAGGAAAGTCCAAGTAAAATTTAGGAATTTACAGGAGTAAAAGTTCCTAGGGAAGAAAGCAAGGATGCCTAGAAGTAAAAAATCTCAGTGCAGTAAACGGAACAATTAAAGTTAATTAAACCGTCACCAGCCAAATAATTTCTTGATAATGGTTGCACAACAATGAGAGTTAGAACTCAACAATTTATGGGAGCTCAACAGTTTAATTAAAGAATCTCGTATATCTGTATTGCATAAGACATAGTTTTCAGGATCATAATTTGAGTTTTTGGAATGTCTTGATTTTTTAGGAAGGAATGCGTTGATTCACATTTATACCTGTCATTTGTTTCGACATTCAGTCGTTGGAATTCCGTAGCTAAAAATTTGTGGCGATGAATATGTAAATGTTTAGACTTTCACATTTATATCTTGCATGGTTTATAGTCCACAATTGTAACATCCCAATTTGCCCTTTTGGGTTTTTTTTAAATTAATTAATTTAAAGTGTGGGCTTTTATTTGGTGTTGTTCAATTCCAATGCAAAACCCTAAAATCTAAATTCAATTCTGAATTCCATCTTCAAATCAAATTCCAAAGTTCAAATCCCAAAATCTCAAATATCAAATTCAAATTCTCAATTCGAAAACATCATCTATCTATTCAAATCAATTATCAACCAAAATGCAAATGCAAATCCAAATTTCTTCGTCTCAACTCAAATCTTGTCTCAAAAAATCAAGATTCAAATATTGTAATTTGAATCATCCTCCCCATTTCTTCTTTCTTCTTTCCTTCTTTTTCTCTCTGCTTGCTTTGCTTGCTCTGTCCCGTGCGCGATTGGTCTCCTTCTTCGATGAGCTCCTCGCTGGTTGGACCTCGTCATCTCATGGTCCCGTGAGTTCCCCACCTTTTCCCTATCTCGCCCCCAGCTTCTACGTCATCGTGGAGCACCGTCATCACCGCCACCGACCGCCGTTGCTCTGCTGCCTCGGCCCACCTCGGGCTACCCTGACCCACCCGGTGCACTCCCCATGCCCATGCCGTGCTCGTGCGTGCCTTCTCTCCCTGGTGCGTTGTTGCACCACCGGCGCCGGCGTGCGCTCGTGCGCCCTTGCCTCCACTGCCACAGTGCCTCCCTGGCCACGCCGCCACCACCTAGAGGACCACCACCCCAACAGGGTTCCCTTTTGCCATCCGTCGTCCGCCGCCGCACCGCCGCTCGCCGGGCGTAGCCATGCGCCAGTGCCACTGGCCCATGCTCTGTTTCTTCCCCTGTTCTTCTTTTCTTCTGTTGTCTCACGTACTATGAGGTCCCAGTTGTCATATCTTCTCTCTTTCTCTCTTTCTTTCACTAGCAAGTGGGCCCCAAATGTTAGTTCTGTGATTTATTCATTCAATTCCAAAAGGAATATTCCCTCCTTCTCAATTTTTAGCAATTTCCTATTTCAACAAACTTTTAGATGCCTTGTTCTCCTTCATACGAACTCCGATTCCATCGATTCTTGTTTCTAAATTCTTATAAATTCCATATCTTTCTATCTGTACTAATTATATATATATTTGGATTTTATTTGATTTTTTTGTAATTTATTTTGTCTTATTTTGCGCGTATAGAATCCTACATTACCAAAGCAAATTTGGACCAACCGGACGTAGTAACCTTAACCTTCGACAAAGGCAAGTCTCCTTTGATCATGTTGTACCTATGTTTTTGAAATCTTATTTTAAATTTCAAAACTATTATGCGTTGCTATTTACATAAAATGATAAGTTCAAATCTTAGGAGTGTTAGTTAATCCTAATTTGATTATACCTCTATTTGATGTTGTTATCCTTAAATCACTGTCGCCCTAGTACATAAAATCCTCAGTAATGATTACATTATTGTCAGATAATGGGAATACAATATTGCAGAATTAGATGAATACAGTGAAGGACATCTTCGTGTATTATATAGATTGTTGAGAACGAATATAAAGTTTAACTTAGTGGAACCAATTATATCATGGAAGTTTCTAAACATGAAACACTGATTTGATTATCTGGGATCAAAAGGAGAGATTGGATTTAAACCAAATTTTAGTTGAATTCAATTGATTATAGTAAGTGATTGTTGGAGAATTAGTATTGTGAAATTGATCCAATAAAAGTGGCGATTAAAACAAGAAAATGATGGATTTTTATAACAATTCATGATGATAATTTTGGTGAATTGGTTGAATCATGTAAAATGCGTAAACTTTGTGGAATTAATTGGATTATAGAAATACATCATTGTTGGATTATATGAATACATCATTAATGGATTATAGAAATACATCATTGTTGGATCATAGGATTATATCAGGTTGGATTATAGAAATATATCATTGCTCGATTATTGGAATACATCATTATCGGATTACATAATTCTTGGGTTATATGAATATATCATTGTTAGATCATAGTAACATATCATTATTGGATTATAGGAATATATCATTGTTGGATTACAGAATATATTATTATTGGATTATAGAGATACATTATTGTTGGATTATAAAAATACATTATTGATGGATTAGTATAAAACAATAGAACTGCTTAGGCAAGCTATATTGGTCATGTTTATCCTATGGGTAGGAATTATTAATAGCATTTATGCAAATCAGTTTGAGAAATGTATGGCAATAGGTATTGTCGTTGGTTTTCAAAATAAAATAAAATAATGAAAATATGTTTAGACTTGGGCAGAGGGTAACTTCAGGTGGGTGCATCTAGAGCATGAGAACTTGTATTGTGTTAAGTTTTGCCCAAGTCATGTTAAGGACTGACGCTTGTGACTATCAAAACTGAGCACTACCATACAACCACATGTCTAGAATGGGGAGGACCTGACCAACTAATTTACCATGTTTTAGCATTAAGCCCACATGTTGTAGTTATTACGTGTTCCTTTTTGGGATTGTGCAAACGATGGTAGTTGACATCCATGTCTGTCGGGGCTTGCTCTGGGCGATGGTAACAGACGTCCATGTCCGGGCAGGTTATCCCTCACAACGGTGAGCTCCGGGTCGCTGTTAAATGACGTCCATGACTTGGGATTAAGCTCATCAGGCAGGTTGGTGTTAGAGCGTGGTATTGTAAAGGCCTTGTAATAATCATTTAGTCGCATACCCAAGGAAGCGTGTTATGACCGATATTATAAGTTGATTATCTCGTGTGGGTCAACTGTACAACATTTGCAAAGTGTAAAACTATTCGAATAGTCGTGCCCATAGTCAAGGGCAGACAAGGTGCGTTTTCACATAGTAGATTTTGGTTTTGATTTCAAAAGATTAAATTTTGGGAACCCTGGAGGAGTTGGGACTCTCGGGTAGATATTCTGGCAACTAGAGCTAGTTGGGCTACTAGAGCCCTATCCTTTGAACCTTAATGGCTAGATCCTTGATACTAGTGGTTGGTAGCTAGAACCTCCATTAGTGAAATAATTAATTTAATTATTGAAACTACTTTTTGTCAATTGTGCTTTATGGAAACTGTTAAAACTTAAAATATTGCTTTGTGCAAAAGAACTATATAAGTCCCATTGTTAAGCCTTTCATATTGCATTTTCCCAAGACTTGCGGAGTACTTGATGTACTCACATGCTACACTCAAAATATCTTAGAAGCCTTCTAAGTTGCCGAGGAGGTTTACAACTTCTACGCGTGTGGCTTCAACGAAGGACACCAGAGTACTAGATCGCGAGCCCACCGTTGATTGCCTGTGAGCATATGGATGGTCCATCACTTGGAGTTATCTTCTTCCGTTGTAGTTTATTCGAGTTGTTTAGCCTGAAAGAGCGTTAATTGTAAGCTTCAACCATAAGGTCATTACTCTTTTGTTCAATATTATACAATAGCTTGACGTTTGCAAGTTATGTGTTGATATTCAATTATGTAACTGTGTGCACTAGCTACTGATCCAGGGACTAGTGCAGATATACACAGAGAGTTCCGAATTTGGATATTCGGTCCTGAAAACAATGGATATAAGGTAATCTTCTGTAACATCCTAATTTTCTGAGTTTCAAAATATTTTTAAATAGTTTAGTCCCTTGGAAAAATTCACCAAGTTTTATTGGAATTTGTTAAAACTTAAATGAAACTTTTAAAGTCAAAACAATTTAATGTGACTAATATGAATATCAATTAATTCCAAAACTATTTTAGTTGAGTTCGTTGTGCTTGGAAGTATTTTCCATATTTTTGTGGAATTTTTCCGAGTTCATTTGCTATTTTTAATTTGTTATTTGGATTTTATGGTATTTCTAAAATAGGAAATATATTTAAAATCCAGGTAATACCTTTGGGCAAAATTCTTTTGCCCGGCCCGTTTCTTTCTTTCTCCGCCTTGGTTCGTTTCCAAATTTCAACCCGCTGAGCCAGAGCTCACCAAAGTCAGCACCCACCGCCGAGCAGCGTGTCAACCACGTGTTTGCTATGTCAGCACCACCTCAGCCCTAGCACTTACGTGGCAGTCACGTCAGCGCTGAGTCAGCCAACCCTTGCGCCCACACCAGATCTGGTTCCACGTGGACTTGGTCCACGGTGAGCCAAGTCTCTGACATGTGGACTCACATGTCAGCCCACTGTTCCATGAACTCGTGAGCCATAGACCCGTGAACCAAATTCCATAGACCCAGTCCATAGACCGAGGGTCCCACCTGTCAGTCTCCATTTTCTATTTTTGAGATTTTCTTTTAATTTCGAAATTCATTGCTAACGTCATGTTGATGCAATATTTTGGAATTTCCTTTAGAAAGAAAATTCCAAAAATCCGAAATAATGTTTTCTTTCTCCTTCTCTTAGATTTAAATCTTCTGAGAGTCTGTTCTTCCTTACACGAACTCTGATTGAGTTCATTCAAGTTTCTAAATTCGTCTAAATTCAAGACCTACCTTCCTCTGATTTTTTCTTTAATTTTTGGAGTTTATTTGTTGCTCTTTTTTGAATTTATTTGGGTTTTCGATTTTGTTTGTGAGTAGACGTTGATATTTTAGGAGTTTTCGAGAAAGGAAGAGTTGATCAAGCTCAAGATCAGTACCAAGACTTGTTTCAAGGAAAGTTGTACATTTGACCATGTTGAACCCAGTTTTCTAAAATTACTTTGATTCAAATTATTGCATGTTACTTCAATTATTTAATTTTTTAAATGTTTTGGTATTAACTATGCACCCATTTGATTATATCCACTTTGCTCATTGTATTACCATGATCTTTTGTCACCCTAGCTTGGTCAATTATTAATTGGTATTATCATAGCACCAACGTGGGTTGGTTAGCCACGAATAGTCTCTTTAGCCATGTAACGGGTTATTGATATCGTTTTGAGTTGCACATCTAAATTTGACTAAGTGATTATGGAACAACTTTGTGTAAAAACTGTGTGGTGTATGTTGTTACTCATTGATGGCATGTGATGCACTTAACCAATAGGGTGGGAAAAGATTTAGACTAGGCGAGTGGAAATGATTTGTGATATGGTGGAACTCAGTGACCGGGAAATGAAAATGTGGTTATCTAGTTAGAATTTGGCAGTCTCACCTTGGTCAATTAAGGATTTAACTTTATGTGTCATTGAATTGAGCCATAGCTGTACAACCATATGCCTGGTATGGGACATGCCTAACTTAGTAAGTTATGGAGTTTTGACATTGACTACTCAGGTAGTAGGTTAAGCGCTCAGTGATGGGTGGAAGTGTGGACTATTCTGTAGGTCACATTTATTGACGGTTCACTGCTTCCAGTTCCAACGGTGTGCGTCGGACCAACGAGTGAGGTTAGGGTCGGTAGTATGCACATCGGGAGAGTCAATTGTTGAGATGAAACTTCCAAAAGGTTTTGTTATAATTAGTGCTAGCTATACTGGTTATATCGTGTGTGTAAAGTGTACAACCTATGCAGAGTGTTAATCAAGCTATTCGAATAGCCGCGTCCACGATCATGGACATGCTCGGGGATTTCACACGAGGGGTAGATTTTCATAAAAAAAAAATTGGGAAGGGACATTTGTGTAGTTAAACTCATATGGCTGTGTGAAAACAATTGATTAGGTTTTGTAGTCTTTGTGAAAATAATTATTAAACTATTATTGTTTATTTGTTTTAAATTACACTTTCAATCTATTATTTGTATTCAATTGCAAATGTTGTTTTTGCAAAAAATAACCATAGAAGTCATTCATTTGGAATAAGCCACCATCTATAATTACATTATGTGGTACAACTTGTTGAGTACTTAGAATATTCATTTTTGCTGCAATCATTCAGCTGAAGTGGAGGAGTCTTAGCCTCCTTTTGATGAGAAGTTTAACGAGGAGGGTGATCGCTAGGTCTTGAGATCTAGTCGGTTGCCTGTGGCAAGTCGATGGGTTCTCTTTGAAGTTGTTTCATTCACGCCGTCTCTTTAATTCAAGCTCGACCTGCGTGGCTTAGTGTAAACTCAACCATAAGGTCACAACCGTTATTTATTAATCAAATTAGTTGTTTATTCTTATATTTGTCTTGTGTGGAAGGATATTCATATATTTTGACACTTATTCATAGCATAAACTCGACCATAAAGAAAATCAATTGTTTTCTTGTTCCTCATGGATGAACAACTAAATCATAATGCAATTGAAGAAAAAGAGGAATTAGATATTAACACTTATTCAGAGCATCACGTCTAATTTCCATGTATGTAGCAAATAATACCTAATTAATACCTTCTCTATACAACCAAACTGTAGAGCCTAGAGAGTAGTAATACACAAGCACAAAGCTTCAGACCAATAAGAATTACGAAATTGATGCAATCATCATTAGAATCATGAGAGACGTACCTTTGTTTGGCTAATGCATTTGCTTCTTCAGGGAACCATGGCCTCGTGTTTTGCAGTTTTGTGTTGGTGCACCAGTGACCGGTGCCCATTAGCCTCGCCCTAGCTGCAGCGGCGGCGCAGTAGGTTCTGGTCACTATTAGACTGGTCCTAATGGGTGGTTTCTTACTACAGTTTCTTATTGCATGAAAAACATTTAGATATCACCTTCCCAATGCATGGTATTCTAGAGTGTGGTATCCTAGGCCTTTGATATAGAGTATTTACTAGTATTTCTACCTAGGATACTGTGTATGAGTGGTATCTAAATAAGATACCAGTCTGCTCTCTCTCTTCCTTAATTACAGTACCACATCAGACTTTTGCCTATGTGGCAGTCTTAAGAAACTTGCCAAGGTGGAGCATTGGGACCAGCCTTAGCCAAAGGACAGTGGCGCGGCGCCTCTCGACTCTTGAGTAGTCAAGGAGAGTCATGTTGCGCTGATCTCGTGGTCAGGTTCGATGGGGTAAACGAAAAAGTGAAACTTGGTTGGGCTTCACCTTTTGGGTCTGGTTTTGAGTAGCAAATTTCATAAGGTCAACTACAATAGTTTGTCTTTTAGTGTTGTCTCTAAAGACTCTAACTCATCTGTAGACAACTTTAGAGACAATATCTCTAAGGGCATGTACAATAGTATACACAACTACTGTCTATAGTACCCTTCCATGTCATCTATAGACATCACTAAATATAGATCTTATAATAGGTTGTCTTTTTACATATTTCTATAGACAACTACTTCATGTATAATGTGTCTTGTTTCTCGTGTTATGGTCGACTACTGCACGAGAGATGACCCAATTCTCTATGCTCCATCTCTCTCATCCACGTTATCTAATGTCTTACGTGGTAAGTCTTACAGACAACTAACGTCACACTATTGTATATGCTCTAACAAGTTATCTATAAAATCATTCATTTTCAACCTAACTTATTCCCTTACACACTCACCATTTGTGATGGTTTGCGTGTTCAGTTTGTCTCTTATATAAGAGATGACACACCCTCTCTCTTCACATCCTCTCTCCTCTAACTAGAATTTTGAATGACATGGCATGTAATAGACGGCTGAGGTGGTCACTATTGGAGATACCCTAATGGAGCCATTGTTGGATTAATTTCCTATTATGTGGACCTACATGAGTTTAAATACATATGAGCTATCTATTTTGGTTGGCTCAAATATATAAAGTGATCAAATAAAGTATTTCTTAAAGAGTCCGAGTATCTATTAATTTTAAATCTGTGTAGAGACCTGTTTGGAATCTATCTCTAATTATAGGATGGGATAGAATTTCATACTAAAGGCTATAAATAAAGGTCAGATCCTCTCAACAGGGTAACACATGCAATACCACCTATCTCCATCTGTAGTTGGAGATTTTGGCTTACCTCCTGCTGAGAAAGACCAAACCCTTGGTAGATTGAGCACCTACACATCTACTGCTACAGATCAACCCTACGACAAATAATTGCATCATCATTAGGTATGCTTCCGCGTTTATAGATTTTTATGGGTGTTGCAATTACCACATATGTGATCTTGTTAGTTTTGATCATCTGGTTTAGATCAGAATTAATCTATCAATTGGTATCAGAGCTAATATGTCTGGTTTTGCAACCCGCCATTGTTTTTGATCGGGCGAATTCGGCTTCATCTAATTTTTCATCTGGTCGCTCACCTTTATCTCTCTTTCGCTGCTTTTGCATCCGGCGACCGTTGCGCTCGCATCTGGCGTGCTTCCACCACCTCTGCGTGCACCGCGCGCCGGCTTGTGCCGCTTCCGCATGCGTCGAGCGCTCTGCGGCTTCTGCCTCCTCCGCGTGCGACCAACCGCCTTCGAATCTCCACCGCCTCCGCGCGCGTCCCTCTGGTCTTCCGCTACTTGCGCAACTGCCGACATCTGTGTGCACCGCGCGCCCTCTAACTGCAGTCGCCGGCGGTGCTTGCACCCGCCCACCACCTGCGGCAGCCCACCTCCTTGCACCGCCGCAACCTTCAGTTTAGCACCTATTTGTTTTGAGTAAACTGTGTCTCAAAGTTTATGCATAAGGATAATTTGTGGATTAAGCTTCTACATTAGTTTCAATTTGCGATTTAGTTTTTGATTTACAAATTATTTCATGCATCTATGAGATTATAGATTCAAATATTTCAGTTAATCATGTTTCCTTCTGGTATAATCAAGATGTGGTTAGGGACATTTTTTGTTCCTGCATAAGGTCACTGAAGGTTAAGCCTTTTGCATCTTATGATTAATCATGCATCTGATAGTTCATCTCAGCTCAGGGTTAATATGTTGTTTCCTTGCTGCTTCTGATATTCACTAGAGAAATTCTGCGATCAACTTCAGATTAGCCCATATGATGTTCTCTGTTGTGCAAATCAATTAAAAGCAAGGCTGGTTGTGTTCTGTGATTAGCATGTTTTGATCTGGTGCTTCAGAGGATTAAATGATGCATTATGATGACAAATTGTGGACTGTCAATAATGTGTCCTCCTTAAGAATGATTGTATTGATTCATAATTTGGCCAGCTAGTGTTCTACATAGGTTAATTGAAATTCTATATTGCCAAAACAACCTCTATTATGTAGGTTAATTTATTCAGAACAACTAGATATTTTTTGTATGTATAATTCATGCATCTATTGATTGGCCTAAAGGAAAGTCAATACTTGGCTGAATTATATATACAACTATGGCAATAAATATGTAACAGTCATCAAGTTTCCATGTGAACAATAAGTCGGACCAAAGTAAGGCATATTGTTTGACAGGATTTACAGTTAGTATTTGATTGCTACATCAAGGTTACCACTTGCAAGTTAATATTTCTGTCCAAAGACTAAATATTAATGTAGCGCTAGATATCTTGCGTGATGGAATATACCAAATTCTGAATCAAACCTTAAGTATCTTATTTATGTCCATAATATGAGCATTTATTTCATTCTTTTATTTCAGTTGTAAATCCTACTTCCAATATTTCTGCTAGCATCAATTCAATACATATGCTTACTGGTGCAAACTTTAAAGAATGAAAAGAGAACATTTTGATCATTCTTGGGGTAATGGATCTTGACCTTGCACTTTGTAAAGAATAACCCGCTGCTCTTATGGCTAACAGCTCCATTGAGGAAAAGATAGAGTCTGAGAAGTGGGGGCATTCAAACCGCATGAGTCTTATAATCATGAGGCATGCTGTTTTGGAAGTTTTTTGGGATAACACATCAGAATAGGCCACTACAGTTAAAGGTTTCCTTAATAGTCTTGAGCAAAGGTTTGCAAAAAATAAAAAGGCCGAAACAAGTACGCTTTTGGCAAAGCTTATCTCAATGAAATATAAAGGTAAAGGAAACATAAGGGAGTACATTATAGAAATGTCTCATCTTATTTCAAAATTAAAGGCACTCAAGTGAGAGCTATATGAGGATTTGCTCGTGCATTTAATTTTGATATCCCTTCGTGCACACTTTAATCAGTACAAGGTGAGCTATAACTGCCAAAACGACAAATGGTCCCTTAATGAGCTCATCTCCTATTGTGTGCAAGAGGAGGATAGATGGAAACAAGATAGAACAGAAAGTGCTTATTTGGCTATGACCCCCTAAAGTCAAACAAACAAGAGGAAGTTAAGTGCTAATAGAGTTTTAGTTGTCTTAGAACTGATACATATGGATATATGCGGCCCATTCCCTACGGATTCTTGGAATGGTCAAAGGTATTTTATCATGTTCATAGACGACTTCTCACAATATGGTTATATTTATCTTATTCATGAGAAGTCACAGTCCCTGGATGTGTTAAAAAAAATTAAGGCTGAGGTGGAAAACCAACTTGGCAAAAGAATTAAGGCCGTTCAATCCGACCGTGGTGGAGAATACTATGGCAGAAATGACGGATCAAGTGAACAACATCTAGGACCTTTTGCTAAATTCCTAGAGAAATGCGGGATCGTCCCTCAGTATACCATGTGAGTTTATATTTTTGGTTCTGTATGTTGATGACATATTACTTGCATGTAACGATATAAGCTTGTTGCATGAAACCACAAGTTTTCTCACTAAAAATTTTGAGAAGAAGGATCTTGGTGATGCTTCTTTTGTATTAGGAATTCAAATATACTGAGATCACTCTCAAGGTATACTTGGATTATCACAAAAGAACTATATCGATAAGGTATTGCAAAGATTTGGCATGCAGAACTGTAAACCTTTAGATACCCTTGTGGCCAAAGGTGAAAATTCAGTTTTAGCCAATGTCCTAAGAATGATTTTGAGGCTAAGAAAATGCAGAACATCACCTATTCATCTTTGATAGGGAGCTTGATGTATGCTCAAGTTTGCACTAGACCAGATATAGCATATATTGTTGGAATGCTAAGCAGGTATTTAAACGATCCAGGATTGGATCATTGGGCCACAGCAAAATGGGTGTTGTGGTATTTGCAAAAGACAAAGGATTTCATGCTCACACATAGGAAATCAGATTAGTTGGAGATTATTGAGTATTCTGATTCCGATTTTGCTGGGTGCCAAGACACTCGCAAATCTACTTCAGGTTACATTTATCTGCTTGGTAGAGGTACGGTTTTTTTGGAAAAGTGCTAAGCAGTCACTCGTTGCCCCGTCCACAATGGCAGCTGAGTATGTTGCTTGCTATGAGGCTTCAAATCATGAGATATGGTTGCAAAACTTTATCATAGGGCTGCGAATTTTGGATCAGGTCGACAGACCACTAAAGTTATATTGTGACAATAAGTCTGCAGTTATGTATTCCAATAACAACAGGAGCTCGTCAAAGTCTAAGCATATAGACATCAAGTTCCTAGTTGTGAAAGAAAGAATTCAGAGTGGTAAATTATCAATCGAGCATATAGGTACAAAATCCATGATTGAGGATCTGTTCACTAAATGGTTGACACCTAAAGTGTTCTATGAGCATGTTACTCATATGGGTGAACCTAAGGAATTCAGTTCTAGTGGGAGTTTGTAATCTTTCCTTATGCTCATGTGACAATACCATATTAGTGTAAAGACCTTCAGTCATGTTCTCTAGAGAAATAAAATTTATGTTCTTTTACTCTGAACTCTTATCATCTCATTTGATACTGAGAAGATGTTTTAATCTCATAAGGAATAAAGTTGGACCAGTTGGAAATAGGCATGTTATGATCACATTTCATGTAATTTCCATGCTAAACATCCATATTTGATCCATGTCATTCTTTTATGTTGACATATGTGACCGTTGACGGGTTTAGTTACGCTTTAAAATGACGAAGACCGCTTTGATCCTATGTTGATATAATTGATGAACCGGATTGTTTTAAAGATACTCATGACATATATAGTATTTTTGGAGCTCATAAAGTTTTTTTGATATGTATTTACTCATTTAGTCCAAGTGGGAGATTGTTGGATTAATTTCCTATTATGTGGATCTACACGAGTTTAAATACATATTAGCTATATGTTTTGGTTGGTTCAAATATATAAAGTGATCAAATAAAGTATTTATTAAAGAGCCCGAGTATCTATTAAGGATAATATGGACTTTGATATTAAATCTGTGTAGAGACTTGTTTGGAATCTATCTCTAATTATAGAACGGGATAGTATTTCATACTAAAGGCTATAAATAAGGGCCATGTCCTCTCAGCAGGGTAACACATGCCATACCACATATCCCCATCTGTAGTTGGAGATTTTGGTTTACCTTTTGCTGGGAAAGACCAGACCCTAGGTAGATTGAGCACTTGCACATCTACTGCTACAAATCAACCCTACGATGAACAATAATATCATCATTAGGTATTGTCGGTGTTTTAGAACCGATCTTACGTAAAGATTGTTTGATTCGGGGGGTCTCCAAGAATGAAATCACGCAGAGAGATTGACACGGGGATTTTTATACAGGTTCAGGCCCTCTCCGGAGAGAATAACAACCCTACTCCTGTGTGTGTATGGTATTGAGTGTATTTTCTATAATCAGGAGAAAGACAAAGACTATTACAGAGGATAGTGACTATCTTCCCGATTGCCTTCTGTCTCATCCCCTGTTGTCCGTCCCGTTCCTCTCTGACCGCCACCTTTATATAGTCGGTGAAGGAGTGGCCGTTTCTCCAGGTGAAGTGGCGCTCATCGCCTCTATAACGGCGCATGTTTGCAGAATCACGTGGTATTAACTCCTCCGTGCCGTCTAGCGATTACTTGTCGAGATAATGGAGTATTATGTGTCACATTCGTGAGAATAACGGTGTATATTGACCGCTTGAATTCCCCAATCAATTGGACCCACTCGTCTCAGAGGCTCTATCGATCATAGGGTGGTCAGAATGACCGGTCGAGAAGAGCTTACGACCATAGGGTACTCGTGAGAATAACTTACGATGGATAGTGATCGTAGAAGAACTTACGACCATGAGGTAGTCGTAGCAGGACTTACGACTATGGGGGTGGTTGTAGAAGAACTTACGACCACCTGGTTGGCTTCTCCCTTGTAAATATATGGGGTATACTCAGGGACCATATGACGTCATATTTATCTATAATAAGAATTATAGATAAATGATAAAATAAGGATTATTAGATCCTCGTCATCTAGCCCCCCAGCTTCAAGTGAAAGTAACTTACTTGGGAAAGAAATCGTAGATGGTCTTATGACCACAAGAGGGTTATAGAACAATGGTCGAAGGAAAAACTCTTCGACACTTGTACATCATTTTGACCAGAAATATACTTGGTCAAGAAAGCTGTTGGAAATCTTACGACTACCAGGTAGTCGAAGAGAACCTTACGACAACGAAGTGGTCGTAGTATGGTGATCGGAAGTAAAACCTTTCCGATTGATATTTCATTTGACCAGAAAGACTTGGTCAAGGAAGTAATTTTGCTTGAGGTGCAAAGACAAACCTGATTTTCTCGAACAGACAAACTAGAGAATCGTAATTGACTCTCACAGGCCTCTCCGTTGGAGCGGTTCCTGAAGCGGTGGTAACCCTTGGATTGCCACGTCTCTTACTCAGGCACGCGGTTATAAATACTTACCGAGGGTGAGATTCGGGTTTTTACTTTCCCCCGAATCGCTCCCGCTGTTCAAGATCAACAACCAGACGTGGTCATGGCTAAGCCTATCCTTCAACTTGAACTCCGACCAGACGTGGTCGTAGAGAAGAAGTTAAAGAAATCTTCCGTTGGGAAGGTGACTCCTAAGTTCCTGGTTAGATCCAGAGTGCAGAGGTATGTGAGAAAGACAAAAGTGTAAGGATAGCTTTTACCTTTTGCTTTTCACAACTTAACGTGCTTTCCTTTTGTTGATCTTAGCCCAACTCCTTTAGCCCCCGAGAACGCTTCTGTTGAGAAGCCCATTGTTACTTCTCCAGCGGATAGAGAGTTGATAGTGGAAGTGATTGAAGGATCATCCACTGCTCGGGTGGTGGAGGAAGTTGTGGCTCTTGAAGTGGTTACTACGACCACTGAGGCGGCTACTACGACCACTGAGGTGGTCGTGGAGACGGAGGTGGAGATAGCAGAGGTAGCGGTAGGAACCTCTAACCAAGGTGGTGGTGCATCTGATCACCGTACCGGGAAGGAAGTCGTGGTAGACGTTCCCCCTGGCCCTCAAGAAGAGGCTGCTACTACAGAATCAGAAGAAGATGAGTACTTCAACTTCTGCTTTGATTTCTTTGGCCCTGCTTCCATCGTGGAGTCTTCTACCATTAGATCCCGCGATCAAGTCCCTCATCCCAAGGATATCCTTAATAGAGGGGGAAATTTTCGATAACGAGCGTCTCGAGAAGATTTGGTGGGACCGTATCGCGAAGATAGATAAGTCAAAGAATCCATCGACGGTTTTCTCAATGTTTGCTCGGATGACCATGAATGTAAATATTTTAAGGATACTTGTATGTGTGGTCTTTCCTTGTTTCTTACTGTCCTTCTTCTTGCAGAAAGCTTTGGAACAAATTGCTATTGTTGGTGAATATCACTGACAACTTGTAGAGTTGCGACAGGAGAAAGCGGAACTCTGCGAACAGGCAGAGAGGTGGTAAGTCACTGTTACTCGTAGTCATTTTTGGTTTGACTACTTATACAATGCTTATGAGGTTTGTCATGGAAAAACTCACGACTAGGTGCTGGTCGTAGAAAAACTTACGACCAGTAGTTTATCGTAGAAGAACTTACGACTAGATCAATGGTTGTAGAAGAACTTACGACCACCTAGATAGTGCTCATGTCCATTCTTAACCTTTATAGGTTAAAAAGTGATGAAAAGACTCTGGCTGACTCCCTCGATTATGAAAAAGCCGAGACGAAAAAGCTAAGGGAAGAAAAAGAAGACCTCTTGAAGAAACTCCAAGAGACCAACTCTGCAGTTCAAAACTTGTAGGAAGTGATAAACAGTAAGTGCTGAACTTAAGACTGCTTATGTCGTTGTTCTTTACCTTTTTAACTCTTGCTTCTTTTCAGAAAAAGAAGACGAAATGAGAAGGCTACAAATTGAAGTCAAAGATAAAACTTTGGTTGTTCACGAGATTTCTCGCATTGCCAGAGATAAAGATCAAGAGATTGAGAGATTAATATCTCGGCGAGCAGGTAAGCAATTCTTTACCTGTAGTCCTTTACGAGTTCTGTTCCTTTTCTAACTCTCATTTCCTTTTAGAAATTGAGCTCGAACTGAGAAGGCTCGAAACTAAGGATAAAAAAAAACCATGATCCTTAACGAGACCATCCGTATTGCTAAAGAAAACGCAAAGGATATTAGATTATGGGAGGAGCGGTATGAAAAGACCATTGCTTCCCATAATGATGAAATCGAGAAATTAGATTCTCGACTGGCAGGTAAGGACTTCTTTACCTGTGATCAAGTTCTTCCCTCTTTTAGGACTTATTTTTGCTTGACCAGTCTTACCCTTTTTCAGAGCAAGTAGCCGAAAATAAACAACTTCGCGAGGCTTCGACTCGTAACCAAGAGGATATAAAGTCGACGAAGATTAATCTTCAAGACGACATCTTGCTCCTGAACAATATACTTGGTGAGCTACGTGGTGAGGGAAAAACTCTTCAAGAAGACACGATAGCTTCTCACATAAGTACTATTGGAGAACAAGTCGGGACTTTACGAGAGCTGGTGACTACTTTGAAGGCCAACCAAGCTGACTCAATAAAGGGGGCGTTCGAAGGTGCAATAAGTTATGCTTTGGCAAAACTTAAAGCTCATGACCCCAGCCTTAATGTGCAACCAATCGAAGTCGACTTCGACTGCCCTAAGGCAGAAGCAAGTCATTTGATTGAAGAAATGCAGTCAGTCGGCAGGAAGGTCTCGGAGGAGATGCAACTGGGATCTCCTTCTTCAGAGTAGCTTGTAATGAAAACCTGTGAAAACAAGCTTTTGTTGATGAAATATATATAATCCATCATGTTTCCTGCAAATCATCTTGTCGAGTAGTTAGTAACTCAAAAGATAATTGACGAAAGAAAGACAAAAATCAAAGTCAAATTAATCCCCCGACTATTTGCTTAGTTTGTTTAGATAAACTAAGTAAATAGTGTGAAAAGGGTTATGAAAACAGAGATGTTTGGTTAACTTGTAGTTTTTGATCACGAATGTCATGCACTGGTCAAAATAGTAGGAACGAATCGACGCTAGGAAGTTCCTTCTAGTGGGAAGGACCACGTGTAGAGAGGAAAGACTTCGACTAGGAGATGTTACCATCTCCGACCAGATTAATCAAATCGAGAACGGCAACTTGAGTTAGACAAACGTCTAGAGGACTTTAAAAATTCGTTCGACCTTTTTCGGTGGACTCAATAGGTCTGTCCTGGTAGCAAGAGTAGAAAACTGAACAACGCTAGGAAGTTCCTTCTAGTGGGCAGGACCACATGCAGAGAGGAAAGACTTCGACTAGATGTATTTTTTCCTCTGACCAATTGGAACGGATCGAGTACACTAAAAGCAGCTGAATAAATCTCAAAAAGTGCACTCCACTTAGAGTATTTTTTTAGATTAAGTGAAGAAATAAACTAAGGTGAAAAAGAGCTAGCTTTGAAAATATTTCGACTATATTTTATTGAACCCGAGCTCTTTGTATTGGCAGCAAAAGTGAGTAACGAGTCGACACTAGGAAGTTCCTTCTAGTGGGCATAACCACGTGCAGAGAGGAAAGACTTCGACTGGTTGATGTCACCTTCCTTTTGACCAGTGTAAAGAAAACTGGGTGTTTGAAATGTAGTCAAAAGATTATGAAAGCGCTACTCAAAAATAAGACAATAAGGTAGGAGGAACCTGAGGCTTTATTGTCTGAATGGTTTGTTATACATAAAACTTGCGTAACTGGCCGATGTTCCAAGAACTCGAGAGAACCTGACCGTCTTCCATTGCCAATCGTATCGACCCTGGCCATGTAACTTTGACTACTATGTAAGGACCTTTCCACTTGGGAGAAAGTTTATTCCGATTAGACTAGGATTGGCAGAGCCTCAATACCAAGTCACCTACAACAAGGTTGCGAGGTTGGACCTTACGATCGTAGTATCTGCGCAGGGCTTGTTGGTAGACTGCTAAACGAATTAAGGTCTGATTTCTCTTTTCTTCGTGTAGGTTGATGTCATCCGTCAAGTCGTTCTGGTTGAGTCGTTGAAAGCTTCGACTCGTGTTGACCGTATCTTTAGTTCCGCAGGAAGCATGGCTTCGGCTCCAAAGACTAGGAAAAAAGGTGTTTCACCAGAGTCGGCTAGCTTATCGTCTGATTTAATGTTCCATAATACGAGGGTATTCTTGTAGCCAAGCCCCCGAGCGCTTGACAAGCTGGTCGAAGACTTGGGTTTTGATTCCCTGCATTATTTGGCTGTTTGCACGTTTGACTGCCCCATTGCTTTGGGGATAGGTAACAGAAGCGTAACATAGCTTGGTACCCAACTCATCGCAAAATTCCTGAAATTTTACGCTCGAAAATTGTTTACCATTATCTGTGATTATTCAACTTGGAACTCCAAATCGAGTAATTACGCATCTCATCATGAACCGTTTTGTTCTTTCCGTTGTTATCCCAGTCATAGGTTCGGCTTCGATCCATTTTGTGAACGTATCAATAGCCACAAAAAGGAACTCGAAACCTCCTGGAGCTTTGGGGAACGGTCCTAGGATATCGAGACCCTGTGCGCAAAAGGCCAAGATAGAGGTATCGTTTGTAATGCCCGAGTGGTTGGTGTATTTGTTCGCTATGAAACCGCATTAGACACTCTTTTTAACCAACTCTTTGGCATCGTATAAGGTCATAGCCAAGAGAAACCTTGTCGAAAGGCCTTACCGACCAACGCTCAGAGGAAGCATGAGTTCCATAAATGCCTCTGCGTATGTCTTGAAGGAGTGTTAATCCTTCGCTCTGCGGAATGCATCGCATGAGCACCCCTTGAGTGCCTCGTTTATAGAGGACTCCTTCGACCAAAGTATACATTTTGGCTTTTTGGGATAAGCGATCTGCCTCGGGATCGTCTTCGGGTACAAAACCCTTCTGAAGATACTCGTAGATGGGAGCCATCCAGGTATCCTCGTATTCTAGAGAGGCTGTCTCAATAGGAGGTGTTTCTGGTTCTTCGACCAAGGACGACTTCTGGAGTTTTTCCAAGAAGACTCCTTTTGGTACTATAGATCGGGAACAAGCTATTCGAGCAAGCTGGTCTGCGAGGAAATTATCCTTTCGAGGGATGAATTGTGCCTCGAAACCGAAAAAAATGCATTTCTAGCTTACGCACTTCCGATAAGTGCCGAGACATTGACGGATTAGAGCACTGGTATTCTTTTCCGACTTGATTCACGACTAGTTGAGAGTCTCCTCTCACGAGTAGTCGGCAAATCGAGAGTGCTTTCGCAGCTCGTATGCCAGCTAGCAAACCTTTGTATTCTGCCACGTTGTTAGTGGCCTGAAAGTTTAATTGTATGGCATACTTTAAGGTCTCTCTAGTAGGAGATACCAGGACCACCCCAGCCCCTGAGCCACTTAAAGTAAGTGACCCGTCAAAGTACATCGTCCACTAGTCGTGGGAATCGTACTGGGGATCCTGAACAGGTTCAGGATTTGTCCATTCGGTGACAAAATCTGCCAAGATGTGGGATTTAATGGCCGTTCGGGACACAAAATGGAGGTCAAACTCCCCAAGTTCGATTGACCATTTTGCCATGCGTCCCGCTGTTTCCCTTATTCTGGAGGATCGCTCCCAAGGGAAACTCAGACGGTACAGCTATTTTGTGCGCCTGAAAATAATGCCACAGTTTCCTCAAAGACATGAGGAGGGCATATAGAAGTTTTTGGACCTGAGGGTAACGCTCCTTAGGTCCGTGTAAAACTTCACTTACGTAGTAAACCGGTCGTTGTGCGTTTTCACGTTCTACGACCAAGATCAAGGCCTCGCTTGTGGCGTGGCAGCTAGGTAAATTAAGAGCGTCTCTTCTGACCTCAAAGAAACCAGAATAGGAGCACTCGTAAGATACCTCTTGACATTCTCAAAGGCAGCGTTTGCCTCTTTCGACCACTCAAAACCCCCGTGCTTCCTTGGAAGTTTGAAGAAGGGTAGTCCTTTTTCTCCCAGTCATGTGATGAAACGACTTAAAGCCGCCATGCACCCTATGAGTTTCTGGACTTTTTTCTTCATGGTCGGAGGGCGCATTTGGACAATGGCCTGTATCTTTTCAGGATTTGCTTCGATTCCTCGTACAGATACTAGGAATCCAAGCAATTTTCCTGAAGAGACTCCGAACACACACTTCCCAGGATTGAGTTTCAAGCGGTGTTTTCTGAGGTTGTCGAATGTTTCTTGTAGGTCAGTGATATGATTAAGTCTCTTGATGCTTTTAACGACTAGATCATCAACATAGGCTTCCAGATTTCGGCCTCGTCGAGATAAAAAAAGTCGATTGTATCAAGCGTTGAAAAGAAGCGCCGGTATTTTTTAGACCAAATGGCATTTTGACATAGCAAAATATACCAAATGGTGTAATGAATGCGGTCTTTTCTTCATCTTCTAGACACATATTGATCTGGTGGTAACCAGAATATGCATATAGAAAACTTAACACTTCACAACCTGCAGTAGAATCAACCAACTGATCGATACGAGGTAAAGGGAAATCATCTTTTGGACAAGATTTATTTAGAGCAGTGAAGTCTACGCACATACGCCATTTGCCATTCGACTTCCTAACCATTACAGGGTTAGCCAACCACTCTGGGTGCTCAACTTCTCATATAAAGCCTGCTTTAAGTAGGTTGTCCAATTCTGATTTGATAGCATCTCATCGATCAGGGGCAAATCTTTGTAATTTTTGTTTTGCGGGTACTTTATCAGGCCGTAAAGCTAGCCTGTGCTCGATCACCTTCCTGGGGACTCCGGACACGTCGGATGCTTGCCACGCGAAGACATCTACGTTAGCTCGGAGGAAGGTGATGAGGGCGTCTTCCTACTTGGGGTTGGAAGTATCCCCGATGCGAACAGTCTTCGAGGGCTTCCCTGCATCTAGAGGAACCTCTTTGACTTGGTCGTTCAGCTTTGGTGCAGCTTTAGGCTTCGACTTGTTAGTCGAAGGCTGACTTTCTTCTCGAGTTGGTATTTGACCAACCATCTCGAGGGATCGACAGTCGCAGGTATGCGCCATCTTCTTGTCACAATGGATTTTGATTACTCCTTTGGGACCTGACATCTTAAGACATTGATACCTATAATGAGTAGCCATTAAGAATTTTGCCAAAGTTGGTCGTCCGAGTATGACATTATATGTCGTATCGAAATCGACCATATCAAAGGAGATCTTCTCTGTCCTGAAATTACTTGGTGAACCAAATGTTAAAGGAAGAGAAACTTGGCCAATAGGTTTGGCCAGAAACCCCGGTACGATCCCATGAAAGGAGTATCGTACTGGTCTTACCTTAGCCCTAGGTACTTGCATTTCATCCAGGGCACTCGTAAACAGGATGTTTAACAAGCTGCCACTATAAACTAAAACTCGATTGACTTGACAATTGTTGATGGTGGGTTCGACTACGATCGGATATCGACCTGGTTGAGTCGAAGGAATCGGGCAGTCACCCTTCTTGAAGGAGATGGTGACTTCTGACCACTTCGGTAATTTATTGACGATAGGAGGGTTTATGGAGTTTACCTCACGTTCGGCAGCTTTAAGCTATCGCTTTGATTCATATGCCGACGATCCCCCGTAGATGTGCTCGACGGTATGTTGCGGATCTTGGAACGGCACCTCCTCATCGTCATCCGACGACTTACGATCACTCGTTTGCCCTACTTGCTCGAGAGTGGGAAGTGATCCTTTGCCATTGTAGTAGTCCTCGAATTTTCGTTGGAAAACTCGGCAGTTGCGAAGATCATGTCCTTCCTTTTTATGGAAAGGACACCATCTAGGCTTGTCATTCTTCCGATTGGGACGCTTACCTTTGCCTCGGTCGGAGTATGGTTTGGAACTTCGTGGCTCCTTGTCGTTTACAGCCAAGACCTCGTTAGAACTGCTAGCTTGAGGTTTTTGGCCCTTCGCCTTGTTCTTGGACTTTTTCGCTTTCTTATCCTTCTTTTTTCCACCTTCGCCTGGCTCTCGAGAGGTATTGTCTTCCCGGTCGATTTTGTTGTTCCATTCGACTGCCTCAGAAGCAGTCGCATACCGATTGGCCATCTCAAAGACTTCGGCGACGGTAGCAGAAGGATTTAAAGCGATATCCTCTGTTATTCTTCTACTACGGACTCCCTGCTTGAAAGCTCTGATGACTGATGAGTCAGAAACCTCCAGAATTAAATTACGAACCTGACTAAAGCGTCTGATGAATTAGCGCAAGGTCTCATGGTCGTTTTGTCTCATCCGGTGCAAGTCGTCCTCCTTTCCAGGGCGATTGTAGGTGCCTTGGAAGTTTGCTAGTAGAAGGTCGCAGAGGTGTTGCCACGAATAGATCGACTCGAGTGGTTGGTTTAGTAGCCACGATCGAGCGGACCCTTCGAGCACAGTTGGAAGGTAATTCGCCATTACATGCTCTCTCCTCCCGCCGCCGGACAATTTGTTAGGTAAATTTGAAGAAATTCGATGGGATTCGAGATCCATCAAACTTCTCCATATTCATCGGTCGAAAACGAGGCGCCAACGAATCGCCGGAGGTCGTGAGAAGGCTCGACATCCGAAATGACTTCTTGACTCCTTTGTAGGAGAGAAGGGTTGATATCACCAGTGATCGATTCGACGATACTCGGTGTGAGTTGACGACTGTAGTAGGTCTCGGTCTTACGAGGGAAATACTCTCGATTCCATCTCGCCGCCGCAGATTTCCATGTCGGAATGGTGAGCGATCACCTCTCCGAGTGGCTTGTTGATCATCTGACGTTCGAAGGACATTTCTCCAGATAGGAGATCGATGCGACTTATCGTTGCGCCGATCTTTACGTGGTGAATTGTTCGAACGACTGGTAGTTGAGAAAGTCGTATTGCTATGACTTCCTGAATGATGTTGGCGATGTGCTTCCAGTCTTGCCATCGTGCTTCGAAGCCTTTGTGCGATCTCTTCGACGAAGAGGTCGAAGCCTGGCACTCGGGCAAGCTCTCGAGTTAGGTTCTCAAGGAGGTCATTGATGTGCTGGAGTTCTTGAGCTTCTTTTGACTGATACTGGATGCGTCCAGGCAGATTTTTCTGGGCTGCAATTTTCTTCCGTTGAATTGCTTCAAGATCTTCCACATCAGATCCTTGAAACTGTCTCAATGAGTATGTCAAGGATTTTCCTCACGCTCATCAGAGCGTTGGTTCTGTCCATCACTGGTGGTGCCCTTGCCATTGTTACGAGGGGGCGCAGTGCGTGATCTTCGGGGAGGGTCCTTAGTTCGGTCTCTAGAAGGGTGACCTTGATCCGAGGGAAGGACGAAGACCTCCCGTTGATGATTCTCACTTGCGCTTGAGGCCTCCTCGCTTGAGGAGTAGTCGAGAGACACCATCTAGCAACTTGGAGCAATCCCCTCCAAGAAGGGGAACTCTGGGTTATAACCGTCTCCGTCCGTAGGTGTGACCTGCAGAGAGATGGTCGAATTTGCAGGAAAAGCATGCTTGATCCCATTCTCTGTGGCATTAACCGGAGAGAGAGAGAGGACCACTATATGCTAGCGAAGCTTTGGAATTGTGGCTTCCAGAACTTGTCTTGCCAAGTTGGGTCGCTTTAGAGGGACTCGGACACTCGGAGGAAAAACTCTCGTCGTGTTGTGAGTCCGCCTGGGTGTAGTCCTAATTATGGTTGGATTGACCTTTGTCCTTTGAGAAAATCGATTCCTGTGTTGGACGTACTGTTGTGGGGGATAAGGATCCCTCCTCAACTCCATCGGTGGCATGGTCTCCTGAATCTGCAGAAAGATCTCCAGAGGCAGCAATGTCATCGAATGAGACGATACTCGGCTCGTAGTCGAAACCGGCATCCATGTCGACGTCTGCGTAATCTGCCAAGTCGAATCAGTTCTCCTCGTTCCATTCTCCTGCCATGAGTGCACGAGGATTGGAAAAAGAGAGTATGTTGACAAGAGATTACCGGAAGGTCCCCACGGTCGGCGCCAACTGTCGGTGTTTTAGAACCGATCTTACATAAAGATTGTTGGATTCGGGGGGGTCTCCAAGAATGAAATTACGCAGAGAGATTGACACTGTGATTTTTATACAGGTTCAGGCCTTCTCCGGAGAGAATAACAACCCTACTCCTGTGTGTGTATGGTATTGAGTGTATTTTCTACAATCAGGAGAAAGACAAAGACTATTATAGAGGATAGTGCCTATCTTCCCGATTGCCTTCTGTCTCGTCCCCTATTGTCCGTCCCGTTCCTCTCTGACCACCACCTTTATATAGTCGGTGAAGGAGTGGCCATTTTCTATAGGTGAAGTGGCGCCTCATCAGTTCCTATAACGGGCACATGTTTGTAGTAATCATCGGGGTATTAACTCCTCTGTGCCGTCTGGCAGTTACTTGTTAGAAATAATGGAGTATTATGTGCTGTTACTCCGTAGAATAATAGCGTATATTGACTGCTTGAATTCCCCAATCAATTGGACCCACTCGTCTGTAGGCTCTATTGATCATAGGGTGGTCGTAGTTGACCTGGTCGTAGAAGAGTTTACGACCATATGGTAGTCGTAGAATAACTTATGACTAGATAATGATCGTAGAAGAACTTACGACCATAAAGTAGTCGTGGCATGACTTACGACTATGGGAGTGGTCGTAGAAGAACTTACGATCACCTGGTTGGCTTCTCCCTTGTAAATATATAGGGTATACTCAGGGACCATATGACATCATATTTACCCATAATAAGAATTATAGATAAATGATAAAATAAGGATTATTAGATCCTCGTCATGTATACTTCCTTGTTTACAGATTTTTATAGATGTTGTAATTACCACATATATATGATCTTATTAGTTTTAATCAGAATTAATCTATCAGCCATATATACATAATACATGCAGATTAATGATGTACCTGGTGAGATCCTAGGAAAACAAACCGCCCCTGGTAGCTCGACTGGTACATTGCTTTGTGACCCCGCAAAAGAAAGGTCAGCACCGACCTGGTCAACACATAGTTCCTCTCGTGTTGCCAGGTGGGGCCAACTTTGCTCTGTGGCCCACATTGTGGCGAAACACAAATTTTGGAGACCTTTTGTTAGTTTCACGTATTTGGGCGTTGGAAGGAGTGGGTAACCACTGCAAATCACCAATGTCGAAAAAAACCATTGCCGACAACGAAGGAAATTTTTTCTTCAAATAATCCATTTTTTATTATTAATTACAACATTATACCGCGATAATATTTTTTACTAAATATACTCGCCGCATTTCAACCGCTGAGCGATCGGGTCGATAACTCAACCGCTGAGCGATCGACATTTGTCGCTCAACGGTTGGTTCTAGTGTGCATTTCACTTATCTAGTCAAGATGCATTTCTGCAGATTGGTCCCAAGTGCCAACCGCTGAGCGATCGGGGACCACGCCCAATGGTTGAGCGACTTGAGTATATTTCAGAAAAATATTATTGTGTATAATGTTGTAATTAATAATAAAAATGGGTTATTTAAAAAAAAATTCACAACGAAGCGGGTTGGACTTACGTGGAGCAAGTCGGTGAGGTAGAGCTCCTTGACCAACACACTCCATTGGAGATACGGACAACCACCTATTGCTTTTTTTTAGAGACATATCTAGGATTTTTATGATGTGTGTTCGAATTTTAGAGCTAGATTGTCCAGATATGCCGATACCTTGAGATGTTATTTTCCTCTAAAACACTAATACGACGATACATGTATATATAAAAAATACAAATATATAGAAATTAATGATTTCATACGAGAAATTAGGCGATATAAGGCAAGCATAATGGCATAAATTAAACAGCAAATTATAGATATCAATAACAGTTGAGGACATGAAAACTAAGAATAGAGCTATTTTTGCTCTGAGCTAATTGTTTTATTGAGTTATATTGTTGTTGCAGCGTGCGGCCAAGACTTGTGCTTGGTGCTATACCACTAAATCTTATTTTCTTCCTCTAATAGTGATCGGTAGATGCCATGTCTTCTTTTTTAAAAACAAACTTGTACTTGGTCTTGGTTGTTGTTGTTGTTGTTGTTTTCTCACTTGGTGTCGTCCGCTCCCTTCCTCCTTATTTGTCACGCTACCACCCATTTGCTCGTGTTGCATCTCTGTTTATCCAAGAAAGGCCGCCAAGACGCCGCTTCACGCCCACGCCTGCTTGCTGTCGCGTTGTAGCATCGTGTCCACCGACCGTCGCTCGCCTTCGTAGCCCGCGCCTCTGCTTGTTCAGATAGAATAGAGGTTAGGGTTTGGTGGGCTAAAGTATGAAGGAAAATAGGCTTAATGATGGGGAGAGCAAGTTGAATTTATTTCCAAACATAAATATATAGTTTTAACCTAACTAATAAAATATACCTCTAATATACCTATTTATATACCAGATATTTTTTAAAAAATGAGTGTCCCACTAAACACCTATGATCCTTTGAGGTCCGGGCATGGAGACACACAGAAGTCATGGAACGCCGACGACTCTGGCCCAAATTCGGCCCAGCCCAGTGCTCCCTGCTACAACCCGGCCGAACTCAACGGCTTGGCACAGTTCGCTTAAACCCCTCTCCTCCCCTGCCAGATTCCGCTGCCTCCACGTCGGCCGGAAGGATTCTTTCCTCGTCCTCATCCAAACCCCAATCGAACCGATCCGATCCCCCACCTCCGCAGATTAAAATAAATAAAAAAATCGAAGGCCGCTCGCCGCTCGCCGCTCTCCGCCCCTTCCCTCTTCTCCCCCGCCGCCGCTGCACGCTCGCTCGCCCGCTCGCCCATGGCGCTGCCGCCGCCGCCGCTCGCCGCGCTCCGCCTCTTCCCTCTCCCCTCCCTCTTCTCCCCCGCCGCCGCCGCAACCGCCCGCCGCGCCAACTCCGCCGTCGCCTTCTCGCTCCAGACCAACGTGCGCCTCCTCAAGCCCAACCGCCGGTCCAGGCGCTCCCGCTACCCCTACGACGACCTCGACGAGGAGGAGGAAGAAGAGGACGACGAGGGCTACGAGACCGATGTGAGATCCCTCATTGCCAGTAACCATTCCTAATTCGTTATCATCTAAGTAGGGTTGCTTGACTCCTCGAATCATGTCATTGGAGAAACGCGAAAGTGTGCTCTCACTTGATACGAACACCGCTGATAGTAGAACTAAGGCTATGTTATTTTCCGATCGTATTAAGCTACACAACCTCGTGTACGATCAGCGCTTCGAAAAACTGCTAAACATTGGCTCATTTGGTTGTTTGATGAACTTATAGCAGGATGGATAAACACATTATAAGGATATACCTTTGGATAGGCACACTTAAATCAAACAATTGCCTAATATCAAGTGGGCTGTAAAGTTAGCTGGCTTTGTGCCTCATCTAGATTTGGCATACACGAGCCAAAGGAATGTACCTACTGGCTTTGTACCTCTTCTAGAATTTTTAATTTTAACATCTAGTTCTGGTGTGTAATTTGCATTCTTTAATATGTGCCTGTGTGTTCCATTTTGACTATAGGTCATGCACTTCAACAGATTATAAGCACCTGTATAATGTGGCACAGTTGATCTATGTTAGTTTAACACCTGGTTGATGTTCCTCAAAGTCAACATCAGCCGATTGTTGCCATCAAAGCATGAGAAATTGGGCATCTAGCAGGCCCTTCAGTGTTTGGATGTGTCTTTGAGTGTTGTTCCAAGTTCCAACCCTCACATGGCAAAAGAAAAGGCACGAGATTTGAGCTAGAAAAGGTTGGCCAAAACCATGGTTGTCAACTCCTCTAGTTCATCCTAGTTTCTGTCACATCAGGTGCTTCTGTGCTTATCGGTTCCTTTGAAGAACCAATGCTCTCCCTAACTCGTGTTGCAAACTGGAGATGCTTCAAAAGGACATTGAAATATAAAGTGATCAGATCTCCTGTCCTGTACTAATGACTTGACACCATAATGGTCAAGAGGTTTAGCTAAGGTTTTCTGAGTGGATTTAGCAGGTTTATATTGCTCCTTTATAATGAATAATGGTCCATCAAAATCCATAGTGTACATATTTGTGATTTGTGAATGATGTACTTCAGCAGTATGTTCCAGAACCCAGATTACCTGGGAAAGTGTAGTGTGTTGTGTTGCTTTACCAGTAGTATTATACCATTGGATGTTGAGTTTGAATTACATAATATTGAGCTTAGAAAAATAGAGTGGTCATGCATTAACTTTCATTTATTTGATCATAAAATAAAATATTAGGAACTCACAGTTGCGGCGCACCTACATTCCTACCTTATTTTATATTGCTTTACTCTTTTCAGGATGATCTATCGGGTTTGGAGTATCCAGGTGTACTTTATTCCAACAATCCTCGTGCTCCAAGCCAGAGAGCAGGTATCTTAAAGCTATGTAAAATCTCTGACAAACTGTGGTTACCTTGTATTAAAACTCTATGCTCCAGGACGGAAAACAACACCTCTAAAAGAAAACTGGGAAGGAAGACGGCCTAAAACTCATGACAGATATGGTAGTCCAGAAAAATATAATTCCCTGCACCCCAGGAGTAATGTAGGCAGGTCATCAATAGACATGGACAGCGAATTAGAGGTAGATTGCTAAGGTTGATTCAGCATGTCCATTTTCCTTGTCCATATTCAATATTTAAGGTACGCTGGCTAATAAAGAGTTGTTGTTGCAGTTGAAAAATGAAAGTATATCTCGGAGTTTGTTTCAGAAACTGCAGGAAGAATATGACTTTGATGATAAATGGTTACCACTTATTGATTACTTGTGCACATTTGGACTGAAGGAATCCCATTTTACTTACATCTATGAGAGACACATGGCCTGCTTTCAAATCAGTCGGGCTTCTGCAGAAAAAAGGTTGGAGTTTCTGCTAAGTGCTGGTGTTAAAAGCAAGGATATGAAGAGGATGCTGGTCAGGCAACCACAAATTTTGGAATACACTCTCAGCAATCTGAAGTCTCACGTTGCTTTTCTGGTGGGCATTGGTGTTCCAGATGCACGGATAGGGCAAATTATTTCTGCTGCTCCTTCATTGTTCTCTTACAGTGTTGAGCAGTCTCTGAAGCCAACTATAAGGTACCTGATTGAGGAAGTGGGCATTGAGGAGACCTATCTGGGCAAAGTAGTGCAGCTAAGCCCACAGATTCTGGTCCAGCGAATTGATAGTGCATGGAAATCTCGTTATCTTTTTCTGTCAAAAGAACTAGGGGCTCCCAAAGATAGCATTGTTAAGATGGTCACAAAGCACCCACAACTGCTTCATTACAGCATTGAGCAGGGAATCTTGCCCCGAATCAATTTCCTTAGAAGCATTGGCATGAGAAACTCTGATATTCTGAAAATATTGACAAGTCTTACTCAGGTATTACCTCAGTCATGTAATAATCCCCTATCCTTTATCTTTGTTGCTCGATTTAGGTGTCTCATGCTAAATGTACCTTACCATGTTTATTTTCAGGTGTTATCTTTGTCCTTGGAGCAAAATCTCAAACCAAAGTACCTTTACTTGGTCAATGACCTTAAGAATGAGGTTCAATCCTTAACAAAGTATCCCATGTACTTGAGCTTGTCTCTTGAGCAGAGAATTCGGCCCCGTCACCGGTTTCTTGTTTCATTGAAGAAAGCTCCAAAGGGCCCATTTCCTCTTAGTTCCTTTGTGCCCACGGACGAGCGTTTTTGCCAGCAGTGGGCCGGGACTAGCTTAGAGAAGTACCATGCATTCAGACAGAGCTTGCTGCTGACAGGTTTTGCGGAGAAGTCTGGAAGGAAATCATTAACAAGAATACGGTAGATACTTGACCTTCAGGAAATGGGTTGCTTTTGTGCCTGTGCTCCTCACTGTAAGATTATCATTTTGCACAGCACTTTCTGATATTCTTTGTTTCTTTCGGTGGTTGTTTTTCGTAGTAATGCTGATTGATATACTGTTTTCAGGAAATGGCCTAGGTTGCTGGCCTGGTACTCAATGATCATTGATCAGTGGGTTTATAGTATATCACAGATACATCACTAACTACAGCTTAAACATATCCTTTGTTGCCTCCCTTTACATGGTGTAAAATATTCGTCTGATTCCCCCCATCAATTGCAAATGGATGGTCCATCTAAGAGATCAGCAATACGCCAGAATGGTTCATCGGAAATTTTGCTACTTCCAGGAGTATCTCACCTTGACTACTAGTTACTGTTAACTACAACTGTTGAGCAAAATACTGTGTCTAGCAAAACTGCTACCTAACCATCTTAGGGCTATTATAGGCAGCTTTGTGTGTTGCCATACGCATGTAACGTCGTTAACCTTTATGCTTTATTTTTCAGGGTTGTAATGGTAGAACTTCTCTTACTAGTCCTATTTGTACGTCCTTCTCTTTCAGGATTGTTAACTTGTTTTGATAGAAATTGCCTTTTGTTATTGCAGCCTTATATGTGCATCATTGGTTTTCTTTGTCACCCTATCTATATCGTTCTGGAAGCTGGTTGGCGATTTTTCGGCTCGATGACTTTCCAATGTCACTGCAGCCGAGCTAGCGGAGTACACAAGTTTTGTTTCACCGGTTGTAATCAAAGGTAAATAGCAAATGATTTCTGATTCTCTAGACAATAATGTTGCCTCCAAGCTATTGTCGTCCAGTCCAAAGCCGACCTGCTCGAGAAAAAGAAAGGGCGAACGAACAATCTCAAAAACTAACAAAGTTTTATTATCAAAAACCAATTAGCCAACAATAAAAAGCAATTAGAACTGGCCAAGCAGAAACGGGTGGTAGAGACGGAGTGATCAACAACCTGCCTTTGGATGGAGAAGCGAAATGGAGGTGACATTGGCAACATCCTTCGGCCTGGATGATGATCCCGGCGAGCGAAACCTGGACACCTCACAAGTTAGGATGCCAAGTTGTCAACCTACCATGAAACCATGGACCGCGTGTCATTGTGTCAAGTAGTAATCAGTTAAGCACCCTCCCCTAGAAGGCTATGGCTATAACCAGCCGATCGCATCAAGACGAGGAAAACCACAGGAGAACAGGGCACTGACTACATGATTGATTCCTATCCATGATCCACTGAGACCCTGCTTAGAGCGCTGCAATTTCACAAAATTCTTATAGCCTATAGGAATTACATTGTTTCTTACGAGATTCGTGCATTCCAGACAGACCCTAAAGAGCGATAAAGCAGAAGCAGGTCACCGTGTTCATTGCCGAAAACATGCAACCATGCATGAAACCGTCAAGCCAATGACGCTTGAGACAAGAGTTTGTTTGCGTCGAGCGATGAACAGTCCTGTTAATGGACGGATTAGCAACATCAAGCTGGTCCACTGTTGTGTGCTTTCCTACAATTAGTGAGGCCACCACAGAAATCATCAGTAGCACCACTAAGGTGTTCTCCAGGAGTTTTTCCCCCCCTAAATGGCACCTGTTGGGTGCATGGTTAACAAAAACGGCGCTTGTCCGCACCACCCTGCCCCAGAGATCCCCTATCCGAACGCCCCTAGCCCGGACTTCTCTTCCCTGCCCACTTGGCACGGATGACCTCCTCCTCCCCTCCCCAGGGCTCCGGCAACCCCATGCCGTGCCATGGTGCCACCGTGCTGCTTGCCACGTCCCCTGTTGTGCCCTAGTGGCACGGTATTTGAACCTACCCATTGAACCGGGTCACCTACGACTAGGGCACATGCGCGTTTTGTTCTTCCGCCAAAAGCATCTCGTGTTCCCTCAATCTTTCCCCCCGTCCCTTCCATCACCTCACTGCCTCCGTCCGCATGCATGCATAATCACAGCACATAGCATGCGGGATTCTCCCTCGTTGCCTCGCGGTTGCGCAAAACGCCACATGGCTAGCAGTAGCCAGTGGTCGAGACGACGCGCGTTGCAGAGGGCAAGAAGACGCGGGCGCCGAGGCGCTGTTGGTGACACCGAGGAGCCAGCTCGGGCGTGGATGCGAGCTAAGCGATGGCGACTTGCCTTGCGGCGGTGGCTCGGTGGGACCGATCGATCCAACCAAATTGGTCGGAGGAAGAAGAGAGGACCGACAGGAGAGCTCTGGAGAGAGGGAACTCTAAAGGTAGAAGAAAGAGAGAAAGAGAGAGGAAATAAAAAGAAGGACGGAGGAAGAAGAAAGGGGGATGTCGGCTGGGAGAAAAGGGAAGAAAGGCAGCTGGTTGGAAGGGGGAAAATAGAAAAAGAAAAAGAGAAGAGAAAAAGAGAAGAGAAGATAAAAAGGAAAGAGATGAAAGGAAAAGAGAAAAGGAAAAAAATGGGAGAAAAGACTAAAAGACACGGGCGCAAGATCTGGCGCCAAGATCGACCGATGTGGAACTAGCGACGATGACGGTAGACGCGGACAAGAGGCCGAGTAGGACGCGGAACCGATGACGACGACAGCGGACGCGGGCGAGAGGCCGAGCGGGACGCGGAACCGGCAATGACGGCGGCGAACGCGGATGAGTGGCCGAGAAGACGGCGTCCGGTGATGATTCGCACGCCTAGTGCTGCGGTAAAATCCTTAATGTTAATTGTGTTATCGCGTTTATGTTATTAGTTGTGCATGTTGCATAATCATCATAAGCATGTCATCTTTTTATACATGATTAGTGTAAATTATTTGGTAGCTTAGACCAGTGTAACTTCTCGGTTAGGTCTTAATTGCGCATATGTGTGATATGTAGTGTATGTCGGCGGATGTGAACAATTAGATTGTTGTAGTGGGATATATGTATTGTCGATCGGTGGATGCGAATAATTAGATCGTTGTAGCGGAATATGTGTATTGTTGATCGGAGGATGTCAGATTAAATATATTATTGGATTATTTGATAGGATGATATTATTCTAGAGTCACATGGAGATTGGTGGTGGTCTTCAGATGATAAATTGGTTGGAGGTTTTCCCTCACGTTGGATTAGTGATTTTAGGATTTAGGACATATAAGGATTTTATAATTTATTACTTGATGGATAGCTCATGTGATGGCATTTAATGAAATGTGGAGGTTGAGTCAGATGATTTATTTAATCATGAGTAAATTGATCGGATGTCTTAAGTAATAGTTATGTGAGTCATATATGCTAGAATTGGGAGAAGTTAGCGATGGATTATTTGATTGCGGGCAATTATTTGGAGTGTCATGTCATTAGTAGATAAGTCCTATATGCCGAGTTGATGGAATTGTGCCATCAATTGGATTAGTAGATAAATAATTATTAGCTGATCGTAGAGGCACATATGTGATTAGATTGGTAGATATCATACACGACTAGTTCAGTGATATGGATATGAGTTGATCGATTAGTAAGCTATTAAATGTTGGATGTGCACTTAAATTGTGAAGCTCATTAGTTGTCGGTTAGTCAAATAAACCTCAATCGGTGGAAATTTTGGTGTATACGATTATGATTTGCCGAGGTGAGACTAGTAGAGATAGATAGTTAGTATTAGCTTAAATAGTCTAGTGATGAATAATTGATTGATTTAGTCATGGTCATATGCCCATAACTTGGTTGATTTGGTACAATTACCAGATGGGTTGTATAGATGAAAAATCGTGAGTCCAGGCATTATTTGTTGGATTGACTACCTTGATTATGCCTTAGTGGATGTTAATACGGGAGTTAGATCGAGCTATGAGAGTACGATCGGAGAGTGTTATGCATGTGATTGGATTTAACACCTGAGAATCGGTTAAGTGAATGGTTATGAGGGGACTAGATGCAAGAGGTTGTGCATGGTGTGTAACCCTAATTGATGATGGTAGAGTAACACATGCATAATGAATTGGATCAAATTAGAGGGTTTATCGTAGGTTACTATGTCCGGTGAATATCATGAGTTAGGGAGAAGGTTAGGAGTTAATTTCAGATGTCCGAAACTCTGTTAGCATGAAATGTTGTTTTTCCTTTTTCAACGATTTTATAACCCGAGCTAAATTCAAATGGCTCTAACTTTTGCATACGAACTCCAAATCAAATTGATTTTTTTTTATATAAATTCATATAAAATAATGATCTGTATGAATATGCAAAAATATTTGGATTTTCTTGTCGTTGAATTTATTTTTTCTGTTTGTGATTTATTCTCGGTTCTTTCGAATCGACACCGGAGTTCGCAAGTGAACTTAACAACGATCAAGCGGCCTCACTCTCTGAACAACCTAAGTAAGGCAAGCATCTCCTTTGACCATGTTGATCCTACTATTTTAATTATTGTACTTCTTTTTTGCAAAATATATTATGCATCCGTGTATGTTTGCTTAAAATTGCTATAATTTGGGATAATGGTAGTTATATTCCTATTCAATGCATGATCCTCCTTGAAATATTGGTATCCTTACTGTTGTAGCCAATAGCCAATAGAAATATTAGCGATCCTCCTATTCGCGAGCTCTAGACTGCTTACCTACGGTAGTGAGCAGTGATATAGAGAATCCCAGACAACTGGAATATTTGTGTACTATGGGTAAAGTTGTAGATCTCTGTAGAGTGAAAATCTATTTAAATAGCCACGTTCGCGGTCATGAGCATGCTTAGTGCGGCTGGTATGACTGTAGCTTTGATTTTTTTTTAAAAAAAAAAGTTGTCTTGTCACAAAACTTGGGTAATGATATGGGGTGTTATTTTGTTGAGTTAACTGCCATGTCTATGGCTGAACATGAATTGTGGCTCGTAGCTGAGGAGGGCTATGAGTTGTTGTTATATTTCTTCTTGTGCTCGTAGCTGAGAAGGGTTACGAGATGCTGTTATTATTTGTTCATTTCTTTACTTACTGTCATATATGTACATTTAAACTGCTCTTTTAAATTCCGTTGCAAATTACTACTTATGAATATTGCAAATAAAAATAGCTTTGAGCAAAATAACTTGTAGAGTAGAGTCTCATCCTTTGATAGCCTTGCATTTAATATAATTTTACGATACACTAAGTCTTGCTGAGTACACAAGTATTCAATCTTGCTAATATTGTTGTTTAGAGATCGAAGATAAGCCGATGCCAGATGACAAGTTCTTTGCACCCGGAACCGGAGGGTTTGGTGATGGGTCTACCTAGGCCTTGTTCCTTGTCGGTTGCCTACGGGATCGGATGGGCATGCCGCTGGATTTTGCTACTTTAAATACTTCTTCCGATGCTATATTTTACTCTGATGACTGCTTTTAGTTGGCCGGTCGACCGTTGTTGTAATAACTTGTAATAGCTTAAGTAGAGTGCCCTTTTCTTTACTTTTGTATGTGTATGTATGAATGTGAATGCCAAATGTTGTGAATATGTGTACTAGCCACTGATCATGGGACTAGTACAGTATACACATAGGGTCTTCGCTTCGGGTATTCCACGCCCAGGGGTCCGACAATCTATATGTA
The DNA here is from genome assembly GCA_036346405.1 of Phyllostachys edulis. Taxonomy (NCBI): domain Eukaryota; kingdom Viridiplantae; phylum Streptophyta; class Magnoliopsida; order Poales; family Poaceae; genus Phyllostachys; species Phyllostachys edulis. The sequence goes on from CM070558.1 coordinate 56,309,834, forward strand.
TATACATACATACATATGTACGTACATACATATACATACATACATACATACATACATATATATATATATATATATATATATATATATATATATGTATATACGTGTACACGTATACATATATACGTATACGTGTGTGTGTGTGTGTGTGTAGGATGGTACTCCTGGGAGTACGTACTTCCACTTCTCATATACGACTTAAATCGATCGTATGATGATACCTCTTTATCAATTTGAGTATACTCCAATAAAGATTATTAGATACCCCAAAGTGAGTTCCATGAATTTTTTTCTTTATCAAAATCCACTTTTTATAGCAAAATTTGTGTATATACTTCTTTTATGTATGAAAAGGGGTATATAGAAAAAAAAAATAAAGGGCTTCAATGAATTTTTTCAATCAAGTCATATTGGAGTATCTTATAATAAGTATTTAAGTATACTAAAATTGATAAAGAAATGTATATATATATATATATATATATATATATATATATATATATATATATATATATATATATATATATATATATATATATATATATATATATATATTATACTCTCTGGGAGTATGTACCCTTCAATATACCACTTAAACGCATACATATTATACTTCTTTATCATTTTCAGATACTTAAATACCAATTATAAGATACTCCAATGCGATTTGATTGAAAAATTTTCATCTGAGCCCTTTGTTTTTTTGCTATATACCCTTTTTCATATATAAAAGAAGTACGTACACAATTTTTGCTATAAAAAGTGGAATTTAATGAAATTTTTCATAGAACTCACTTTGGGGTATCTTATAATCATTATTGGAGTATGCACAAATAGATAAAGAAGTATCATCATACGATTTAAGTGGTATATAAGAGGTGAGAGTACGTACTCCTAAGAGTACCATACTATTTTCCTATATATATACACGACGCCCGTTTCGTACTCCTGAGAGTATGTACTCCCACTTCTAATATACCACTTAAACGAACATATTATACTTCTTTCTCTTTCAGTGTACTTAAAAACAAATCATAAGATACTCCCATGTGACTTGCTTAAAATTTTCCACTGGAGCCATTTATTTTTGCTATATAACCTTTTTATATATAAAAGATGTATGTACACAAATTTTTGCTATAAAAATGGATTTTAATATAAAAAAATCATGGAACTTACTTTGGGGTATCTTATAATCATTATTGGAGTATGCTCAAATAGATAAAGAGGTATCATCATACGATTTAAGTGGTATATGAGAAGTGGGAGTGCGTACTCCTAGGAGTACCGTCCTATATATATGTACATGTATATGTATATACATGTATACGTATACGTATACATATATGTATAGATGTGTGTGTGTGTGTTTGTGTGTGTGTGTGTGTGTGTATGATTACCTGTTCATCAAGCATGATAAAGTCTTTTCTGGTTATCTTCTGTATATTTTTTCATGCATTTCCCATAGTCTTGTTACCCTGACTCATACTCGCAAGTGGTGAGCTTCTTGTGAAATGTCGATTAGCATAGAGTACGCCATCTGCAATAAAATTGTAACATCCCAAAACTCCCAATTTTGGGAAAGAATGTTGAAAATAAATAAAGTAAAAATTTTCAACATGTTTACATGTGGGGAAAATATTTTGAGCATGTTTTTAAACTTTGCAAAAATCAAATAGTGAAAATACATGCAAACAACAGATTGAAAGAATGTTTGAGAAAAATACATAATTAATAAAATTCTGGAAAATTCATGTAACGAACTAGTATGTATCAGGAGTCTCCACAAAAAAAATTCATAATTTTTGGAGCCTGTTTCATACATTTATAAATTCACCAAGTTCTCAGCCTTTTCTGGAAAAAAAAGTCCAAATCACATTTGAATTTCCCCGGCCCAACTTCACTCGTGCTTGCTCTAGCCCACGCCATCTCCCGCCTACCCTCCCACTGACATGCTGGGCCCACTTACGAGAGGTTCTCTTCCACCTCTCGCTCACAAGACGCTTAAGCAAACCGGCGTCGCTTCCGCCACTACTTTGTGGTTCATGACCGGCACCCACAGAATTGAGTACAACTGCCTCCATCACCTCCGCCATCCCTTTCCCATGCTATCTACCCTAATGATGCTTTATCTTCCTGCACGGATGAAGAAGCCCGAGAGCATCCGCGAGAATCTCGTGCAATCATCAGCGTCTCGTGGATTTTCTCACGCGAATGCCCTAGATACTTAAGCAATGGAGCGTTCACCTTTCTACTCAACTCACCACTATTCCATTTTGTGCAAACCCGAGCTTGAACACTCCTTAGTTTCGGGGGAACTATTAGCATCGTCTCCGACGCCGGTGAGCGTGCCTCCGCAGCTTTGTCGCTCTGGTGAGCTTCCTCACCCACCACACTCACGTCATTTTGATCCTCGTCCACCACTCATTCCTCTCCTTTACTCAATGCAGCTCTGGGAGTCTCGAAGCTCGATCGCGTTCGCCTTCATCCCCAACTCTAGCGCACAGTAGATCTGAGTTGCGGTGTAATTCCCGTTCCAGCAGGTTTGAACACCTCCCGAGTGCGTTATTTTGTGTTCCAACACTCCATCTAATTCCCCCACTCAATGCAGGCAGATTCACAGAGAATCTGAGCTTCAATGCCATCTTTCTCTCTCACGACTATCGCCGCCATTTTCGTTCTCCTTCAAAGCCCGGTGAGTCTCGGTCCGATTCTTTGAATCTACACCATCTCTAGGAAGTTAGTAATCTAACGCAACACTGCTTGTAGCCTCTCTGTTGCTGTGGTGAGCTGTTGCCACTAGTCCCCTCCGCGCCACAGCTTCTCGTCGTTGACAAGCCACCTCAGCCCTTAAGCGGCCTCGTGTACTTCACCCATGTGATCGTGGTGAGACACTGATCCTTATGTGTGCATCATTTTGCCAAGGGCGAGTCCCTAGCACCCATTCTCCCTTAGCCACCCATGGCGCCGCCACCGCTGCATGCCACCAGCTCGCCTTCGGTGACCCTAGGTCCTCGTGCCTACTTCGTTAGCATCGCTTGGACTCACTGAGTCCAGTGCGCCTCTCCTTTAGCTCTGAGAACACCTCCTTCACCAAAGCAGTCATTGACCCAAAGTTCCTCACCTCCTCTCGACGCCGCGCCACCGACTCCGTCCATCTCTCCAGCCATTTTCACCTCCCCTAGCGTCGTAATGACTCCCTCTTTCCATTCCGCTGCTCATTGCGTCGTTCGCTGGCGGTGAGCGCACCATGCCCTTCGGCCGTGCGCAACCCTTCTCTCCTCTCTTCTCTCTCTGCCAGTGGGCCCAAGTAATTAGGAGATGCTTAGCGCTAATTAACAGAACTTAAAAGGTATTGAGTCTATGGCAAGTGGGACCGGTAGAAAATTTAACAAAAATCTAATTTAAAACATTTATATATTATGTGTCACTGATATCTGGGACTACTCACTATTCTCGGTTTTAAAACATGTGGACCCTAGTCGTCAGTTAATTAAAAATTAAAAATAGGTTTAATCATTAGTTAATAAATAATGAGTCTATGACATATAGGACCACCTCTATTTTTATAAATAAAATCAAGAAAATAGAAATATGATTCATTGACAAGTAGCCTCACATGTAAGTTAATAAAATTCAGAAAAAATAAGAAAAGCCGTTTTTCGTTCAGAGAAAAATACGCTTTCTCTGTTGGAAAGCATAAACCTCAGAAGAACTCAGAGGAAAATACGCTTTCTACATAGAAAGCGTAAACCTCATATAATACAATTTCAACATCACCCTTTTCTTATTTTTTGGAATTTTCAAACCGAAGCAAATTAAAATGTTAATAACTTTTGTATACGAACTCCAAGTTGAATGAATCTTTTTTTCTAAATTCATATAAAATCATGCTCTATTTGAATATGCAAAAAATATTTGGATTTTGTCGCCGTTGAAATTATTTTTCTATAATTAATTAGCTATCAGCTCTTTTTTAATAGAGGTTTATACTTTGAATGAAATTTTCAACAATCCTCCATCCTCATACCCTGAGATACCAGAGCAAGGCAAACACCTCCTTTGACCATATTGATTCTATTATTTCAATTAATGTATTTCTTTTGCAAATTCTATTATGCTTGCGTGTATGTTTGAGTAAAAGTTGCTATGTTGCGGGTATCGGTAGTTATATTCCTATTCAATGCATGATCCACCTTGAAATATTGGTATCCTTACTGTTGTAGCCATTAGGTTATGGTTTAGGCAATAAATGATGTCGAATTGGGTTTTCGAATGCGGATATCGCATAAACGCTTAGCCGGTCTTTAGTCTTTACTAAAATTTGAAAGTGGATGGAATATTGAAAATGATTTGGGAGATTTTGAAATGATGGTCCAGAGGAGTTACCTCTGTTAATTTTGCATAGAAATAAAAATAAAAAACCTAGATTGCGACACAAGCGAGTTATAATATGAACTGATGAATGTGAGAGTGTTTCTCGCATGTAGATAGGGGAGATCCTCGCCTGGGTCAATTAAGGACTAAACGTCGGTGCATCATATCCAAGCCTAAGAATACAATCACATGTGCCGGTATGGGACTGCCTTAGCTAATTAACTCATCGAAAACTAGTATTGCATGTTCGTAGGCCGTAGTAGTGCAAGCATATGTTATTGCTCGAAGGGGCTCCCTTCACCAAGGTGTTGGGAACAAAGCTTGCCGACACAATGGTTAATGCCTCACTTTGACAGGAGATACCCGAGATTGAAGTGAGGGTTTACATTGCTGGGCTAGTGCAAGGTTAGGATTTGATGATGTAAAAGCTTCGATATGTACTCTAGACTGCATATTATAATATTGTGTGTGGTGGTATCGACAGATGCCGAACAAACTAGAGAATTCGTATGATGTGGGTAAAGTTGTACACCTCTGCAGAGTATAAATCTATTTAAATAGCTGTGCTCGCGGTCATGAGCATGCTTAGTGACGCCTCATCAGGTATAGTCTCTACTTTTGCAAAAAACAATCTTATTCGGAAAAGTTGGGATGGATATTTTTGTTGATATTTGAATTGAGTGCCATGTTTATTATTAAAAATAATATGTTGATCGCGACCGAGGAGGGTTGTGATTTGTGATTTATTAAGTTACTTACAAGTTGTTCTTTTTTTTTTTATTTAACTGCTCTTTAAGGTTCCGTTGTAAAATACTATGTATTGATATTGCAAATAAAATTTGTTTAATGCTGAAAACAACTTGTAGCATAGAGCCTCCTCTCTTGTTAGCCATGCATATATATAAATTTTGCGATACACTACAAGTTTTGTTGAGTACGCAATGTACTCAATCTTGCTTAAATTGTTGTTCAGAGGACGAGGATGACCACATGTCGGACAACGCCTTCTTCGGTCCTAGTACCGGGGGTATGGGGACGGGTATTTCTATGGTTTATTCCTTGTCAGTTGACTGAGGGTTTGATGGGCATGCCGCTGGACTTTTGTTTTTAATCAACTAAATTTCCGCTGCTACTTCTGATACTTGTCTTTTAATTTGGCCGGTCGGTCATGTATTATATACTTGTGATGTACACGAGAGCTTCGAGTATTTCACGCCTGGGGTCTGACAAAAATCATGTTTAGTACCGAACTATGCATACAGCAAGTAGATAGTAATGAAAAGAGTAAACAAATGAGTGTAAAGCTAATTTGGTATGCGTCATTCAAACCATATAAAGGAAGGTCTGAAGAAAGCAGCAACACATGCGTGATTGTGTTATCAAACAGTGGCTGGGCTGTTATGTACACACTAAGTGAGAAAGGAGAAGAAATCCAGAAGAAGCCAAAAAAAAAACGTATGATAAATACGGACTGATGTAATCAATTAAAGGAACAAGTAATCCTAGGTATTAGGCTATTTCAGGAATCAGGTATTCGCATCCGTATAGCTGAGTTGGTTCTATAAATTCGCTAGTATAAAGAGCAACAAACGAGAGCTGAGGTATAATCAGATTTCGTAATATAGAGTGGGGAAGAAGAGCGAAGTAAACTTTTGTTTGTAGAAACGTGCATCGTATTTTCGTGAAATCGGGAGACAACCTACTATTATCTATGAGGGCAATAAAACAGGTAGCGAGAGTACGGAAAAAAAAGGTAATACCCATGCATAGAATATATGGCTACATTCCAGTGCCGGCAAGCCGTATAGTACTGAAAATAATATAGCAGTAAAGGTGTAAGCACAGCACATCATAGATTTTTTTTATTTAATCCTTTTTTATTAATTTTTTAAAGTTAACCTCTCGCCAACTTTATTTGGCGTGACCAAATAAAACTATCACGCCACCAGTGGCGGTGTGACCAAAGGTGCCATGCAAGCCCTCGGCTGCGTGCCGTGCCAGCGTGGAGGGCTTACGTAGCATATTCCATGCCATATGGTATGGCGTGATAAGGCTGTTTTGTCACACCCCTAGAGTTGGCGTGACAGTGGCTAACTTAAGTGCGGCCGACGCTCCAGTTCTTCACTTTTTTTCCGCAGCTCATCCCCGCCGCTTCGACTACTCTCCTCCCCAAATCCATCCTCGTCACGCCGTCCTCGAGTCCCACTGGTCCCCTACGCCGGAGGTCGACTCCGCACCGGCGTCCTCCCCCGTGCCGTCCTCCTCCCTGCGCCGGCATCCACCCCCTCGGCGGCCTCTCCTTAGCGCCGTGACCAGTGGCGGCGGACCCGGCCCTCCCTGCGGCGGCCTCCTCCCTGCGGCCGCCACGCCTCCTCCTGCTGGCCCCTGCCCTCCTGCCTGGCCTCCTCCTGCGGCCGCCCGCCTCCTCCCTGCCGCCCGTCCTCCTTCCATGTCAAGAGTTCGTCTTTCCATTTCCTCAACAAAAAAAAAGTCGATTTTAAGGGTAATTGTATTAGTTATAGCATCGGATTTGCGCATGAGGCTTTATTCAGTGTGATTATCCATTGTTAATGATAGGGTTTAAATTATGAGATGGATTGCAAATTGAAAGTACCCTAATTGTTAATGATAGGGTTTAAATTATGCGTATCGGATCGACAGTTTGTATGGTTTTAATTGGAATAATTATCATGCACATTCACTTGTGTTAATTAAGAGCTGTTGTTTAGTAGCCCTATATAATGTAACAGATTGTGATTACACGGCACTTGGATGAATCCAAAGCTTATGGCTTATATTTGTCTAGTTGCCTTTTCTTTTTGTTTGTGTTTGTGCACTTGGATGAAGCCAAAGCTTATGGCTTATACTCTTGACATGCATATAGGCTTTTCCATTGGGATTGTAGATGTAGCATGGTATGCTTCAATTTTGACATTTCTTGTACCTGTCATCTGTGATTCTGTGTGCAGAGTTAGTCCAAATAATAACCCTCCAGATACAAAAATTAGTCAGAATTTCATATTTTGTTGCTGTTTATATGAAAACTAAGGACATACACACATTTTTTTGTGTGGAAAATAACCTACGGATGACTTCTTGTATTGCTTACGAGCTTGAAATTTCACAAGCGCATCTTCATCTGATTGCTTGCTTGGAATGCCCCCTCTAACAGAGATCTTGGTAATTTGAACTTATCTGGCCATCTGGTGCTTGAGCTTGGGAAATTGGAGCATTTGCAGTATCTGTAAGTTCTTGTTCATGTGGTTTGGTTCTATTTGTTAGTTGCTCTCAATAGGAAGTTGAAACTTATATTATTTTTGTTCTACTGTTGTTGACACATACACTTCTCTAATCTCATTTATAAATTGTTATGTGTTCCTTTAATTAGTTGGTGAGTCTCATGTATGTTGCAATTTGCAAGCACCAATAATGGCATGTGATCATTATACTACTTTTGTCCCACCGTTGATTAATTTGTAATTTGGATGATATGCTGCACTTGTAACCGTGAAAGCGTGTGTACTTATCTATAGATGGACTATATCTCCTATAAGAGATACTTTAAACTTGCATATAGGCAATTTTTATTAGGCTATTTCTCTTTTCAACATTCTACATTTTTTATGGATCAAAGGACATGGATATAATGTAAGACAAGTTTGTCTTCTTTATGCCATATGAAAAGTAGAACAATATTACTTTTCTATACTGGAAATTATGTGAAGTACATAGTCATCATGTTGTATATGTATAGTCAGCTTGGATGTTTCCTTTTGCATTTTACTTGTATTGAATTCCAGTTTTTGTTGTGTCCTTGGTGTTCCATTTTGACATGTTGTATGTTTTGCATTAGAATTGATTGCAAATACTTTTGGGGCTATCTGAAATACAAGAGACCGAGAGAGGTGGTCGTCTGATTCAATTGAGGTGCTTCCAATATTTTCCTTCTTATGGCATCAAGTCAATGCTTTTCGTTCTTCTTTTTACCTTTTTAAACCATTATGTTTCAATTGTCTTACTACTTTCATCAACATGGTTCCTTGGTACTGTGTTTCCAATGCTAGTTCTCTTTCACCTGAGCACATTTGTTATCATTTTGTCTGGCATGAACAAATATGGTATGTATGGAATGCTATGGGATAACAATACAAAGCTTGTTCATGGTGCCTATTATATTTTGAGCCATCTCCTTTACGTTAGCAAGATACAAATAGTTGTAGCGTCTGAGATAATTTATTGTTTTAGCTGCTATGTTGCTACTTCCTCTTCATACTTTGATTGACCAAGTTTGCCTCTTGTATGTTTCTAGGAAAGCTATGTCTTGCGTATATAACCTGCTGTTAGGCATTTGCCCAGTGATAGAACATGCCATTTTTTTTGGTAGCTCGTTCCAGTTAGAAACATGTAGGAATATCCTACATAAAACCGTCATAGTGAATGCATGGCTTCGTCTATAAATACCTTCCTCCAAAGCAAGCTGTCTCCAAGCATCCAACTTTAGTGAGTCTGTATCAGCCTAAGAGAATAGAGGACATCAGATTTTCGTAGCTCGTTCCGGTTAGAAACAATTGAGTCAATTAAAGATATCAAATATAGGGAGAAGGCGGAAAAATATGACTTACCTCTTTTCTGCATATAAGATTTCCCGAACGAGCGGTTCGTGGCACTCCGAGCGTGTAGCTCTAGCGTACCCAGGAGCGAAGTCGTGGGCGTACTCAGGAATGAGCCCTGAGCGGTCCCAAACACGTGGTTTGGGCAGTCTTGAGAACGGGATCTCGAGCGTACCTAGGCACGTGGATCCATAGTAGTGTAGGTCGCACTCAGAGGCAAGCTCTGAGCGGTCCCAAACACGTGGTTTGGGCGGTCTCGAGAACGGGATCTCGAGCTTGACTGAGCACGAGAGACTCAGGTAGTGTAGATTTGAGATGAATAATGGTTGCTTCTTATTGTTGTTTGAATTAAATCATTGTAATGATTCTCAATACATGAAACGAGATGCCTGATGGTTGATGGTTGATTCTTATTGTTGTTTGAATGAAATCAGACTGTGTTGATTCAATGCATGAGGCCAATGTGGATGACTCAGGTGAGTGATACTGTCACGCCTTCAATAGTGGCATGACAATGCAGGCCTGCCACGCCAGTGTAAATGGTGTGACGGGACTTAGCCTCGACAGCTATGGCCCTTCTTCGCAACGCCTCTGGAACATCAACCATTGTGGCGTGGCAGTACGTTTTTGCCACGCCAGGAATGGTGGCGTGACAAGGCAGTCCTATCATGCCCAGGTAAGTGGCGTGACAGGACTTAGCCCCGGCAGCGATGGCCCTTTTTGGCAATGCCTCTGGAACATCAAGCATTGTAGCGTGGCAGCACGTTTTTGCCACGCCATGAATGGTGGTGTGACAAGACAGACCTGTCATGCCCGGGAAAGTGGCATGTTAGTAAGTTTTTAGCGTTTAGGTTTAGGATTTAGAGTTTTAGGTTTACGTTAGGGTTTAGGCTATTAGGCCAGGTTTAAGTCTAGGTTTAGGTTTTTAGGTTCAGTGTCAGGGTTAGGGTTTTAGGTTTTTAGGTTCAGGGTCAGGGTTTTAGGTTTTTAGGGTTTAGCTTTACGATTTAGAACCGAATGCACGTGGATATATTGTGGAACCGAATATTTGATTTGGAGGCGCAAATTGACATCTCAAGGAGCAAAATGATGACCTCTGCCAACAGATGCAGCGCGAGAGGGGCAACGAGGAGGTCGTGAACATAGGAAGTTCCTATGATCCCACATGCTACTACACCAACCCTAGCTGCATATGTGTGTGCCACTACAATGACGGCCAGCCACGTCCGAGGCGTCCAGCTGGAGAACACTCTATGTGGGTAGTGCGAGGCACATTTTCGTACTAGTTCCTGGAAGGCGCATATGTATCGTAGGAGTACTTCGGTTTGTTGCATCGTGCATGATGTTGTTTTTTATGCATGTAACCAAACCCTGCGCGCCATGTTATTCCAAGCTTTGTTATGAAGTCTATTTTAATTTGCAACTTTAAATCTCGTCGTCTTTTCGCATTCAATTCTTCGCGTAGTAAGGCATCTAACAACATGACAAAAATGAGTTCCGGAAGTTTACGGTTTGGTCTACGACCACAAACCTATTATTCCAGTAGGATGTCTATGCATCACCTATCATTCCACTAGGATGTCTACGCATCTTTCATCATCGGTACTATCTAGCATATGTGCCTCATGTTGTACCACACAATCCACATATTACTCATTTTTTTTCTAGGAGGTATTATGTATCACTTCTGGAACACACCCTGAAAATATTGTGAAGTGTCAAAGGTTTTCAAAGAACAAAAAGATTACAGGTCCATATATCTTTTTACTATCAGTTAAAAAGGATGGTGTTATATTTGGTTACGTAGAGAGGTCTCTATTTTCAAGTTGTGAATTGTTAAATGTTACATGCACCTGGCGTTATGTATCACCATATCTTCAATTGTTTTTGATCTATCAAAACGAAGTCCCTTTGTTAGCTCCAAATCTATAATCCAAATAGAATACAAACAAACTGGAATTAGCCCCTGTCACGCCAAACAAAAAGGCGTGACAGGTGCCACGCAAGCCCTCCACACTGGCGCGGCGCTCGGCCGAGGGCTTGCGTGGCACCTTTGGCCACGCCGCCACTGGTGGCATGACAGTTTTATTTGGTCACGCCACGGGAGGTGGCGTGACCAAAAGGGTCAGATTTGGAAATAAAGTTGGCGATGGGTTAACTTTAAAATATAATTAAAAAAGGATTAAATAAAAAAATTCCACAACATATCACAACGAAATAAGCTACGAATAATACGATACAGTATGTGGAATTGAAAGATTTGCTGTTCGCAACCATTACATGAGACAGGTATACATAAAGATTCTCGATGTCCTCTCTATAGACTATATCCCTTGTTGATGATCCGCACGTACCATCTTCGTTTTCGATCAGGACGCATAGTCTTTTTGGCATTGTAACACGAGAAATAGAGACATAAAGCTGTCCATGCGAGAACACTGGATTTTTAAGGTAAAGTCCAACTTTTGTTAATGTCTGGCCTAGACTTTTATTGATGGTCATAGCATAGCAAACATGTATGGGGAATTGCCTTCTTTATAAAAACAAATGGCCACTTGGATTTGCCTATGTTTAGAGAGATTCGAGGAATGTAAATAGATTGGCCAGCGACTATGCCTGTCATAACCTTGCCTTCAAGTAAACGATCGCCTAAATGGGTGATAACCATCCTTGTTCCATTGCATAGACCCATATTTTGATTCAGATTTCTAAGGATCATTACGGGGAGACCAACCTTTAGCAAAAGGCAATGCCGAGGGAAATTAGGGACGTTGATAGAGTTCAGTAATTCAGGAGGGTACAATAGGTCTATATCAGCAGTTTGATCTGTAGAGTTAGAGATAGTGTCACGGCTCAAATATTCCCTGAAGTCTCCCGGCACTCTATCGATAATGAAATCATTAATATCATCTACGATTGCATTCACGGGACATACTATTTCTCTTGCAGCTAGATAGGACGCATCCGCATAGTTGGTATGGAATAAATCGTAGACGTTATCTACCATTGTTGTTACCTTATCACCCTTAGGTTTCAACAAGAATCTATCTGGTATATCAATCCATGTAGCATGTGATTCACTTCCCTTCCTACGTGCAAGCACGACACCATTTCCAACTGCAAGAACCCACTCCACAAAAACATCAAGTTCTCCTCTTTCGCTATCCGATAGTGAAGGATTGGATAATCTCATATTAGTTCGGAGAGACATCAACCTTATATGTCGCCATATAGGAGATTTTGTAAGAGAGGCAAGAACAACATCTAATTGGCATCCACCATCAATAACTAGGAGAACATGACGAAAACGTCACCTAGAACTATAGGTATGCCTCCAAACGGTAACATAGTCATTGCGGGTTCCACATCGGAAAGGAGATCATGAAGAGTTCTATCCAACAACTCAAAACATCTACGATGAGTCATCGGCGCCTCGTCCCATAGTATGAGTGATGTTTTCTTCATAAGGTCACCAAGCATTGTGCCCCTATGGATATTGCAAAGGGATCTCTCATCAATGTTGAGAGGTATGTGAAACCGCGAATGTGCAGTGCGGCCTCTAGGTAGTAGTAATGCAGCGACTCATGAAGATGCAACAGCTAGGACAATCTTGCCTTCAAATCTCAACTTCATGATTATGACATTCCAAAGGATATCTTTCCTGTACCATCGTGGCCAGACACGAAGAGGATGCCTTGTTTTCTCACAAGTACATTATGAACGACCTCGTCGTATATAGTTCTTTGTTCTTAGTTTAGTTTCGCATGAAGCTCTTCCCATTCGCCCATGACAATCTATGAACTGTAAGACATTTCGTTTGCAATGAGTCTATTGAGATTGTGATCAGCATCTCCAGGATCAATAGGCGGAACATTATAAGATGAAAGGGATGCTCCATTAGTTGAGAATAGAGAGTGAAGTTTCGTAAGTAGCTGTGATTGCAAGTAGCTATCCGGTATAGCACACGTATGGTTGTTGAGTGCCCTTCTTATCCTCAGCGCTATATCGTCCAATAAATATCTCCAGTATTTCTCAAAAAGCAACCGAGGGTTGGCAATATCACAGAAAAGCAAAACCATCATGAATACGTTTCTTAGTTGGAATGTTGTAGCTGACACAGTAGCCTCATCAAATAGAGCAAACCATTCATTATCATCTCCCAGCAAACCACGGGCTTGGCATGTCTCTCCGAATGTATCATATAAGACGCCATTGTGAAGTCTTATATCTTCATTGCTCTGTGTACCACGGACAACCATTAGAAGCATTCTCATATAGAAAAGTTCCCCCGTACTTGGATGAACATAATACATCCTACCAAGCTTTGTTCCTCGCTTTCTTGTATTCCATAATTTAGCAGTGTTATCCCAAGTGTACCTACTTGGGAATTCGCAATATGTAAGATGCCTCCCTGCTGAACTTCTTTGGCATACAACGAACCATTCTGTGAGTGTTGTCTTTTGCTATAACTCTTCATGAACAAGTTCATGCAGGTCTGTTTCTTCGTGGTACATCATTCTATTCATACCAGGTAGATGTACCTGAAGGCGTTCAACTGAGGGTGTTCTTTCATGTATATCAAAGGCAAGCTGTAAGATCGAGGAGGCCGACTAGAGGGGGTGAATAGGTGGTTTATAAAATATTTTAGCTAAAACTGAGTTTTATGCAGAATTATAAATCAATTCGGTTTTGCTCAATTAAAACCTAAACCAACTACTCTTGACTAAGTGCACTAACAATATAAGACTATCGATAATGATAGTAAACATACAAAGACAAGTAAGTAATTTAATTTTAGGAATGTAAATTGCACAAAGTAAATCACAAGAAAGCAAACCACAATGATATAAGGACGTTTTACCGTGGTGTTCGGAGACTTGCCGGTCTTTCCTAATCCACGTTGAGGTAAACCCAAACGAATTGGGCCAGCTCCACGAATTAAACCAAACACCTCAATTCCACTAGTGGTAGCTCTTCCCCGCTTCGGGTAGGTGAGCTCCAACCTTCACAATACGCCGGGCCTTCTCACAAGCTTCTTGAGAAGATCACTGGACCACAACGCCTCCACGACGTCTAGGTGTCGGCAAACACTAAGAGTAATAAGCCAAGCCCCTTGCTTGACTCTCACCACGTGCAATGAATGCACAAGCTCAAGTGGATACGAAATCCAGCTCTAGATGCAACACATGCAACTACAGACCTCTCTCCTTGCTCACAAGGTGCAACACATGCACAATTGAGAGGAGAAGCTCACACTAGCTCAATAGAATGAAATGGGATGCCAAAGATTGTCTCTCAAACGGCCAAGGGGGTATTTATATCCCCCAACACAAAAACTAGCCGTTGAGAGCGAAAATCCCCAAAAATCAGGATTTATGGTAATACTACTGTAGAAACCCGGCACTACCACAGTTACTGTTCAACGGTCGTAAAGACTGCATTAAAGGCTCAAAAACTAGTCGTTTTTGGTTTTGGTGCGGTAGCACCGCTGTACAAACCCGGTATTACCGCTCGGCGGTAATACCACTCATCTCATGTGGTATTACCGCAAGCCAATTTTCAACACAGACGACACTCGGAAAAAAGATCATAACTTTTGACTCCGATGTCAGAATTCAGTGATCTTGGATTCTATGGAAAGCTTATTTAGAGGGCTACACAGCCTACATATTTGATTGATCTCAAACACATTTGATCAAATCAAAAGGCACAACTCCAAAGAGCCAACACATGGCCTAAATCCAAGAAAAGAGCAACGAGCAATCTTAGACCATGCCAAGGAATAATGCATGACCCTCAACAATTTGCAAAGCACATTTGCAAACTTAGATCATGCCACAAGGAGTAGGTACATAGACTTCAACTATTTGCAAAAACACATTTACAAAGTATGGTCGCATGCTACAAGGATTAGATGCATGAGCCTCAGCTATTTGCAAAACACATTCGTAAATAATAGCATCATGCCATGGAGAGCTAGAGCAAGTGGGATTGAGCTATCAACACATGATGAGACTCAAGCTACTAGACAAAACCCCTCTTAATAGTACGGCAATCCTATACTAGCAATCCAGTCTTCCAAACAAACACCAAGACTGATAAAAGACTAGGAACACATCATTAGCCCTAGCTAGTCATATCTTTGCCTTGAGCATCTTCTTGAAGCTTGATGCTCACATCTTCACTTCAAGTCCGGGTCATCGTCTTGATATGCATCAACCCATGATGCATCCTTTACTTGACCTCCATCAACACATGATGGGTCTTCTCTTGACTTGATGATCAACTCATGATCATCTCCTCTTCGAGATCTTAATATGCATCAACACATGATGCATCCTCTTCTTGAATCTTGACTTGATGACGATCAACTCATGATGTCATCCAAAGTCTCCATTATTATAGAACATAACCTATTCATCCAACTCATGAAAAATGTTAGTCCCACAATGTGATTGACATTAATTACCAAAATATAGTTGTTACTGTCAGGTGTGGTACTACCACACTCACAAGGTTCGGTACTACCGCACAGCGGTAATACCGCTTGGCTAGATCGGTACTACCGATTTCCAGATAATTGAAAAACTCAAAAAAACACCATCTCTGGAAATAACGTACCGCCACGTGAAACTTGATTCTACCGCATTCTGGTAGTACCGCTCAAGAATTGCGGTCATACCGTTTTCGGGATTTCAAGAAAAACTTCCAAAAACATGCTCTTGAAAAATACATACTACCATGTAAAACCCGGTACTACCACACACCGGTAGTACTGCTCATAGAATGCGATCATACCGATTTCCACTAAAGTTCTTCTAGAAGCTATTCAAAATGCAATGCATGACTCCTTTGTCTTGAGCCATGTCAATCTTTTATCATCTTTGCATTTTCTTTTTATGTCATCATTCAAACTCCGGGACTAAGCTTCTAAACCATCTTAGCACACACATTAGTCCCATAACAC